>JAJKFL010000012.1:0-600000 GCA_021186555.1 Reticulitermes speratus | reverse complement strand
AGGTAGTGGCTGATCTGGTAGTGTGCGGTCAAGTGATGAAGGTAGTGGCTGATCTGGTAGTGTGCGGTCAAGTGATGAAGGTAGTGCCTGATCTCTGTTGTGCTGCAGTGAAGGCTTGTGTACTTCTGCTCATTGTGAGACTGTGTGGAACAGATGTAATGCAGATCTTCACTTTCCCAAGTCTTCATGAAGAATGTGATGCATCATCTCCCAGTTAATGGTGGGGTTGTTTGACAGTCTCTGGCCACTGGTTCACACACTTTTGCAGCTGTTTCCATATTTTGAACAGCCAATGACTGCCGATCCCTTGGATCACTTTCAAGCTCTATTTATCCTTCTCTGAATCTTTACAGCATTTGAAGAAGACACATGTATGAAACAGAGCTTCATTTCCATAAACAGTTGCGAGCATTTTGTGCGTTTCTGTAGCCATGTCCCTGAGTTTGAAGCACAACGTATTTGCTCAATACTGCATGACAAGAAAGAGAAATATAACTTATGGATGGACTGATGAAGCTGGAAGTTTCTTTTCACTAATCACTGACTGTCATAACATGAACTCACAGCAACTGCCAAACCAGTTCAGTCCTACAACTTGCAGTTTGATGACATGTTTTGTGTATGTGAATTAAAGAAAAGTCCGTATTTCTAGTGTCTGCTGGGTAACGATTGTTAGTAGTCGAAGGATTTTATGTATGGATTGTAATGAATTATCTCCGCACTTAAAGCAGTTTGAAAATGTGCTTCTTTATTCCAGCACATGAGACAAGTTAACGTTTTGTAAAAAGTGACATAACTTGGACTACATTCTTGATTGTAATTATTACTGCCTTACCGTATTTTGAAGTAGCCACCTCCACATCTAAATATGTTTCAACTGTTTTAAGAAAGTTCTTACTAAAAAAAATCACCTGTTCGCATTTTACACGTGACTCACTGAAGTGTGCTTTAATTGTGGAAATTTAAACTTGGCCATGAGTGCTATGAGTAGGCTGTATCTGGTTGGCATCTCGGCAGGTTGTTGCAGTTTATCAGATGAGTGGGATATGAAACTACAAGGTTATTGGAAATCCCAACAGTGTTTCTTCTTCTCTGGTACTATGGCCCCAGTCAAGCCTTGACTGCCTCAGCTGTGCTCTTCTGTTCTTCTAACATAATTTGCAGATTTTCAGCATGATTTTTTTTATGGGAATGGGGCCGTCAGCCCCACATCCCAACTCCCAGCGTAGAGTACCAGGGTACCTCTCTTTGCCTGGCCACTACCTTGAAACCTGTCTGGTATGACTGGCCATACCAGCAGTTGAGGCTGCTACTGGCATAGCTTTCAGGTTTACTGATGCTTGCAAGCTGAAATATGCGTTCAACAAAATGGATGTACCAGTGAGGGGGAGCAGTCTATCTACACCTTATAACTACCCACCAGTCTTATTTGCTTTGACTTATCTAAAAAAGTTATGGTGCCAACAACTGTGTGAAGTATGTGCTTGGCAATTTCAGTGCCAGTTAAATAGCAAAATGTAGCTGACTGGTGAGTGGTTAATATAAGTTGTAGAAAGGCTGTCGGTAATTACAATAAAATAGTATTATTCATAGCCACACACTAGGCTTAGAATAAACGATTATCAGAGGCTGTCAAAATAGGTCTACAGAACTTAATATGGCAACTTTATTAGCAGAGAAAATGTGTAGAAACTGAAACTCATCACTTTTAAGACAGCACACAGTAAACCAATCAGTGTTTGTGTTTTACCAAGTTTAGTATGGCCTTGTCAAGCAATAGTACTTACAGCATAACTTGTTTGTAAATACGGGACTTGTAGTTAATTCAATCCCCCCCACCCCCCTACTTTCCGATATATGTAAACACATGTGCGGCCCTCGGGCGAGTCCTTAACATATCATGTGGCCGTCCTGTGGGTTGAAGTTGGGCAGCCCTGATCTAAATAATGGGAGTCAGTCTTCATATTCTGCGTGCCATATGGGTACAAACAGATGTTATTAAAACTTTGGACACAGTGTATATCGCAAACCAATTGATACATGTGGTGGCATAGATGCAGTAAATGACACTCTACAGTTGTCAAATACAACGAGGACCTCAGGGACTTGTTGTATTTGACAGTTGTCAGTTGTCAGTCTTCATTTTCTGTTTTCTCACTTATCATATTTATGTGGCCCAGTGTGCTCATCGCACGCATGGTGGAACAGAGGTGGAAAGTGGTGACCAGTACTTGTCAAATAAAATAATGACCCCATAGGTTCTTTTATAATGGAATCCAGGATGAAAACTAGTGCCACTCAGGAAGACCTGTGGGGAGCAAATAGTAATGAAGGAGTCACTTCTATAGCTTCTAGCATCACACTTCTTTTTCAGGTTAGAAGAGTTTGCGGCTTGTCAAGATGATGCGGTTGGTGATGGCAGTTCATCACAACTGGAGCCCGGTTTTCCAACTAAGCAGGAATTTCCTGTTGAGTCTTTTCCCAGTAGGCAAGCTGGGAAATGTGATAAGAGTTGTCAGACTGCACGTGAAATAGAATATTACAAATGTAAGGTATGCAAGAAGGTGTTCCCTACGAAGAAGTCTCTGATGTTACACATTCTTTCACACACTGATAAGAATCCATATAAATGTGACATGTGCAGTAAAACGTTCTTGCACAGCGGTAACCTTGCAAGACATAGGCGATCTCACAAGGGAGAGAAACCATATACGTGTGACTTGTGCAAAACTAATTTTTCTCGTAGGGAGACATTTGCAACGACATTTCCGAACGCATACAAGGGAAAAGCCATTCAAATGTGAAATATGCAATAAAGCTTTCTCCGATAGTGGTTATCTTGTGACACATCGACGTACCCACACTGGGGAGAAACCATATAAGTGTGATATGTGCAACAAAGAGTTCACGCAAGGGGGAAATCTTACTAGACACAAAACTACGTCTGGTGTGTGCAAAGTTCTTGGACCCAAGGTGCTGTGTTAGACTGTCAATCAGTAAATGAAATACACTTGACTGATCCATAGAAGGCTTGTTGGAAGATGAATTATAATTGTTTTGTTAACACTACATTCATACATTAGTTTTGCTTGCCTGGTTACAAATAAAGGTATGTACTTTGATTTTGTGGCTTGCTGTGTATTTTACAGCATTGTTGTTCTGCTGGCGTATTTAGTTGAAGATTATATCCTTTTGCTATGGTCTCTGACAAACCTGAACCTGTAATTGTAAAAGAGGGTGTCATTGAATCACACTCTTGCAAGTTCAGTAATGTTTATTTTAACACTTTCACTGCCAAAGTCGACCGTGGTAAATTTAAGTATTTACGTTTTAATTTGCCAGCATCGACTTTAGTTGATCTAAAATTTACTCTGCTCTTTTGCCTTAAATAGGCCACGCACACAATAATTTCTGTCAGGAAACATATTTTACATCTTTATTAATCCTTATCTGACAACTAAAAAAATATATGCATTTTATATATAATTATATTTCATAATTTAATAAGACGACACACTAGTTGTTTAACATTCAATAAATCCCTGGCAATTTAACACCATCGGGGATTTAAACACCGGCAGTGAAAGTGTTAATGAATCATTCCATCAACTTTCATTCGTGGTAGTTACAGTGATTAGTAAACTTGTCAGCTAATGGTATGCATGTTCCCATGGTTTGTGTACCAGCATGGACGCATTTAAAATCTTGGACGACATCAGTAATGTATGGAACAAGTCGTTCAACATATGGTAATAGTTCGATTATCCAGCATAAATGGGGGTACATTGTGCTAATAGATCAAATGGTGAATTACAAAAAGCAATTTTAAAGTGGGCTGTGATGAAAAAAAAAACAACGTATATACAGAACACTGCAAACAGTGAAATATGAACAGTGCAGTGTTTACTGCCTTCTGGGTGTCCTAGGAGCTTGTATGTCATTGAACTCTTCCTCAGGGAGATTGGTATTATCAGATGTAGAGATATAAATGACAATGGACTTCATGACAAAGTAGACAAGTAAAGCGAAATTGCTGCTAAAGAAAGCACCAGATAAACGAACTGTTACTGTTTTTTTATCTTACATTCACCTTGCATTTCCATTCAATATTTAACTGAATGCACATTTCATTTAAAACTATTTTATAGTTTTCTTAGATTCCCCTACATATGTTTCGGTCTGATCTCAGACCATCTTCAGGGGGTCATAAACTACACTTATATCACGTCCATATGTGTTCATTCCATTGCATATGTAGTGTAGATCACTTGCGTCTAATCGTGTAGGTTGTAATATCACTTTTTAAAAAAACACAGATTAAAATAGATTAAAAACATGATTAAAGTTGTAAAACACGTGTGAAACGCACTGTATACCAACTGAAGGTCCCATCTAAGTTGTTTGTACGAGGTGAAATATAGTAGATCATTTCCTTTTGTCTGCACATGATATTACAACCTACACGTTTAGACACAAGTGATCTACACTACATATGCAATTGAACGAACACATATGGACGTGATATAAGTGTAGTTTATGACCCCCTGAAGATGGTCTGAAATCGGACCGAAACATATGTGGGGAAATCTAAGAAAACTATAAAATAGTTTTAAATGAAATGTGCATTTAGTTGGTTGTTAAATATTGAACTGTTACTGTATTTGGTTTTAATTTTGATGTCCCTATTTTCTACATATTATAAATATATCTTGACCGTAATGCCCTGTGTACTTTATTACTTTTGCTGTTGGTATTTCTCATTCTGTGATAATGTATCTTCCTGTTACCTCAACAGTAATTCCATTTCACAGTTCTCATAGTGTACAGCTAGAAGCCTCTACTGCACAAATATCTACTTAAAATGAAAATTGAAGTCTTCTGGGATGATGACGCTGTGTCAACTGGCAACAGCAATGTAACATCACAGAAGACTTGAATCTTCAACACTGCTATGAAAACCTCGGTACATAAAAGGGTAAGACGTACAGATTTTGTCTCTTTAGGGACATTTGTACATTTTGAGTATAATTCAAGAGGAAGGTGTGAAGAGTTACAAAAGTTTATATTATGAATAATCTGAGGTTTACAGAAAGTGAGATGTTGATATTTGCTTGCAGATTAAAATAAATTAAGGACAAAGTGATTTCTCTCAAGAATACTGAAGACTGAGAAAGAAAGTATAATATTTTTTATATGTTTGAGTTGAACTGTCAGTTTGCAATGGCAGGTGAAAAATGTAAAGTTGTCCCTGTCTATGCCGTGAAGGCATCCAGGGGGGAGTAGAGGTACAGCTCTACTCATTCTTAACCTCAGTGATAGGTGGAGGTGAGTGGTCAACATCATGCTCTGGCTGCTTCACCCGTGGGAAGAACTCTGGTACCCATTGAATAGGATGCTGTGGGGCCCAGAGCCAGTCCGGGTGTTTTGGTGAAGAGGAGAGTTATACATGTAATACAGAAATAGTTGCTATAGTATGGAGCGGGATGTTCATCTGTTGACCTCCACATATTTTGTTTGTGGTAAAGCAGGCCCAGAAGGATTCTTGAATTCTGCTAACCCTGCAGACGAGCACACCATGATCCTTCAAAATGTGGGGAACTACACAGCCTACCATCACAGAAGATTTCACACTATATTTGGCAGGTTAGTAAACTGTACTGGGGATTATATAATACTTGCAAGTACAGTAAAACACCGATTTAATGTTCCCGCATTTAGTGAAATCCGGATTTAGTGATGATTTTTTCATGTCCAGACAATAGCTCCAGCAGTTCATTAAATAGGGGTTTTACTGTATATGCAGTGAAATGTTCATAGCTGATGATTGTGGAATGTGTTGATGTCCAGCGTTTCAGAGACTTAGTGACTGTGGATCATATTGTGAGTGACACACCCCTAGTCCCTGTGTTAAGCAGCATGGATCATGGTGACTGCACCTACTGCTGCATAGTCACAGGCACAGTGCCTGCATGACAAGTCACAGCAGCACCTGGTCATGGAGTCAGTTTCCAAAACGTTTGAAATGCACACTACATTTATGTGGGTCATCACCTGAGAAGACACCATTGCATTCTGGAGATCAGTCGGCATAACCATATCCGTTAAGCTGCACTCCACGACTAGTACGTTTGACAGTTATTTGCGACTTTTGATATTTGCCAAGTCATGGCCCAGGTCACTTGTACAACTACTGGCTGCTTCTGTGTTTCCTACATGACACAAGTCAAAAGGAATGACCAGTGTTTGTTTACTTACCAAGTCAAGACTTGTTGCATTCCCATGACTCATGTGTACTTGACAAGCAGACAAATGACTTGGATGAGGACAAAGTATCATTCGGTATGAGTGGCCATGTACACCAGTCATGGGAATGCAGTCACAATGACAAGGAAAAAAAGTGGCAAGTGTACACAAATCCAAATTAATACATCGACCAACATATGCACTTAACGAAATACAATTCATAACAAATATCAAACTCCCACATGCTTTGGCATCGGGGTGCCATCCTCAAGGAGTTCATTAGAACAAAGGAATACAATTAGTATGTTGGGCTTGTATTCCTTTGTTCTAATAAACTCCCTGAGGATGGCACCCTGGTGCCGAAACATGTAGAAGTTTAATACTTGTCACGAATTGTATTTTATTAAGTGCATATGTTGGTTGATGTGTTAACTGTAAGAATATGCACGGTATGAGTAACAAGTACAAATGTTCGCAAAATAAATGAGTCATGGAAACAGTATGAAGTTTATTCATTTGGCTCTTTGTACATGCACAATTATTGGTGCATTTGTCACATGGGAATGTGGCTTCGGATTTAAGTATGCTGCCTTTACAGACCTCTTAATTACCATGTTTTTGAAGCAAAAGTTGTTACACCAAGAATGATTAGGTAACACAATGTGTGTGTGTTCAGGGAGGAGTTCACAAATTTTCCAGAAATCTATGAGCCACCTCAAAATTCTAGGTGCCAGAAGGGTGATATGAAGCAAGTTTCATACTCAGGGCCCACAAATATTAGGGGCCACCGTACAAAATTTAGTCGACACGGTGTCCCAGCATCTGGGATTTGTGCACCCTGTGTGTGGGCGTGCATGCATATGCATATATATATAATATATTTTTGTCCACAATTTTGTATTATTTTCCCACTGATGTGCAGTCACTGCAGCATGTCTCTGTTGTATCTTGTCTTTTGCATAACAGATTTTAATCCCTGAAACAGCATCACGTTTCCGCATGCAGGAACCCCAGCCTTTAGTGAACATAACTGTAAGTTTTCTATATTTTCCATACCATGCATTATAATTCGATTTTTTTAATATCCAACAAATGCATATCATCCACATACTGCTTTAATCCACTGCATCCAGTATAACAGATCGCGACATGAATAATTACCAGCGGATCTACATATTCAACAGACCAAGTATTATTATGTAATTGTTTTATACAATAATGTCTGAGGTTCTCCTTGATGTTGGGCCGAAACATGTAGCAGTGGAATATTTTTAAATATATTATTGTGAACCTGAGACAAGTGCATTTGTTGGATAATATTAAAAAAAATAAGTAAGTATTGTACATTCTTATTTACATGTTTCAATTTTATTACATTCATGTTTAATATAAGTAATGAGAGAACGCTCAGCAAGAAATAGAGAGGTGTGACTGGAAATGGAGTACTCCATTGTGAATTACACACAGGTAGAATATATTGCCCACTGTTCCTCGCTGCCACTGTTTGAAACTGTATGCTTCTTTATTCTTTATATTCACATTCACAGTGTTCCTTGAACTTTCATATTTGTTTAAAACTATTTATTAACCTAATAATTAAACCTATCTTTGCTGCAAGTTTCCCATTCAACGTAAGTGAATATAAACAACAACTTGTTCACTGTAATACTATTATTACACAATTCTTCCTACTGCTACTTTACAGTTATCATTATTATTTAAATGTGGCTATGTATTACATTAAACATTACACAATACATAAGACAGCATGCTATATATCAACTTGAGTATCCCTTTGATGTTGAGAAATTCAACAGTCTCTGTTATCAACAGATGTCTCACTGCCTACATGTATTGTCAATTAACATGATATACATTTCACTTGCCCTGTGTAAAACCTCATCACACTGCTTTCTATAATATTCATGTACACTTTAGCCCATCTAACACACTAACATTTAGAGATTAAATTAATAAGTATTGGAACACTAATGTAGAATAGCTTAATTATGCTGATGAACAGTTGAAAGTTACTGCATACTTTTGAGCTATATTTATACAATATATGCACTGCTCTTAACTTCGTCATTTCAGTCTCGAAGCATTTTAGTGGCATAAAAAATGCAAAACGTACAGAGGAAATATTTACAAATTTCTTTCACCAAACATAGCAAAAATGCAAAATTCAAACATGGAAAGTCAAACAGAGGCAGATAAAAGAGCCCTGATCCAAATTTAAATAATCACATAATTGTCTTTTTCCTCCTGTTTTGAGGTTTTCCCCACTTTTAATAATGCTCCCATCTGAAGATTCGGGTCTTCTGCGATATGACACTGCAATGTTGGGTCATTGGTTCCTGACGTTTTGAAGGAACATAGCTGCTTCATATTAAAGGGTCAAGCAGTTCACATTCTCTGACCTTTTGACCATTGAATACATAGGCAATACATTCCCTCAAATCATCAGAAACCACTCACCCAACAACACTGAGAACCTCAGATTTCCCAAATATTAATTCTGGTGATCTCTACTATCCGTCATTCCATCTAGATGGCTTAACATTTTTTCTCTGCACCACCTTTATGAAGTTACCACATTTATTACAACACTTTTTCACAGCAGCAGCAACATATGTCACTTCTGCATCAGAGTTCTCTCATATTCCTTTCTTTTTCTTGTAATCTACATCCACAGAGAGCAGATGTAACATAAAAAAAGTTTCAAAAAAATAAGGTAACAAATACTCTGATGCCACGAACTTTACTATGACACATGTCAGACCTCCACATAGTCACCACTGACTTTTAAGCCTCTCTCTTACTGTTCTCCTCCAAGGCTGCCATCTTGATGTTGGAAGAAACTGGTGTTCTCATTCTCATGTCAAGTGTCTAGTCAGAGGTGACAGCTTCCTTCACATTGGTGTCTGTTGCAAATCACTTGCCAGCCAGGTGCACTCCGAAAAGTTGCAAATTAATGGGGTCCATACAACCAAGCACACTTGTGACTGGGTTATGGTGCTACGGTTTGGAGGTTATGGACCACCCTCCCTAAAGTCCTGATCTCGAGCCAGTGATTTCCATTGCTTTGGATCGTTTAGGACTTGCAACACATGCTGACTTGAAGCAATCTGTCACCTGGCTACAAATTCTGACACCAGTTTCTTCTGTGTTGGTATGCAGGCCTTGGTGGCATGATGGGACAGATAATTAAAAGTAAATGACTTCATGAAGGTCTGATGCATACCATCTGCTACACGTTCCATATGAACACTGAAGTCATAATAAAGTTCTTGGTAAAGGTAAAGTTCTCCCTAGAACAGGCCATGAAGGTCCAGAGGGGGAGTAGAGGTATAGCTCTACTCTTTCTTTAACCCTGGCACTAGATGAGGGTGGGTGGTCAACTCCATGCCCTGGCCGCTTTACACCCATTGTACAGGAGGCTGGGTGGGTACGGAAAATCTCGCCCCCACCGGGATTCGATCCCCAGACCGTCCAGCCCGAAAGTTCTTGGTATCAGTGTGTTTACCGTTTTTTTTTTAAACAACATTGTGCATACAAAATTAAATTTTGGGTCTAGATACTGGAGGATACTTTGTCATCCTATGTACACACCTCTAAAAATAACCAGCAGCAAGTTTGGACAAGAGAAAAAAAAAAGTCCATTATTCATTATGTCACAGAACTCTGTGATTCATTTCCTATATGTGTGCGAGAATGTCTCTGTAGATTGTGTTTCTGAGAAAACTCTTTGTTACATACTTTACAAATATATTGCTTTTCTTTATTGTGAGTCTGTTGGTGAGATGCAAGATGTCCACTTCTTGAAAAAGCTTTATTACATATGTCACATCTGTAAGGTTTCTCACCAGTGTGGATACGATAATGTAATTTGAGGACACCTTTCAACAAGAATTTCTTATTACATACATCACAGGCATATGTTTTCTCTCCCGTGTGAATCAAACGATGTATGGCAAGATTCCCACTTTTGGTGAAACATTTATTACACAGGTCGCATTTGTACGGTTTCACTCCAGAATGGGTGCGATAGTGTTCCCTGAGGACATCCTTTTTTGAGAAACTCTTCTTACATATGTCACAGCTATATGGCCTCTCGCCAGAATGGGTGCGCCCGTGCTTTATGAGGTCTCCAATACGCAAGTAAGTTCTACCGCAAAGTTCGCAAAAGTAACGTTTCTCTCCTTTATCTGATATCAAATACTTGTACAATTTTACTCCAGTCTTCATATTCCTCCTGTATTCTGATATCAAAATATTGCTTAGGAAGCCACTGTTGTTAGGAAGGGTGAAGCGAGTTTTAACCAGTTGCATTGAACTACCCCCAGCAGCATCGTCTTCCTGTATCATTGCCACATGACTGACACTGAAAAATATTGAGAGGACTTTTTTATTCAATGCTGACACAGTTTTTTAAAAGCTGCAATGCGTGATGGCTGTTCAAATGAAGTTCGTTTGGGGAGTGTTCTGGGCGAGTTTTTGTGTAGTGAATCCACCAGCTGATGTGTCAAAAAAAGGGATGCCTGCCTAAATATCTATGGGGACAGCTCTTAACTGCTTCTACTCCTTCACTCAGAACAATCCCTGAATGAGTTTCATTTGAACAATCCTCAAGATAAAGCTATAGATACAAGATCTGAGGCTCTCACAGCAGTGTTAATGAAGTGTCGAGTCATCTGCCATGTCATGCCATGTCAGCTGACAGATGACAGTTGTGTGCTGCCCCCCTCTTCAGCGTCTTGCAGTCACGGCAAGTGGACTGCCAGACCTTAAACATGGAGGGTCCACACTCATCTGAAATGTCTGTACCTATCTACCAGTCAAAATGGCATAACATCCCAGAAGACTCAAATATTCTCTCGGAACAATCCAGAATATACTTCAGTAATTCTCAATCTTGGAATTCTGTTTTGTGTGTGTGTGTACAGTAAAAACATACCCTTCTGGACCAATATCAGGCTTGTCTACTGTATCCTCATTTTTAAGCTCTTCCTTAGCTTCATATTCATCCCAGGACTCTTCCTAGAAGGGAAGAATCCAAATCAGTTATAACAGCCCATGATAACTTCATCATTATCATCATCACAAAAGCCTGGCCGAGCTTCAGCTGTGGATATCCACATGATCTATTGCTTTGACATTCATTGCAACATTATTCTCCTACATGTATTACAGACTTCCAAGCGTCGTCTCTTTTTGTGATTACCCACAGAAAATGTTGTGGTCAGTTAATAATCACCAATAATATTCAAGGAATTATTGTACCCATAATGGTAATGAGACTGAATGTTTCAGTACTTCATAACTATGTGTAACAGCAAATACTCACCATTTCTTGTTTCACAGCAACAAATGTAAATGGTTCCAGTGCATCTTCCACTTTTACATCAGTAGCTTGATTCTCACGTGGTGAAGCTGTTGGCTGAGTATGAACACCAGCACCATCTTCCACTTTAATTATGTCCATAATGTATTGTTATGCCTATTATCAAAATGTCTGTTTCACTCAGCTGACATCCTCATTATTCTGAAATTATAATACTACTACTACTAAAAATTTATTTATGTAACAGCAAACACTGAATGACTCCCCACTTCAGAAATGTCAACTTCCAGCATTAGTCCCATAAACATGAATGGCAGACAAATACTAAATGCTTTGTGAACTTGATATGCTATAACATGCTTGCAGTTTACATTCCTTTTGTGAATGTCCAATACATAAGAGACTGTATGAGCCCAAGAATCATTGTGAATATGGGGGAAAACTACCTATTGCTCCATATCTTTTTGTGGTAAATGCTATATGCAAAGCAATGATGATAAAGACCACAGCATATATTATTAATATGATTTTCCTACCTACAGTAACCCGGACGGTTTGGAATAAATAATATGTCGAACGTTGCTTGGCGTAGTACATTACATAGGGTTGCTTTCAGCTGTGGAATTGATTTTGTGGGGGCTACACTAGTTTGCTCAAAATACTGTCATACAGCTATCAATTCGCTTGGCACTAAAACAGGTTAAATGACACTGAACTATGCGTACAACTGACTCCTTTTTGACAATCCAGTAAAAGCACAAGAAGTCCATCATTTTGCACTTTTATCTGAATGTCTAACCAATGAACCCTGAACATCCATATTCATATATGTAACAACAAACAAACATGCATCAATTTCGTATGTGTCCTGTCTGATGCCTTTTCCAGCTCGTAGATTGTCGAGGATCTTGCACTTGAAAGGAATTCTCCATAAATGTCTCATCATCCACAAAATTGGTTTATCGTTTAAATGTAATAAATGAAACACAAGGCTTTCCTACCTCACGAAACGAATGGAAGTAAATCACGACCTCTTTGATCGTAGCATAATGTGGAATGCAATCAGTGGTGGAATGTATATATATTTTATGTACGGTATGAATAATATTAAGTTTAATGTGGAATGTGTTGTGCCATGTGGTAGAATATAATATGAACCTTTATGAAATAATTTAATTAGCATGCCGCAAATACTCAAAGTTTGTTTTGGATCTCTTTACCGTAATTAGAAACCTAATGCACTGTAACGTTTAGCATCGTGAGGTTAGAATCGTTTACGTCATTTGTTGTATCGAAAGAAAGACGCTAGAGGCGTGACGATGTTTATCTAGTCTTCAGAGAGAGTTAGGTCGTGTATATTGTGTAGCAGTAAATCATTTGTGTTTTATAACACAGCATACGTAGTATCAAAATGGAATCAACATTAGACGAAAAGACTTATCCATTTTCTTCACCCCATATAAAGGAGGACATCGATGTAAACCACAAGGATTTACCATTACCATTGTGTGCAGCGAAGATGGAAAGTAAGGTTAGTGTCATTGCAACATTTCCTTCAATTATTGAACAAAAACTTAATTTTTTGTCCAACAAATGTGATCAGTGACCAATCCTCAGCGTGACTGTAGATTTGTTTAACCCTCTGTTGAAGAGAAATTAGTGTAGGCATGCTAGTTGATTGCTTATGCAATTTTGATGTTTTCCTGTGACGAGGTATAACATTTGTAACGTGCCTCTTATCCTCGAGAGAAATTTGATTTCATATGGTTTGTGTGTGTGTGTGTGTACACACACAATGAACCGTTTGTTAGTTGATTGAATCTCAAGAGACATACACTAAAGTAACTCTCTTGTTAAAAACTATGTTTGAAAAATGTAGTATTTTCAGCTGGAATATCAAATGTAACTGGACAAAACAGTCATTTTTCTTTTTAATGATTAACCTAGTTGATGGTACTTACACACATTTTTATCATGGTGATATGTAGTGCTCCATTTATGTCATTAGTATCAATTAAATGAGGATATGAAGGCGCCTCTGGTATGGACCCCAGTGTGGAAAATCGGCACATTAGTGAAAGGGGGTTTAGTCTGTCCAGTTGTGTGTAATAATCTGGTATAGCCACTGTGGCCACATAATTCAGATTTGAGGCTTACATCCAAGATTATTTTTAATATCTTTTGTCTTGTAAAGTAGTGTTTGGGTGCACACATTATTTATTGCTGTTCTGGGAATTTGTGTGCCTTTTAATGTGCTTAGATGCTAAGACTGGTACATGTTTGCTCTAATATGTGTTGATGTTTCTTACTTCAAGTATATGGGATCTTAGTGAAAACACTCTGGTAGTGCAGAAGTCTGAAAAATATATGTTAGGTAAATCAGCATATATCTATATATTTATCTGTATGTCTTTCTGTCTGTCTATCTGTCTATATCTATCTAACCATCCGTCTGTCTGTCTGTCTACCCATCTACTCGTCTATCTATCTATCTATCTATGTATCTAAATATATATGTATATATAGGCCTATTATAGAGCTTGCATGTTATGTTTATGTGGGAAAGTTTTTAAGGAAGAATTATTTTGAACAGAACTGTGTGTGTAGTAAGTTTCTGAATAAACTCAGAAGCAGTATGATATTCAGTGAGGGATGAAAGTGACAAAAGATATGTTAGTTAATTTACAAAAATTTATTATTATATGTTAACATTTAAAGCAAGACTTTGACAATTTTCTGAGTATCATCACACATATTATTCTATTCTTGGTGTTAGTGACATGTCATTTAAGTTTCTTTAATGACAGGAAGGATTAATGGATGTTACAACAATGAAACAGGAGCCAACAGTTGAAGCTGATGATGTCAAGTGTAAGAAGGTGAGTCGAAATTGATGTGATGTTTTTCAAAGCACGTATATTAATGAACATTAACACAATATGCCATAGCCGATGTGCACGTTGCAGATATTCAGTTATTGTCAGTGATACAAAATACAAGGTATAAGTTGCTCCTCTGCATACCATGAAGGTGTATAGGGGACTGGAGGTATGTATCCAGTCGTTCGTAACCTTGGTGATAGACGGATGTGAGTGGACAGCTTCAGCTTTATATCCAGGCAAAGCAGCCCTGGTACCCAATCAGTATGAGGCTGTGTGGGCCCCAGATCTGGTCTCAATGCTTTGGACAAGAGAAAAAATCTCTTTCCCCTGCCAGGAATTGAACCATGATTCCTTGGTTGTCTAGCCCATAGCCTAGTTACCGTATGAACTAAGCCATCCTGGATCTTACTAAAAATATTTTTTTTTATCTTTTTATGTATTCTTATCATTGCTTTATGTTAAAATATGGCTATATACATTTGAATATTCGGCACTTACATGTATACATTTCAGGTTCTCCCAGTGGTGCTGCTGAAGATGCGGTTCTTCTGGGATGTGCTGCCATGTCTCAAAGGATTGTAGTGTCTTCCTCTTCGGGTCAAGCAGTCCAACACTCGGAAGATGGAGGCAATATAGTCCTTTGAAAGTTTTGGAACTATTCTCTCCATAATATGGCATCACATCCAAGATGACTTAACTCTTCAGATTCAGAAAATGATCACATGCCTTTTCCATTTCTCATTCCATAAAATTTAGCAGTGTCATTTGAGTGGCAATATTTCCTTTCCAAGCGTAATTATTATTGACTGGTTATGGAATGTAGCACAGTGATGCACGTGCTCAAAGCAGTGCCATGAGCGTCCTTCTGTGTCTGTAGTTGAAAGGACATTTAATACATTTTATTTGCAAGAATGTAATGTCTTGAATCACATTCATGTGGACTGTGATATCTCCTAATTCTTCAACCTTATACAGGGACATTATTTTATTTGACAACCTCCATCACTATGTTCACTCATACTGTTTCACGTAATGGCAGGCACTGCAGTGCTTGCCGCTGTTCAGATTTGCCCTGTGTCAGGGTCCACATGTTTCAGCTCAATGTAGTGCAGTTAATATTGCGTTTTTACTCACCACATTTAAAGGAGGCGTGCTGGCAATGGTTTCCGTTGGCCCACAGACACTTCATGTCTAACAAACGTTCATTGTAGGCTGAGGTTCTGCTGGGCTTTATTAGTTAAGCGAGCCAGTAGGAAGTGAAAAGTAACAGTTTAGGACAAAATATGCTGTCAGGAAAATTGTTTTTCTAATTTGAAGTGTGTGCTGTTCATTTTGATGTAGCAGTTTTGTAATGCGCTATTTAAAAATGTCAGTGTGACATGCTTACTAATGCATTTGATGTTGTATGGGGTCATTATGTTTTCTGATAACTATTGGATGCCACTTCCTGTTGACCAGTTTGTCTTATTAAGATAGCCAAGTCAGCCCACACGCACAGTGGAGTAGGACCCAGAAGTGACATACAGTAGTTGGGAGATCAAATAAGGACCCTGCACAATAAGATACCTAAGCATTAAGTAGTTTCTTACTGTGCCTGCCTGTCTGTCTGTCTACCCATCTACCCGTCTATCTATCTATCTATCTATGTATCTAAATAAATAAATATGTATATAGGCCTATTATAGAGCTTGCAGCTATTATGCATGTTATGTTTATGTGGGAAAGTTTTTAAGGAAGAATTATTTTGAACAGAACTGTGTGTGTAGTAAATTCCTGAATAAACTCAGAAGCAGTATGATATTCAGTGAGGGATGAAAGTGACAAAAAGATCTGTTAGTTGATTTACAAAAATTGTATTATTATGTGTTAACTTTTAAGGAAGACTTTGACAATTTTCTGAGTATCATCACAAATATTATTGTATTCTTGGTGTTAGTGACATGTCATTTAAGTTTCTTTAATGACAGGAAGGATTAATGGATGTTACAACAATGAAACAAGAGCCAACAGTTGAAGCTGGTGATATCAAGTGTAAGAAGGTGAGTCGAAATTGATGTGATGTTTTTCAAAGCACGTATATTAATGAACATTAACACAATATGCCATAGCCGATGTGCACGTTGCAGATATTCAGTTATTGTCAGTGATACAAAATACAAGGTATAAGTTGCTCCTCTGCATACCATGAAGGTGTATAGGGGACTGGAGGTATGTATCCAGTCGTTCGTAACCTTGGTGATAGATGGATGTGAGTGGACAGCTTCAGCTTTATATCCAGGCAAAGCAGCCCTGGTACCCAATCAGTATGAGGCTGTGTGGGCCCCAGATCTGGTCTCAATGCTTTCAGACAAGAGAAAAAATCTCTTTCTCCTGCCAGGAATTGAACCATGATTCCTTGGTTGTCTAGCCCATAGCCTAGTTACCGTACGAACTAAGCCATCCTGGATCTTACTAAAAATACTTTTTATCTTTTTATGTATTTTTATCATTGCTTTATGTTAAAATATGGCTATATACATTTGAATATTCGGCACTTACATGTATACATTTCAGGTTCTCCCAGTGGTGCTGCTGAAGATGCGGTTCTTCTGGGATGTGCTGCCATTTCTCAAAGGATTGTAGTGTCTTCCTCTTCGGGTCAAGCAGTCCAACACTCGGAAGATGGAGGCAATATAGTCCTTTGAAAGTTTTGGAATTATTCTCTCCACAATATGGCATCACATCCAAGATGACTTAAATCTTCAGATTCAAATAATGATCACATGCCTTTTCCATTTCTCATTCCATAAAATTTAGCAGTGTCATTTAAGTGGCAATATTTCCTTTCCAAGCGTAATTAGTATTGACTGGTTATGGAATGTAGCACAGTGATGCACGTGCTCAAAGCAGTGCCATGAGCGTCCTTCTGTGTCTGTAGTTGAAAGGACATTTAATACATTTTATTTGCAAGAATGTAATGTCTTGAATCACATTCATGTGGATTGTGATATCTCCTAATTCTTCAACCTTATACAGGGACATTATTTTATTTGACAACCTCCATCACTATGTTCACTCATACTGTTTCATGTAATGGCAGGCACTGCAGTGCTTGCCGCTGTTTAGATTTGCCCTGTGTCAAGGTCCACATGTTTCAGCTCAATGTAGTGCAGTTAATATTGCGTTTTTACTCACCACATTTAAAGGAGGCGGTGCTGGCAATGGTTTCCGTTGGCCCACAGACACTTCATGTCTAACAAACGTTCATTGTAGGCTGAGGTTCTGCTGGGCTTTATTAGTTAAGCGAGCCAGTAGGCAGTGAAAAGCGACAGATTAGGACAAAATATGCTGTCAGGAAAATTGATTTTCTAATTTGAAGTGTGTGCTGTTCATTTTGATGTAGCAGTTTTGTAATGCGCTATTTAAAAATGTCAGTGTGACATGCTTACTAATGCATTTGATGTTGTATGGGGTCATTATGTTTTCTGATAACTATTGGATGCCACTTCCTGTTGACCAGTTTGTCTTATTAAGATAGCCAAGTCAGCCCACACGCACAGTGGCGTAGGACCCAGAAGTGACATACAGTAGTTGGGAGATCAAATAAGGACCCTGCACAATAAAATACCTAAGCATTAAGTAATATCTTACTTTGCCTTGTAAAATAAGGTACAGACTTCAGGGCAGGTACCAATGACTTCAACTGCAAGCTATGACCGTGACAAGTACGCGTATGTCACTTGTAAGTATCAGACCCACTTGACATTCATGTTGTCACTGTATTGTTCTATGCTTTAAAAATGAAGAGTCATAATAAACATTGCGAAGTTTATTTTGTACATTAAATTTTTGAAGACACAGGTCATCTAGAGTGTGATGCTGTGTCATTGGGTGTGTAGCTCATGACATTGTGCAGCTCGTGACATTGTGCAGCTCGTGACATTGTGCAGCTCGTGACATTGTGCAGCTCGTGACATTGTGGCCAGTCACTCGTGACATTGTGCAGCTCGTGACATTGTGCAGCTCGTGACATTGTGCAGCTCGTGACATTGTGCAGCTCGTGACAATTGTGTTCAGCTCGTGACATTGTGCAGCTCGTCTGTACCAATTGTGCAGCTCGTGACATTGTGCAGCTCGTGACATTGTGCAGCTCGTGACATTGTTGCAGCTCGTGACTTTTGTTGCAGCTCGTGACATTGTGTGCATGCGACTCGTGACATGTGCAGCTCGTGACATCCAGAAGACTTGAATGTTCAGCAAAGCTGCTGTGAGAACCTCAACTCTTGCACTATAGTTTTGGTTTCAGATATTCTCTATGGTTTGATGTTTTTTTGAACTTATATTTAAGAATAAATTGTAAGCTGTAAGTTTTTGTTATGTAGTGTACATTATAGTGCCATTTTCTGTCACAGTCTGGATGGTTTGACTCAAGAAGAGGGAGGTGAGGACAATGGCTCCATGTATAGCATTTCAGCAGGCACAACTCACTGTGGTAATGCAGTAACTGAACTAGGGGATAATACTTGCGTATTCTCTTGTAAATGTGATTGTAATGAGCGGGTATCCGGTATCAGTACACAAACCATACACATACAAAGTCTGAAAGTAGGATTTATGTGATATACCATATTTACTCAAACGCAGGATGGGTTTTTTCTTCCCTAAATTTGGTGCTTAAATATGTGAGGTCACCTTAAATTCACATACAGAGCGCTGAACCAGATTACTCTGAATCAGACCATGCCAAGCCAAATCAAGGCCTGCGTCGCCAAGTGTAAACTAAAGAGAGCAGAGAGCATGACTAAAATTAAGTGACACAATCTTTTTTTGGACTTTGCCCATCGTCTAATTTTTTAAAGAAGTGCTATGTTTCGGACGCCGGCTCTGTTTCTGTCGTCAGGCAAAGAAGCACCTAACCTGGTGGACCACTTGGATCGAGCTGTTCTCAGTCACTGGGCACCACAGAAACAGTAAACCTGATAACAGGTTTAGTCCACGGGTAGTAACAGGAAAATGGTTGTTGAAAAATTAAAAGTTAATTACAAGACTCAAAACCTGGACCAAGCCACAAATTAAAAACCGTAAAAGAGCCATGAACTGAGACTGATCAGACCATAGACACAACACAAAAATCCATAACACATATTTAAAATTCTTAACACCACTAACACCATCTGTGGGGAAAATTGTGAATCTTCTGCATGGGTTCAAGTAAGTTTATAAACCAAGAAATATAAATGTATTATTTAGTCAGTGTGGATCATAACGGCATGGCAGTGCATCTCATCAGAAGTGACTGTGAAGGGTTTCAAGAAGTGCTGTATATCCGATGCAATTGATGAGACTGATGATGATATGTTGTGGAATGGCAGTGAAGAGGATGGAAACGTTAGGAGTGAGTGCGGGGAAGATGGCGGCACTGCCTGTGAAGATGGAGACAGTGACACTGATTGGTAAAGCTACACAGAATCTGACATGCTTTGTGTATTAAGTGTATGAAATTAATACTGTTTTTTTAGCACACATTTTATTTTTGGGGGGTCATCTTAGATTTGGGTATATACATTATCCTTTGGCAGGCGTGTTTTATTTGGGGGGGGGGGGGCATCTTAGATTAGAGTCGTCTTGCATTTGGGTAAGGTAATGGTAAAGCAATCCCATTACAGGCCCTTAGGGTCCCAGGAGGTTGAGGCTTCCAGATTTTTAGACAATCGGCACATGAAGGTGGTAAGGTTGTCAGCCCTACGCACCGGCCGCCTTTACCCCCCAGGAAAGATTCCTGGTACTCATTTCTGTTAGAGGCTGAGTCGATCCCAGGGCCATAGTGCGACCAAAATGATTATGTCAATGAAAAATTCCAGTGACACCATCGGGAATCGAACCTGCAACGTTCCGGTTTGTAGCACAGTGCCTCAACCAACTGTGCCACCGCATGCCCCCCTTGCATTTGGGTAAATATGGTATAATTTAAAGCTTTCACGGTGACTAAATTCAATAAAGTATTCTCGGGCTATGAACTGCGTCAGGTAGTTGAATGACAAGTAAACGTCGTCAGGGAACTGACTGCCTCCAAAGTCTGTCCATGGCATGATATACCTGCCCATTATAGCTGCTGACGAGACAAGAGAGTTGGTGCTCAGAGTAGTTAAACAATAAAGTCCTGGGATTTATGCTGTCAGGCAGTTATGTTTGGCACATAAACTAATTGTAGCCAGTTCCTGTTACTTCATGTTATGACTACCCGGGGTACAGTGAGAACAAAGTTCTAGCTGACTTCTTCTGTAGCAATCCCATGCATGAGTTGTGTTTTTTTTTTTTTTTGTCATCAAGCAAACATCAAGTTTTGTTTCAAACTCAGGAAAATGCTTACAGAAATGCACGAAATGTTTAAGGCTGTGTATACAAATAAATCACTGTCTCATATAAATATCTTCAAATGATTCAGCGGAGGGGAGATGTGAGGACCTTGAAGGTGATATGAGGAGTGAGCGGCCATAAACTGCTTGAAATTGAGAAATGGTTGCAACAATTCTTGAACTAGTGGCCAAAGACCATTGAATGACCATAAAATTGATGGAGGATCAGGTGCACATTACCTGGGAAACAATTCATCAGATGCTTCTGAAGATGTGGGGAAATAGGGAGATCTGCACAAAGTTCATTCCACACAGTCTTGATCGATGAGAGTGTTCTACCATGATATTGAAGTGCTTCCTGGTGGAGATTGACCACCCACATTATTCACCTGACCTTGTACCAGCTGACTTCATTTATTTCTGAAAGAAACAATTGAAAGGAAGCAGATGTGACTGGTGACAATGAAGGCACCCAGCAGAACATGACCACCATGTTGAAGATGGTTCCTTTGGATGCCTCCAGTGCATGGTTTATGCAACTTCTTGAAGGGTGTAAAAAGTCTGTTGCAGTTAAGGCAGATTGTTTTGAAGGAAAATAAAACAGTTTTCATATTTGGTGAATCTGTTGCTATACACTGAGCCCGGTACTTTGTTCTTTTACGTCACATGTATGTAACAGGACTCCCCAGTGGAGACGAGTAAAGTGCCCAAGCTGTTGGCCATTGTGGAAGACAGACGTTCAGATGCAAACTGTGCCCTGAGGAATTCTGGAAAGCAAAACTTGTGCAAGACAACAGAAACATGTTGGTGTGAAGCTCTTCAAGTTGTATGTATGCAGTAAGCATGTTGCCGATGCCTCAGCTTTACTAAAACATCCAGACATCTGCACATGAGGAAAGGTGTCCTATTTGCAGTAACGTGTTTTCTCAAAATTGGCATCTACAGTTCGCGGCTATTCCCACATGGATCATAAGCTGTATGGTCGTAATATGTGCCAGAAAGATGTCTTATGGAACATGGCTCTGGCCAGGCTCTGACACACTGTTCAGCTCAGAAACGTAAGAAAACATGAAATACGCAAGAGCAAATTCCATGTCTCACAAGTTCTACACACGCCTGAAACCATTTCTCCTGGTAAGAAAGGCTACAAATGTAAAATATATGACAAAGGTTTCTCTGATAGCAGGAGATTTGTGAAGCACACAAGACATACAGTGCAGCATGACAAACTTCTCCCTACTTTCAGACTGAAAATGTTCTGTCACAACCATTTTGAAATAGTACTTTTGCATATGGTACAGCCCTGATTTTCACAATTAATTGGGACAGATATGACAGTCATGATCACTTGAATCCACCTTCAATGTAAAATGCCTGTTTGGTTCCAAGAACTTATGAAATATCGGTGATGAAAACATAAAGTAACCTCAAAAAGCATAAAAGCATGAAGGTTGATTTTTAATAAGAGTACAAAACAATGTGAGTTCTTAGGCTTTTATGGTGGTGTACCTGAGATCTCCGTTCTCCTTGGATATGCCACGTCACATCCCAGAAGAATGGAGACCTCAAATATGAAACACTTCTCGAATCATAAAATACATTAAATGTTTGAAGGGGAGTCTCAATCCATAAAGCACGAAAGTAATGAGTCTCACTTAATGAAAGACAGAGCTTAACTGAGCTGGCAGGGATCTATACAGTATCAGGAGAGGGCGAAACTGAACTTGCCACATGGGTTCATCCTGATTCATTGTAAGCAGCTTGAAATGTCAAAACAGTGGTATTAAAGTGGGGGATCATGAAGGGTCACAGTCCTGTGAACATGAAGGTAGATGAACATGGACAGTCTACTGTATTTATATTTGTGGCTATTGTAAACTTAATCGCAGGACTGTAAATGTAAAACTGACAGTGGTTTCTACACAGTGTAGCAGGCATAAGGTTGCACTTCTCAATAAATATACTGTTAATCCCAGTTAAAATCTGGTCACTGGCACCCATAATAATGAGGGGGTTTCATCCCCTATTCTCAGATGAAAAGGGGGCTTGGACTGGATTCATCTGGCTCAGGAGAGGGACAAGTGACAGGCTCCTGTGAATGCAGTGATAGACTTTCGGGTTCCATAAAATACAGGGAATTTGAGTAGTTGAGGAACTGTTAGCTTCTCAAGAAGGTCACTGCTCCATGGGGTTACTTAATTCCAAGCTGATGTGTTAAATATTATGTAGATAATAAGGTAACGGTAGAGTTGTCCGTGTGCACAGCATGAAGCATATACTGGGAACAGAGGTATAGCTCCTCTGATTTTTAACCTTGGCACTGGATGAGGTGAGAGGTCAGGGTCATGCCCCAGTCACTTTACATCCAGCGAAAGAACCCCAGTACCCATTAAATAGAGGTTGGGTGGGCAATGTACATCAGTGTCGTTTGTGGCTTATGTTGCTCATCTGTATCTGTACAGCTTTGGATAGCAGGATGATTTGTGATGAAAGGGAAAGGATTTGAAAGTGGTCATGGCCTAATGAAGGTACTATGGGACTTGGAAATTCATGAAAAGTCTCAATCAGGGTAGTTAAAAAGAGTGCCAGTCACAGTTCAAACAACCAGGCATTCCCCTGATTATTAGTCTGCAGCACAGCTACTGAACCATTGTGCTGGCTAGCAGGCCTATTTAGCACGTGTAACTGCAAGTTCACTGCAGCTTTGTTACTAAGGCTGTGGCTGGGGTATGTGCATAAGTGTACATATATTATTATGTTGGACGTGAGTGCTGTAGCTCAGTCAGTTGGACACGAACTTCTTGTCGCACAGTAGCCTAGATTCAGTTCCAGGGCGGTCTGGTGGGGGTTTGTGGTAATGCAAGTGCAACTCACAGAGGTCTGCCCACTTCATATGCACAATTGGTGCAGATCACAACCTCATTCCTCAGTTGGACACTCGCATGTTACCTGGCTGAACATGTGTGAAGATCCGGGATAACACTGATTACTTAATACTATACAGCTACAAATATGACAGTAGGGGGTTCTACCCATTTTTCTTCTTTTATAGCTTTATTATGTGACAATGAAAGAGAAAAGATCAGGCAGTACATGTGTCTGAAAATAATGTAATACTCAGATTAAATCCCTAATGCATGTAAAAGACAATGAAGGTAATTTACAAAATAATCATAAAGTTTTGATAACATAGGTGTATTTGCAATGAAGAAACATCCAATCACATCTGATGGTAGTGGGGTAATGTGTTGTTGAAACGGTCTGAAGACTTCTTTTTTTTTTGGAGGGGATGTGATATGGTTTGGAATATAGGTTATGTGTGATTGCGTCATATTGTGTAGTGTGTGTTAGGTTAGGAGTCACGATTAGAGTCCTACAAAATAACAGCAGGAGGGAATATCAACTCAAGCTCATTTAAATATCAGCGGATATTTATGGCAACTTTAGTAAAAGTATAGATATGAGTTGAACAATGTCTCCATCCATAACAATGGAAAGTAAGCTATTGTATTCAGCACGCTACGTATAAACGAACTTGGTATGTCTCCTAGCAGCTTCTTTCGTGGTGAACTGTTTTTAGAGAACACAAATCCTCAGCAGCTTACACTTTGCAGTGTAACCGAATTATTAGCAGTGAAGGAAATGGTTCTGGGTGCAATTGGGAATATAAAGAAGTTCATTTGACACGGTCACGGCGTATACATGCATAACATTCATGTATGATTCTATAGGCTTTGATCGAGCGTGATTTGTAGCTGCCGTGTGGTTCGATGTCTGTTTTGGCCAGGACAGGATGGTGTAATGTATTTTTCGTCGGGAATATCACGGAATTGAAAACCTGTATCACTTTTACGTGTACAGGTTTGTTTGTGAGTACAAAGTCTGAATTTTCGTATGAATCTTGGAAGGTTCGGGACTCCTGAGGTCATATACTATTCAGCGTCAGAAAAGTCGACCAGTTTTCCTGATTCTTAGGCGGAAAACATTTTTAATGTCCCGAAAACCAAATACTATGTATAAAGTGTGGCATTTTGTTTAAGTTTATAGGATTCTAGTCTAAAATGTTCAGTGCAACGCTCAGCAACAAAATTATGGCTGGAAAACTCAAAGCGATTTTTTGAATGTAGGAAATCACAGAAATATTCTTGTGGTGGCCCTAGGAGTTGTGTGTGTGGCCAATAAAAAAGTTGCCTGACGTCTGTAATACCCCAAACACAGAACCAGTATCATGTATGGGCTGTGTATTGGACTTGGAGCATAAATTAGAATATTCTTTTAGGCGCCAAGGTTGTTGAAATTAACGTTGATACAGGATACGGTGTGATATTTAGTGAATAAATGTGATAAACGAAAATGACATGTAAAATACGGGAGTGCTTTGTTTAGATTCGTAATCGGGCTCATTCTTATGTAATAGGTTATGGATTTAATCTCCAGTATTGCTGTTTCATTTGGTGCATGAGGTTCGTTGACCCCAATGATGCAGGTAAAAGCTTCATTATTTTTGCCAGGAATATGCAGAATCACATAATACATGTAAATATTATTAAAACAGCGTACACTAAATGGAACCAAACTAAGACTATCGATACTGAGGCATTCGCTGTTAGTAAATTTGTCGTCTTACCGCACTGTGTGCATGTGAAGATCGTTCTGAATTCAAGTTTTTCTTTGTAGGACATTATGGATGAAGTAAAAGTGGAACCTGAATCAGAGGATGAAACTCAGCCAGTGTCTTCAGAGAATGAAGAAGAGCTTAGTGATACAAAACAGGACAGTGGGTTGGCAACATTTACGTTTGTTTCTGTGAAGGAAGAATCAGTAAGTATGGTGATAGTATATGCCCATTTCTGTTTGCCAGTCATTTGACTGCAGTCACAGTTTCTCAGTAAGGTGACTGCTTGTAGGCTACTAGACTGACATCCAATTCTTGGCAGAGGTAGACATTGTTAATTCTTCATTCATGCCCACACTCACTCTAGTGTCCACCCAGGTTCCGTTTACTGTGTACTGGGCGGTAAATTGGCTGGAATTTGGGGTTCACCATTGTAAAAAGGTAAAGTCCACCGTAGAACGCCCTGAAGGCCCAGAGGGGGAGTAGAGGTATAGCTCTACACTTTCTTTAACCTTGGCGCTAGATGGGGGTGGGTGGTCAACGCCACGCCCCTGGCCGCTTTACCCCCGGGAATGATCCGGTACCCATTGTACAGGAGGCTGGGTAGGCCCCAGGGCTGGTCTGGATGGGTGCTGAAAATCTTGCCCCCCACCGGGATCCCCGGACCGCCAAGCTCGTACATAGTCGCTATACCGACTATGCTATCCCGGCCAATTGTACCTATTTACATATGTGCAGTGTATAGTGCGTGTA
Organism: Reticulitermes speratus; assembly: GCA_021186555.1. Taxonomy (NCBI): domain Eukaryota; kingdom Metazoa; phylum Arthropoda; class Insecta; order Blattodea; family Rhinotermitidae; genus Reticulitermes; species Reticulitermes speratus. The sequence goes on along the minus strand of JAJKFL010000012.1, from coordinate 573,828 downwards.
GCTTGAACCATCTTGATGTGATGCTGCTTAAGCAGAGTAAAACATTCTTAACATTTTATGACAGGGCATAATCACAGAGTGAAGGTTCTCTAGCCTGTGACTTCTGTGGTAATCAAGCATTTTATTTTTTAGTGGAAGGTAGCACTTGTAGTAGGGGTAACGTGCAACAGATGGTGCAACACTCAGTGAGATGCTGTTCAGGGGATAAGCTGATGTGCAATACAAACAACACTGGATACTTGGACCTGCCAAGAAGTTGGTAGTGTGAAACAGTTTTTGTTGGGTAGCCATTTTCCCTCCATCAAAATTCACTATTAATTGTTAGAGGTGTATGGTGATGGCATATTGAGAGTTAGCTTGTCAGAAAATGATGCAGATAGTTCAAATATGGTTGAATGCACATCCATGATAATGATCACGCTGGTTGGTCCAGCACATCAAGGACAGATGTGAATGCAGCACAAGTGGACGAATCTGTTCGGGCTGTTGAAGCAACACATGGGAGGTTGCTAATTCCACAATAATGAGGAAGTGGCTGTTTATGAGTGGTTACAAATGAAGGAGCCTAATTTTTAGCATTGTGGAATTTTTAAACTAATGCAAAGATGGGACAAATGCATCATGTTTGGGGATTTTCTTGAAAAATGATGATACTTCAGTAGAAAAAGTGATCTGCGTTAAACTTATAATGACTTCGCACTTAATTTTTGTGACGTAGGGAACCTTACTTATTGACTGTGTTTGTACCAGCTGTTACTGTTATTGTCATGTTTTTAATTTTGTTTTTAAACCAACTAATGCACTTTTTATTATTATATTTCTGTTCAATTCACCCTACATATGTTTCGGCCATGAACTCTGCCATCATCAGGTACATTGACAAGTTCACTTCACTGTTCACTGCTCCATTTGGTATTATGGTATTTGGTATTAGAAATTGGCTACTGATTTAGTAGATAATATACTATTTTATTTTAATAATGTGTAATTTTATATTGACATGTCCTATATCAATGTATTTTGATCAACAGGTTAAATAAAATTACAATTACAATGACAGCACTGTTACACCTTTTTACCTCAAACAGTGTAACAGTGCTGTGATAATACCAAATGGAACAGTGAACAGTGAAGTGAACTTATCAGTGTACCGTGATGATGGCGAGTCGGCCGAAACATGTGTAGGGTTAACTGAACAGAAATATGAAAATAAAAAAGTGCGTTCGTTGGTTTCAAAAACTGAAAATTAATGTCAAGATGCACGGTGAACACAACGAAATTGTCATGTTTTTAATTCTGCTGCTCGTAACACATTTGAATGAAATAGCATGTGAGTGTGCGAGATTTGAGGTTTTCACAGTGGTGTTTCTGAGGATTCTAGTCTTCTGGCATGTGACACTGTGTCATGTGAGTGGCTCCTGGCGTTTTGAAGGCACCACATTGCTGTGACATGTGTGGAACCGCAAATGATACAGAGTCATATCCCAGAAGACGTGAATCCTGAGCATATGACATTGTTTGTTTCCTCAGCAAAGCACATTGAATGTCTGTTTAAATTGTCTCTGTGTTCTGAATTTAATGACAGTGGCTCAGTCTGCAGCTGATTGCTGTAGGCACTGTTACCTGTTAGAGGTGTGTTTGAGTTTACAGTGATTTGGTAATGTAATTTGTATTACACTAGGAAGATTCCTGGGATTTGAGTAGAGTGAAAAATGAATTGCAGGACGAGGTTGTTTCAAGAGAAGAACCAGAAGTCTGTGTTGTGAGGTGAGTTCTTGTGTTCACTTTAGCACCTTTACAGAGTGTATCTTTAATCATCATCACCAAGGAAATATAATATCTCTGATGCAAGGCCTTAGCCACATGTTACGTCTTTGTAACTATGCTGTAAATTGTGTGATGTCTGAACAAAATAAGTTATTGCATCACCAAATGTCACCGAAGGTTATACAGGGTACGTCAGTGAATCGGGCGATTTTAAAAACGTCATGAACAGTAAATGCTTTCATTTATTTAGTTTTAACACATATGAACACAATGTATATAAATATGTTAATTTGAAATTGAAAAAATGTAAATTCTTTTATATATACATTGTGTTCATATGTGTTAAAACTAAATAAAAGAAAGCATTTACTGTTCATGACGTTTTTAAAATCGCCCGATTCACTGACACACCCTGTATAAAGAAATCACATGTCAACAGTGCTGTGCAGAAATATTGGACATACCATCTCATCACATGTCCAGTTCTGCACAAAAATAGAACCAGAAATGTGGACTTTTCTTTGATAGTACATGGTTACATTATGCAGGACATAAACAGATGAAATTGGAGATGGTGGTGTTCCAAAAAATCCCCATGCATCTCGTGAAGTTCCCTTTTATTTTACCTTAAAATGCGGTGACCACACATGAAAACGTAGGTTGCGTGTTTCTTGAAGGAACAAGTGTGTGCTCTTGTGTTCAGTTACTCCTGACACCATTATGCAGGGAATCAACAGAGTAAGAGAAAATGTAGGACAGTCCACTTGTGCAGAATTGAAAGACAGTATTTGCGGAGAAGTTGCTAATATTTCAAGACGAGCCCTTTTGTACGATGGAGAAATTTTTCAGAAGGTGCACGAGCTGTTTATAAGCTGAAGGTAGCATTTTGAGCATACTGTGTGAAGTAAAGTACGTTCAACTGAACGGGAAAGATGGACCATAAATTCTCAGTAGAGGCAGGCTTTGTGGGCAATAAATTTTTGTGATAGCTGCTGTGCTGAGACAGGAGGTTAAAGATACACCCTGTGTTATGTGTGTGCATGGGGGTGTAATTTCAGTGGGTCAGTGAGTTTTTATATTCTTGCATTGAATGTTAGACGATGTATATTACTTTCATTATGAAAAGTTTTTGACAGCTCCTGGCTACTTTCTTTTTAAGCATACTGTACCTTTTTTATCATCTTACAGTCCGGATAACCTGATACCTGTACCAGATGATAATGTCATTGCTGCTACTACTGAAGTGGACACATACAATATCCACAATGCTTTTACTGTGGCTGATTATATATCTACTGGTGTTCACACAGTGTACCGTTCTGGTGAAAAGATGTTCGTGTGTGAAATATGTGGCCAAGAATTTGTGCGCAGAGCAGAGCTCTATAAACACACTCATACACATAGTGGAGAAAGGCCATACATATGTGATGTATGTAATAAGAATTTTTCAAAGAAAGCTACTCTGAAAGAACATTATCGTATACACACAGGTGAAAAACCATTCACTTGTCAAATATGCAATAAAAGCTTCTCAAAAAGTGGTAATCTTTCAAAGCATAGACGCACACATACTGGCGAGAAGTCATATATATGTAGACTGTGTAATGTTCATTTCACAGATAAATCGGTCTTGACACAGCATGCTTGTTATCAGACAGATAAAATGCCATTTAATTGTGACATATGTAAGAAAGGATTTAGAGAAAGCAGGTACCTTACTAAACATCGACGTAGACATGCAGGAGACAAGCCATATCCCTGTGACGTGTGTAATAAGAAGTTTTCTGATAAGGGATTTTTGAAAAAACATTATCGGATTCATACCGGTGAGAGACCGTTCAAATGTGACCTATGCAGTAAAGAGTTTACTCAGAGTGGTAATCTTTCTACACACAGACGAAGCCACACAGGGGAGAAGCCATTTGGTTGTGACGTGTGCGGTAAGAAATTTTCCATGAAACAGAAATTGAAGAAGCATTCTCGTATCCACACAAGAGAGAAGGCCATAAAAGAGGAGAAGCAATAATGTAGTTGAGTATAATGTAAGTGTGAATGTGAGCAAAATTAATTGAATGATGTGACCTCATCAGTTTGCCTTTAGCACTTGGCTGTTTGCAGTGACATCTTATATGTAAGATTATTGAAAAACATGTTCCTTTTGGGGTTTCCATGGCAGAGAAATATTGTTTTGTTGTTTTATGTGTATATAGAGTGAAGTTGGCACTGGTGTGTTCCTTGACACGTTGGTACTGCAGCATTAAGCCAACAGCGCAGTGACATGATGCAGAAAATCACAATATGAATGAAAAATGTGATTTTTACTGTCTTAGGTAGGCAGTATTTTTTTAAATTTGTTCTTACTCCCACTTTTTCAAGAAGATGTTTTCTCTATGTTTTACGTGCAAATTGACTGACCGAATTTATTCACCACTCCTAATTTTATTGAGACTTAGAAAGTGACTTTAACTGTAGAGAAAGGAAACCATGCTATGTAGTAAACTGGTGAGAGAAGACTTTCAAGGTGAGAGAGAAATAATTTTCAGTATGAAAACACTGCACATAAAATTTAATGTGCTGTTGAATCAAATCTCTTGCAGTGCAGTTTGACATATTTCCATCACGTGCAGCCAATTTACTGAGGCCTGCAGTAAGGCCAGATCTGCGTTATTTATAATAGTAGTCGTGTGTATGTTTTGTGTTTTTGTGTGGTAATTATTTATATGCTGCATGTGTTGATCAAGGAAGTGAACTGTGTAATTCATTATGTTTACTTTAATGTACTATGATTCTGGCTATCTAGAAGATTCCGTGGACAGTTTTGTACACTCCGTCACATAAATCAGGTGCCTATAATTTTAGAAGTCCCCAACCAGAAGTGATGTAAGCAGACAGCTGCTGTCATGTTTCCAGTCATTCATGATTTCCCTGTTTTTGTTCGTGTGTGGCGTTGTGTGTGTTCCACTGATTACAGTCATTTTGTCACATGTTAACCAAAGGTGTCAGTATGTGTGTGTAACGTGAAAATAAGCTTCGACTACAATAACTGAATTTTCTGAGGTGTTTGACAGCATAGATGAACTCTGTTTCAAGATCTGTATTCACTCATAGCTGAGTGCACAAGGCAGAAGGCTTAGTATTTTTGGTGATCAAATATGCTAGTTCTGTGTTTCATGAGAGGCTTCCCATTGTTTAAAACGCTGTACAGCGAAGCTGGTTGCTAATTTGGATTATGTATAATTGATGTGGATGAAGAAACAAAACGTGTGCAAAGCACACATGATTTTCCATGATTTTCAAATAAAATTATTTGTGTATAGTTGCATTCGAACACCGCCCCTTTAAATCAGAACACCAATGAACAACAAATCATGGAAAAGTAGCAGAAATGTCTCCTTTACATGTGCTTGTAGCCTTACAAGTACAGACAGATAACTTCTGAAATTTATAACTTATATGTAGTTAAGTAATATAACTGCAGTTTAAATTGGTATTTGTACAAATACAGCAAGTGTCCCCCCCCCCCCCAAAAAAAAAAGAATAGAACTTATACCAATACCAAGACTCTAACTAGCGTGTTTGATCACCAAAGAATACTAGCCTCCAGCCTTGTCCCATCTGCTATGAGTGAATATACATATTGAAATGAAGTTCATCTGTGGAGGATTCAGATCTTCTAGGATGTGACGCAGTGTTGCAGGGTTAGTGGCTCCTGATATTTTGAAGGACCACAGTGGCTTTGTCTTCAAGAGTTGAGGAGTCTAGGACTGTAACCCATGAAGATGGCGGCACTACATTTCTTTCAAATGTCGGGGAGCCACTAACCCAGTGATATGGTGTCACATCCCTCTGCAGTGCAGCTGTGAGGACCTCATATGTCAGAACGTTCATCTACAGTCTGTCGTGGAACCTAGTGACGTATCTAAGAAAATCAGTGAACTTTAATCCATGTTTATCTTTGAATTGGGCAGACATATTGATGTCTTATTAGATATTTGCTGTAAATAGTTGTAATGAATGGACGGCGGAGAATGGCGACACATGGACAGACAGGGAAATTACGAATGATTGGATTTATGATGGCAGATGTGCTTTTGGTTTCGGATTTGAAAAATTTCAGGTGCTGGATTTTTGTTGCACAGAGGGTACACTCATGTTGAGTTACTGTTACGTACACCAAGTCCTGCAATTGGTATGGGACCAGAGTGCTTTGCAATGCTGCACAAATGATTGTGATTTGTCAGGTTAACTGACACATGATGGGTGTGTCGTGACAAACACACACACACACACACCTACAGTTACACTTATGTCAAATGTCATTTTACATTCTGTTTGTTTTGTGTTAAGTGACAATCTCTGCACATTTTTTTGTTTGCATTTTTGTTAACTCTGCACGTTAAGGAAACAAGCAGTTGTTTTCTGTAGGACTTGAAGAATCAGAGGTGTAGTAATGTTTGATTCAGAAATTCATCTTTTGAGCAGTAACTCCGACTTCCTTGTTATCTTCTAGAATAGCTAACGTATGTCGACTGAAGTTCTGATAACAGAAAATGTCACAGTTTATTTCCTCCAGAATACGCTTTCAGTCACTAAGATTGCAGTTGAGATTTCGGGCTCTCACAGCAATGTTGCTGTGTCTTGTCATCTGGGCTGTGTTGCTGTGTCTGGTGTGTAGTTCCTGGCATTTTGAAGGAGCATATTGCCTTCATAACGTGGGGAACTGCACACCCAGCGACGCACTGTCACATTCCAGACGATTTGAGTCTTAGAGATTGTTGTCTTTTAGTATCATGTTCTCGTATGTTCTGTACTGCAATTACAATTTTGTAGTCAGAAAATAATGATGTATAATTTTCTTTGTCAGGGATTGGATTACATTGAAATGTCACTCACTAATTCTTATATACAGTGTTCTGTTGGCACGTTCCTGCTTACTGAGGTTATAGGAAATAATTTGTGAAGGTAAATGATCCGAGATGTAGAATAAGGTAATGTTTAGTGTGAACACTTGGAGTGTGAAGGAACTTGATTGATAGATATGGTGAAAGTGATGGTACATGTGTAACAGGATTGCATGTTGTTATGGTGTGTGCCTAACTGCAGGAAAGTGTTGACTGGAGTGTAAGGTGCGGGATGTGATGTAGTGTGTGCACTAACAGCTACATACACTGATCAACGTGAAAACTTGAGATTCAGAAATGAAATGAAATGAAATATCAAAGCAAAATTAAAGTTTAAGCTCACTCAGTAGTGTTAGTGGATGCTGAAATGGGAAGGTGAATTGTTTTGGTTGATTGTTGATACAGCAGTGGACTTTGCCTGCTGTTTTGTGTGCAGCCAGGTACAAATAGTGACGGAGCAGTACAAGTAGACAGATATTATCCTGACATTACAGCAACAGTATTTATGTTTCTAGTTATATGCTCCCAGCTACAGTGATCCCTCAGTCTTTGAGCGTAATTTGTTTCTCAAAAACTGCTGTTACGGGGAAAACTTGTAATTATAAAATTTAATTAGTTCCAGAGGTCAGAACTTTTTATCCATATGGATGAAGTTCACATTAATATAACACAGAATGGTGCCTACGAATGAAAGAAGTAACAGTGTTTATCAGTTACTGTATTTAAATGCGTTCTTAGCCACTAATCTATGTATGAAGAATATAGTTACATTATCAAAGTTGTATGGAAAACAAAATAAATACACAAAAATTCTTGAAGATTTAATCGTTGCAGAATGCTTAACGCTGAAAAGAATAAACTTCATAACAAATCTGTGAGAATAACGAGGGACACTGCATTGCTACTGTTGCTGTACATATCACTTAGCAATGCAGTGACATTGTGCACATTCAGGAAGATTTTGGGACCAACAGTAACGAAGAAGAGGCCTCTGGGGGCAGTGATTGTTTCATGAGAGGAAGGAGCTGCTATAAGTGAAAATTGGCTCACAAATTGCAGAATAGCAATTAACTTGTGTGTTTCATGTAAGGAAAAACTTGTGAACTAATTGCTCATATACAGAGGGATTACTGTATTTGCTTGTAATTTGTATGCAGTTTTGTAAGTGCTTTTAACCATTACATTGACACGTTTATATTTATTAATTTTTTTTATTTTATATGTCTTCCATCAAGAAGCACTGTCGACATATTTCAGCACATGTTTGTCTTTGTGCTTTGTGCAGAAAATAAAATAATAATAGAAGCACAGTTGTTCTGAAGCAAGTCTTGTCAGATGTATTGGCACATATTAGTTTTGAGGTTTTCGCAGCGACATTATTCTATAAAATCCTCTCAGGCTGACAGCCATGTCAGGTAATTCAAAAACACCACGTTTCAGAGATTGACTTCATCTCTGAAAGGTGGTGTTTTATAATTACCTGACAGGCTGTTGGCCCTAGAGGATGCTATAGAATATTGGCAAGTCGTTTGGTCGTGCTCCTGAACACTTACTTGGCTGACTTGTTCCACTTCCTTCTACAGTAATGTGAGTATAAAGTGCTCCTTGGTAAGATGTGAGGGAAGAACAGCACAGCACATGACGTCAGTCTTGTTGAGCTGTAGCTCCAGTTTTCCTTAACACTATACAACAGACATGTGAATATATCTACAGACTATCCTCCTGACTTGCATTAAATTTAATTTCAGATTCCCTGCTGTTTTGCACTCACATTGCTACAGAATGAATGAATTGCTAAATATGTGTTGCTGCTAGCAGGAAGTATTAGCTACCCTAAGTGGCAGTTTCAGAGCATGTGACACGGATTTTGGTGGGGAAAGCTGAATGAAAGAGACCACTTAAAAGGCCTGGACATAGATTGAAAGGTAATATGGTTTTGAAAGCGATAGAATGGGAGGTTGTGGACTGGGTTAATCTGGCTGAGGATGGAGAGAATTGGCGGGCTGTTGTGAACACACTAATGAACCTTTTCGTTCCATAAAATGCAGGAAATTTGATAACTAACAGAGGAAGTGTTAGCTTCTCAAGAAACAGTCTGCTGCATGGAGTTACTTTGATGGTAGCATGTTACAAACTTAAGAAAAAATCTTATTTAAAAAAAAATGAAATTCACTGATGTTTGCATTTTTGGCACTAGGGAGATGTGAGCCACTGGGTAAGATGTGTCATTGTGAATATTAATGTGTGGTACCAACCACATAAACAGTGAAAATTACGCTATAGAATGACATTGAAAACACCAGGTAACACATTTCATATGGTTAGTTAAAATGTAGCAAGTCATATGACAGTATTGTACAGAATGCAGTAAAGGTGTCCTTAATATTAAGGATGGTGTAGTGGTTAGCCTATAGACTTGTTATTTGGGAGGTACCTGGTTCAAATGTTGACAGGAACACAAGTTATTCTAACAGAAGTAAATTGTGGTCTTCTTGAGCCCTTCTAGTCAAATTCTAGGACATTATTTTGAAGTTGTATATACCGTGCATGATTAAGATATTATTTACTTACATACCAACAATGTTGCACATAACAATATTAATTGATTGAAAATGTCAAACCCTACATATGTTTCGGCTCTGCCTGAGCCATCTTCAGGGGTTACTATTATAGGCGTCCACTATTTTCACACTCACTATGTTGGTTAGAACAAGTATCTGGGTTTTCATTGCAATAATTGTTCCGTTCTGCATACTTTATTAAACCAAAGTGAGGCGTTGGTTTTGTGGAGCTTTTCTTTGATGTTGTGAAAGCGATGTAATGGTTTTGCCTGTTGGGTGTTAACTAGTTCTAACCAACATGGTGAGTGTGAAAATAGTGGACGCCTATAATAGTAACCCCTGAAGATGGCTCAGGCAGAGCCGAAACATATGTAGGGTTTGACATTTTCAATCAATTAATATTGTTATGTGCAACATTGTTGGTATGTAAGTAAATAATATCTTAATCATGCATGGTATATACAACTTCAAATTAGTTAACGCCCAACAGGCAAAACCATTACATCCTTTCACAACATCAAAGAAAAGCTCCACAAAACCAACGCCTCACTTTGGTTTAATAAAGTATGCAGAACGGAACAATTATTGCAATGAAAACCCAGATACTTGTTCTAACCAACATAGTGAGTGTGAAAACAGTGGACGCCTATAATAGTAACCCCTGAAGATGGCTCAGGCAGAGCCGAAACATATGTAGGGTTTGACATTTTCGATCAATTAATATTGTTATGTGCAACATTGTTGGTATGTAAGTAAATAATATCTAGGACATTACTTTGATTGGGCTATAACAGCTTTCTGTCAAATCCATTCCAATTCATCATGCAATGATCATTCTACAGCCATAAGATACTGACAGCGAACTACAAAAAATACAGTTCATTCCCAAAGAAACTGGTTTGTACCGTATCAGTACTTCTGGACTGCCACACCAGTGCAGGGCAAAGCAATACTAGGTATCTTGTGTCATTACAAGCATTCCTGCAGCAGCGTCCACAGGACAGGTGTGCCATCTACTGTGATACGCTGACTTATTAGTTACAACATGTAATACCACCAACTCGTACACCATATTGAAGTACAATGTAACAAACTTTATAAAACTCCCGACATGTTTCGATGTAACATCACATAATCCTCGGGGAGACACACACAACACTTAAAAATACACAAGCCTAGTTGATTAAGAATTTTAAGAACGTTTTTAAAATACCATATGACGCCATGTGTTAAAATATTATACAAAAGTTGCTGATGTGTGCAAGTCGTTCATCGATGAATGTGCCAAGAAATGTGGTGGTGTAGAGTACAAGCATCGGGTTTTATTATTTAGCCTGGTGTTGGCCTCGTCCTATAAAGATCACAAAATACTGTAAGGAACGAGGCCAACATCAGGCTAAATAATAACACCCAATGCTTGTACTCTACTACACCACATTTCTTGGCACATTCATCGATGAACGACTTGCGACACATCAGCAACTTTTGTATAATATTTTAACATATGGCGTCATATGGTATTTTAACATCATCTTTATTAACGAATTCAATTCAATTTTATTTCATCCCTTTGACAACAGCTTGTATAGGATACATCAATATTTCTATTTTATTTAAAATCTTATATGTGAATTCTCACATGTCTTATATAAAATGTATTTACACTTACATATACATATATAAATTGTAAACCATTTTAGGTATTTTACAATTATTATACAAAATGCTTATCCAATCTGTCAGATCTATATCGCCTACTTTTATACAAACAATATTCTTCTACTGAATAAAAGGATTGCTGCAGTAAAAACAATTTCAGCTTCCTTCTAAAATGTTGGATGTCTTCTATACATTTAATATGGTTTGGCAATTTATTATACAATCTCTTTCCTAAGTTTTAAACACTATTTTTACATACTTCTGTTCTCCAGTATTGAATATGAAAATCTTTTCTTTGATGTGTATTATGATCATGTATAACTGAATTTTGTTCATACTTTCCTAAATTTACTTTCATATAACACAAGATTTCCATGATATATATATACAAGGGACTGTAAGTATATTCCATCTTTTAAACAGCTCCCTACACGATGTAGTTCTGCTCACATTGCTAATTATTCGTGTCGCTCTTTTTTGAAGCTTAAAAGTTTTTTTGCTTTCCCCATTATTCCCCCAAAAAATAATACCATACCTTATATATGAATGAAAATGAGCAAAATACATACTCCTCCAAATATTTGTACTTGTGGTATATTTGAGGGACTGAAGTACGTAGATACTTTTGTCCAACTTGATACTCGGATACCTGATATGAGCTTTCCATTTTAATATTTGGTTATGTGTAACCCAGAAATTTTGTTTCACTTGAATAATTAACATCTCTGTTATTAAATATAATTTGAGGTTTTAATGGAGTCTTGTTCTGCCAGGTGTGAAAAGATAATGCTATTGATTTTTCAGTATTTATCACAACCATTTGTATCAAACCAATTGTCATCAACTAGGCTTCTGTATTTTTAAGTGTTCTGTGTGTCTCCCTGAGGATTATGTGATGTTACGTCGAAAAATGTCGGGAGTTTTATAAGGTTTGTTACATTGTACTTAAATATTGGTACGAGTTGGTGGTATTACATGTAATAAGTATGTTCACCGCATGAACAATTTTAAATTTGTTAGTTACACTTCAGCATGTCGTCGAAAGATGGCAGAAGTATCCGATGCCTTCCAGCCATCTATGCTTGCTTGTGAAAATTAACGTAAGATTTGCGATGTAGCTGATGTGTACGCGTGCAGTAAATTCGGGGTTGAACCATGGCTGGAATAAGGTGCAGCTGGCCGGGGCGCCAGTCTGTAAGGGGAACTAAGACGTTATTGTAATAGTCGGAAATATGGTGCTAGCAAACGCAGGTTCCCACACGTGAAAAGGTGTTTCCGAAAATTATCCGCAATTTGGACACGCGAACTCAAACAGTTTAGCCTGTCCCGGGCGCCCATATGTCCGGACTCCGCGAGGGACCAAATTAGTTTATTACAGCATTGACATGAACTCCATAAAACACTAGAACTTGCTTTTACTAATAGTATTCAATTCTGCTGTTACATTCTTTTGAATGCCAATAATTTTGTCCAACCAGCAACCTTACAATTTCAGTTTCAGCCTGCAGACATATTTGTGACCAGCACAAAAATATATCTACAACATGTTTACCCCAAACTGAACCAAGTTTGCCACGGAGGTATATAAAGACATCATCGTCATTTGAATAGAATATACTGATTTATATTAGTCATGTGAATATCAAGGACACACACATACACATTTATTTTGCGTCTAAAATATATCTTAATTAACTTACGAAACGCTACGCGAAAAAGAAATTGAAACCACGTGTTAAAAAACGTAACGAATTCCCTTCTAAATGGCAGCACATTGCCGTCAACGAAGAACAGTAAAATCGTTTGTAGTCTACGAATTTGCGAATGCAGAACGGGAACTTTTATTATAGTTCAAAATTCTGAAAAAAATATGTAAGTTTAAAAACAGTTTGTTTTCGAACCGTGGCACGGGGCCTACACCTCAGCTCCCAGTCCAGGGTGGGATGGGATTATTATTATGAATTATTAATGAAAATGATTGAGACCTGTCTTACATTGTTTAATAATATTTTGTTGTTATTAGCCGATACTTATTAAACAATGTAAGACTTATACGTTAGGCCTGTGCCTGACAATGGCTTGTTAATAAGACGAAACATGTAGCGGATTCTAAAAAAAAAAATATCGTCCAATTATAGTTGTGACTGACAATCTTTTCATTCATTTGGTTACTTATGCATCACAGCTGGATGTCTTGCGGTTATAAATCGGTCAACATTTCATAAGCTATTGTACGATAGACCCTCCATTTGTCACGCAAGTCCGGAGATAAATGATCTGTGAGCTCAGGATGTTATTTATCTGTGATGGATCTCGTTATGACGTTGATGATATGTGGGTAGTAGTAATCTGTGGGTAGTAGGAAGTTGCATTTGTGGAAGCTGTGTGATGTAGGGTGTGTCCAACCAGTATTAAGGTACTGATGTTTGTGTTTTGGGGATTATGAAGTTAATTACACATAACCTGCAGTAATTACGTCACAGCTGCCGAGGTAAGAAATCGGATGTCCAGAAACCTTGCGGCATAGTAATGTGTTATAAATATTACAAATGCACATGAAACGACTAAAAATCATACATTACATAAAATTCCTACATGCTTCAGCGCCGAGGTACAATCTTCAGGGAATCCAAATTGCAAAGGTTTACGAGTTTTTTGTATTGTATTGTACTGTATTGTATTGTATTGTGTTTCGTCCTAGAAATCATTACAGAATGATACTGGGCACGTCCAGAGAGTAGTTACAGTAAAAAGTATAACAATTACAGTAAAAGCAAACAAACACGTAAATTTGATATAATTACGTACATGTACACGACCACACAAGACACTGATTAACATAATACACAGAAGAAAGCACAGGCAATTACAACACGGAGATACATCTTTAACCCAGTTCCTACAAATTAGTAGTCAACTGTCATAAATTCTTCCACCGAATAAAAACTTTTCAAGTAGGAAGTTGCTAAGTATCTTCTTGAATTTTATTATGGACTTAACACTTTTAATTTCGCTAGGTAGTTTGTTATAAACCAGCACACCGTTGTAAACAATACTCTGTTCGAATAGTTTGGTGTTGTGGCTTGTAATGAATAAATCTGACTTAGTCCTTGTATCATGCGAATGAAACATAGAATTACTTTGAATTTACTTAAGGACATTTTAGTGTATAGAAGAATTTCATAGTCTCATAATCTGTAATTTTTTAAAACATGGTTTGCAACTTGTGGTGCTTGAAATATTAGCTATTAATCTTATTGCCCTTTTTTTGGTTTAAAAACTATCTTAAGATTTCTAACGTTTCCCCAGAATAAAATACCGTACTTCAAAGTTGAATGCATATATGCAAAATACGTGGTTTTGACAATATTTTTATTTACAATTGACTTTACTGTTTTTATTACAAAACAAAGTTTACTTAATTTAATTACTAATTTTTCCACGTTAAAATCCCAATTTAGATTGTGGTCTAGCCAGACTGCAAAAAATTTTGTTTCTGATACATAAGTAATTTGCCTGTCTTTCACTATTATGTCAGGAAGTACTATATGTCTGTTTAATTTGTGATGAAAGCCTAATGCCAATGATTTATCTGTATTTATAATCAATCTGTTATTGTCAAACCAGGGTAAGATTCGTTTATTAATCTGATCCAAATTTAAAGTTAGATCCTTCAATGACTTCAAAGTTGATGTTAGTTGAAGATGTAGGCTAGAGTCCAAGGTTTTATATAAGTAAAAACCAAGTATGCATACAAAGATCTAAATACTTCATGTGTGATCCAAAAGGATCTAGTCTATGTGGTGTGTGTCGGTGTGTTTCTTATTGGTCGGTGTTGTGATTTCGTGAATATGGTGCCTTGGCGCAGAAACATGTAGGAATTTTGTATGTCACGTATGATTTTTGGTCATTTTATGTGCATCTGTTGGGTATTGAAATTATTTGTAAGAATAATGCACGGAGTATATAAGCAAAATTAATGTGTTATGTCACTCGTTTTATCACGACATGGCTGAAGCATTGTACGTTTTGAAGTACGAAGAGGAAGACAAGCCTGCCTCGCGCTACTTTATAATAGTGCCAACATTTTATTTTCGGATTAAGACTTAAGTCTTTAAAATTCTTCATTCACTGATAGTAGGAGACACTGTTCTTTAATGAGACGAATATTTATAAGTGAGCGTGGAATATGTAGAAGTACATGCATTGGTTTCAACTCCGTTTGCTTATATTCCGTGCTTTACGACACTTGAGAGAAGTCCAGCATGGATCAAGTTTTGCCAACACTGAAAGTAAAACTCCCTGGTGAACTAACTGCATGGAGCAGAGTTTTTCCTGAGAAGCTAGCAGGTCCTAAGCTAGTCGACGCATTTTAGGCAACCAGAAGGTTCAGTGTCGCATTTACAAGCACCCAACACGTGTCCCTATCCGGGATAAGTAAATAATAATCTCTATAAAATATTTGGCTGGGGTTTATGCGAGCAGAGTATAAGTGCCTTTGGAGAACGCCGTGGGCTCGTCCCAAAACATATATGACAGAAATTTTATCGCAAACCATCTAGATATTTCTGTACAATGCACATGAAACTGCATGCCACAATTCTGAATGAGGTAATGACAAGCACTTCTGATTCGATAAACCAATGTGACGCGTGTTTTTTGTGTGTGGATGTTGGCAGCGAAGATCCGCTTG
Organism: Reticulitermes speratus; assembly: GCA_021186555.1. NCBI lineage: Eukaryota > Metazoa > Arthropoda > Insecta > Blattodea > Rhinotermitidae > Reticulitermes > Reticulitermes speratus. Next base: position 558,247 of record JAJKFL010000012.1, on the reverse strand, counting down.
TGATGTTATGAGCTGTGATTGTGCCGACAAATTCTTGTGTATTTCACTGTATTAGCACCGTGCATTATGTATATGCATTATGACTACAAACACGACATCAGTATCCTTACACACTAGACCTTGAAAGGACAGGACCGACGTATCACAACACATAAGAAATGACTATGGAGTTATAGAAACCAAGCCAGTAGTTGCGTAAAATAATAACAAACAGCCAATACCACGAACAGATTACAATGGTTTAAAAAACAGTTTTTTATATATACCTTACGTGAGATTTTACATTCCTAACTGATAACTGTACACATCGTACAATTTTTAAAGTGCACTGAATATTTATTCACACGAGGTTTTAAGATTGTTCAACAGACTATTGTATATATTGTGAGTTTGCTTTTAACATGTGAATATCTGGTAGCATAAGACAAAAACCCTGATGATGAAACTTTAAAGTTTCGAAACACATGTAGGGAAATAGGCCAGAATAAAATTGGTCAATACAGTGCATTCATTGGTCTTATTATTCGATTAAATTCTTGTGTATATTTAGGTTTACATGATAAGGGTACTGCGGGAATCAAATGCAGGTGGGTCACAGATCCAAGTATGTTTGATCAGTGTATTGGGGTGTTCACTCAATATTGCATCTGTTATTAATAAAATGTTGGGAAGGTGTGGACTGGATTTATGTGAGGATATAAACTTGCAGCAGGTGTTCCAGAACATGTTAATGAACCTTCAGCTTCCATAAGAGCAGGGGTGCCTGCATGGACAAAACTGTATGTGGTGGTGCCTAATATTTTCAGCATAATTATTGCAATTTTTTTACGTACTAAAATGTTTGCAAGTTCACATGCACCAAGTCGAAAGTGGCAGATAACTGAGATTCCTGGGTAATTTCAGAATTGTGGGTCATCAGTATGAATCGTACTTAATGTCACCTGTCTGTCACCTGGAATTTGGAGGTGCCCCTTAGATTTTTGGAAAATTTGTGGACGCCGTTATAAGACGAAAATCATTTCACCTGTATCTGAGGATTGTGTCATCTGGGCGTGGAGTATACTGTGTGTAGCTGATTTGTTAGACATGTCAGTGATATTTCGTGCATGAACGAAGTCTAAGGACTTGGGGTTTAATATGAAGTGACTGAAGCTATAATATCCCAGTGCTTATTGAATCTGTTATAAATTTTATGTGTTCTTTTCAGGGCTTGGTCACATATCTCAAATTGATACAATTATCGGCACTGTGAAGCCTTGTTGGTAGGATTTAAGTAATTTGGTTTCTTACACAAGCCACGGGCCATCATGTTTAATGGACAAAACGCGTGTTTACAGGAGATTCTAGAGTCAATGTCAAAACGAGTACCAAGAATTGTGTTGCAGAGGGTTGAAAAGTCTTTTCCTGCTCTGAAGAAATTCTTGGTGAGTGTTTTGTGCCAGTGTGTACAGAAAATAATTTTACCATCTTGTTTGCTGGATTTAGGCCCATGTGGTTAAAGAAAATAAACAGTTTGTGACATCATCTTGTTAATTTTGATTATCAATCTAGTGACTTCTGTATGCTTTAAAAGACTTAGTGGGTTGATATTGTGACTTTGAATAAATGTGATTGTGTGAAACACAATACAGAGGGAATGATGTGTCTCTTTCTCTGATTATTGCTGTTGGTAGTATTTTGGTTGTATAGAAAGATAGCTGTAGGTAACTACGCATTTCTTGTTGTCAGTTTTTGTTAAGCTGGGCTGTGTTTTGCATGTCTTGAGACTTTTATAGGGAATGTAAAACTTGGATACCCACCTGTATGTGTCGAGGTGTCATTTTTACTGACACTCCAGAACTTGAAGAGATTTGTGACATAAATGTTTTGATGCATACAGTGACTGATGTTTTGATGCATACAGTGACTGATGTTTTGATGCATACAATAACTGATGATTTTATTCATACAGTGACTGATGTTTTGATGCATACAGTGACTGATGTTTTGATGCATACAGTGACTGATGTTTTGATGCATACAATAACTGATGATTTGATTCATGCAGTGACTGATGTTTTGATTCAAACAATGACTATTGTTTTGATGCATACAGTGACTGATGTTTTGATGCATACAGTGACTGATGTTTTGATGCATACAATAACTGATGATTTGATTCATGCAGTGACTGATGTTTTGATTCAAACAATGACTATTGTTTTGATGCATACAGTGACTGATGTTTTGATTCATATAGTGACTGATGTTTTGATGCATACAGTGACTGATGTTTTCATGCATATAGTGACTGATGTTTTGATTCATACAGTGATTGATGTTTTGATGCATACAGTGACTGATGTTTTGATTCATACAGTGACTGCTGTTTTGATTCATACAGTGACTGATGATCTGATGCAAACAGTGACTGATGTTTTGATGCCTACAGTGACTGATGTTTTCATGCATATAGTGACTGATGTTTTGATTCATACAGTGACTGATGTTTTGATTCATACAGTGACTGATGTTTTGATGCATACAGTGACTTTTGTTTTGATGCGTACAGTGACTGATGTTTTCATGCATATAGTGACTGATGCTTTGATTCAACAGTGACTGATGTTTTGATGCATACAGTGACTGATGTTTTGATTCATACAGTCACTGATGTTCTGATGCCTACAGTGACTGATGTTTTCATGCATATAGTGACTGATGTTTTGATTCATACAGTGACTGATGTTTTGATGCATACAGTGACTTTTGTTTTGCTGCCTACAGTGACTGATGTTTCATGCATATAGTGACTTGTTTTGATTCATACAGTGACTGATGTTTTGATGCATACAGTGACTGATGTTTTGATTCATACAGTGACTGATGTTTTGATTCATACAGTGACTGATGTTTTGATTCATACAGTGACTGATGTTTTGATTCATACAGTGACTGATGTTTTGATTCATACAGTGACTGATGTATTGATGCATGCTGTGACTGTTGTTTTCAACATTTGCATGGATTTAACAAGTGTGTTGCAGCCACGGTGAGATGTTGTACAGTAAACCATAAATGAATACACAAAATGCATGTAATGAGGTAAATGTCTGCTTATTTACAGAGCTGCACAGCAATACCAAAAATTGAACCTGTTTTGTACATTGAGCCGTGTCAAGAAACTTCTCAAGATGTAAATCAGGATATCATGGTAAAAGTTGAAGAGGTCTCAGCTATAGAAGTGGAAGAGGGTGGAGAGCCAGTAACATTTTCAGAAATAAAGGCTGAACATGAGGTGAGCTCTATGTCTGTTTGCTCAGTGTTACACACGTCACAATTAATAAATGCAAGGCTGCATGATAACTGTGGACTTATAATTGTGGCAGTCGAAGTTGGCTTGACATTCCCCTGATAATGCACCCTATTGACCTAAGTGTCATGCAAACCGACGGTAGCAGTGCCACTTTGCAAGCTGAGCCGACAGACAGTTAGATCAGTACTGTGTTTCCCACATACTTAAAGAACAAGACAAACAGCAGTGAAAGCCAGTTATGCATTGTCTCATGTATAGACACTTTGGTGTTTGGGAGGTTCTGTCATATGGATGTTGCACAGTCACATTATTTAATTGAATATTTCCTCCATGCTTATATTTGTGCTTCTTGAAGGTTGAAACTGATTTCATTACTTAAAGATTCATGTTCTGCCTCATAAAATTAATTTAATTGTTTATTGATTCATTTTCAAACCTCACTGAAAGCAGAGCATGGCTCCATTACAAAAACATGATACGTAATGCTTTTCAGGCAGTAGATATTGAACTGAGAACCATGCATTGGACAAGATGTTGGGTTTCAGTGTGAAGGCAGATGGCAGATATAGTAACCATTGTCCTTCAGAGGGTTGTGACATGTATTAATTGGTTCTACATTAATATCCTGGTGCTTCTGAAGTCATGTTGTCTAGTGTGCAAGCACATTTTGTGCCTACATAGTGAATTGTGTGACATGTTTTGAACTGCGTGTTCAGTATTTTTGTAGAATGAAATTCCATGTGAACTATTTATTGTATGTGCAGCCTTCGTCGTTCAAGTGTCCCCAGAGTTTCACGCACTTTGAGATGTGGGATTGGAGCTATTGTAGTCTGTATAGTGTCTAGGCTCTTGGTTCGACATGTCAGGAGCCGTTCAATTTCTGGCAGGGGCAAGAGCTTTATCTTGTCTCCAAAGAATCAAGACCTGAGTCTGGGGTGCACACATCGTCCTATTCAGTGGGTACCTGGTGCTCTGTCGCAAGGCGTAAAGTGGTTGTGGTATTGTGAAGTTGACCTGTCACACTGACTTGTCACTGAGAGCCACAGCCCTCTTCTTCCATCAAGAACGTTTCATGGATACTGTATCATTGTGGCATGTTCTGCTCCTGACATGTGTAAGGTTTCTCCTTTATTCATTTTGGAAGAAAGCACTCCAAAACCTTTAACTCTCACTCGTTATTAACTGTTAAAAATAAATGTGGCTTTGAACATGACAGGATTATCATATGTAACATGGTGAATGTTTAGTGTTGCCTGAACCCCCTAATGGCATATTACCAAAGCAAAGTTGAAAACAGTGGCGAAAAATCATCTTGTTTCAAACCATTCTGAATAGGAAGTGTCAGACAAATGTTTGCCTACCCGACCTCTGCTATAGGTTTCAGTTAGACACATTTTTATTAGCCCTGCTAGTTTCATGGGGATACCAAACTCAATGAGAATATTATACAAGACCTCCCTCCTAACTGAATCATAGGCTTTTTTGAAGTTATACATAGCTGATGGACTGCATCATTGCATTCCCATTTTTTCTCAAGTATTTGACGAATGCAGAATATATGATCAGTAGTCGACCTGTTACATCTAAATCCACACTGATGCTCCCCAATAATTTCCTCTGCATACCGTGCGCACTGGCCGCCTTTACCCCCCAGGGAATATTCCTGGTACTCATTTCTGTTGGAGGCTGATTGGATCCCAGGGCCATAGTGCGACCGAAAGGATTATGTCAATGAAAAATTCCAATGACACCACCGGGAATCGAACCGTTGATCTTCTGGCTTGTAGCGCAGTGCCTCATCAACTGCGCCACCACGTGATCAATCTGATTACGAGTCTTCCCATCAGGAGAGGTTCAGGTGTATTAATGAATGTTTCGGTGCGGGAACATCGTGCTCTTAACAGCTAGATCTTTTGATGTGGCAAAGTTTGCTACTCTAACATCATTATCATTACTATCTTCATGTAGATTCTCATTCCTGATTGTCGATTTCACAGTATCCTCCCTCCCCAATTTTGCATTAAAATCTCCTAACAGAATTTTCATATGGTACTTAGTTTTTGTTAAGCTGGGCTGTGTTTTGCATGTGTGAGACTTTTATAAGGAATGTAAAACTTGATACCCACCTGTATGTGTCGAGGTTTGATTTTTACTGACTCTCCAGAACATGAAGATATTTGTGAAATCAATTTAATTCCAGTACTGAATATCGCAACTTCATTTCCTCGTGGTGGTTCCATATGTGGTAAATTAAAATGAACTGTGACCTGTTTCTACCAAGATTCTACCAATTCTTCTGTAATGATTAATAAAGTTGATATAAGAAGATCAGTTGGACCGATCGTGTGAGAAATGAAGAAGTATTACACAGAGTCAAGGAGGAGAGGAATATCCTACATACAATAAAAAGAAGAAAGGCTAACTGGATTGGTCACATCTTGCGTAGAAACTGCCTTCTGAAACACGTGATTGAAGGAAAGTTAGAAGGAAGGATAGAAATGACGGGACGACCAGGGAGAAGACGTAAGCAGCTACTGGATGACCTTAAGGAAAAGAAAAGATACTGGAAATTGAAAGAGGAAGCACTAGATCGCACCCTGTGGAGAACTCGCTTTGGAAGAGGCTACGGACCTGTCGTAAGACAGACTACAGAATGAATGAATGAATATGTTATTTGGTACTACACAAATCCAGAATTGGCTACTCCAGTTCAGAAAGTCCATAAGTATATAACCCTATCAAAAACAGAAACGTTTTGTGATTGATATGGTGCAACATATTGGCCTTGCATTCGTAGGTTCTTCATATTTTTCTTGCGTTATGAACATCTTTCTGCCCAGTAGATGTATGCTGTTCATTTTGTGTGTGTGCAGTTTTACTTAAAATATTCCCAGTTTAACAGAATGCACACATTTATATACCGTACACTACACATCTCAGCAAGTAATACAGCTTTATTTCTGATGTATGCAACATGACAAAGATATGTGGCTGAAAGTGCAGTGCTTACTGGAAACACCATGGATAGCAGTGTATGTTAATAAGGATGTTTATAGTGCCTGAGGTGAATAGCACCGTGAAGAGACGACTTCGGGATGTTGAGGACTTGAAGGATGTAATGACTGAATGAAAGCAATTCATTTTTATTCGTACATTGACTGATGTTTTGATGCATGCAGTGACTGTTGTTTTGAAGCATACAGTGACTGTTGTTTTGATGCATACAGTGTCTGTTGTTTTTTATGCATACAGTGACTGTTGTTTTGATGCATACAGTGACTGATGTTTTGATGCCTACAGTGACTGTTGTTTTGATTCTTACAGTGACTGATGTTTCCATACATACACTGACTGATGTTTTGATGCATACAATGACTGTTGTTTTGATTCATACAGTGACTGATGTTTTGATGCATACAGTGACTTATGTTTTGATTTACACAGTGACTTATGTTATGATGCATACAGTGACTGATGTTTTCATGCATACAGTGACAGATGTTTTCATGCATACAGTGACAGATGTTTTGATGCATACAATGACTGTTGTTTTGATGCATACAGTGACTAATGTTTTGATTCGTACAGTGACTGATGTTTTGATGCATACAGTGATGGATGTTTTGATGCATACATTGACTGATGTTTTGATGCATACAGTGACTTGTTTTGATGCATACAGTGACTGATGTTTTCATGCATATAGTGACTGATGTTTTGATTCATAAAGTGACTGATGTTTTGATGCATACAGTGACTGATGTTTTGATTTATACAGTGACTGATGTTTTGATTCATACAGTGACTGATGTTTTGATGCATACATTGACTGATGTTTTGATGCATACAGTGACTGATGTTTTGATGCATACATTGACTGATGTTTTGATGCATACAGTGACTGATATTTTCAACATTTGCATGGATGTTTAAAGTTTGTTGCAGCCATGGTGAGATGTCTTTTGAAGGAAAATGAAGGTTGTTTTGGTTTCATATGTACTTGATCTTTTATTCTGATTTCCAGAATTGTATTTTTGATCCTGTATATTTTCGTCAACGTACAGAAGTATTTAAAGTGTATTCTTCTATTGCATAGTGATGTCACATAACATGTGACATGTTCAGTACACAGGAATTGAAGTTCGAAATTAGTGCCATTTGAATGTAATTCAGTTTTTATGTTGACTTTTTTTATCAATTTAGTACTTGACTGCATACAGAAGTGGAAAAGTTTAAGAAATTAGTATGTCAACATTCTTAGAAACGAGAACATTTTGTCTGCTTCAGATGCAATAAGAAGTTGAAATAGTCTTTGTCTGATGCATATCATTCGTGAAGTGTTTTGTGGTTTTTGCTTGTGCCTCTGGGCAGATGAGGGGATAGTATTTCAGTTAGGGCAGAGTTGTTTCCCTTCAGATTCTTTCGCATTCTTCATTTGCCTGACATTGATTGTATCATTAGCTGCTGTATAGCCTGAGATGCTGACAGTGTTGTAGAGTAAACCATAAGTGAATACAGAAAACTCATGTAATGAGGTAAATGTCTGCTTATTTACAGAGCTGCACAGCAGTACCAAAGATTGAACCTGGTTTGTGCAGTGAGCCGTATCAAACAACTTCTCAAGGTGTAAATCAGGATATCATGGTAAAAGTTGAAGAGTTCTCGGCTATAGAAGTGGAAGAGGGTCTAGAGGCTGTAACATTCTCAGAAATAAAGGCCGAAAATGAGGTGCGCTGTATGTTTGTTCAGTGTTACACGCGTCACAACTGCTGTGTGCACACGTCTTAAAGAACAAGAGAAACAGCAGTGAAAGCCAGTTAAGCTTTGTCTTATGTATAGACACTTCAGTGTTTGGAAGGTTCTGTCATAGGATTTTGCACACTGTCACATTCTTTTTTTTGAATATTTCCTCCTTGCTTATATTTGTGCTTCTTGAAGGTTGAAACTGATTTCATTACTTAAAGATTCATGTTCTACCTCACAAAATTAATTTCATTGTTTATTGATTCATTTTCAAACCTCACTGAAAGCAGAGCATGGCTCCATTACAAAAACATGATACATAATGCTTTTTAGGCAGTAGATATTGATACTGAGAACCATGCATTGGACAAGATGTTGGGTTTCAGTGTGAAGGCAGATGGTAGATATAGTAACCATTGTCCTTCAGATGGTTTGACATGTATTAATTGGTTCTACATTGATATCCTGGTGCTTCTGAAGTCATGTTGTCTAGTGTGCAAGCACATTTTGTGCCTACATAGTGAATTGTGTGACATGCTTTGAACAGCTTGTTCAGTAATTTGTAGAATGACGTTCCATGTGAACCATGTACTGTATGTGCAGCCTATGTCGTTCAAGTGTCCCCAGAGTTACACGCACTTTCAGATGTGGGAGTGAGGCTACTGTAGTCTGTATAGTGTCTAGGCTCTTGGTTCGGCATGTCAGGAGTCATTCAATTTCTGGCAGGAGCAAGAGATTTATCTTTACTCCAAAGAATCGAGACCTGACTCTGGGGTGCACACATCGTCATGTTCAGTGGGTACCTGGTGCTCTGTGGCAAGGCATAAAGTGGTTGTGGTGTTGTGAAGTTGACCTGTCACTGACAGCCACAGTCCTCTTCTTCCATCAAGAACGTTTCATGCATACTGTATCATTGTGGCATGTTCTGCTCCTGACATGTGTAAGGTTTTCTCCTTTTATTCATTTGTGGAAGAAAGCACTCCAAAATCTTTAACGTTCTCACTCGTTATTAACTGTTAAAAATAAATGTGGCTTCTGAACATTGACAGGATGTACATTATGTAACATGGTGAATGTTTGGTGTTGCCTGAACCCTCCTAATGGCATATTCCAAAGCAAAGTTGAAAACAGTGGCGAAAAATCATCTTGTTTCAAACCATTCTGAATAGGAAGTGTGTCAGACAAATGTTTGTCTACCCGAACTCTGCTATAGGTTTCATTTAGACACATTTTTAATAACCCTGCTAGTTTCATGGCGATACCAAACTCAATGAGATTATTATACAAGCCCTCCCTCCTAACTGAATCATAGGCTTTTTTTAAGTCTATAAATAGCTGATGGACTGCCTCATTGTATTCACATTTTTTCTCAAGTATTTGACGAATGCAGAATATATGATCAGTAGTCCACCTGTTACATCTAAATCCACACTGATGCTTCCCAATAATTTCATCTGCATTCCCTGCGCACCGGCCTCCTTTTCCTCGCAGGGAATATTCCTGGTACTCATTTATGTTGGAGGCTGATTGGATCCCAGGGCCATAGTGCGACCGAAAGGATTATGTTAATGACAAATTCCAACGACACCACCGGGAGTCGAACCCGCGATCTTCTGGCTTGTAGCGCAGTGCCCCATCAACTGCGCCACCACATGATCAATCTGATTACGAGTCTTCCCATCAGGAGAGGTCCAGGTGTATTAATGAATGTTTCGGTGTCGGAACATTGTGCTCTTAACAACTTGATCTTTTGATGTGGCAAAGTTTGATGCTCTAACACCATTATCATTACTATCTTCATGTAGACTCTCATTTCTGATTGTCGGTTTGAAATAATTCTCCCTCCCCAGTTTTGCATTAAAATCTCCTAACAGAATTTTCATATGGTACTTAGTTTTTTTAAGCTGGGCTGTGTTTTGCATGTCTGAGACTTTTATAAGGAATGTAAAACTTGATACCCACCTGTATGTGTCGAGGTTTGATTTTTACTGACTCTCCAGAACATGAAGATATTTGTGAAATAAATGTAATTCCAGTACTGCATATCGCAACCTCATTTCCTTGTGGTGGTTCCATATGTGGTAAATTAAAATGAACTGTGACCAGTTTCTACCAAAATTGTACCAATTAATGTGTAATTATTAATAAAGTGGATATATGTTATTTGGTACTACACAAATCCAGAATTAGCTACTCCAGTTCAGAAAGTGCATAAGTATATAACCCTATCAAAAACAGAAACGTTTTGAGATTGATATGGTGCAACATATTGGCCCTGCATTCGTCAGTTCGTCATATTTTTCTTGCGTTATGAACATCTTTCTGCCCAGTAGATGTATGCTGTTCATTTTGTGTGTGTGCAGTTTTACTTAAAATATTCCCAGTTTAAAAAAAATGCACACATTTATGTACCGTACACAACACATCTCAGCAAATAATACAGCTTTATTTCTGATGTATACAACATGACAAAGATATGTGCCTGTAAGTGCAGTGCTCACTGGAAACACCATGGATAGCAGTGTATGTTAATAAGGATGTTTATATGCCTGAGGTGAATAGCACCGTGAAGAGACGACTTTGGGATGTTGAGGACTTGAAGGATGTAACCACTGAATGAAAGCAGTTCATTTTTATGCATACAGTGACTGATGTTTTGTTGCATGAAGTGACTTATGTTCTGATGCATGCAGTGATTGAAGTTTTGATGCATACAGTGTCTCATGTTTTGATGCGTACAGTGACTGATGTTTTCAACATTTGCATGGATGTAAAAAGTTTTTTGCAGCCTTGGAGAGATGTCTTTGAAGGAAAATGAAGGTTGTTTTGGTATCATATGTACGTGATCTTGTATTCTGATTTCCAGAATTGTATTTTTGATCCTGTATCTATTCGTCAACGTACAGAAGTATTTAAATTGTGTTCTTATATTGCAGAGTGATGTCACATAACGTGTGACATGTTCAGTACACAGGAATTGAAGTTTGAAATTAGTGCCATTTGAATGTACTTCAGTTTTTATGTTGACTTTTTTTATTCATTTAGTACTTGACTGCATACAGAAGTGGAGAAGTTTAAGAAATTAGTATGCCAACATTTTTAGAAACCAGAACATTTTGTCTGCTTCAGATGCAAAAAGAAGTTGAATTAGTCTTTGTCTGATGCCACATCGTTCGTGGAGTGTTTTGTGGTTTTTTGCTTGTGCCTCTGGGCAGATGAGGGTATAGTATTTCAGTTAGGGCAGAGTTGTTTCCCTTCAGATTCTTTCTCATTCTTCATTCGCCTGACATTGATTGTATCATTAGCTGCTGTATAGCCTGAGATGCTGACAGTGTTGTAGAGTAAACCATAAATGAATACAGAAAATGCATGTAATGAGGTAAATGTCTGCTTATTTACAGAGCTGCACAGCAGTACCAAAGCTTGAACCTATTTCGTACAGTGAGCCGTGTGAAACAAATTTTCAAGATGTAAATCAGGATATCATGTTAAAAGTTGAAGAGGCCTCGGCAACAGAAGTGGAGGGTCGAGAGCTAGTAACATTCTCAGAAATAAAGGCTGAACATGAGGTGAGCTGTATGTCTGTTTGTTCAGTGTTACACACGTCACAACTGCTGTGTGCACACCTGTCTTAAATAAGAAGAGAAACAGCAGTGAAAGCCAGTTAAGCTTTGTCTCATGTATAGACACTTCAGTGTTTGGAAGGTACTGTCATAGGATGTTGCACACTGTCACATTATTTAATTGAATATTTCCTCCTTGCTTGTATTTGTGCTTCTTGAAGGTTGAAACTGATTTCATTACTGAAAGATTCATGTTCTGCCTTACAAAATTAATTTCATTGTTAATGTTTCATTTTCAAACCTCACTGAAAGCAGAGCATGGCTCCATTACAAAAACATGATACATAATGCTTTTTAGGCAGTAGATATTGATACTGAGAACCATGCATTGGACAAGATGTTGGGTTTCAGTGTGAAGGCAGATGAATATAGTAACCATTGTCCTTCAGAGGGTTGTGACATGTATTAATTAGCTCTACATTAACATCCTGGTGCTTCTGAAGTCATGTTGTCTAGTGTGCAAGCACAATTTGTGCCTACATAGTGAATTGTGTGACATGTTTTGAAATTCTTGTTCAGTAATTTGTAGAATGACATTCCATGTACACCATGTGTTGTATGTGCAGCCTTTGTCGTTCAAGTTTCCCCAGAGTTACACGCACGTTCAGATGTGGGAGTGAGGCTACTGTAGTCTGTTTAGTGTCTAGGCTCTTGGTTCGACATGTCAGGTGCCGTTCATTTTCTGGCAGGGGCAAGAGCTTTATCTTTTCTCCAAAGAATCAAGACCTGACTCTGGGTTGCACAAATCGTCCTGTTCAGTGGGTACCTGGTGCTCTGTCGCAAGTCGTAAAGTGGTTGTGGTGTTGTGGAGTTGACCTGTCACTGACAGCCACAGTCCTCAGGACACTGTATCATTGTGTCATGTTCTGCTCCAGACATGTTTAAAGTTTTCTCCTTTAATACATTTGTGGAAGAAAAGCACTCCAAAATCTTTAACGTTGTCACTCGTTATTAATGTTTAAAAATAAATGTGGCTTGTGAATATTGGCAGGATCTACATTATGTAACATGGTGAATGTTCAGTCTTGTATTGGGGTTTGGTAAAGAACAATTCTCTTGTATTGTAATTATTGTATATATCATTGATATCTTCCATTGAAACTTATTCTTCTCTCTGTATAAATTGATTGTGTATATTTCTGTGTCTTTAACAGTGCAGTCTGAATGAACATGAACCCACAAGTGAGGAGCCATCATGTTCCTATAACAAGAATACGCATCTGTTTACACTTCAGACCACACTGAAGATGCATGAACAGATTTATGATGATGAGTGTACAAATCGCTGTGATGTGTATAATAAATCATTCAGTACTGATGGTGATCTGGAAAGACAGAAATTCACTCATACTGGAGAGCATCCATTTAATTGTGATGTGTGTCATAGATCATTCAATGAGGAAGCTGATCTGATGAGACATCAACACATACACAGTGGGGAGCGTCCTTACACATGTGATGTTTGTCATAAATCATTCAGGGAGAAAGGTGGTCTGAGGAAACATCAACGCATACACAGTGGGGAGCGTCCTCACTCTTGTGATGTGTGTCATAAATCATTCAGGGTGAAAGGTGGTCTGAGGAATCATCAACGAATACACAGTGGGGAGCGTCCTTACCCATGTGATGTGTGTCATAAATCATTCAGTACACAGGGTAATTTGAAGATACATCAACGCATACACAGTGGGGAGCGTCCTTACTCATGTGATGTGTGTCATAAATCATTCAGGGAGAAATGTGCTCTTGGGAAACATCAACGCATACACAGTGCGGAGCGTCCTTACTCATGTGATGTGTGTCATAAATCATTCAGGGAGAAAGGTGATCTGGGGAAACATCAACGCATACACAGTGGGGAGCGTCCTTACTTATGTGATGTGTGTCATAAATCATTCAGGGAGAAAGATGGTATGAGGAAACATCAACACATACACAGTGGGGAGCGTCCTTACTCATGTGATGTGTGTCATAAATCATTCAGGGAGAAAGGTAATCTGAGGAAACATCAACACATACACAGTGGGGAGCATCCTTACACATGTGATGTGTGTCATAAATCATTCAGGGAGAAAGGTGATCTGAGGAAACATCAACACATACACAGTGGGGAGCATCCTTACAAATGTGATGTGTGTCATAAATCATTCAGATTAAAGAGTTCTCTGAAGGGACATCAACATATGTTTTAATAATCATAATTGGTGTTATGTATGAGTATATAGTACATCACGCAGTAGTGTAATGTGAAGGAGCTTCAGTGCCTGCAGTCAGTGTGTATCCCGGTTCCTTCCCAGGATTCAAGCTGCTGGAGCGTGAAGTTAAGCACTCGGCTGTGTATACTGCTGAGGGTAAGACTGAGTGGAGCTACCTGTACCTGTACCTGATGGTGGGACAGGCACAACTGTACCTGTTTAGCTTATTGCACACACACACTGGGTAGTGCCTTAATTTGTCTGATTTGTGTAACAAGTCTTTCAATAGACAGACTGTTCTGATGATACATGAACATGTACATTGATGGGAATGTTCGTAACATGTTACGTGTGTAAAATTCTGTGTTAGGAATAATTTGTTGGCCCATGAACACATTTTTACCACAGAGCATCCATATATTTGTGATGTCATAAATCATTCAACAAGAGGAATTGTCATTAGATACATGAATGCGTACACAGTGGGAGGACCAATATCACTGTGACATGTGCACTGTATCATTGAGAACTAATGGCGAAATGACATTACACATAACACAGGCACAGAGGGTCTGTAGTTGAGTGACATGTCTATGTCTATAATGTTTGACTTGATTAGAGGAGTTGTTTGAAGACAGGTACTCACCTGTAGGGTGGGGAGCATCCTTAATCTTGTGATGTGTGTCTTAATTTATTCAGTTAATGAGTTAGTCATGCAGTGACGCACTTACACATGTGATTTGTGTAATAAGTGTGTCAGTAAGCTCAGTGATCTCTGGATGCCTGAATGTTTTACATACTGTGGAGTTGTTGTGTTTTCATGACTTCTGTATTAAACCACTGGAGAGCTATGTGAAGATACATTGGCACATGAATACTGTGGAGCTTCCTTATCCCTTTGATACATGTAATAGTGTGTTCAGCACAAAGTTTGGTTTTAAGGAGCATCAACACTTGTAGTGCCTTTACTGCATGCTCATTAATGTACATATAGTGTGGCTTGCAGAATTGTGACTGCTGTTCTGCAACACCGCTACAGCAATGCATGACATGTTGACTTTGAACCATCGAGCCAGTTTACAAATTCTGAAGCTAGATTTGTTTTCTTCTGTTAATTTATATTCCGTTGACTAACAAACTGAAACTTCCCACTGTTGCTCTTTCTGGCATTTGAGTGTGCCTAATAAATGACAAGAAGTGCAAACATATTGAAGATACTCTTCCAAATAATACAACTTTTCTAAATTTTGTAATCAGACATTGATTGCCATATGAAATCGGAATAAAAAATGGGAAATTCGTAGAAATACACTGAAATATAAAATTGCTTCTTAGAACTCTTTTATGTGACACTGAAATTTGAAGAGAACTGGCCAGAAAATTTTGCATGTGACTTGCCATGTCAATGTGCCGTACATCAATAACAACATCCAACTCACCTCCTATCACACACAGTCGGCGTAACACTGACCATCACGTACACCAAACCCTGCGAGCTATCGAACGTCAAAGTATCATGAGTACAGTACTGACTGAGGTAAACTATTCCAAACTATGCTGAATAAAATGTGTGGTAAAAGGTCCTTTAGTGATGTTGGGAATTACCTAAATGTTATTTTCATAAGCATATAATTGTATGTACAACACTCGCCTAAACTGTGTTTAAAGGAGGACATTGTATGAACCATCACAACAACCTTTATAGTCCTTTTATATTTTCAGAAATATAACAGGGGCCGTCATCGGTGTCTATGATAAAACTAGTCAGTGTCGTTATTTTGTATACAAGCGTGAAACCTGCATTAAGAACATCATCTCATTCTGTAACAAAGAAAGGTTAGGTCTTTCACAAACTCGCAAAATTGCCGAAGTAGCTCAGCCGAAACACCAGCAGCTCACATTACACATATGTAAATGTATGAGAATTAAGAATTAAAAGTTATGAGTTAAAAGCAGCAGCACTTGTGCAAATTGTGCTATTTGGTATTGTTATTTTTGTTTTTAGTGCTCGCTCAGTAGACATGAACACTGTCTTATTTTCCTCTGTGGTGTTAGGTGGAGTGTAGGTTGCTTAGTTGGGGGGGGATGTAATGTTTGGAGAGTGGGGGGGATGATGGAGATATTGTTCCTAAGTATATCACAATGTTCATTTATTTTCTTGTAATGTCGGAATGTTTCCGGGTTTCTGAATAAAATGAAGTGTTTTTGGAAGATTGTAGTGATGAAGATGCACATGCACAGGCAGACTTTTAACTTTTAATTATCAATGCTAACATAATATTTACATATGTGCAATGTGAGATGGTGATGTTTCAGCTAACTACTTCGACAATTTTGCGATTTTGAAAAAAAGCCTAGCCTTTCTTTCTGAAAGAATGACATCTCCATCCTAATGTGGTTTCATGTTTGTATGCAGAAGACTTTCACTGGTTCTTTTTATTACCGATACCTGATGATGGCGCCTTGCAGCTACAACAGGTAAAGGTATAGTTCACCGTAGAACAGGCCATGAAGGCCCAGACAGGAAGTAGAGGTATAGCTCTACTCATTCTTTAACCTCGGCACTACATGGTGGTGGGTGGTCAACGCCACGCCTTTGACCGCTTTACCCCTGGTAATGACCCGGTACCCGTTGTACAGGAGGCTGGGTGGGCTAGAAGATGTGGTGTTTGTAAATATAAATGGACTATAAAGAGTGCTGTGATTGACACTTTATGTAATACCGTCCTTTGTAAGTTTCGTCTGAAGGCATACAGATTGTATACATTTATTATTACTTGTGAATGATGTTGGGAGTGTTGCGGAGTGTTGACAGGAGATTTCTCAGCAGGCTGCCTGTGTGAGTGTATAACTGTCAGAAAACCTTTACAATGCCAGCAATAAATTGCCGACCCAAGTGCCCAAGTAACGACCAGATAAGCATAATTGGAGTCTTCTGCTTCCTAGGCAACAGAAGTTACGAAGCTCACCCAGTAGAAATTGACACATGCTGATGTAATAGTGTAATGGTGTGTGTGGGTTGTGTAACTGAGACGTTTGTTTATATTGACAGTTTTTCTTTCTTGACTGAGGGCTTTGATATAGTGACCGCAAAGACTTGTGCTGCAAGGGGCAATATGGCTTGTGGGGATGGGGAAGCATTGTAATATAGTGCATTGGCGGGTTAGGCGATACAGGGAGCGGTGTTGTGGGGCGGTAGGAGTCATGTAGAGCCTACTAGAGGCAAGCAACTCACTGCATGGAGCAGAGTCCTTCTTGAGAAGCTAACAGGTCGTTAGCTAGTCAAGAAATTCCCTGCGTTTTATGGAACCCGAAGGTTCATTACCTCATTCACAATAGCTTGTCACCTGTCCCTGGAATTACTTTGAATTACATAGAATTACAATGCAAATACAATAGAATTACATAGAATTACTTATAATTTACTTAAGGTCATTTTAGTGTATAGAAGAATTTCAGAGTGTCATAATCTGTAATTTTTTTAAATATGGTTTGCTACTTGTGGTGCTTGAAATATTAGCTATTAATCTTACTGCCCTTTTTTGTAGTTTAAAAACTTTCTTAAGATTTCTAACATTTCCCAAGAATAAAATACCGTACTTCAAAGTTGAATGCATATATGCAAAATACGTGGTTTTGACAATATTTTTATTTACAATTGACTTTACTGTTTTTATTACAAAACAAAGTTTACTTAATTTAATTACTAATTTTTCCACGTGAAAATCCCAATTTAGATTGTGGTCTAGCTAGACTCCAAAACATTTTGTTTCTGATACATAAGTAATTTGCCTGTCTTTCAATATTATGTCAGGAAGTACTATATGTCTATTTAATTTGTGATGAAAGCCTAATGCCAATGATTTATCTGTATTTATAATCAATTGTTATTGTCAAACCATGGTAAGATACGTTTATTAATTTGATCCAAATTTAAAGTTAGATCCTTCAATGACTTCAAAGTTATTCAATACAGTCTTCTCGGCGCGCGCAGCCGCGTCAATTCGTTTGAATACAACGTTTCGGGGACCAGCTCCGTCCCCATCCTCAGGCAAAACTGATATATGTCAGAAGACTATATTGAATCATGTCGCCGCGAAAGTTTTAAAACACTTCAAAGTTGATGTTAGTTGAAGATAGGCTAGAGTCCAAGGTTTTATATAAGTAAATACAAAGTATGCATACGAAGATCTAAATACTTCATGTGTGATCCAAAAGGATCTAGTCTATGTGGTGTGTGTCGATGTGTTTCTTATTGGGTGGTGTTGTGATTTTTGAATATGGAGCATTGGCGCAGAAACATGTAGGAATTTTGTATGTCGTATGATTTTTTGCCATTTTATGTGCATCTGTTGGGTATTGAAATTAATGTGTTATGTCACTCGTTTTATCACGACATGGCTGAAGCATTCTACGTTTTGAAGTAGGAAGAGGAAGACAAGCCTACCTCGCGCTACTTTATAATAGTGCCAATATTTTATTTTCGGATTGAGATTTAAGTCTTTAAAATTCTTCATTCACAGATAGTAGGAGACACTGTTCTTTAAAGACGAATATGTATAAGTGAGCGTGGAATATGTAGAAGTACATGCATTGGTTTCAACTCTGGTTGCTTATATTCCGCGCTGTACCACACGCGAGAGAAGTCCAGCATTGATCAAGGTTGCCAACACTAAAAGTAAAACTCCCTGGTGAGCTAACTGCACGGAGCAGAGTTTTTTCTGAGAAGGTAGCAGGTCCTCAGCTAGTCGACGCATTTTAGGCAACCAGGTTCATTGTCGCATTTATAAGCACCCACCACGTGTGTCTATCCGGGATAAGTAAAATAATGATCTGTATAAAATATTTGGCTGGGGTTTAAGCGAGCAGAGTATAAGTGCCTTTGGAGAACGCCGTGGGCACGTCCCAGAACATATACGACAGAAATTTTATCGCAAACCATTTAGATATTTCTGTACAATGCGCGTGAGACTGCATGCCACAATTCTGAATGAGGTAATGACAAGCACTTCTGATTCGATAAACCAATGTGACGTGTGTATTTTGTGTGTGGATGTTGGCAGCGAAGAACCGCCTGTGATGTTATGAGCTGTGATTGTGCCTACGAATTCTTGTGTATATTTAGGTTTACATGATAAGGGTACAGCGGGAATCGAATGCAGGTGGGTCACAGATCCAAGTATGTTTGATCAGTGTATTGGGTTGTTCACTCAATATTGCATCTGTTATTCATAAAATGTTGGGAAGGTGTGGACTGGATTTATGTGAGGATATAAACTTGCAGCAGGTGTTCCAGAACATTTTAATGAACCTTCAGCTTCCATAAGAGCAGGGGTGCCTGCGTGGACAAAACTGTATGTGGTGGAGCCTAATATTTTCAGCATAATTATTGCAATTTTTTTACGTACTAAAATGTTTGCAAGTTCACATGCACCAAGCCGAAAGTGGCAGACAACTGAGATTCCTGGGTAATTTCAGAATTGTGGGTCATCAGTATGGATCTTAGTTAATGTCACCTGGAATTTGGAGGTGCCCCTTAGATTTTTGGAAAATTTGTGGACGCCTTTATAAGACGAAAATCATTTCACCTGTATCTGATGATTGTGTCATCTGGGCATGGAGTGTACTGTGTGTAGTTGATTTGTTAGACATGTCAGTGATAATTCGTGCATGAACGAAGTCTAAGGACTTGGGGTTTAATATGAAGTGACTGAAGCTATAATATACCATTGCTTATTGAATCTGTTATAAATTTTATGTGTATTTTCATGGTGTGGTCACATATCTCAAATTAATACAATTATCGGAACTCTGAAGCCTTGTTGATAGGATTCAAGTAAGTTGGTTTCTTAGAGAAGCCACAGGCCATCATGTATAATGGACAAAGCGCGTGTTTACAGGAGATTCTAGAGTCAATGTCAAAACGAGTACCAAACATTGTGTTGCAGAGGGTTGAAAAGACTTTTCCTTCTCTAAAGAAATTCTTGGTGAGTGTTTTGTGCCAGTGTGTACAGAAAATAATTTTACCATCTTGTTTGCTGGATTTAGGCCCATGTGGTTAAAGAACGTAAACAGTTTGTGACAACATTTGGTTAATTTTGATTATCATTCTAGTGACTTCTGTATGCTTTAAAGAGACTTAGTGGGTTGATATTGTGACTTTGAATAAATGTGATTGTGTGAAACGCAATACAGAGGGAACGATGTGTCTCTTTCTCTGATTATTGCTGTTGGTAGTATTTTGGTTGTATAGAAAGATAGCTGTAGGTAACTATGCATTTCTTGTTGACAGTTTTTATTAAGCTGGGCTGTGTTTTGCATGTCTGAGACTTTTATAAGGAATGTAAAACTTGATACCCACCTGTATGTGTCGAGGTTTGATATTTACTGACTCTCCAGAACAAGAAGATATTTGTGAAATAAATTTAATTCCAGTACTGCATATCGCAACCTCATTTCCTCGTGGTGGTTCCATATGTGGTAAATTAAAATGAACTGTGACCAGTTTCTACCAAAATTGTACCAATTAATCTGTAATTATTAATAAAGTTGATATATGTTATTTGGTACAACACAAATCCAGAATTGGCTACTCCAGTTCAGAAACTCATTAACTATATAACACTATCAAAATGGAAAAGTTTTGTGATTGATATGGTGCAACATATTGGCCCTGCATTCGTCAGTTCGTCATATTTTTCTTGCGTTATGAACATCTTTCTGCCCAGTAGATGTATGCTGTTCATTTTGTGTGTGTGCAGTTTTACTTAAAATATTCCCAGTTTAAAAAAAATTCACGTATTTATATTCCGTACACAACACATCTCAGCAAATAATACAGCTTTATTTCTGATGTATAGAACATGACAAATATATGTGGCTGTAAGTGCAGTGCTTACTGGAAACACCATGGATAGCAGTGTATGTTAATAAGGATGTTTATATTGCCTGAGGTGAATAGCACCGTGAAGAGACGACTTCGAGATGTTGAGGACTTGAAGAATGTAACCACTGAATGAAAGCAGTTCATTTTTATGCATACAGTGACTGATGTTTTGATGCATACTGTGACTGATGTTTTGATGAATACAGTGACTGATGTTTTGATTCATGCAGTGACTGATATTTTGATGCATACAGTGACTGATGTTTTGATGAATACAGTGACTGATGTTTTGATGCATACAGTGACTGTTGTTTTGATTCATACAGTGACTGATGTTTTGATGCATACAGTGATTGATGTTTTGATTCATACAGTGACTGATGTGTTGATTCGAACAGTGACTGATGTTTTGATGCATGCAGTGACTGATGTTTTGATTCAAACAGTGACTGATGTTTTAATGCATACAGTGACTGATGTTTTGATGCATACAGTGACTGATGTTTTGATGCATACAGTGACTGATGTTTTGATGCATACAGTGACTGATGTTTTGATTCAAACATTGGCTGATGTTTTGATGCATACAGTGACTGTTGTTTTGATTCATACAGTGACTGATATTTTGATTCATACAGTGACTGATGTTTTGATGCAAACAGTGACTGATGTTTTGTTTCATACAGTGACCGATGTTTTGATGCATACAGTGACTGATGTTTTAATGCATACAGTAACTTATGTTTTGATTCATACAGTGACTGATGTTTTGATGCATACAGTGACTGATGTTTTGATGCATACAGTGACTGATGTTTTGATGCATACAATAACTGAAGATTTGATGCATGCAGTGACTGATGTTTTGATTCAAACAGTGGGCTGATGTTTTCATGCATACAGTGACTGATGTTTTGATTCATACAGTGACTGACGTCTTGATGCATACAGTGACTGATGTTTTGATGCATTACAGTAACTGATGTTTTGATGCATACAGTGACTGATGTTTTGATGCAATACAATAACTGATGATTTGATGCATGCAGTGACTGATGTTTTGATGCATACAGTGACTGATGTTTTCAACATTTGCATTGATACCAAAAATTGAACCTGTTTTGTACAGTGAGCCGTGACAAACACCTTCTCAAGATATAAATCAGGATATCATGGTAAAAGTTGAAGAGGTCTCGGCTATAGAAGTGGAGGAGGGTCGAGAGCCAGTAACATTCTCAGAAATAAAGGCTGAACATGAGGTGAGCTGTATGTCTGTTTGTTCAGTGTTACACACGTCACAACTGCCGTGTGCACACCTGTCTGGTGCCTGTGTAACATCCCTTTATGCACAATAAAAATCTTCATTGAATGGTTGTTGAGCGTTTTCACACACGTCTCAGTTGTGGTGTATTTTGTTTCAGATGTGTTGTATTTTGTTTAACATTAGTTTTGTAGGATTGTTTCCAATATATATTTTGTCATTTGAATGTACATGAAATTTAGTACTGAGTGAGTGGAGTTTTTGGATGAATGTGATAGCAGAAAAGAATGTTTTTTATGGTTGATTGATCATCCTTTGGAGCAAGGCTTGTATTGGTACTTCTCTCACAGTCAGATGCATGTCGTCTTCCGAGGACCTAAACATTTTGTTATTTATTTCTTTTGAAACTTTGATTCTCTTCTGTCCAGCAGGAGAGAGTTGTTGTTAGTGTTTGAATTTGTAAGGAGGAGAATAATTCGTTGAGGTTTGTCACATGATTGAGAGTGTAGTTGTATAACATATGTTGAATGCCGCCCATTGTCAGAAAGAATTTAATGTACATTGTGTTTTGGAAGTAGGCTGACTGTATCGGTATGTTGGCATGTACATTTGCTGAGTTACATGTGATGTAGTATATGTAACATTATCTGAGTTGGGTCTGTTCGCACGTTCAGATGGTCGTCATTATAATGACTTCTTTATAATTCATGTGGTTTAGGGACAAGTGGCAACATGTGCGATCTAGTCAGGGATGCCCCTGTAAACTAAACACTTAATTTTTTTTATCTTGGACATTCCATTTGTGTTGAACAAGTTATGAAATAGTTTATTTATGCCATCGACGTAACTAATTGTATCATTATATGATATGTATATGTCGTTGCATGTTTTGACCAATAGTATGGTAAAATCTGTGGTCTTCTGTGTTATTATGCGGCGTCGTGTGGTAATTGTTTACCGTCATTTGGGGAAAATGTATCGGTCCCACTCGGACTCTTGACCCGTGAGGATGGGACCGATACGTTGTCCCGAAAATTCGGTAAACAATTACCACACGACGCCGTGTAATAACCCAGAAGACCGCAGATTTCAACAGCATCGCGGGGGAAGCCTGAAATCAAAAATAGTATGGTAATTATATATTTATAGCCTGACAAATGTACAATTTAATCACATTAATTGTGTAATTTCACTGTCCTACATGTTTCGAACCCTTAATTTGGGTTCATCTTCAGGGACTCGTTATCTCAAATCACACACTATTTACGCAAACTGGTACGATTGTTTACATGATAAAACATGAATTCTTTACAATTGTGCATATACACTGTTTAAAACAAAACAAATAAAAGGTGAAAATTGTAGTTGTTGGTTGCGTCTTACATTAGTTAAAATGTTAAAAGTTGTATAAAAGTTGAATAATCTGTGCTGTTTTGATATCCTGTTTATCGGAGTTGGTTGCCTGCTGGGTGGCGAGAACAGTATAATAATATTAAGTTAGTACTGTGATTAGTTACAGAGTTGAATGATGTGGTTGTCTGTTGTAGTAGGGAGAGCTTAGTTTAGCTGACAGAAACAGCTGGCCGAAGGTTGTAAGTGATTTAGAACAAAGTCTATTACTGTATGAATAATTGATCTTAAGACGCTTAGCGTGTGGCATATAGACCTTGTCCACTGTGGACGTGGTAGTGTTGTTACGGTAGGCTTCTCATGCTGACATTGAATCATAGCTGAGCTGCAAGATGTTGCTCATTTGCCACATCACAGTCACACTGCATGTTACAGCTAAGTTTCTTGATCGTACTTGCATTGGATCGTTTATCACAGTTGGTAGTTGTGCACATATTCCAGATGGTGTTCACATTATATCATGTGGCTCACTTCCCACTCATGTTGATGTTGGGTTGTACGTATTGTGATGAAATAATTTCTGGTCAGAAATGTTTTCCCTGTAACATTGCTTCACTTCCAATCAATGTTTTGCCCTTCAAAGTAATCTCTATAGGACTTAATCAGTGTGCCGGCTAAATAATGACACTGATTTTTTTCCCTGAGCACCGTGCAAACAGATTAGCAAGTTCATATATTAATATTGAAAATATAGAAATATGTGGTATTCAAAATTTAGAATTTGCAGAGAGGGTTTGCATTTTGAAGTCTGTAATTGCTGTCTGCACGTAAGACTTGCTGTCTGCACGCAATACTTGCTGTCTGCACGTAAGACTTGCTGTCTGCACGCAATACTTGCTGTCTGCACGCAATACTTGCTGTCTGCAGGCGTACTTGCTGTCTGCAGGCAATACTTGCTGTCTGCACACAATACTTGCTGTCTGCACACAATACTTGCTGTCTGCACGCAATACTTGCTGTCTGCACGCAATACTTGCTGTCTGCACGCAATACTTGCTGTCTGCACGCAATACTTGCTGTCTGCACGTAATACTTGCATGTCTGCACGCAATACTTGCATGTCTGCACGCAATACTTGCATGTCTGCACGCAATACTTGCTGTCTGCACGCAATACTTGCTGTCTGCACGCAATACTTGCTGTCTGCACGCAATACTTGCTGTCTGCACGCAATACTTGCTGTCTGCACGCAATACTTGCTGTCTGCACGCAATACTTGCTGTCTGCACGCAATACTTGCTGTCTGCACGCAATACTTGCTGTCTGCACGCAATACTTGCTGTCTGCACGCAATACTTGCTGTCTGCACGCAATACTTGCTGTCTGCACGCAATACTTGCTGTCTGCACGCAATACTTGCTGTCTGCACGCAATACTTGCTGTCTGCACGCAATACTTGCTGTCTGCACGCAATACTTGCTGTCTGCGCGCACGCAATACTTGCTGTCTGCACGCAATACTTGCTGTCTGCACGCAATACTTGCTGTCTGCACGCAATACTTGCTGTCTGCACGCAATACTTGCTGTCTGCACGCAATACTTGCTGTCTGCACGCAATACTTGCTGTCTGCACGCAATACTTGCTGTCTGCACGCAATACTTGCTGTCTGCACGCAATACTTGCTGTCTGCACGCAATACTTGCTGTCTGCACGCAATACTTGCTGTCTGCACGCAATACTTGCTGTCTGCACGCAATACTTGCTGTCTGCACGCAATACTTGCTGTCTGCACGCAATACTTGCTGCTGCACTGCACGACGAATACTTGCTGCCTGCACGCAATACTTGCTGCCTGCACGCAATACTTGCTGCCTGCACGCAATACTTGCTGCCTGCACGCAATACTTGCTGCCTGCACGCAATACTTGCTGCCTGCACGCAATACTTGCTGCCTGCACGCAATACTTGCATGTCTGCACGCAATACTTGCATTGTCTGCACGCAATACTTGCTGTCTGCACGCAATACTTGCTGTCTGCACGCAATACTTGCATGTCTGCACGCAATACTTGCATGTCTGCAGCAATACTTGCATGTCTGCACGCAATACTTGCATGTCTGCACGCAATACTTGCTGTCTGCACGCAATACTTGCTGTCTGCAGGCAATACTTGCTGTCTGCACGCAATACTTGCTGTCTGCACGCAATACTCTGTCTGCACGCAATACGTCTGTCTGCACGCAATACTTGCTGTCTGCACGCAATACTTGCTGTCTGCACGCAATACTTGCTGTCTGCACGCAATACTTGCTGCCTGCACGCAGTACTTGCTGCTGCACGCAGTACTTGCTGCTGCACGCAGTACTTGCTGCCTGCACGCAGTACTTGCTGCCTGCACGCAATACTTGCTGCCTGCACGCAATACTTGCTGCCTGCACGCAATACTTGCATGTCTGCACGCAATACTTGCTGTCTGCACGCAATACTTGCTGTCTGCACGCAATACTTGCTGTCTGCACGCAATACTTGCTGTCTGCACGCAATACTTGCTGTCTGCACGCAATACTTGCTGTCTGACGCAATACTTGCTGTCTGGACGCAATACTTGCTGTCTGGACGCAATACTTGCTGTCTGGACGCAATACTTGCTGTCTGGACGCAATACTTGCTGTCTGGACGCAATACTTGCTGTCAGCACGCAATACTTGCTGTCTGCACGAAATACTTGCTGTCTGCACGAATACTTGCTGTCTGCACGAAATACTTGCTGTCTGCACGCAATACTTGCTGTCTGCACGCAATACTTGCTGTCTGCACGCAATACTTGCTGTCTGCACGCAATACTTGCTGTCTGCACGCAATACTTGCATGTCTGCACGCAATACTTGCATGTCTGCACGCAATACTTGCATGTCTGCACGCAATACTTGCATGTCTGCACGCAATACTTGCATGTCTGCACGCAATACTTGCATGTCTGCACGCAATACTTGCTGTCTGCACACAATACTTGCTGTCTGCACACAATTACTGCTGTCTGCACACAATACTTGCATGTCTGCACACAATACTTGCATGTCTGCACGCAATACTTGCATGTCTGCACGCAATACTTGCTGTCTGCACGCAATACTTGCTGTCTGCACGCAATACTTGCTGTCTGCACGCAATACTTGCTGTCTGCACGCAATACTTGCTGTCTGCACGCAATACTTGCTGTCTGCACGCAATACTTGCTGTCTGCACGCAATACTTGCTGTCTGCACGCAATACTTGCTGTCTGCACGCAATACTTGCTGTCTGCACGCAATACTTGCTGTCTGCACGCAATACTTGCTGTCTGCACGCAATACTTGCTGTCTGCACGCAATACTTGCTGTCTGCACGCAATACTTGCTGTCTGCACACAATACTTGCTGTCTGCACACAATACTTGCTGTCAGCACGCAATACTTGCTGTCTGCACATAAGAGTTGCATGTCACATCGAAGGGAAAGGGCTCATATCATCCTCCATTAAGGACTTGCAATTGCCTGAGTGTTGCAGAGACAGGTACTTGTATGGGAGTAAGTGGTTCTTTGGAAATCTTCTGGAATGTTTGTACAGGCTTGCTTTCAGGCTGGGTTTTTCTTGGAACGTTACAATGACCGTTAGAGTTTGGAGAAGGTGCATGGTCACTACAGAAAAGGATGTGTAGCAGTATGGTTCACTCTAGGTTGTTCAGAACAGTTCTTCATCTTATGTATTAAGCACAATATACAGTATTAATTTTCATCCATCAATGTATCTTCAACTTTTATAATTAATTAGTGAATTTACGCCAAGCAGTTGCCAAAATTTGTCAAACTAAATAAATGCAAGGCTGCGTGATTACTGTGGACTTATAATTGTGGCAGTCGAAGTTTGCTTGACATTCCCCTTATAATGCACCCTATTGACCTAAGTGTCATGCAAAGCGACGGTAGCAGTGCCACTTTGCAAGCTGAGCCGGGTAGTTAAAAGCAGACAGTTAGAGCAGTACTGTGTTTCCCACACACTTAAAGAACAAGGCAAACAGCAGTGAAAGTATGTTAGGCTTTGTGTCTATATATATAGACACTTCAGTGTTTGGAAGGTTCTGTCATAGGATGTTGCACACTGTCACATTATTTAATTGAATATTTCCTCCATCCTTATATTTGTGCTTCTTGAAGGTTGAAACTGATTTCATTACTTAAAGATTCATGTTCTACCTCACAAAATTAATTTCATTGTTTATTGATTCATTTTCAAACCTCACTGAAAGCAGAGCATGGCTCCATTACAAAAACATGATACGTAATGCTTTTTAGGCAGTAGATATTGATACTGAGAACCATGCATTGGACAAGATGTTGGGTTTCGGTGTGAAGACAGATGGCAGATATAGTAACCATTGTCCTTCAAAGAGTTGTGACATGTATTCATGTTACGTGTGTAAAAGTCTGTGTTAGGAGTCATTTGTTGTGCCATTAACACATTTTTACCACAGAGCATCCATATAATTGTGACATCATAAATCATTCAACAAGAGGAATTGTTGGAAGATACAGGAAAGCGTACACAGTGGGATGACCAATATCACTGTGACATGTGCGCTGTATCATTGAGAACCAATGGCCAAATGACATCAAACTATAACACAGGGACAATGTGAGATGGTGATGTTTCAGCTAACTACTTCGACAATTTTGTGATTTTGAAAAAAAGCCTAGCCTTTCTTTCTGAAAGAATGACATCTCCATCCTAATGTGGTGTCATGTGTGTATGCAGAAGACTTTCACTGATTATTTTTATTATCGATACCTGATGATGGCGCCTTGCAGCTACAACATGTAAAGGTGAAGTTCACCCTAGAACAGGCCATGAAGGCCCAAATGGGGAGTCGAGGTATAACTCTACTGTTTCCTTAACCTCAGTGCTAGATGGGGGTGGGTGGTCAATGCCACGCCTCGTCCTCTTTACCTCCGAGATTGACCCGGTACCCATTGTACAGGAGGCTGGGTGGGCTAGAAGATGTAGTGTTTGAAAATATAAATGGACTATAAAGAGTGCTGTGATTGACACTTTATGTAATACCCTCCTTTGTAAGTCTCACACTGGGATAGTGTAGAGAGTATAGTGCCTTGCTATGGGCTGGATGGACCATGGATCAAATCCCAGTGGCGGCGAGATTTTCCCCACCCGTCCAGACCGGCCCTTAGCCCAACCAGCCTCCTGTACAATTGGTACTGGGTCATTCCCAGGGGTAAAATGGCCGTGTTAACCACCCAACCCCATCTAGCGCCAAGGTGAAAGAAAGAGGAGATATACATCTACACGTCCTCTGTGCCTTTGTGGCATGTTGTAGTGTGAACTTTACCTTTGTATAAGTGTCACAACAGGATGTCTGATAGTTTTACACTGTGGTTACACAATCTCTGTGTGGTGACCTTGTAACATGTGGTGTTGAGTGCTGTTGAAGGTGTTTTTATTCTTGCCCAAACAGATTTGCTGTATCATATTGAACATATGAATGTCTGAAGGCATACAGATTGTATACATTTATTATTACTTGTGAATGATGTTGGGAGTGTTGCGGAGTGTTGACAGGAGATTTCTCAGCAGGCTGCCTGTGTGAGTGTATGACTGTCAGAAATCCTTTACAATGCCAACAATAAATTGCCGATCCAAGTGCCAAGTAACGACCAGATAAGCAGAATTGGAGTCTTCTGTTTCCTAGGCAACAGAAGTTGCAAAGCTCCTAGTCAAGAAATTCCCTTAGTTTTGTGGAACCCAAAGGTTCATTACCAAATTCACAACAGCCCGACACCTGTCCCTATCCTGAGCCATATCAATCCAGTCCATGCCCCACATCCCACTTCTTGAAAATCCATTTTAATATTATCCTCCCATCTATGCCTGGGTCTTCCAAATGGTCTCCTTCCCTCTGGTCTCCCCACCAAAATCCTGTATGCACCTTGCCCTTCCCCCATACGTTCCACATGCCCTACCCACCTCATTCTTCTTGATTTGATCACCCAAATAATATTTGGTGATGAGAACAGATCATTAAGTTCCTCATTATGTAGTCTTCTCCATTCCCCTGTTACCTCGTCCCTCTTAGGCCCAAATATCCTCCTCAGCACCCTATTCTCAAATACCCTCAGCCTATGTTCCTGCCTCAGTGTGAGAAACCAAGTTTCACCCCCATACAAAACAACAGACAAAATTACAGTTCTGTATATCTTAATCTTTGTATTTTTGGATAAACTGTAAGACAGAAGATCCTGCACTGAATGATAACAAGCATTCCCTGACTTCAGTGTGCTCTTAGTTTCTTCTGAATGGAAATTCTATTCATTAGGGTTGTTCCCAAATATTTGAACCATTCCCCCCTTTCAAAGTATTTATTATCTATCTTTATGTTCTGATTTTGTCATGCATTCTGATAATGAGACATCATATACTTAGTTTTCTCAGCATTTTCTTCTAGACCAATGTCCTTACTAGCTACTACTAAAGCTTCTGTGTTTTTCTTTGTAGCATGTACACTTCTGCCCAATATATTAACATCATCAGCATAAACTAGAAGCTGATGTGTACCATTTAATTTCAAGCCCTCCTGGTTTGCGTGAACCCTCCTAATGGCATATTCCAAAAGCAAAGTTGAAAAGCAATGGCGATTGATCATGGCCTTCTTTCAAACCATTCTTAATAGGAAATGGTTCAGACAAATTTTTGCCTACCCGGACTCTGCTATAGGTTTCATTTAGACACATTTTTATTAGCCTTGCTTGTTTCATAGTGATACAAAACTCAATAAGAATATTATACAAGACCTCCCTCCTAACTGAATCATAGGCTTTCTTGAAGTCTGTACATAGCTGATGGACTGCCTCATTGTATTCCCATTTTTTCTCAATTATTTGACGAATGCAAAATACATGATCAGTAGTTGACTTGTTATGTTTAAATGCACACTGATGATACCCAGTAATTTCCTCTGCATATGGAGTTAACCTTGACAGAGTACGTTTAATGGAATTTTGTATGTGGTTGAAAAAATTGATATGCCTCGATAATTACTGCAATCTGTTTTATCACCCTTATAAATAGGTACAATGATTGACTCCTTCCACTGCTCAGGCAATTCCTCTTTATTCCAAATAGAATTAATAAGTTTATGGATCTCAGAATGAATTGTCCTACCTCCTGCTTTAATCAGTTCTGCTGGAATTTGATCAGTTCCTGGTGATTTGTGCCTTTTTAGCTTTTCAATACCCATCTGAAACTCAGAAGCACTGGGCTCAGGCACCAGTGGCTCTGCTGTATGTATTTCAGTCTGCCTAGCATCCTTAACCCCATGTACATTCAATAGCTGAAAGAAATGATTCCTCCATGTAGTGGGAGTCTGCAACCAGATACACCCTTCTCATTCTTTACTACATTAGTTCTATGCTGGTGAAAGCAATCCCGGCCACCTTTACAGGAAATATTCCTGGTCCTCATGTCTGTTGGGGGCTGCGTCGATCCCAGGTCCATAGTGCGACCTAAAGGATATTGTCAATGAAAAATTCCAATGACAACACCTGGAATCGAACCCGCGACCTTCCAGCTTGTAGCGCAGTGCCTCAATCAACTGCGCCACCACGTGATCAATCTGATTATGAGTCTTCCCATCAGGAGACGTCCAGGCGTATTTATGAATGTTTCGGTGTGTGTGAACATTGTGCTCTTAACAACTAGATCTTTTGATGTGGCAAAGTTTACTACTCTAACACCATTATCATTACTATCTTCATGTAGACTCTGATTCCTGATTGTCGGTTTGAAAGTGTCCTCTTTCCTCAGTTTTGCATTAGAATCTACTAACAGAATTTTCATATGGTACTTAGATTTTGTTAAGTTGGGCTGTGTTTTGCATGTCTGAGACGTTTATAAGGAATGTAAAACTTGATACCCACCTGTATGTGTCGAGGTTTGATTTTTACTGACTCTCCAGAACATGAAGATATTTGTGAAATAAATTTAATTCCAGTACTGCATATCGCAACCTCATTTCCTTGTGGTGGTTCCATATGTGGTAAATTAAAATGAACTGTGACCAGTTTCTACCAAGATTCTACCAATTCTTCTGTAATTATTAGTAAAGTTGATATATGTCATTTGGTACTACACAAATCCAGAATTGGCTACTCCAGTTCGGAAAGTCCATAAGAATATAACCCTATCAAGAATTCAAAAGTTTTGTGATTGATATGGTGCAACATATTGGCCCTGCATTCGTCAGTTCTTCATATTTTTTTTTCTTGCGTTTTGAACATCTTTCTGCCCAGTAGATGTATGCTGTTCATTTTGTGTGTGTTTGCAGTTTTACTTAAAATATTCCCAGTTTGAAAAATGCACGCTTTTATATACCGTACACAACACATCTCAGCAAGTAATACAGCTTTATTTCTGATGTATGCAACATGACAAAGATATGTGGCTGTAAGTGCAGTGCTTACTGGAAACACCATGAACAGCAGTGTATGTTAATAAGGATGTTTATATGCCTGAGGTGAATAGCACCGTGAAGAGAAGACTTCAGGATGTTGAGGACTTGGTGGATGTAACCACTGAATGAAAGCAATTCTATTTTTATGCATGCAGTGACTGATATTTTGTTGCATGCAGTGACTGATGTTTTGTTGCATACAGTGACTGATGTTTTCAACATTTGCATGGATGTAAAAGTGTGTTGCAGACTTGGATAGATGTCTTTGAAGGAAAATGAAGGTTGTTTTGGTTTCATATGTACTTGATCTTTTATTCTGATTTCCAGAATTGTATTTTTGATCCTGTCTCAATACGTCAACGTACAGAAGTATTTAAAGTGTATTCTTCTATTGCAGGGTGATGTCACACAACTTGTGACATGTTCAGTACACAGGAATTGAAGTTTGAAAGTAGTGGCATTTGAATGTACTTCAGTTTTTATGTTGACTTTTTTCATTCATTCAGTTCTTGACTGCATACAGAAGCGGAGAAGTTTAAGAAATTAGTATGTCAACATTCTTAGAAACCAGAACATTTTGTCTGCTTCAGATGCAATAAGAAGTTGAAATAGTCCTTGTCTGATGCCATATCGTTCGTGGAGTGTTTTGTTGTTTTTTGCTTGTGCCTCTGGGGATAGTATTTCAGTTAGGGCAGAAATGTTTCCCTTCAGATTCTGTCTAATTCATCATTCGTCTGACATTGATTGTATCATTAGCTGCTGTATAGCCTGAGATGCTGACAGTGTTGTAGAGTAAACCAAAAGTGAATACAGAAAATGCATGTAGTGAGGCAAATGTCTGCTTATTTACAGAGCTGCACAGCAGTACCAAACATTGAACGTGGTTTGTACAGTGAGCCATGTCAAACAACTTTTCAAGATGTAAATCAGTATATCATGGTAAAAGTTGAAGAGTTTTCAGCTACAGAAGTGGAAGAGGGTCGAGAGCCAGTAACATTCTCAGAAAAAAAGGCTGAAATGAGGTGAGCAGTATGTCTTTTTGTTCAGTGTTACACACGTCACAACTGCTGTGTGCAGACCTGTCTTAAAGAACAAGACACACAGCAGTGAAAGCCAGTTGAGCTTTGTCTCATGTATAGACACTTCAGTGTTTGGAAGGTTCTGTCATAGGATGTTGCACACTGTCACATTATTTAATTGAATATTTCCACCTTGCTTATATTTGTGCTTCTTGAAGGTTGAAACTGATTTCATTACTTAAAGATTCATGTTCTGCCTCACAAAATTAATTTAATTGTTTATTGATTCATTTTCAAACGTCACTGAAATCAGAGCATGGTTCCATTACAAAAACATGATACGTAATGCATTTTAGGCAGTTGATATTGATACTGAGAACCATGCATTGGACAAGATGTTTGGTTTCAGTGTGAAGGCAGATGGCAGATATAGTAACCATTGTCCTTCAAAGGGTTGTTGACATGTGACCTGCTTTGAACTGCTTGTTCAGTGACTTGTAGAATGACATTAAATGTACACCATGTATTGTATGTGCAGCCTTTGTCGTTCAAGTGTCCCAGAGTTACACGCGCGTTCAGATGTAGGAGTGAGGCTACTGTAGTCTGTACAGTGTCTAGGCTCTTGGTTCAACATGTCAGAAGCCGTTCAATTTCTGGCAGGGGCAAGAGCTTTATCTTGTCTTCAAATAATCGAGACCTGACTCTGCGGTGCACACATCGTCCTGTTCAGTGGGAACCTGGTTTTCTGTCGCAAGGCGTTAAAATGGTTTTGGTGTTGTGAAGTTGACCTGTCATACTGACTTGTCACTGACAGCCACAGTCCTCTGGACACTGTATCATTGTGGCATGTTCTGCTCCAGACATGTGTAAAGTTTTCTCCTTTAAATCATTTTTGGAAGAAAAGCACTCCAAAATCTTTAACGTTGTCACTCGTTATTAACTGTTAAAAATAAATGTGGCTTGTGAACATTGGCAGGATCTACATTATGTAACATGGTGAATGTTCAGTCTTGTATTGGGGTTTGGTAAAGAACAATTCACTTATATTGTAATTATTGTATGTATCATTGATATCTTCCATTGAAACTTATTCTTCTCTCTATATAAATTGATAAACAGAGTAGATTGAAGGTACATCAACACATACACAGTGGGGAGCGTCCTTACCAATGTGATGTGTGTCATAAGTCATTCAATCAACATGGTAATTTGAAGATACATCAACACATACACAGTGGGGAGCATCCTTACTCATGTGATGTGTGTCATAAATCATTCAGGGAGAAAGGTGATCTGAGGAAACATCAATGCATACACAGTGGGGAGCATCCTTACTCATGTGATGTGTGTCATAAATCATTCAGACGTCAGAATACTTTGAAAATACAGTAACGCATACTCAGTGGGGAGCGTCCTTACTCGTGTGATGTTTGTCATAAATCATTCAGACAAAAGGTTAGTTTGACGATACATCAACGCATACACAGTGTAGAGCGTCCTTACTCATGTGATGTGTGTCATAAATCATTCAGTCAACGGGGTAATTTGAAGATACATCAACACATACACAGTGGAGAGCGTCCTTACTCATGTGATGTGTGTCATAAATCATTCAGGGAGAAAGGTGATCTGAGGAAACATCAACGCATACACAGTGGGGGGCATCCTTACCAATGTGATGTGTGTCATAAATCATTCAGTAAACAGAGTAGATTGAAGGTACATCAAAGCATACACAGTGGGGAGCGTCCTTACTCATGTGATGTGGGTCATAAATCATTCAGTCAAAAGAGTAATTTAAAGAAACATTTACTCATGCACAGTGGTGAGCATTCTTTGTAATGTTATGTGTGTAATAACTCATTCAGATTAAAGAGTTCTCTGAAGGGACATCAACATATGTTTTAATAATCATAATTAGAGTTATGTATGAGTTTATAATACATCATGCAGTAGTGTAATGTGAAGGAGCTTCAGTGCCTGCAGTCAGTGTGTATCCCGGTTGTATCCCAGGATTCAAACTGCTGGAGCGTGAAGTTAAGCACTTGGCTGTGTATACTGCTGAGGGTAAGACTGACTGGAGCTACCTGTACCTGTACCTGATGTTGGGACAGGCACAACTGTACCTGTTTAGTTTATTGGACACACAATGTGTAGGGCCTTCATTCGTCTGATTTTTGTAATAAGTCCTTTAGTAGACAGACTGTTCTGTTGATATATCAACATGTACTTTGATGGGAATGTTCGTAACATGTTATGTGTGTAAAATTCTGTGTTAGGAGTCATTTGATGGGACATGAACACATTTTTACCACAGAGCATCCATATATTTGTGATGTCATAAATCATTCAACAAGAGGAATTGTTGGAAGATACATGAATGCGTACACAGTGGGAGGACCAATATCACTGTGACATGTGCACTGTATCATTGAGAACTAATGGCGAAATGACATCACACTATAACACAGGCACAGAGGGTCTGTAGTTGAGTGACATGTCTATGTCTATAATGTTTGACTTGATTAGAGGATTTGTTTGAAGACAGGTACTCACCTGTAGGGTGGGGAGCATCCTTAATCTTGTGATGTGTGTCTTAATTTATTCAGTTAGTAAGTTAGTCATGCAGTGAGGCACTTATACATGTGATTTGTGTAATAAGTGTGTCAGTAAGCTCAGTGATCTCTGGACGCCTCAATGTTTACATACTGTGGAGTTGTTGTGTTTTCATGACGTCTGTATTAAACCACTGGAGAGCTATGTGAAGATACATTGGCACATGAATACTGTGGAGCTTCCTTATCCCTTTGATGCATGTAATAGTGTGTTCAGCACAAAGTTTGGTTTTAAGGAGCATCAACACATGTAGTGCCTTTACTGCATGCTCATTAAAGTACATATAGTGTGGCTTGCAGAATTGTGACTGCTGTTCTGCAACACCGCTACAGCAATGCATGACATGTTGACTTTGAACCTTCGAGCAGTTTACAAATTCTGAAGCCAGATTTGTTTTCTTCTGTTAATTTATATTCCGTTGACTAACAAACTGAAACTTCCCACTGTTGCTGTTTCTGGCATTTGTGTGTGCCTAATAAATGACAAGAAGTGCAAACATATTGAAGATACTCTTCCAATAATACAACTTTTCTAAATTTTGTAATCGGACATTGATTGGCATATTAAATCAAAGTAAAGAATGGGAAATTTGTAGAAATGCACTGCAATATAAAATTGCTTCTTAGAACTCTTTTATGTGACACTGAAATATGAAGAGAACCAACCAGAAAATTTTGCATGACTTGCCATGTCAATGTGCCGTACATCAATAACAACATCCAACTCATCTCCTATCACAGTCAGCGTAACACTGACCATCACGTACACCAAACCCTGCAAGCTGTCGAACGTCAAACTATCATGAGTACAGTACTGACTGAGGTAAACAATACCAATCTATCTGAATACCATGTGTGGTAAAAGGTCCTTTACATTATATGAACCATCACAACAACTTTATAGTCCTT
Organism: Reticulitermes speratus; assembly: GCA_021186555.1. Lineage (NCBI taxonomy): Eukaryota > Metazoa > Arthropoda > Insecta > Blattodea > Rhinotermitidae > Reticulitermes > Reticulitermes speratus. Next base: position 521,852 of record JAJKFL010000012.1, on the reverse strand, counting down.
TTATATTTTCAGAAATACAACAGAGGCCGTCATCAGTGTCTATGATAAAACTAGTCAGTGTCGTTATTTTGTATACAAGCGTGAAACCTGCATTAAGAACATCATCTCATTCTGTAACAAAGAAAGGTTAGGATTTTCACAATCTTGAAAAATTGCCGAAGTGGCTCAGCCAAAACACCAGCAGCTCTCATTACACATATGTAAATGTATGAGAATTAAGAATTAAAAGTTATGAGTTAAAAGCAGCAGCACTTGTTGTGCAAATTGTGCTATTTGGTATTGTTATTGTTATTTTTGTGTTCAGTGCTCGCTCAGTAGACATGAACACTGTCCTATTTTCCTCTGTGATGTTAGGTGGAGTGTAGGTTGCTTAGGTTTGGGGAATGTAATGTATGGGAAATGAAGGTTGTTTTGGTTTCATATGTACGTGATCTTTTATTCTGATTTCCAGAATTGTATTTTTGATCCTGTATCATTCGTCAACATACAGAAGTATTCTTCTATTGCATAGTGATGTCACACAACATGTAACATGTTCTGTACACAGGAATTGAAGTTTGAAATTAGTGGCATTTGAATGTACTTCAGTTTCTACGTTGACTTTTTTCATTCATTCAGTTCTTGACTGCATACAGAAGTGGAGAAGTTTAAGAAATTAGTATGCCAACGTTCTTAGAAACGAGAACATTTTGTCTGCTTCGGATGCAATAAGAAGTTGAAATGGCTTTGTCTGATGCCATATCGTTCGTGAAGTGTTATGTGGGTTTTTGCTTGTGCCTCTGGGCAGATGAGGGGATAGTATTTCAGTTAGGGCAGAGTTGTTTCCCTTCAGATTCTTTCTCATTCATCATTCGCCTGACATTGATTGTATCATTAGCTACTGTATAGCCTGAGATCCTGACAGTGTTGTAGAGTAAACCATAAATGAATACACAAAGTGCATGTAATGAGGTAAATGTCTGCTTATTTACAGAGCTGCACAGCAGTACCAAAAATTGAACCTTGTTTGTGCATTGAGCCGTGTCAAACAACTTCTCAAGATGTAAATCAGGATATCATGGTAAAAGTTGAAGAGGTCTCGGATACAGAAGTGGAAGAGGGTCGAGAGCTAGTAACATTCTCAGAAATAAAGGCTGAATATGAGGTGAGCTGTATGTCTGTTTGTTCAGTGTTACACACGTCATAACTGCGGTGTGCACACCTGTCTTAAAGAACAAGGCAAACAGCAGTGAAAGCCAGTTTAGCTTTGTCTCATATATGGACACTTCAGTGATTGGAAGGTTCTGTCATAGCATGTTGCACACTGTCACATTATTTAATTGAATATTTCCTCCATCCTTATATTTGTGCTTCTTGAAGGTTGAAACCGATTTCATTACTTAAAGATTGATGTTCTACCTCACAAAATTAATTTAATTGTTTATTGATTCATTTTCAAACCTCACTGAAAGCAGAGCATGGCTCCATTATAAAAAATGATACACAATGCTTTTTATGCAGTAGATATTGATACTGAGAACCATGCATTGGACAAGATGTTGGGTTTCAGTTTGAAGGCAGATGGCAGATATAGTAACCATTGTCCTTCAGAGGGTTGTGACATGTATTCATTGGTTCTACGTGAATAACCTGGTGCTTCTGAAGTCATATTGTCTAGTGTGCAAGCACATTTTGTGCCTACATAGTGAATTGTGTGACATGCTTTGAACTGCTTGTTCAGTGATTTGTAGAATGACATTCCATGTACGCCATGTACTGTATGTGCAGCCTTTGTCGTTCAAGTGTCCCCAGAGTTACACGCACATTCAGATGTGGGAGTGATGCTACTGTAGTCTGTATAGTGTCTAGGCTCTTGGTTCAACATGTCAGGAGCCGTTCAATTACTGGCAGGGGCAAGAGCTTTATCTTGTCTTCAAATAATCGAGACCTGACTCTGCGGTGCACACATCGTCCTGTTCAGTGGGTACCTGGTGCTCTGTCGCAAGGCGTAAAGTGGTTGTGGTGTAGTGAAGTTGACCTGTCACGCTGACTTGTCACTAACAGCCACAGTCCTCAGGACACTGTATCATTGTGGCATGTTCTGCTCCAGACATGTGTAACGTTTTCTCCTTTTACTCATTTGTGGAAGAAAGCACTGCAAAATCTTTAACGTTGTCACTCCTTATTAACTGTTAAAAATAAATGTGGCTTCTGAACATTTACAGGATGTACATTATGTAACATGGTGAATGTTTGGTGTTGCCTGAACCCTCCTAATGGCATATTCCAAAGCAAAGTTGAAAAGAAGTGGTGAAAAATCATCTTGTTTCAAACCATTCTTAATAGGAAATGTGTCATTCAAATTTTAGCCTACCCGGACTCTGCTATAGGTTTCATTTAGACACATTTTTATTAGCCTTGCTTGTTTCACAGGGATACCAAACTCAATGAGAATATTATACAAGACCTCCCTCCTAACTGAATCATAGGCTTTCTTGAAGTCTGTACATAGCTGATGGACTGCCTCATTGTAATCCCATTCTTTCTCAAGTATTTGACGAATGCAGAATATATGATCAGTAGTCGACCTGTTACATCTAAATCCACACTGATACTCCCCAATAATTTCCTCTGCATGCCCTGCGCACCAGTCGCCTTTCCCCCAGGAAATATTCCTGGTACTCATTTCTGTTGGAGGCTGAGTCGAACCCAGGGCCATAGTGCGACCAAAAGAATTATGTCAATGAAAAATTCCAATGACAACACCTGGAATCGAACCCGCGACCTCCTAGCTTGTAGCGCAGTGCCTCAATCAACTGCGCCACCACGTGATCAATCTGATTATGAGTCTTCCCATCAGGAGAGGTCCAGGCGTATTTATGAATGTTTCGGTGTGTGAACATTGTGCTCTTAACAGCTAGATCTTTTGATGTGGCAAAGTTTACAACTCTAACATCATCATTACTATCTTCATGCAGACTCTCATTCCTTATTGTCGATTTCACAGTATTCTCCCTCCCCAGTTTTGCATTAAAATCTCCTAACAGAATTTTCATATGGTACTTAGTTTTTGTTAAGCTGGGCTGTGTTTTGCATGTCTGAGACTTTTATAAGGAATGTAAAACTTGATACCCACCTGCATGTGTCGAGGTTTGATTTTTACTGACTCTCCAGAACATGAAGAGATTTGTGAAATAAATTAAATTCCAGTACTGCATATCGCAACCTCATTTCCTCGTGGTGGTTCCATATGTGGTAAATTAAAATGAACTGTGACCTGTTTCTACCAATTCTTCTGTAATTATTAATAAAGGTGATATATGTCATTTGGTACTACACAAATCCAGAATTGGCTACTCCAGTTCAGAAAGTCCATAGGAATATAACCCTATCAAAAATGGAAAAGTTTTGTGATTGATATGGGGCAACATATTGGCCCTGCATTCGTCAGTACTTCATATTTTTTTTCTTGCGTTTTGAACACCTTTCCGCCCAGTAGATGTATGCTGTTCATTTTGTGTGTGTGCAGTTTTACTTAAAATATTCCCAGTTTGAAAAATTCACACATTTATATACCGTACACAACACATCTCAGCAAGTAATACAGCTTTATTTCTGATGTATACAACATGACAAAGATATGTGGCTGTAAGTGCAGTGCTTACTGGAAACACCATGAACAGCAATGTATGTTAATAAGGATGTTTATATTGCCTGAGGTGAATAGCAGCGTGAAGAGACGACTTTGGGATGTTGAGGACTTGAAGGATGTAACCACTGAATGAAAGCAATTCTATTTTTATGCATACAGTGACTGATATTTTCAACATTTGCATTGATGTAAAAAGTGTGTTGCAGCTTTGGAGAGATGTCTTTCAAGGAAAATGAAAGTTGTTTTGGATTAATATATACCTGTTCTCGTATTCTGATTTCCAGAATTGGATTTTTGATCCTGTATCTATTCGTCAACGTACAGAAGTATTTAAATTGTGTTCTTCTATTGCATAGTGATGTCACACAACATATGACATGTTCAGTACACAGGAATTGAAGTTTGAAATTAGTGCTATTTGAATGTACTTCAGTTTTTATGTTGACTTTTTTCATTCATTCAGTTCTTGACTGCGTACAGAAGTGGAGAAGTTTAAGAAATTAGTATGCCAACATTCTTAGAAACCAGAACATTTTGTCTGCTTCAGATGCAAATAAGAAGTTGAAATAGTCTTTGTCTGATGCCATATCGTTCGTGAAGTGTTTTGTGGTTTTTTGCATGTGCCTCTGGGCAGATCAAGGGGATAGTATTTCTGTTAGGGCAGAGTTGTTTCCCTTCAGATTCTTTCTCATTCATCATTCGCCTGACATTGATTGTATCATTAGCTGCTGTATAGCCTGAGATCCTGACAGTGTTGTAGAGTAAACCATAAATGAATACACAAAGTGCATGTAATGAGGTAAATGTCTGCTTATTTACAGAGCTGCACAGCAGTACCAAAAATTGAACCTGGTTTGTGCATTGAGCCGTGTCAAGCAACTTCTCAAGATGTAAATCAGGATATCATGGTAAAAGTTGAAGAGGTCTCAGCTACAGAAGTGGAAGAGGGTCGAGAGCCAGTAACATTCTCAGAAATAAAGGCTGAACATGAGGTGAGCTGTATGTCTGTTTGCTCAGTGTTACACACGTCACAACTGCTGTATGCACACCTGTCTTAAAGAACAAGGCAAACAGCAGTGAAAGCCAGTTAAGCATTGTCTCATGTATAGATGCTTCAGTGTTTGGAAGGTTCTGTCATAGGATGTTGCACAGTCATATTATTCAATTGAATATTACCTTCATGCTTATATTTGTGCTTCTTGAAGGTTGAATCTGATTTCATTACTTAAAGATTCATGTTCTGCCTCACAAAACTAATTTCAATGTTATTGATTCATTTTCAAACCTCACTGAAAGAAAAGCATGGCTCCATTACAAAAACATGATACGTAATGCTTTTTAGGCAGTAGATATTGATACTGAGAACCATGCATTGGACAAAATGTTGGGTTTCAGGCAGATGGCAGATATAGTAACCATTGTCCTTCAAAGGGTTGTGAAATGTATTGATTGGTTCTACATTAATATCCTGGTGCTTCTGAAGTCATGTTGTCTAGTGTGCAAGCACAATTTGTGCCTACGTAGTGAATTGTGTGACCTGCTTTGAACTGCTTGTTCAGTGGTTTGTAGAATGACATTCCATGTACGCCATGTACTGTATGTGCAGCCTATGTCGTTCAAGTGTCCCCAGAGTTACACGCACGTTCAGATGTGGAAGTGAGGCTACTGTAGTCTGTATAGTGTCTAGGCTCTTGGTTCGACATGTCAGGAGCCTTTCAATTTCTTCCAGGGGCAAGAGCTTTATCTTGTCTTCAAATAATCGAGACCTGACTGTGCGGTGCACACATCGTCCTGTTCAGTGGGTACCTGGTGCTCTGTCGCAAGGCGTAAAGTGGTTGTGGTGGTGTGAAGTTGACCTCTCACCCTGACTTGTCACTGACAGCCACAGTCCTCATGACATTGTATCATTGTGTCATGTTCTGCTCCAGACATGTGTAAAGTTTTCTCCTTTAATTCATTTGTGGAAGAAAAGCACTCCAAAATCTTTAACGTTGTCTCTCGTTATTAACTGTTAAAAATAAATGTGGCTTGTGAATATTGGCAGGATCTACATTATGTAACATGGTGAATGTTCAGTCTTGTATTGGGGTTTGGTAAAGAACAATTCTCTTATATTGTAATTATTGTATGTATCATTGATATCTTCCATTGAAACTTATTCTTCTCTCTGTATAAATTGATTGTGTATATTTCTGTGTCTTTAACAGTGCAGTCTGAATGAACATGAACCCACAAGTGAGGAGCCATCATGTTCCTATAACAAGAATACGAATCTGTTTACTCTTCAGACCACACTGAAGATGCATGAACAGATTTATAATGATGAGTGTACATATCGCTGTGATGTGTATAATAAATCATTCAATACTGATATTGATCTTGAAAGACAGAAATTCACTCATACTGGAGAGCATCCATTTAATTGTGATGTGTGTCATAGATCATTCAATGAGGAAGCTGATCTGATGAGACATCAACACATACACAGTGGGGAGCGTCCTTACACATGTGATGTTTGTCATAAATCATTCAGGGAGAAAGGTGGTCTGAGGAAACATCAACGCATACACAGTGCCGAGCGTCCTTACTCATGTGATGTGTGTCATAAATCATTCAGGGAGAAAGGTGGTCTGAGGAAACATCAACGCATACACAGTGGGGAGCGTCCTTACTCATGTGATGTGTGTCATAAATCATTCAGGGAGAAAGATGGGATGAGGAAACATCAACTCATACACAGTGGGGAGCGTCCTTACACATGTGATGTCTGTCATAAATCATTCATAAAAAAATTTAATTTGAAGAGTCATCAACGCATTCACAGTGTGGAGCGTCCTTACTCATGTGATGTGTGTCATAAATCTTTCAGTGTACAGGGTATTTTGAAGATGCATCAACACATACACAGTGAGGAGCGTCCTTACTCATGTGATGTATGTAATAAATCATTCAGAAAAAAAAGGCATCTGAGGAGACATCTACGCACACACAGAGGGGAGCGTCCTTACTCTAGTGATGTGTGTCATAAATCTATCAGTGAACAGAGTAATTTGAAGATACATCAACGCATACACAGTGGGGAGCATCCTTACACATGTGACGTGTGTCATAACTCTTTCAGTGGACAGAGAAATTTGAAGATACATCAACGCATACACAGTGGGGAGCGTCCTTACACATGTGATGTGTGTCATAAATCATTCAGGGTGAAAGGTAATCTGAGGAAACATCAACGCATACACAGTGGGGAGCGTCCTTACACATGCGATGTGTGTCATAAATCTTTCAGTCAAAAGAGTAATTTGAATATACATCAACGCATACACAGTGGGGAGCGTCCTTACACATGTGATGTGTGTCATAAATCATTCAGTCAACAGAGTAGTTTAAAGAAACATTTACTCATTCACAGTGGTGAGCATTCTTATTAATGTTATGTGTGTAATAACTCATTCAGATTAAAGCGTTCTCTGAAAGGACATCAACATATGTGATGCGGAAAGCAAAAAGGGACCTCTTGTCGGGATTTTTCGAATTCGAGTTTTTGGTATTTTCAAATTTAGTACTAAATTCTGAACAATTTGATACCAAATTTAGGTTGATACTGTGAAAAATGACCAAGTTATGAATGTTTAAACTTTTTAAGAGGAAACAGGGATTCTTGATAAAAACGCATTTTAAAGTTAAATAACACAGAACTTCTTTATTTTACATATTTAAGAAATAAAACTTATGTTAAATTGATCCTTGGAATGTTACCTTTTAAAAAAATACTAATTGTTACATGAAAAAAATTAACACCTGTTAATTCAAGTCCTTTAACTTGAGGTTAATCTTCTTTTGGAGCGTTTTCTCTTCTTTGCTGGAGGCTCTAGGGCTGGGATAGCTTCCTCATCCTCTTCATGAACGGTTTCATCTTCGAGTGTTTCTATGGATGGGCACACAACATCCTTGAGTTCTTCCTTGCAGTAAGGTCTAATGTGTTTGTACAGGTATCCTTACGTTCTCTTGTCATCCCCGTAAGAATTACTACTTCAGGGAATCCCACAGGTGCACTCTCGTCTGGGAAAATTCTATGCACAAACTCATTCCCATCAATGTCAGTCTTGCAGTGCACTTTCCCTTTGAATTCCTAACAAAACTCAAAGTGATTGTAAGATGTAATATGTTTCACTTTATTGGCTACGCAGTTGTTCCAGCCGTATCAAATATGATTTTTTTGATAGTCTTTTTCATGACTTTAATATTGTTATAACTATTGTTAATTTCAGCATTAATTTTGATATGTAATGTGATAAAATAAAGATAAAATTCAAAGAAACAAATTGAAGGTCATTGTGGGCAAAGTTTGTCAAATTTTTTCACTACGAAAGGGGCCCTGTTGTCGGGAAGGGTATGCTTTTAATCAGGAAACGTTCTTCTCTTAGGTCAAACTCCATTTAGGTACTCACAACACCGCTATAATTCAGTTTAAGCCATTTTCTGAAGCACTACGCACTTTACTTATGAGTTTTAGAAAAGGGACCTGATGTCGGAACCCATGTTATTTCTCCATAACGACATCAGGTCCCTTTTCTCAGGCCTGACATCACCTTGTATAATAGATTATTTTTGTGTTATTTCGTATTAGAACTGCGTTTAGGACCGGAATATCGACTAGAGAACATAATGAATAATTTAAAGGTGTAAAAAACAGAAAATGGTGATTTTTGACCTAACATGCTTTTTTGGCCTGTACTGAAATTTTTACTCTCCCGACAAGAGGTCCCTTTTTGCTTTCCCCATCACATATGTTTAAATAATTATAATTGGTGTTTTGTATGAATATGTAATACATCATACAGTAGTGTAATGTGAAGGATCATCAGTGCCTGCAGTCAGTGTGTATCCCGGTTCTTTCCCAGGATTTAAGCTGCTGGAGTGTGATGTTAAGCTCTCAGCTGTGTATACTGCTGAGGGTTAGACTGACTGGAGCTACCTGTACCTGTACCTGATGGTGGGACAGGCACAACTGTACCTGTTTAGCATTTCATTGCACACACACTGGGTAGTGCCTTCATTTGTCTGATTTGTGTAACAAGTCTTTATATATAGTATATTATAGTGTATATGTACAATGCCTCGCTACGGGCTGGATGGGCCAGGGATCAAATCCAGGTGGCGGCGAGATTTTCCCCACCCGTCCATACCGGCCCTCAGCTCACCCAGCCTCCTATACAATCGGTACTGGGGTGACTCCCAGGGGTAAAATGGCCGGGGCAGTGTGTTAGCCACCCACCCCCATTTAGCGCCAAAGTGAAAGAAAGAGGAGATATACATCTACATGTCCTCTGTGCCTTTGTGGCATGTTGTAGTGTAACTTTACCTTTGTATAGGAGTCACAACAGGATGTCTGATAGTTTTACACTGTGGTTACACGGTCTCTGTGTGGTGACCTTGTAACATGTGGTGTTGAGTGCTGTTGAAGGTGTTTTTATTCTTGCCCAAACAGATTTGCTGTATCATATTGAACATATGAATGTCTGAAGGCATACAGATTGTATACATTTATTGTTACTTGTGAATGATGTTGGGAGTGTTGCGGAGTGTTGACAGGAGATTTCTCAGCAGGCTGCCTGTGTGAGTGTGTTACTGTCAAAAATTCTTTACAATGCCAGCAATAAATTGCATACATACATACATACATACATACATACATACATATACATGTTTTGTTGGTCCAAACATTCTACCTGCTGATGGCTGGACATGAAACAAGTCACAATTTTATACAACAACAATGAATACAAATTATGAAAACTAACACAGACACAAACAATGCATACAACAACATAAGATATAAGTCATAAAAAATCAATACAATACAAATGCAATTTAGACATTTAAACTAACAGTATAAAACAGAATTTGAATACTATTACAAAAAATATTTCCAATGATTGAGACAAAATTTGTAGCTGAATTTGTCATAAATCATTTCTATTTTGTTCAACCCATAGAATTCAGTAATTGAATAAAAGGAGTGGGTAATAAGATGCTTTCTCAGTTCTGTTCTGAATTGTATACCATCACATCTAAGACTACTATTATTGTCTGGGAGACTGTTAAAAATCCTAATACCCGAATAAAACACACCCTTTTGTAAACAAGAAATTCTTGTGATAGGTAGATAAAATTGATTTCTGTTTCTAGTATTTCTACCATGCACTGCAAGAATAGTCTGAAATTTATTTTGATTAGGAACTACAAACAGTATTATAGAAAATATGTATTGACATGCCACAGGAAGGATACCAAGCTTCTTGAACAAACCCTGCATGAGGTTCTCATTCCCACACCAGACATAATCCTTATTACCTTCTTTTATACTCTAAACACTTGCTGTATATTTGTTGAATTTCCCCAAAAAATCAACCCATAGGTGATCACAGAATGGAAACATGCAAAATATACCATGTGTAATGCTTCAGAATTTAATAAATTATATAAAATCCTAATTTTGTAACACACAGAGCCTAGTTTTGGAAGGATTTGCTCAATATGTTTTTTCCAGTTCATATTATTGTCTATATGTATGCCCAAAAACTTCGTGGTAATTACTTCTTCTATCATTACATTTTTGTATTTGATAGTCAAGGGAATGTGTACCAAGTTTGATGGTATAATTCTCACAAAATTGGTTTTTTTAATATCTAAAACTAATTGATTTCTATCAAACCAGTTTTCTAAACAAGACATGACAGAGATCAACTTTTGTTCAAATTTTTGATAACTTTTATCAGCAACCAGAACACTTATATCATCAGCAATAAGTACAACATCAGAGATATGTTTTATGGCCAAAGGCAAGTCGTTAATGTAGATAATAAAAAGCAACGGTCCCAGTACCGATCCCTGTGGTACTCCTCTCTTTATTAATTTCCATGCAGAAAAGTAAGTGTCATCTTTGTTTACTTGTAACCTAACTCTTTGTTTTTTGTTAGACATGTAAGACACAAACCAATTGATAGTTACTTCATTGAGCCTATAATACTGTAATTTCATTTTCAATATGTTATGGTCAACACAATCAAATGCCTTAGTCAAATGGCAGAAAACTCCACCAACATGAAATTTATTGTTCCAAGCTGTTAGTATACTATTTGTGAGGGATTAAGCAGCATATTCAGTTGATAAACCCCTTCTAAAACCATACTGCTCACCGACCAGAATATTGTTGATCTGTAAATGTTGATATAACCTACAATACATAGCTGTCTCTAACACCTTTGTAAAAGTTGTCAACAGTGAAATAGGTCTATAATTGGCCATATCAGATCTATCACCTTTTTTGTGCGAAGGCACTGCAGTTGCATACTTAAGGCGTTCAGGAAATATACCAGTTTTAATTGATTTGTTACATATGTACGCTAAAGGCTTACTGATTAAAGCTCCACATATCTTCAGTAATTTTGGTGAAATCCCATCATAGCCACACGAATTTTTGGATTTAATGGACTTTATTATAACTTTCACTTCTCCTTCAGTTACAGGTATGTGCTGCATAGAAGAAAAATCACTTTGTTGATGTTTCTGTAATAATAAAGTAGATTGTTTGTCGTTGGCAGCTTGTATTTGTAAGGTATTTTGCCGACCCAAGTGCCCAAGTAACGACCAGATAAGCAGAATTGGAGTCTTCTGCTTCCTAGGCAACAGAAGTTGCGAAGCTCACCCAGTAGAAATTGACATGCTGATGTAATAGTGTAATGGTGTGTGTGGGTTGTGTAACTGAGACTTTTGTTTATATTGACAGTTGTTCCTTCTTGACTGAGGGCTTTGATATAGTGACCGCAAAGACTTGTGCTGCAAGTGGCAATATGGCTTGTGGGGATGGGGAAGCATTGTAATATAGTGCATTGGCGGGTTAAGTGATACAGGGAGCGGTGTTGTGGGGCGGTAGGAGTCGTGTAGAGCCTACTAGAGGCAAGCAACTCACTGCATGGAGCAGTGTCCTTCTTGAGAAGCTAACGGGTTGTAGCTAGTCAAGAAATTCCCTGCATTTTATGGAACCCGAAGGTTCATTACCTCATTCACAATAGCCCGTCACCTGTCCCTAGAATTTCTTTGAATTACATAGAATTACAATACAAATACAGTAGAATTACATAGAATTACTTTGAATTTACTTAAGGACATTTAAGTGTATAGAAAAATTTCATAGTCTCATAATCTGTAATTTTTTAAAATATGGTTTGCAACTTGTGGTGCTTGAAATATTAGCTATTAATCTTATTGCCCTTTTTTTGGTTTAAAAACTATCTTAAGATTTCTAACGTTTCCCCAGAATAAAATACCGTACTTCAAAGTTGAATGCATATATGCAAAATACGTGGTTTTGACAATATTTTTATTTACAATTGACTTTACTGTTTTTATTACAAAACAAAGTTTACGTAATTTAATTACTAATTTTTCCACGTGAAAATCCCAATTTAGATTGTGGTCTAGCCAGACTGCAAAACTTTTTGTTTCTGATACGTAAGTAATTTGCCTGTCTTTCAATATTATGTCAGGAAGTACTATATGTCTATTTAATTTGTGATGAAAGCCTAATGCCAATGATTTATCTGTATTTATAACCAATTGTTATTGTCAAACCAGGGTAAGATACGTTTATTAATTTGATCCAAGTTAGATCCTTCAATGACTTCAAAGTTGATGTTAGATGAAGATGTAGGCTAGAGTCCAAGGTCTTATATAAGTAAATACCAAGTATACATACAAAGATCTAAATACTTTATGTGTGATCCAAAAGATCTAGTCCATGTGGTGTGTGTCTGTGTGTTTCATATTGGGCGGTGTTGTGATTTCGTGAATATGGTGCGTTGGCGCAGAAACATGTAGGAATTTTGTATGTCACGTATGATTTTTGGTCATTTTATGTGCATCTGTTGGGTATTGAAATTAATGTGTTATGTCACTCGATTTATCATGACATGGCTGAAGCATTCTATGTTTTGAAGTAGGAAGGGGAAGAAAAGCCTGCCTCGTGCTACTTTATAATAGTGCCAGCATTTTATTTTCGGATTGAGATTTAAGTCTTTAAAATTCTTCATTCACTGATAGTAGGAGACACTGTTCTTTAAAGACGAACATGTATAAGTGAGCGTGGAATATGTAGAAGTACATGCATTGGTTTCAACTCTGGTTGCTTATATTCCGCGCTGTACCACACGCGAGAGAAGTCCAGCATTGATCAAGGTTGCCAACACTAAAAGTAAAACTCCCTGGTGAGCTAACTGCATGTAGCAGAGTTTTTCCTGAGAAGCTGTCAGGTCCTCAGCTAGTCGACGCATTTTAGGCAACCAGTAGGTTCATTGTCGCATTTACAAGCACCCACCACTTGTCCCTATCCGGGATAAGTTAAATAATGATCTCTATAAAATATTTGGCTGGGGTTTATGCGAGCAGAGTATAAGTACCTTTGGAGGCCGAGGGCACGTCCCAAAACATATACGACAGAAATTTTATCGCAAACCATTTCGATATTTCTGTAAAATGCGCGTGAAACTGCATGCCACAATTCTGAATGAGGTAATGACAAGCACTTCTGATTCAATAAACAAATGGGACGTGTGTATTTTGTGTGTGGATGTTGGCAGCGAAGAACCGCTTGTGGTGTTATGAGCCAGGGGGTTGCTTCTTCATTGGACACGGAGGAAACATGCAGGAGAGACCTCTTACAGGGGTACCTAAGAACTAACGGTACGTGTTTGCTACTTGCTACCAACAGGTGTCAGAAAGTACGGTCAAAGTCTAGATAATCTGTGGTCAAAGTAACAAGCACAAAGATGTGTCATTGGTAAGGCGTAAGGAAGCTTTTATGTTAGTGCCGAAGTTTTGAAATAATTGTAAACGGCAAGTTTGTTACGCATGTGTTGACCTAACGTAAATCATGTTGTGTATGTAATTGTATATATTATCATATATATATATATGACAATAGGGCATAATTCATCCACAGATAATCTAGTCCAGGTGTTTTGTGTGTGTGTGTGTGTGTGAAAGAACGTTTTGTGTTTTGTATCTGTGTTATGAGCTGTGATTGTGCCGACGAATTCTTGTGTATACTTAGGTTTACATGATAAGGGTACTGCGGGAATCGAATGCAGGTGGGTCACAGATCCAAGTATGTTTGATCAGTGTATTGGGTTGTTCACTCAATATTGCATCTGTTATTCATAAGATGTTGGGAAGGTGTGGACTGGATTTATGTGAGGATATAAACTTGCAGCAGGTGTTCCAGAACATGTTAATGAACCTTCAGCTTCCATAAGAGCAGGGGTGCCTGCGTGGACAAAACTGTACGTGGTGGAGCCTAATATTTTCAGCATAGTTATTGCAGTTTCTTTACGTACTAAAATGTTTGCAAGTTCACATGCACCAAGCCGAAAGTGGCAGATAACTGGGCTGTGTTTTGCATGTATGAGACTTTTATAAGGAATGTAAAACTTGATACCCACCTGTATGTGTCGAGGTTTGATTTTTACTGACTCTCTAGAACATGAAGAGATTTGTGAAATAAATTTAATTCCAGTACTGCATATCGCAACCTCATTTCCTCGTGGTGGTTCCTTAGGTGGTAAATTAAAATGAACTGTGAGCAGTTTCTACTAAGTTTATTATTAATAATATTAATTATTAATAAAGTTGATATATGTCATTTGGTACTACACAAATCCAGAATTGGCTACTCCAGTTCAGAAACTCCATAAGTGTATAACCCTATCAAAAACGGAAACGTTTTGTGATTGATATGGTGCAACAGTGCATACAGTGACTGATGTTTTGATGCATACAGTGACTGATATTTTGATGAATGCAGTGACTGATGTTTTGATGCATACAGTGACTGAAATTTTGATGCATACAGTGACTGATGTTTTGATGCATACAGTGACTGATGTTTTCAACATTTGATTGGATTCAACTAGTGTGTTGCAGCCACGGTGAGATGTTGTAGAGTAAACCATAAATGAATACACAAAGTGCATGTAATGAGGTAAATGCCTGTTTATTTACAGAGATGCCCAGTAGTACCAAAAATTTATCCTGGTTTGTACAGTGAGCCGTGTCAAACACCTTCTCAAGATGTAAATCAGGATATCATGGTAAAAGTTGAAGAGGTCTCGGCTACAGAAATGGAAGAGGGTCGAGAGCCAGTAACATTCTCAGAAATAAAGGCTGAACATGAGGTGAGCTGTATGTCTGTTTGTTCAGTGTTACACACGTCACAACTGCTGTGTGCACACCTGTCTGATGCCTGTGTAACATCTCTGTATGCACAATAAAAATCTTAATTGAATGGTTGTTGAGCGTTTTCACACACGTCTCAGGTGTGTTGTATTTTGTTTCAGATGTGTTGTATTTTGTTGCACATTAGTTTTGTAGGATTGTTTCCATATTACGTTTTGTCAGTTGAATGTGCATGAAATTTAGTACTGAGTGAGTGGAGTTTTTGGATGAATGTGATAGCAGAAAAGAATGTTTTTTATGGTTGATTGTTCATCCTTTGCAGCAAGTGTTGTATTGGTACTGCTCTCACAGTCAGATGCATGTCGTCTTCCGAGGACCTAAACATTTTGTTATTTATTTCTTTTGAAACTTTGATTCTCTTCTTTCCAGTAGGAGAGAGTTGTTGTTAGTGTTTGAATTTGTAAGGAGGAGAATAATTCGTTGAGGTTTGTCACATGATTGAGAGTGTAGTTGTATAACATATGTTGAATGCCGCCCATTGTCAGAAAGAATTTAATGTACATTGTGTTTTGGAAGTAGGCTGACTGTATCGGTATGTTGGCATTCACATTTGCTGAATTACATGTGATGTAGTATATGTAACATTATCTGAGTTGGGTCTGTTCGCACGTTCAGATGGTCGTCATTATAATGACTTCTTTATAATTCTTGTGGTTTAGGGACAAGTGGCAACATGTGCGATCTAGTCAGGGATGCCCCTGTAAACTAAACACTTAATTTTTTTTATCTTGGACATTCCATTTGTGTTGCACAAGTTATGAAATAGTTTATTTATGCCATCAACGTAACTAATTGTATCATTATATGATATGTATATGTCGTTGCATGTTTTGACCAATAGTATGGTAAAATCAGCGGTCTTCTGGGTTATTATGCGGCGTCGTGTGGTAAATGTTTACTGTCATTTGGGGAAAATGTATCGATCCCACTCGGACTCTTGACCCGTGAAGATGGGACCGATACGTTGATCCGAAAATTCGGCAAATAATTACCACACGACGCCGTGTAATAACCCAGAAGACCGCAGATTTCAACAACATCGCAGCGGAAGCCTGAAATCAAAAATAGAATGGTAATTATATATATATAATCTGAAAATGTACAATTTAATCACATTAATTGTGTAATTTCACTGTCCTACATGTTTCGAACCCTTAATTTGGGTTCATCTTCAGGGACTCATTATCTCAAATCACACACTATTTACACAAACTGGTACGATTGTTTACATGATAAAACATGAATTCTTTACAATTGTGCATATACACTGTTTAAAACAAAACAAATAAAAGGTGAAAATTGTAGTTGTTAGTTGCGTCTTACATTGGTTAAAATGTTAAAAGTTGTATAAAAGTTGAATAATCTGTGCTGTTTTGATATCCTGTTTATCGGAGTTGGTTGCCTGCTGGGTGGCGAGAACAGTATAATAATATTAAGTTAGTACGGTAATTAGTTACAGAGTTCAATAATATGGTTGTCTGTTGTAGAAGGGAGAGCTTAGTTTAGCTGACAGAAACAGCTGGCTGAAAGTTGTAAGTGATTTAGAACAAAGTCTATTACTGTATGAATAATTGATCTTAAGACACTTAGCGTGTGGCATATAGACCTTGTCCACTGTGGACATGCAGTGTTGTTACGGTAGGCTTCTCATGCTGACATTGAATCATAGCTGAGCTGCAAGATGTTGCTCATTTGCCACATCACAGTCACACTGCATGTTACAGCTAAGTTTCTTGATCATACTCGCATTGGATCGTTTATCACAGTTGGTAGTTGTGCACATATTCCAGATGGTGTTCACATTATATCATGTGGCTCACTTCCGACTCGTGTTGATGTTGGTTTGTACGTATTGTGATGAAATAATTTCTGGTCAGAAATGTTTTCCCTATAACATTGCTTCACTTCAAATCAATGTTTTGCCCTTCAAAGTAATCTCTATAGGACTTTACACAGTGTGCCGGCTAAATAATGACACTGATTATTTTCCCTGAGCACCGTGCAAACAGATTAGCAAGTTCATATATTAATATTGAAATTATAGAAATATGTGGTATTCAAAATTTAGAATTTGCAGAGAGGGTTTGCATTTTCAAGTCTGTAATTGCTGTCTGCACGTAAGACTTGCTGTCTGCACGCAATACTTGCTGTCTGTACGTAAGACTTGCTGTCTGCATGCAATACTTGCCGTCTGCACGTAAGACTTGCTGTCTGCACGCAATACTTGCTGTCTGCACGCAATACTTGCTCTCTGCACGCAATACTTGCTGTCTGCACCCAATACTTGCTGTCTGCGCGCAATACTTGCTGTCTGCACGCAATACTTGCTATCTGCACGTAATACTTGCTATCTGCACGCAACACTTGCTGTCTGCACGCAACACTTGCTGTCTGCACGTAACACTTGCTGTCTGCACGCAATACTTGTTGTCTGCACGTAAGACTTGCTGTCTCCACGCAATACTTGCTGTCTGCACGCAATACTTGCTCTCTGCACGCAATACTTGCTCTCTGCACGCAATACTTGCTGTCTGCACGCAATACTAGCTCTCTGCACGCAATACTTTCTCTCTGCACACAATACTTGCTGTCTGCACACAATACTTGCTGTCTGCACGCAATACTTGCTGTCTGCACACGATACTTGCTGTCTGCACGCGATACTTGCTGTCTGCACGCAATACTTGCTGTCTGCACGCAATACTTGCTGTCTGCACGCAATACTTGCTGTCTGCACGCAATACTTGCTGTCTGCACGCAATACTTGCTGTCTGCACGCAATACTTGCTGTCTGCACGCAATACTTGCTGTCTGCACGTAATACTTGCTGTCTGCACGTAATACTTGCTGTCTGCACGTAATACTTGCTGTCTGCACGCAATACTTGCTGTCTGCACGCAATACTTGCTGTCTCCACGCAATACTTGCTCTCTGCACGCAATACTTGCTGTCTGCACGCAATACTTGCTGTCTGCACGCAATACTTGCTGTCTGCACGCAATACTTGCTGTCTGCACGTAATACTTGCTGTCTGCACGTAATACTTGCTGTCTGCACGCAATACTTGCTGTCTGCACCCAATACTTGCTGTCTGCACGTAATACTTGCTGTCTGCACGTAATACTTGCTGTCTGCACCCAATACTTGCTGTCTGCACATAATACTTGCTGTCTGCACCCAATACTTGCTGTCTGCACGTAATACTTGCTGTCTGCACGTAATACTTGCTGTCTGCACGTAATACTTGCTGTCTGCACTTAATACTTGCTGTCTGCACGCAATACTTGCTGTCTGCACGCAATACTTGCTGTCTGCACGCAATACTTGCTGTCTGCACCTAATACTTGCTGTCTGCACGTAATACTTGCTGTCTGCACGTAATACTTGCTGTCTGCACGTAATACTTGCTGTCTGCACGCAGTACTTGCTGTCTGCACGCAATACTTGCTGTCTGCAACGCAATACTTGCTGTCTGCACGCAATACTTGCTGTCTGCACGCAATACTTGCTGTCTGCATGTAATACTTGCTGTCTGCACACAATACTTGCTGTCTGCACGTAAGAGTTGCATGTCACATCGAAGGGAAAGGGCTCATATCATCCTCCATTAAGGACCTGCAATTGCCTGAGTGTTGCAGAGACAGGTACTTCTATGGGGGTAAGTGGTTCTTTGGAAATCTTCTGGAATGTTTGTACAGGCTTGCTTTCAGGCTGGGTTTTTCTTGGAACGTTACAATGACCGTTAGAGTTTGGAGAAGGTGCATGGTCACTACAGAAAAGGATGTGTAGCAGTATGGTTCACTTAGGTTGTTTAGAACAGTTCTTCATCTGATGTATTAAGCACAATATACAGCATTAATTTTCATCCATCAATGTATCTACAACTTTTATAATTAATTAGTGAATTTACACCAAGCAGTTGCCAAAATTTGTCAAACTAAATAAATGCAAGGCTGCATGACTACTATGGACTTATGATTGTGGCAGTCGAAGTTTGCTTGACATTCCCCTGATAATGCACCCTATTGACCTAAGTGTCATGCAAAGCGACGGTAGCAGTGCCACTTTGCAAGCTGAGCCGGGTAGTTAAAAGCAGACAGTTAGAGCAGTATTGTGTTTCCCACACACTTAAAGAACAAGGCAAACAGCAGTGAAAGCCAGTTAAGCTTTATCTCATGTATGGACACTTCAGTGTTTGGAATGTTCTGTCATAGGATGTTGCACACTGTCACATTATTTAATTGAATATTTCCTCCTTGCTTGTATTTGTGCTTCTTG
Organism: Reticulitermes speratus; assembly: GCA_021186555.1. Lineage (NCBI taxonomy): Eukaryota > Metazoa > Arthropoda > Insecta > Blattodea > Rhinotermitidae > Reticulitermes > Reticulitermes speratus. The sequence goes on along the minus strand of JAJKFL010000012.1, from coordinate 502,648 downwards.
AAGGTTGAAACTGATTTCATTACTTAAAGATTCATGTTCTGCCTCACAAAATTAATTTCATTGTTTATTGATTCATTTTCAAACGTCACTGAAACCAGAGCATGATTCCATTTCAAAACATGATACGTAATGCTTTTTAGGCAGTAGATGTTGATACTGAGAACCATGCGTTGGACAAGATGTTGGGTTTCGGTGTGAAGACAGATGGCAGATATAGTAACCATTGTCCTTCAGAGGGTTGTGACATGTATTAATTGTCTCACGATTAATACCCTGGTGCTTCTGAAGTCATGTTGTGTAGTGTGCAAGCACATTTTGTGCCTACATAGTGAATTGTGTGACATGCTTTGAACTGCTTGTTCAGTGATTTGTAGAATGACATTCCATGTACGTCATGTACTGTATGTGCAGCCTTTGTCGTTCAAGTGTCCCCAGAGTTACACGCACATTCAGATGTGGGAGTGATGCTACTGTAGTCTGTATAGTGTCTAGGCTCTTGGTTCAACATGTCAGGAGCCGTTCAATTTCTGGCAGGGGCAAGAGCTTTATCTTGTCTTCAAATAATCGAGACCTGACTCTGGGGTGCACACATCGTCCTGTTCAGTGGGTACCTGGTGCTGTGTCGCAATGCGTAAAGTGGTTGTGGTGTTGTGAAGTTGACCTCTCACCCTGACTTGTCACTGACAGCCACAGTCCTCAGGACACTGTATCATTGTGGCATGTTCTGCTCCAGACATGTGTAACGTTTTCTCCTTTTACTCATTTGTGGAAGAAAGCACTCCAAAATCTTTAACGTTCTCACTCCTTATTAACTGTTAAAAATAAATGTGGCTTCTGAACATTTACAGGATGTACATTATGTAACATGGTGAATGTTTGGTGTTGCCTGAACCATCCTAATGGCATATTCCAAAGCAACGTTGAAAAGAATTGGTGAAAAATCATCTTGTTTCAAACCATTCTAATAGGAAGTGTGTCAGACAAATGTTTGCCTACCCGAACTCTGCTATAGGTTTCATTTAGACACATTTTTATTAGCCTTGCTAGTTTCATGGCGATACCAAACTCAATGAGAATATTATACAAGCCCTCCGTCCTAACTGAATCATAGGCTCTTTTGAAGTCTATAAATAGCTGATGGACTGCCTCATTGTATTCCCATTTTTCTCAAGTATTTGACGAATGCAGAATGTATGATCAGTAGTCGACCTGTTACATCTAAATCCACACTGATGCTCTCCAATAATTTCCTCTGCATGCCCTGCGCACCGGCCGCCCTTACCCCCCAGGGAATATTCCTGGTACTCATTTCTGTTGGAGGCTGAGTCGATCCCAGTGCCATAGTGCGACTGAAAGGATTATGACAATAAAAAATTCCAGTGACACCCCCGGGAATCGAACCCGCGATCTTCCGGCTTGAGGTGCAGTGCCTCACCAACTGCGCCACCACGTGATCAATCTGATTACAAGTCTTCCCATCAGGAGAGGTTCAGGTGTATTAATAAATGTTTCGGTGTGTGAACATCATGCTCTTAACAACCAGATCTTTTGATGTGGTAAAGTTTACTACTCTAACACCATTATCATTACTATCTTCATGTAGACTCTCATTCCTGATTGTCAGTTTGAAAGTGTCCTCTTTCCTCAGTTTTGCATTAGAATCTACTAACAGAATTTTCATATGGTACTTAGTTTTTGTTAAATTGGGCTGTGTTTTGCATGTCTGAGACTTTTATAAGGAATGTAAAACTTGATACCCACCTGTATGTGTCGAGGTTTGATATTTACTGACTCTCCAGAACATGAAGATATTTGTGAAATAAATTTAATTCCAGTACTGCATATCGCACTCTTATTTCCTTGTGGTGGTTCCATATGTGGTAAATTAAAATGAACTGTGACCAGTTTCTACCAAGATTCTACCAATTCTTCTGTAGTTATTAGTAAAGTTGATATATGTCATTTGGTACTACACAAATCCAGAATTGGCTACTGCAATTCGGAAAGTCCATAATAATATAACCCTATCAAGAATGCAAAAGTTTTTTGATTGATATGGGGCAACATATTGGCCCTGCATTCGTCAGTTCTTCATATTTTTTTTCTTGCGTTTTGAACATCTTTCTGCCCAGTAGATGTATGCTGTTCATTTTGTGTGTGTGCAGTTTTACTTAAAATATTCCCAGTTTGAAAAATGCACACATTTATATACCGTACACAACACATCTCAGCAAGTAATACAGCTTTATATCTGATGTATGCAACATGGCAAAGATATGTGGCTGCAAGTGCAGTGCTCACTGGAAATACCATGAACAGCAATGTATGTTGATAAGGATGTTTATAGTGCCTGAGGTTAATAGCACCATGAAGAGACGACTTCAGGATGTTGAGGACTTGAAGGATGTAACCACTGAATGTAAGCAATTCATTCTTATGCATACAGTGACTGATGTTTTGTTTCATACAGTGACTGATGCTTTGATGCATGCAGTGACTGATGTTTTGATGCATACAGTGACAGATGTTTTGATGCATACAGTGACTCATGTTTTCAACATTTGCATGGATGTAAAAAGTTTGTTGCAGCCATGGAGAGATGTCTTTGAAGGAATATGAAGTTTGTTTTTGATTCTTATATACGTGTTCGTGTATTCTGATTTCCAGAATTGTATTTTTGACACTGTATATTTTCGTCAACGTACAGAAGTATTTAAAGTGTATTCTTCTATTGCATAGTGATGTCACACAACATGTGACATGTTCTGTACACAGGAATTGAAGTTTGAAATTAGTGGCATTTGAATGTAATTCAGTTTTTATGTTGACTTTTTTCATTCATTCAGTTCTTGACTGCATACAGAAGTGGAGAAGTTTAAGAAATTAGTATGCCAACATTCTTAGAAACCAGAACATTTTGTCTGCTTCAGATGCAATAAGAAGTTGAAATAGTCTTTGTCTGATGCCATATCGTTCTTGAAGTGTTTTGTGGTTTCTTGCTTGTGCCTCTGGGCAGATGAGGGGATAGTATTTCAGTTAGGGCAGAGTTGTTTTCCTACAGATTCTTTCTCATTCATCATTCGCCTGACATTGATTGTATCATTAGCTGCTGTATAGCCTGAGATCCTGATAGTGTTGTAGAGTAAACCATAAATGAATACAGAATATGCATGTAATGAGGTAAATGTCCGCTTATTTACAGAGCTGCACAGCAGTACCAAAGATTGAACCTGGTTTGTACAGTGAGCCATGTCAAAGAACTTCTGAAGATGTAAATCAGGATATCATGGTAAAAGTTGAAGAGGTCTCGGATACAGAAGTGGAAGAGGGTCGAGAGCCAGTAACATTCTCAGAAATAAAGGCTGAATATGAGGTGAGCTGTATGTCTGTTTGCTCAGTGTTACACACGTCACAACTGCTGTGTGCACTCCTGTCTTAAAGAACAAGACAAACAACAGTGAAAGCCAGTTAAGCTTTGTCTCATGTATAGACACTTCAGTGTTTGGAATGTTCTGTCATAGGATGTTGCACACTGTCACATTATTTAATTGAATATTTCCTCCTTGCTTGTATTTGTGCTTCTTGAAGGTTGAAACTGATTTCATTACTTAAAGATTCATGTTCTGCCTCACAAAATTAATTTCATTGTTTATTGGTTCATTTTCAAACGTCAGTGAAACCAGAGCATGGTTCCATTTCAAAACATGATACGTAATGCTTTTTAGGCAGTAGATGTTGATACTGAGAACCATGCGTTGGACAAGATGTTGGGTTTCAGTGTGAAGGCAGATGGCAGATATAGTAACCATTGTCCTTCAGAGGGTTGTGACATGTATTAATTGTCTCACGATTAATACCCTGGTGCTTCTGAAGTCATGTTGTGTAGTGTGCAAGCACATTTTGTGCCTACATAGTGAATTGTGTGACATGCTTTGAACTGCTTGTTCAGTGACTTGTAGAATGACATTCCATGTACACCATGTATTGTATGTGCAGCCTTTGTCGTTCAAGTGTCCCAGAGTTACACGCACGTTCAGATGTGGGAGTGATGCTACTGTAGTCTGTATAGTGTCTAGGCTCTTGGTTCAACATGTCAGGTGCCGTTCAATTTCTGGCAGGGGCAAGAGATTTATCTTGTCTTCAAGTAATCGAGACCTGACTCTGGGGTGCACACATCGTCCTGTTCAGTGGGTACCTGGTGCTCTGTCGGAAGTTGTAAAGTGGTTGTGGTGGTGAGAAGTTGACCTCTCACACTGACTTGTCACTGACAGCCACAGTCCTCAGGAAACTGTATCATTGTGGCATGTTCTGCTCCAGACAAGTGTAAATTTTCTCCTTTAATTCATTTGTGGAAGAAAAGCACTCCAAAATCTTTAACGTTGTCACTCGTTATTAACTGTTAAAAATAAATGTGGCTTGTGAACATTGGCAGAATCTACATTATGTAACATGGTGAATGTTCAGTCTTGTATTGGGGTTTGGTAAAGAACAATTCTCTTATATTGTAATTATTGTATGTATCATTGATATCTTCAATTGAAACTTATTCTTCTCTCTATATAAATTGATTTTATATATTTTTGTGTTTTTAACAGTGCAGTCTGAATGAACATGAACCCACAAGTGAGGAGCCATCATGTTCCTATAACAAGAATACGAATCTGTTTACTCTTCATACCACACTGAAGATGCATGAACAGATTTATAATGATGAGTGTACATATCGCTGTGATGTGTATAATAAATCATTCAGTACTGATGGTGATCTGGAAATACAGACATGGACTCATATTGGAGAGCATCCATATAATTGTGATGTGTGTCATAAATCATTCAGTCAACAGAGTAGTTTGAAGATACATGAGGTCATACACATTGGGGAGCGTCCTTACTCATGTGATGTGTGTCATAAATCATTCAGACAACAGAGTAGTTTGAAGATACATGAGGTCATACACAGTGGGGAGCGTCCTTACACATGTGATGTATGTCATAAATCATTTAGTAAACAGGGTAGATTGAAGGTACATCAACACATACACAGTGGGGAGCGTCCTTACCAATGTGATGTGTGTCATAAATCATTCAGGGAGAAAGGTGATCTGAGGAAACATCAACGCATACACAGTGGGGAGCATCCTTACTCATGTGATGTGTGTCATAAATCATTCAGGGAGAAAGGTGATCTGAGGAAACATCAAAGCATACACAGTGGGGAGCATCCTTACTCATGTGATGTGTGTCATAAATCATTCAGACATCAGAATACTTTGAAAATACATCAAAGCATACACAGTGGGGAGCATCCTTACCAATGTGATGTGTGTCATAAATCATTCAGTAGACAGAGTAGATTGAAGGTACATCAACGCATACACACTGGGGAGCGTCCTTACCCATGTGATTTGTGTCATAAATCATTCAGTAAACAGAGTCATTTGAAGATACATCAAAGCATACACAGTGGGGAGCGTCCTTACTCATGTGATGTGTGTCATAAATCATTCAGTCAACGGGGTAATTTGAAGATACATCAACACATACACAGTGGAGAGCGTCCTTACTCATGTGATGTGTGTCATAAATCATTCAGGGAGAAAGGTGATCTGAGGAAACATCAACACATACACAGTGGGGAGCTTCCTTACCAATGTGATGTGTGTCATAAATCATTCAGTAAACAGAGTAGATTGAAGGTACATCAACGCATACACACTGGGGAGCGTCCTTACCCATGTGATTTGTGTCATAAATCATTCAGTCAACAGAGTCATTTGAACATACATCAAAGCATACACAGTGGGGAGCGTCCTTACTCATGTGATGTGTGTCATAAATCATTCAGTCAACGGGGTAATTTAAAGAAACATTTACTCACGCACAGTGGTGAGCATTCTTTGTCATGATATGTGTGTAATAACTCATTCAGATTAAAGAGTTCTCTGAAGGGACATCAACATATGTTTTAATAATCATAATTAGAGTTATGTATGAGTATATAATACATCATGCAGTAGTGTAATGTGAAGGAGCTTCAGTGCCTGCAGTCAGAGTGTATCCCGGTTCTTTCCCAGGATTCAAGGTGCTGGAGCCTGACGTTAAGCACTCGTCTGTGTATACTGCTGAGGGTAAGACTGACTGGAGCTACCTGTACCTGTACCTGAGGTTGGGACAGGCACAACTGTACCTGTTTAGCTTATTGGACACACAATGTGTAGGGCCTTCATTTGTCTGATTTGTGTAACAAGTCTTTCAATAGACAGACTGTTCTGATGATACATGAACATGTACATTGATGGGAATGTTCGTAACATGTTACGTGTGTAAAATTCTGTGTTAGGAGTCATTTGATGGGACATGAACACATTTTTAACACAGAGCATCCATATATTTGTGATGTCATAAATCATTCAACAAGAGGAATTGTTGCAAGATACATGAATGCGTACACAGTGGGAGGACCAATATCACTGTGACATGTGCACTGTATCATTGAGAACTAATGGCCAAATGACATCAAACTATAACACAGGCACAGAGGGTCTGTAGTTGAGTGACATGTCTATGTCTATAATGTTTGACTTGATTAGAGGAGTTGTTTGAAGACAGGTACTCACCGTGGAGAGCATCCTTAATCATGTGATGTGTGTCTTAATTTATTCAGTTAGTAAGTTAGTCATGCAGTGAGGCACTTACACATGTGATTTGTGTAATAAGTGTGTCAGTAAGCTCAGTGATCGCTGGATGCCTCAATGTTTACATACTGTGGAGTTGTTGTGTTTTCATGACGTCTGTATTAAACCACTGGAGAGCTATGTGAAGATACATTGGCACATGAATACTGTGGAGCTTCCTTATCCCTTTGATGTATGTAATAGTGTGTTCAGCACAAAGTTTGGTTTTAAGGAGCATCAACACATGTAGTGCCTTTACTGCATGCTCATTAATGTACATATAGTGTGGCTTGCAGAATTGTGACTGCTGTTCTGCAACACCGCTACATCAATGCATGACATGTTGACTTTGAGCCTTCGAGCCAGTTTAAACATTCTGAAGCCAGATTTGTTTTCTTCTGTTAATTTATATTCCGTTGACTAACAAAGTGAAACTTCCCACTGTTGCTGTTTCTGGCATTTGTGTGTGCCTAATAAATGACAAGAAGTGCAAACATATTGAAGATACTCTTCCAAATAATACAACTTTTCTAAATTTTGTAATCAGACATTGATTGGCATATTAAATCAAAGTAAAGAATGGGAAATTCGTAGAAATACACTGAAATATAAAATTGCTTCTTAGAACTCTTTTATGTGACACTGAAATATGAAGAGAACTGCCATGTCAATGTGCCGTACATCAGTAACAACATCCAACTCATCTCCTATCACAGTCAGCGTAATACTGACCATCACGTACACCAAACCCTGCGAGCTATCGAACGTCAAACTATCATGAGTACAGTACTGACTGAGGTAAACTATACCAAATTAAACTGAATACCATGTATGGTAAAAGGTCCTTTAGAGATGATGATGTGAATTACCTAACAGTTGTTATTTTCATAAGCATATAATTTTGTATGTACAACAATCGCCTAAACTGTGGTTAAAGGAGGACATTGTATGAACCATCACAACATCCTTTATAGTCCTTTTATATTTTCAAAAATACAACAGGGGCCGTCATCGGTGTCTATGATAAAAATAGTCAGTGACGTTATTTTGTATACAAGCGTGAAACCTGCATTAAGAACATCATCTCATTCTGTAACAAAGAAAGGTTAGGTCTTTCACAATCTTGCAAAATTGTCGAAGTAGCTCAGCCGAAACACCAGCAGCTCACATTACACATATGTAAATGTATGAGAATTAAGAATTAAAAGTTATGAGTTAAAAGCAGCAGCACTTGTTGTGCAAATTGTGCTATTTGGTATTGTTATGTTTGTGTTCAGTGCTCGTCCAGTAGACATGAACACTGTCTTATTTTCCTCTGTGGTGTTAGGTGGAGTGTAGGTTGCTTAGTTGGGGGGGGATGTAATGTTTGGAGGGGGGGGGGGAGGATGGAGATATTGTTCCTAAGTATATCACAATGTTCATTTATTTTCTTGTAATGTCGGAATGTTTCCGGGTTTCTGAATAAAATGAAGTGTTTTTGGAAGATTGTAGTGATGAAGATGCACATGCACAGGCAGACTTTTAACTTTTAATTATCAATGCTAACATAATATTTACATATGTGCAATGTGAGATGGTGATGTTTCAGCTAACTACTTCGACAATTTTGTGATTTTGAAAAACAGCCTAGCCTTTCTTTGTGAAAGAATGACATCTGCATCCTAATGTGGTGTCATGTTTGTATGCGGAAGACTTTCACTGATTATTTTTATTATCGATACCTGATGATGGCGCCTTGCAGCTGAAACATTTAAAGGTGAAGTTCACCCTAGAACAGGCCATGAAGGCCCAAATGGGGAGTCGAGGTATAGCTCTACTGTTTCCTTAACCTCAGCGCTAAATGGGGGTGGGTGGTCAATGCCACGCCTCGTCCTCTACCTCCGAGATTGACCCGGTACCCATTGTACAGGAGGCTGGGTGGGCTAGAAGATGTAGTGTTTGAAAATATAAATGGACTATAAAGAGTGCTGTGATTGACACTTTATGTAATACCGTCCTTTGTAAGTCTCACACTGGGATAGTGTAGAGAGTATAGTGCCTTGCAATGGGCTGGATGGACCATGGATCAAATCCCGGTAGGGGCGAGATTTTCCCCACCCGTCCATACCGGTCCTCAGCTCACCCAGCCTCCTATACAATCGGTACAGGGGTGATTCCCAGGGGTAAAATTGCCGGGGCATTGTGTTAACCACCCACCCCCATCTGGCGCCAAAGTGAAAGAAAGAGGAGATATACATCTACACGTCCTCTGTGCCTTTGTGGCATGTTGTAGTGTAACTTTACCTTTGTATAAGTGTCACAACAGGATGTCTGATAGTTTTACACTGTGGTTACACGGTCTCGGTGTGGTGACCTTGTAACATGTGGTGTTGAGTGCTGTTGAAGGTGTTTTTATTCTTGCCCAAACAGATTTGCTGTATCATATTGAACATATGAATGTCTGAAGGCATACAGATTGTATACATTTATTGTTACTTGTGAATGATGTTGGGAGTGTTGCGGAGTGTTGACAGGAGATTTCTCAGCAGGCTGCCTGTGTGAGTGTGTGACTGTCAAAAATTGTTTACAATGCCAGCAATAAATTGCATACATACATACATATACATGTTTCGTTGGTCCAAACATTCTACCTGCTGACAGCTGGACATGAAACAAGTCACAATTATATACAACAACAATGAATACAAATTATGAAAACTAACACAGACACAAACAATGCATACAACAACATAAGATATAAGTCATAAAAAATCAATACAATACAAATACAATTTAGACATATAAACTAACGGTATAAAACAGAATTTGAATACTATTACAAAAAATATTTCCAATGATTGAGACAAAATTTGTAGCTGAATTTATCATAAATCATTTCTATTTTTGTTCAACCCATAGAATTCAGTAATTGAATAAAAGGAGTGGGTAATAAGATACTTTCTCAGTTGTGTTCTGAATTGTATACCATCACATCTAAGACTACTATTATTGTCTGGAAGACTGTTAAAAATCCTAATACCCGAATAAAACACACCCTTTTGTAAACAAGAAATTCTTGCGATAGGTAGATAAAATTGATTTCTGTTTCTAGTATTTCTACCATGCACTGCAAGATCAGTCTGAAATTTATTTTGATTAGCAACTACAAACAATATTACGGAAAATATGTATTGACATGCCACAGGAAGGATACCAAGCTTCTTGAACAAACCCCTGCATGAGGTTCTCATTCCCACACCAGACACAATCCTTATTACCTTCTTTTGTACTCTAAATACTTGCTGTATATTTGTTGAATTTCCCCAAAAAATCAACCCATACGTGATCACAGAATGGAAACGTACAAAATATACCATACGTAATGCTTCAGAATTTAATGAATTATATAATGTCCTAATTGTGTAACACACAGAACCTAGTTTTGGAAGGATTTGCTCAATATGTTTTTTCCAATTCATATTATTGTCTATATGTATGCCCAAAAACTTCGAGGTAATTACTTCTTCTATCAATATATTTTTGTATTCGATAGTCAAGGGAACGTGTACCAAGTTTGATGGTATAAATCTCACAAAATTGGTTTTTATAGTATTTAAAACTAATTGATTTCTATCAAACCAGTTTTCTAAACAAGACATGACAGAGATCAACTTCTGTTGAAATTTTTGATAACTTTTATCAGCAACCAGAACACTTATATGATCAGCAAAAAGTACATCAGAGATATGTTTTATGGCCAAAGGCAAGTCGTTAATGTAGACAATAAAAAGCAACGGTCCCAGTACCGATCCCTGTGGTACTCCTCTCTTTATTAATTTCCATGCAGAAAAGTAAGTGTCATCTTTGTTTACTTGTAACCTAACTCTTTGTTTTTTGTTAGACATGTAAGACACAAACCAATTGATGGTTACTTCATTAAGCCCATAATACTGTAATTTCATTTTCAATATGTTATGGTCAACACAATCAGATGCCTTAGTCAAATGGCAGAAAACTCCACCAACATGAAATTTATTGTTCCAAGCTGTTAGTATAGTATTTGTGAGGGAGTAAGCAGCATATTCAGTTGATAAACCCCTTCTAAAACCATACTGCTCACCGACCAGAATATTGTTGATCTGTAAATGTTGATATAACCTACAATACATAGCTGTCTCTTAACACCTTTGAAAAAGTTGTCAACAGTGAAATAGGTCTATAATTGGCCATATCAGATCTATCACCTTTTTTGTGCGAAGGCACTGAAGTTGCATACTTAAGGCGTTCAGGAAAAATATCAGTTTTAATTGATTTGTTACATATGTACGCTAAAGGCTTACTGATTAAAGCTCCACATATCTTCAGTAATTTTGGTGAAATCCCATCATAGCCACACGAATTTTTGGACTTACGAGACTTTATTATAACTTTCACTTCTTCAGTTACAGGTATGTGCTGCATAGAAGAAAACTCACTTTGTTGATGTTTCTGTAATAATAAAGTAGATTGTTTGTCGTTGGCAGCTTGTATTTGTAAGGTAGTTTGCAGACCCAAGTGCCCAAGTAACGACCAGATAAGCATAATTGGAGTCTTCTGCTTCCTAGGCAACAGAAGTTGCGAAGCTCACCCAGTAGAAATCGACACATGCTGATGTAATAGTGTAATGGTGTGTGTGGGTTGTGTAACTGAGACTTTTGTTTATATTGACAGTTTTTCCTTCTTGACTGAGGGCTTTGATATAGTGACCGCAAAGACTTGTGCTGCAAGTGGCAATATGGCTTGTGGGGATGGGGAAGCATTGTAATATAGTGCATTGGCGGGTTAGGCGATACAGGGAGCGGTGTTGTGGGGCGGTAGGAGTCGTGTAGAGCCTACTAGAGGCAAGCAACTCACTCCATGGAGCAGAGTCCTTCTTGAGAAGCTAACAGGTCGTTAGCTAGTCAAGAAATTGCCTGCGTTTTGTGGAACCTGAAGGTTCATTACCACATTCACAATAGCCCGTCACCTGTCCCTAGAATTACTTTGCATTACATAGAATTACAATACAAATACAAATGAATTACATAGAATTGCTTTGAATTTACTTAAGGACATTTTAGTGTATAGAAGAATTTCATAGTCTCATAATCTGTAATTTTTTAAAATATGGTTTGCAACTTGTGGTGCTTGAAATATTAGCTATTAATCTTATTGCCCTTTTTTGTAGTTTAAAAACTTTCTTAAGATTTCTAACGTTTCCGTAGAATAAAATACCGTACTTCAAAGATGAATGCATGTATGCAAAGTACGTGGTTTTGACAATATTTTTATTTACAAATGACTTTACTGTTTTTATTACCAATTTTTCCACGTGAAAATCCCAATTTAGATTGTGGTCTAGCTAGACTCCAAAACATTTTGTTTCTGATACATAAGTAATTTGCCTAACTTTCAATATTATGTCAGGAAGTACTATATGTCTATTTAATTTGTGATGAAAGCCTAATGCCAATGATTTATCTGTATTTATAATCAATTGTTATTGTCAAACCAGGGTAAGATACGTTTGTTAATTTGATCCAAATTTAAAGTTAGATCCTTCAATGACTTCAAAGTTATTCAATATAGTCTTCTCGGGCGCACAGCCGCGTCAATTCGTTTGAATACAACGTTTCGGGGACTAGCTCCGTCCCCATCCTCAGGCAAAACTGATATATATCAGTTTTGCATGAGAAGACTATATTGAATCATGTCGCCGCGAAAGTTTTAAAACTTACTTCAAAGTTATGTTAGTTAAAGATGTAGGCTACAGTCCAAGGTCTTATATAAGTAAATACAAAGTATGCATACAAACATCTAAATACTTTATGTGTGATCCAAAAGGATCTAGTCCATGTGGTGTGTGTCGGTGTGTTTCTTATTGGTCGGTGTTGTGATTTCTTGAATATGGTGCCTTGGCGCAGAAACATGTAGGAATTTTGTATGTCGTATGATTTTTGGTCATTTTATGTGCATCTGTTGGGTATTGAAATTAATGTGTTATGTTACTCGTTTTATCACGACATGGCTGAAGCATTCTACGTTTTGAAGTAGGAAGAGGAAGACAAGCCTGCCTCGCGCTACTTTATAATAGTGCCAATATTTTATTTTCGGATTGAGATTTAAGTCTTTAAAATTCTTCATTCACTGATAGTAGGAGACACTGTTCTTTAAAGACGAATATGTATAAGTGAGCGTGGAATATGTAGAAGTACATGCATTGGTTTCAACTCCGTTTGCTTATATTCCGCGCTGTACCATACACGAGAGAAGTCCAGCATGGATCAAGGTTGTCAACACTGATAAGTAAAACTCCCTGGTGAACTAACTGCATGGAGCAGAGTTTTTTCTGAGAAGGTAGCAGGTCCTCAGCTAGTCGACGCATTTTAGGCAACCAGTAGGTTCATTGTCGCATTTATAAGCACCCACCACGTTTCCCTATCCGGGATAAGTAAAATAATGATCTCTATAAAATATTTGGCTGGGGTTTAAGCGAGCAGAGTATAAGTGCCTTTGGAGAACGCCGTGGGCACGTCCCAAAACATGTACGACAGAAATTTTATCGCAAACCATTTCGATATTTCTGTACAATGCGCGTGAAACTGCATGCCACAATTCTGAATGAGGTAATGACCACTTCTGATTCGATAAACCAATATGACGTGTGTATTTTGTGTGTGGATGTTGGCAGCGAAGAACCGCTTGTGATGTTATGAGCTGTGATTGTGCGTACGAATTCGTGTGTATATTTAGGTTTACATGATAAGGGTACAGCGGGAATCGAATGCAGGTGGGTCACAGATCCAAGTATGTTTGATAAGTGTATTGGGTTGTTCACTCAATATTGCATCTGTTATTCATAAAATGTTGGGAAGGTGTGGACTGGATTTATGTGAGGATATAAACTTGCAGCAGGTGTTCCAGAACATTTTAATGAACCTTCAGCTTCCATAAGAGCAGGGGTGCCTGCATGGACAAAACTGTATGTGGTGGTGCCAAATATTTTCAGCATAATTATTGCAATTTTTTTACGTACTAAAATGTTTGCAAGTTCACATGCACCAAGCCGAAAGTGGCAGACAACTGAGATTCCTGGGTAATTTCAGAATTGTGGGTCATCAGTATGGATCTTACTTAATGTCACCTGGAATTTGGAGGTGCCCCTTAGATTTTTGGAAAATTTGTGGACGCCTTTATAAGACGAAAATCATTTCACCTGTATCTGATGATTGTGTCATCTGGGCATGGAGTGTACTGTGTGTAGTTGAATTGTTAGGCATGTCGGTGATAATTCGTGCATGAACGAAGTCTAAGGACTTGGGGTTTAATATGAAGTGACTGAAGCTATAATATACCAATGCTTATTGAATCTGTTATAAATTTTATGTGTATTTTCATGGCGTGGTCACATATCTCAAATTAATACAATTATCGGAACTGTGAAGCCTTGTTGGTAGGATTCAAGTAAGTTGGTTTCTTAGAGAAGCCACAGGCCATCATGTATAATGGACAAAGCGCGTGTTTACAGGAGATTCTAGAGTCAATGTCAAAACGAGTACCAAACATTGTGTTGCAGAGGGTTGAAAAGACTTTTCCTTCTCTAAAGAAATTCTTGGTGAGTGTTTTGTGCCAGTGTGTACAGAAAATAATTTTACCATCTTGTTTGCTGGATTTAGGCCCATGTGTTTAAAGAAAATAAACAGTTTGTGACAACATTTGGTTAATTTTAATTATCAATCTAGTGACTTCTGTATGCTTTAAAGAGACTTAGTGGGTTGATATTGTGACTTTGAATAAATGTGATTGTGTGAAACGCAATACAGAGGGAACGATGTGTCTCTTTCTCTGATTATTGCTGTTGGTAGTATTTTGGTTGTATAGAAAGATAGCTGTAGGTAACTACGCATTTCTTGTTGACAGTTTTTATTAAGCTGGGCTGTGTTTTGCATGTCTGAGACTTTTATAAGGAATGTAAAACTTGATACCCACCTGTATGTGTCGAGGTTTGATTTTTACTGACTCTCCAGAACATGAAGAGATTTGTGAAATAACTTTAATTCCAGTACTGCATATCGCAACCTCATTTCCTCGTGGTGGTTCCATATGTGGTAAATTAAAATGAACTGTGACCAGTTTGTACCAAGTTTATTATTAATGATATTAATTATTAATAAAGTTGATATATGTCATCTGGTACAACACAAATCCAGAATTGGCTACTCCAGTTCAGAAACTCATTAACTATATAACACTATCAAAACGGAAAAGTTTTGTGATTGATATGGTGCAACATATTGGCCCTGCATTCGTCAGTTAGTCATATTTTACTTGCGTTATGAACACCTTTCCGCCCAGTAGATGTATGCTGTTCATTTTGTGTGTGTGTAGTTTTACTTAAAATATTCCCAGTTTAAAAAAAATTCACTTATTTATATTACCGTACACAACACATCTCAGCAAGTAATACAGCTTTATTTCTGATGTATGCAACATGACAAAGATATGTGGCTGTAAGTGAAGTGCTTACTGGAAACACCATGGATAGCAGTGTATGTTAATAAGGATGTTTATAGTGCCTGAGGTGAATAGCACCGTGAAGAGAGGACTTCGGGATGTTTAGGACTTGAAGGATGTAATGACTGAATGAAAGCAGTTCACTTTTATGCATACAGTGACTGATGTTTTGATGCATACTGTGACTGATGTTTTGATGAATACAGTCACTGATGTTTTGATTCTTGCAGTGACTGATGTTTTGATGCATACAGTGACTGATGTTTTGATGAATACAGTGACTGATGTTTTGATTCATGCAGTGATTGATGTTTTGATGCATACAGTGACTGATGTTTTGATGCATACAGTGACTGATGTTTTGATTCATACAGTGACTGATGTGTTGATTCAAACAGTGACGGATGTTTTGATGCATGCTGTGACTGATGTTTTGATTCAAACAGTGACTGATGTTTTAATGCATACAGTTACTGATGTTTTGATTGATACAGTGACTGATGTTTTGATGCATACAGTGACTGATGTTTTGATGCATACAGTGACTGATGTTTTGATTCAAACATTGGCTGATGTTTTGATGCATACAGTGACTGTTGTTTTGATTCATACAGTGACTGATATTTTGATTCATACAGTGACTGATGTTTTGATGCATACAGTGACTGATGTTTTGATTCATACAGTGACTGATGTTTTGATGCATACAGTGACTGATGTTTTAATGCATACAGTAACTTATGTTTTGATTCATACAGTGACTGATGTTTTGATGCATACAGTGACTGATGTTTTGATGCATACAGTGACTGATGATTTGATGCATACAATAACTGAAGATTTGATGCATGCAGTGACTGATGTTTTGATTCAAACAGTGACTGATGTTTTGATGCATACAGTGACTGATGTTTTGATTCATACAGTGACTGATGTTTTGATGCATACAGTGACTGATGTTTTGATGCATACAGTGACTGATGTTTTGATGCATACAGTGACTGATGTTTTGATGCATACAGTGACTGATGTTTTGATGCATACAATAACTGATGATTTGATGCATGCAGTGACTGATGTTTTGATGCATACAATGACTGATGTTTTCAACATTTGCATTGATTTAACAAGTGTGTTGCAGCCACGGTGAGATGTTGTAGAGTAAACCATAAATGAATACACAAAGTGCATGTAATGAGGTAAATGTCCGCTTATTTACAGAGCTGCACAGCAATACCAAAAATTGAACCTGTTTTGTACAGTGAGCCGTGACAAACACCTTCGCAAGATATAAATCAGGATATCATGGTAAAAGTTGAAGAGGTCTCGGCTATAGAAGTGGAGGAGGGTCGAGAGCCAGTAACATTCTCAGAAATAAAGGCTGAACATAAGGTGAGCTGTATGTCTGTTTGTTCAGTGTTACACACGTCACAACTGCCGTGTGCACACCTGTCTGGTGCCGGTGTAACATCTCTGTATGCACAATAAAAATCTTAATTGAATGATTGTTGAGCATTTTCACACACGTCTCAGGTGTGTTGTATTTTGTTTCAGATGTGTTGTATTTTGTTGCACATTAGTTTTGTAGGATTGTTTCCATATTACGTTTTGTCAGTTGAATATGCATGAAATTTAGTACTGAGTGAGTGGAGTTTTTGGATGAATGTGATAGCAGAAAAGAATGTTTTTTATGGTTGATTGTTCATCCTTTGCAGCAAGTCTTGTATTGGTACTGCTGTCACAGTCAGATGCATGTCGTCTTCCGAGGACCTAAACATTTTGTTATTTATTTCTTTTGAAACTTTGATTCTCTTCTGTCCAGTAGGAGAGAGTTGTTGTTAGTGTTTGAATTTGTAAGGAGGAGAATAATTGGTTGAGGTTTGTCACATGATTGAGAGTGTAGTTGTATAACATATGTTGAATGCCGCCCATTGTCAGAAAGAATTTAATGTACATTGTGTTTTGGAAGTAGGCTGACTGTATCGGTATGTTGGCATGTACATTTGCTGAGTTACATGTGATGTAGTATATGTAACATTATCTGAGTTGGGTCTGTTCGCACGTTCAGATGGTCGTCATTATAATGACTTCTTTATAATTCATGTGGTTTAGGGACAAGTGGCAACATGTGCGATCTAGTCAGGGATGCCCCTGTAAACTAAACACTTAATTTTTTTTATCTTGGACATTCCATTTGTGTTGCACAAGTTATGAAATAGTTTATTTATGCCATCGACGTAACTAATTGTATCATTGTATGATATGTATATGTCGTTGCATGTTTTGACCAATAGTATGGTAAAATCTGCGGTCTTCTGGGTTATTATGCGGCGTCGTGTGGTAATTGTTTACGTCATTTGGGGAAAATGTATCGGTCCCACTCGGACTCTTGACCCGTGAGGATGGGACCGATACGTTGTCCCGAAAATTCGGTAAACAATTACCACACGACGCCGTGTAATAACCCAGAAGACCGCAGATTTCAACAACATCGCGGGGGAAGCCTGAAATCAAAAATAGTATGGTAATTATATATTTATAGCCTGACAAATGTAAAATTTAATCACATTAATTGTGTAATTTCACTGTCCTACATGTTTCGAACCCTTAATTGGGGTTCATCTTCAGGGACTCGTTATCTCAAATCACACAGTATTTACACAAACTGGTACGATTGTTTACATGATAAAACATGAATTCTTTACATTTGTGCATATACACTGTTTAAAACAAAACAAATAAAAGGTGAAAATTGTAGTTGTTGGTTGCGTCTTACATTGGTTAATATGTTAAAAGTTGTATAAAAGTTGAATAATCTGTGCTGTTTTGATATCCTGTTTATCGGAGTTGGTTGCCTGCTGGGTGGCGAGAAACAGTATAATAATATTAAGTTAGTACGGTAATTAGTTACAGAGTTGAATGATGTGGTTGTCTGTTGTAGAAGGGAGAGCTTAGTTTAGCTGACAGAAACAGCTGGCTGAAGGTTGTAAGTGATTTAGAACAAAGTCTATTACTGTATGAATAATTGATCTTAAGACGCTTAGCGTGTGGCATATAGACCTTGTCCACTGTGGACGTGGGAGTGTTGTTACGGTAGGCTTCTCATGCTGACATTGAATCATAGCTGAGCTGCAAGATGTTGCTCATTTGCCACATCACAGTCACACTGCATGTTACAGCTAAGTTCTTGATCATACTCGCATTGGATCGTTTATCACAGTTGGTAGTTGTGCACATATTCCAGATGGTGTTCACATTATATTATGTGGCTCACTTCCCACTCATGTTGATGTTGGGTTGTACGTATTGTGATGAAATAATTTCTGGTCAGAAATGTTTTCCCTGTAACATTGCTTCACTTCCAATCAATGTTTTGCCCTTCAAAGTAATCTGTATAGGACTTAATCAGTGTGCCGGCTAAATATGACACTGATTTTTTTCCCTGAGCACCGTGCAAACAGATTAGCAAGTTCATATATTAATATTGAAAATATAGAAATATGTGGTATTCAAAATTTAGAATTTGCAGAGAGGGTTTGCATTTTCAAGTCTGTAATTGCTGTCTGCACGCAATACTTGCTGTCTGCACGCAATACTTGCTGTCTGCACGCAATACTTGCTGTCTGCACGCAATACTTGCTGTCTGCACGCAATACTTGCTGTCTGCACGCAATACTTGCTGTCTGGACGTAAAACTTGCTGTCTGCACGTAATACTTGCTGTCTGCACGCAATACTTGCTGTCTGGACGTAATACTTGCTGTCAGCACGTAATACTTGCTGTCTACACGTAATACTTGCTGTCTGCACCCAATACTTGCTGTCTGCACGCAATGCTTGCTGTCTGCACGCAATACTTGCTGTCTGCACGTAATACTTGCTGTCTGCACGTAATACTTGCTGTCTGCACACAATACTTGCTCTCTGCACGCAATACTTGCTGTCTGCACTAATACTTGCTGTCTGCACGCAATACTTGCTGTCTGGACGTAATACTTGCTGTCAGCACGTAATACTTGCTGTCTACACGTAATACTTGCTGTCTGCACCAATACTTGCTGTCTGCACGCAATGCTTGCTGTCTGCACGCAATACTTGCTGTCTGCACGTAATACTTGCTGTCTGCACACAATACTTGCTGTCTGCACACAATACTTGCTGTCTGCACACAATACTTGCTGTCTGCACGTAATACTTGCTGTCTGCACGTAATACTTGCTGTCTGCACACAATACTTGCTGTCTGGACGTAATACTTGCTGTCAGCACGTAATACTTGCTGTCTACAGTAATACTTGCTGTCTGCACCCAATACTTGCTGTCTGCACGCAATACTTGCTGTCTGCACGCAATACTTGCTGTCTGCACGCAATACTTGCTGTCTGCACGCAATACTTGCTGTCTGCACACAATACTTGCTGTCTGCACACAATACTTGCTGTCTGCACGCAATACTTGCTGTCTGCACGCAATACTTGCTGTCTGCACACAATACTTGCTGTCTGCACACAATACTTGCTGTCTGCACGCAATACTTGCTGTCTGCACGCAATACTTGCTGTCTGCACGCAATACTTGCTGTCTGCACACAATACTTGCTGTCTGCACACAATACTTGCTGTCTGCACGTAAGAGTTGCATGTCACATCGAAGGGAAAGGGCTCACAACATCCTCCATTAAGGACTGCAATTGCCTGAGTGTTGCAGAGACAGGTACTTGTATGGGGGTAAGTGGTTCTTTGGAAATCTTCTGGAATGTTTGTACAGGCTTGCTTTCAGGCTGGGTTTTTCTTGGAACGTTACAATGACCGTTAGAGTTTGGAGAAGGTGCATGGTCACTACAGAAAAGGATGTGTAGCAGTATGGTTCACTCTAGGTTGTTCAGAACAGTTCTTCATCATATGTATTAAGCACAATATACAGTATTAATTTTCATCCATCAATGTATCTTCAACTTTTTAATTAATTAGTGAATTTACGCCAAGCAGTTGCCAAAATTTGTCAAACTAAATAAATGCAAGGCTGCATGATTACTGTGGACTTATAACTGTGGCAGTCGAAGTTTGCTTGACATTCCCCTGATAATGCACCCTATTGACCTAAGTGTCATGCAGAGCGACGGTAGCAGTGCCACTTTGCAAGCTGAGCCGACAGACAGTTAGAGCAGTACTGTGTTTCCCACACACTTAAAGAACAAGGCAAACAGCAGTGAAAGCCAGTTAAGCTTTGTCTCATGTATAGACACTTCAGTGTTTGGAAGGTTCTGTCATAGGATGTTGCACACTGTCACATTATTTAATTGAATATTTCCTCATCCTTATATTTGTGCTTCTTGAAGGTTGAAACTGATTTCATTACTTAAAGATTCATGTTCTACCTCACAAAATTAATTTAATTGTGTATTGATTCATTTTCAAACCTCACTGAAAGCAGAGCATGGCTCCATTACAAGAACATGATATGTAATGCTTTTTAGGCAGTAGATACTGATACTGAGAACCATGCATTGGACAAGATGTTGTTAACATGTGGTGTTGAGTGCTGTTGAAGGTGTTTTTATTCTTGCCCAAACAGATTTGCTGTATCATATTGAACATATGAATGTCTGAAGGCATACAGATTGTATACATTTATTGTTACTTGTGAATGATGTTGGGAGTGTTGCGGAGTGTTGGCAGGAGATTTCTCAGCAGGCTGCCTGTGTGAGTGTGTGACTGTCAGAAATCCTTTACAATGCCAGCAATAAATTGCCGACTCAAGTGCCCAAGTAATGACCAGATAAGCAGAATTGGAGTCTTCTGCTTCCTAGGCAACAGAAGTTGCGAAGCTCACCCAGTAGAAATTGACACATGCTGATGTAATAATGTAATGGTGTGTGTGGGTTGTGTAACTGAGACTCTTGTTTATATTGACAGTTTTTCCTTCTTGACTGAGGGCTTTGATATAGTGACCGCAAAGACTTGTGCTGCAAGTGGCAATGTGGCTTGTGGGGATGGGGAAGCATTGTAATATAGTGCATTGGCGGGTTAGGCGATACAGGGAGCGGTGTTGTGGGGCGGTAGGAGTCGTGTAGAGCCTACTAGAGGCAAGCAACTCACTGCATGGAGCAGAGTCCTTCTTGAGAAGCTAACGGGTCGTAGCTAGTCAAGAAATTCCCTTACTTTGTGGAACCCGAAGGTTCATTACCAAATTCACAACAGCTCGACACCTGTGCCTATCCTGAGCCATATCAATCCAGTCCATGCCCCACATCTCACTTCTTGAAGATCCATTTTAATATTATCCTCCCATCTACTCCTGGGTCTTCCAAATAGTCTCCTTCCCTCTGGTCTCCCCACCAAAATCCTATATGCACCTTGCCCTTCCCCCATACGTGCTACATGCCCTACCCACCTCATTCTTCTTGATTTGATCACCCAAATAATATTTGGCGATGAGTACAGATCATTAAGTTCCTCATTATGTAGTCTTCTCCATTCCCCTGTTACCTCGTCCCTCTTAGGCCCAAATATCCTCCTCAGCACCCTATTCTCAAATACCCTCAGCCTATGTTCCTGCCTCAGTGTGAGAAATCAAGTTTCACCCCCATACAAAACAACGGACAAAATTATAGTTCTGTATATCTTAATCTTTGTATTTTAGGATAACCTGTAAGACAGAAGATCCTGCACTGAATGATAACAAGCATTCCCTGACTTCAGTGTGCTCTTAATTTCTTCCTGAATGGAAATTCTGTTCATTAGGGTTGTTCCCAAATATTTGAACCATTCCCCCCTTTCAAAGTATTTATTATCTATCTTTATGTTCTGATTTTGTCATGCATTCTGATAGTGAGACATCATATACTTAGTTTTCTCAGCATTTTCTTCTAGACCAATGTCCTTACTAGCGACTACTAAAGCTTCTGTGTTTTTCTTTATAGCATGTACGCTTCCGCCCAATATATTAACATCATCAGCATAAAATAGAAGCTGATGTGTACCATTTAATTTCAAGCCCTCCTGGTTTGCGTGAACCCTCCTAATGGCATATTCCAAAAGCAAAGTTGAAAAGCAATGGCGATTAATCATGGCCTTGTTTCAAACCATTCTTAATAGGAAATGGTTCAGACAAATGTTTGCCTACCCGGACTCTGCTATAGGTTTCATTTAGACACATTTTTATTAGCCTTGCTTGTTTCATGGTGATACAAAACTCAATAAGAATATTATACAAGACCTCCGTCCTAACTGAATCATAGGCTTTCTTGAAGTCTGTACATAGCTGATGGACTGCCTCATTGTATTCCCATTCTTTCTCAATTATTTGACGAATGCAGAATACATGATCAGTAGTTGACTTGTTATGTTTAAATGCACACTGATGATACCCAGTAATTTCCTCTGCATATGGATTTAACCTTCACAGAGTACGTTTGATGGAATTTTGTATGTGGTTGAAAAAATTGATATGCCTCAATAATTACTGCAATCTGTTTTATCACCCTTCTTATAAATAGGTACAATGATTGACTCCTTCCACTGCCCAGGCAATTCCTCTTTATTCCAAATAGAATTAATAAGTTTATGGATCTCAGAATGAATTGTCCTACCTCCTGCTATAATCAGTTCTGCTGGAATTTGATCAGTACCTGGTGGTTTGTGCTTTTTTAGCTTTTCAATAGCCATCTGAAACTCAGAAGCACTGGGCTCAGGCACTAGTGGCTCTGCTGTATGTATTTCAGTCTGCCTAACATCCTTAACCCTATGTACATTCAATAGCTGAAAGAAATGATTCCTCCATGTAGTGGGAGTCTGCAACCAGATACACCCTTCTCATTCTTTACTACATTAATTCTAGGCTGGTGAAAGCAATCCCGGCCACCTTTACAGGAAATATTCCTGGTCCTCATGTCTGTTGGGGGCTGCGTCGATCTCAGGTCCATAGTGCGACCTAAAGGATTATGTCAATGAAAAATTCCAATGACAACACCTGGAATCGAACCCGCGACCTTCCAGCTTGTAGCGCAGTGCCTCAATCAACTGCTCCACCACGTGATCAATCTGATTATGAGTCTTCCATCAGGAGAGGTCCAGGCGTATTTATGAATGTTTCGGTGTGTGAACATTGTGCTCTTAACAACTAGATCTTTTGATGTGGTAAAGTTTACTACTCTAACACCATTATCATTACTATCTTCATGTAGACTCTGATTCCTGATTGTCGGTTTGAAAGTGTCCTCTTTCCTCAGTTTTGCATTAGAATCTACTAACAGAATTTTCATATGGTACTTAGTTTTTGTTAAATTGGGCTGTGTTTTGCATGTCTGAGATTTTTATAAGGAATGTAAAACTTGATACCCACCTGTATGTGTCGAGGTTTGATATTTACTGACTCTCCAGAACATGAAGATATTTGTGAAATAAATTTAATTCCAGTACTGCATATCGCACCCTCATTTCCTTGTGGTGGTTCCATATGTGGTAAATTAAATGAACTGTGACCAGTTTCTACCAAGATTCTACCAATTCTTCTGTAGTTATTAGTAAAGTTGATATATGTCATTTGGTACTACACAAATCCAGAATTGGCTACTGCAGTTCGGAAAGTCCATAATAATATAACCCTATCAAGAATGCAAAAGTTTTGTGATTGAAATGGGGCAACATATTGGCCCTGCATTCGTCAGTTCTTCATACTTCATACCTCATTTCACTGAATGAAAGCAATTCAATTTTTATGCATGCAGTGACTGATGTTTTGTTGCATACAGTGACTGATGTTTTCAACATTTGCATGGATGTAAAAAGTGTGTTGCAGACTTGGATAGCTGTCTTTGAAGGAAAATGGAGGTTGTTTTGGTTTCATATGTACGTGATCTTTTATTCTGATTTCCAGAATTGTATTTTTGATCCTGTATCATTTGTCAACATACAGAAGTATTCTTCTATTGCATAGTGATATCACACAACATGTAACATGTTCTGTTCACAGGAATTGAAGTTTGAAATTAGTGGCATTTGAATGTACTTCAGTTTCTATGTTGACTTTTTTCATTCATTCAGTTCTTGACTGCATACAGAAGTGGAGAAGTTTAAGAAATTAGTATGCCAACATTCTTAGAAACCAGAACATTTTGTCTGCTTCAGATGCAATAAGAAGTTGAAATGGCTTTGTCTGATGCCATATCGTTCTTGAAGTGTTTTGTGGTTTTTTGCTTGTGCCTCTGGGCAGATGAGGGGATAGTATTTCAGTTAGGGCAGAGTTGTTTTCCTACAGATTCTTTCTCATTAATCATTCGCCTGACATTGATTGTATCATTAGCTGCTGTATTGCCTGAGATGCTGACAGTGTTGTAGAGTAAACCATAAGTGAATACAGAAAATGCATGTAATGAGGTAAATGTCTGCTTATTTACAGATCTGCACAGCAGTACCAAAAATTGAACCTGGTTTGTACAGTGAGCCATGTCAAACACCTTCTGAAGATGTAAATCAGGATATCATGGTAAAAGTTGAAGAGTTTTCAGCTACAGAAGTGGAAGAGGGTCGAGAGCCAGTAACATTCTCAGAAATAAAGGCTGAATATGAGGTGAGCTGTATGTCTGTTTGTTCAGTGTTACACACGTCACAACTGCTGTGTGCACACCTGTCTTAAAGAACAAGGCAAACAGCAGTGAATGCCAGTTAAGCTTTGTCTCATATATAGACACTTCAGTGTTTGGAAGGTTCTGTCATAGGATGTTGCACACTGTCACATTATTTAATTGAATATTTCCTCCATCCTTATATTTGTGCTTCTTGAAGGTTGAAACCGATTTCATTACTTAAAGATTGATGTTCTACCTCACAAAATTAATTTAATTGTTTATTGATTCATTTTCAAACCTCACTGAAAGCAGAGCATGGCTCCATTACAAAAAATGATACACAATGCTTTTTAGGCAGTAGATATTGATACTGAGAACCATGCATTGGACAAGATGTTGGGTTTCAGTTTTAAGGCAGATGGCAGATATAGTAACCATTGTCCTTCAAAGGGTTGTGACATGTATTAATTGGTTCTACGTTAATACCCTGGTGCTTCTGAAGTCATATTGTCTAGTGTGCAAGCACATTTTGTGCCTACATAGTGAATTGTGTGACATGCTTTGAACTGCTTGTTCAGTGATTTGTAGAATGACATTCCATGTACGCCATGTACTGTATGTGCAGCCTTTGTCGTTCAAGTGTCCCCAGAGTTACACGCACATTCAGATGTGGGAGTGATGCCACTGTAGTCTGTATAGTGTCTAGGCTCTTGGTTCAACATGTCAGGAGCCGTTCAATTTCTGGCAGGGGCAAGAGCTTTATCTTGTCTTCAAATAATCGAGACCTGACTCTGGGGTGCACACATCGTCCTGTTCAGTGGATACCTGGTGCTGTGTCGCAAGGCGTAAAGTGGTTGTGGTGCTGTGAAGTTGACCTCTCACCCTGACTTGTCACTGACAGCCACAGTCCTCAGGACACTGTATCATTGTGGCATGTTCTGCTCCAGACATGTGTAACGTTTTCTCCTTTTACTCATTTGTGGAAGAAAGCACTCCAAAATCTTTAACGTTCTCACTCCTTATTAACTGTTAAAAATAAATGTGGCTTCTGAACATTGACAGGATGTACATTATGTAACATGGTGAATGTTTGGTGTTGCCTGAACCATCCTAATGGCATATTCCAAAGCAACGTTGAAAAGAAGTGGTGAAAAATCATCTTGTTTCAAACCATTCTAATAGGAAGTGTGTCAGACAAATGTTTGCCTACCCGAACTCTGCTATAGGTTTCATTTAGACACATTTTTATTAGCCTTGCTAGTTTCATGGCGATACCAAACTCAATGAGAATATTATACAAGCCCTCCGTCCTAACTGAATCATAGGCTTTTTTGAAGTCTATAAATAGCTGATGGACTGCCATATTGTATTCCCATTTTTCTCAAGTATTTGACGAATGCAGAATGTATGATCAGTAGTCGACCTGTTACATCTAAATCCACACTGATGCTCTCCAATAATTTCCTCTGCATGCCCTGCGCACCGGCCGCCTTTACCCCCCAGGGAATATTCCTGGTACTCATTTCTGTTGGAGGCTGAGTCGATCCCAGTGCCATGTTGCGACTGAAAGGATTATGACAATAAAAAATTCCAGTGACACCCCCGGGAATCGAACCAGCGATCTTCCGGCTTGAGGTGCAGTGCCTCACCAACTGCGCCACCACGTGATCAATCTGATTACAAGTCTTCCCATCAGGAGAGGTTCAGGTGTATTAATAAATGTTTCGGTGTGTGAACATCATGCTCTTAACCAGATCTTTTGATGTGGCAAAGTTTACTACTCAAACATCATTATCATTACTATCTTCATGCAGACTCTCATTCCTGATTGTTGGTTTGACAGTATCCTCCCTCCCCAGTTTTGCATTAAAATCTCGTAACAGAATTTTCATATGGTACTTAGTTTTTGTTAAGCTGGGCTGTGTTTTGCTTGTCTTTAGACTTTTATAGGGAATGTAAAACTTGGATACCCACCTGTATGTGTCGAGGTGTCATTTTTACTGACACTCCAGAACTTGAAGAGATTTGTGAAATAAATTAAATTCCAGTACTGCATATTGCAACCTCATTTCCTCGTGGTGGTCCCATATGTGGTAAATTAAAATGAACTGTGACCAGTTTCTACCAAGATTCTACCAATTCTTCTGTAATTATTAATAAAGTTGATATATGTCATTTGGTACTACACAAATCCAGAATTGGCTACTCCAGTTCGGAAAGTCCATAACTATATAACCCTATCAAAAATGCAAAAGTTTTTTGATTGATATGGGGCAACATATTGGCCCTGCATTTGTCAGTTCTTCATATTTTTTTTCTTGCGTTTTGAACATCTTTCTGCCCAGTAGATGTATGCTGTTCATTTTGTGTGTGTGCAGTTTTACTTAAAATATTCCCAGTTTGAAAAATGCACACATTTATGTACCGTACACAACAACATCTCAGGAAATAATACAGCTTTATTTCTGATGTATGCAACATGACAAAGATATGTGGCTGTAAGTGCAGTGCTCACTGGAAACACCATGAACAGCAATGTATGTTGATAATGATGTTTATATTGCCTGAGGTTAATAGCACCATGAAGAGACGACTTCAGGATGTTGAGGACTTGAAGGATGTAACCACTGAATGAAAGCAATTCATTCTTATGCATACAGTGACTGATGTTTTGTTTCATACAGTGACTGATGTTTTGATGCATGCAGTGACTGATGTTTTGATGCATATAGTGACTGATGTTTTGATGCATACAGTGACTGTTGTTTTGATGCATACAGTGACTGATGTTTGATGCATGCAGTGACTGATGTTTTGTTTCATACAGTGACTGATGTTTTGATGCATGCAGTGACTGATGTTTTGATGCATATAGTGACTGATGTTTTGATGCATACAGTGACTGTTGTTTTGATGCATACAGTGACTGATGTTTTGATGCATGCAGTGACTGATGTTTTGTTTCATACAGTGACTGATGTTTTGATGCATGCAGTGACTGATGTTTTGATGCATATAGTGACTGATGTTTTGATGCATACAGTGACTCATGTTTTCAACATTTGCATGGATGTAAAAAGTTTGTTGCAGCCATGGAGAGATGTCTTTGAAGGAATATGAAGTTTGTTTTTGATTTATATATACCTGTTCTTGTATTCTGATTTCCAGAATGGTATTTTTGATCCTGTATCTATTCTTCAACGTACAGAAGTACTTAAAGTGTATTCTTCCATTACAGAGTGATGTCACGCAACATGTGACATGTTCTGTACACAGGAATTGAAGTTTGAAATTAGTGGCATTTGAATGTACTTCAGTTTTTATGTTGACTTTTTTCATTCATTCAGTTCTTGACTGCGTACAGAAGTGGAGAAGTTTAAGAAATTAGTATGTCAACATTCTTAGAAACCAGAACATTTTGTCTGCTTCAGATGCAATAAGAAGTTGAAATAGTCTTTGTCTGATGCCATATCGTTCGTGAAGTGTTATGTGGGTTTTTGCTTGTGCGTCTGGGCAGATGAGGGGATAGTATTTCAGTTAGGGCAGAGTTGTTTCCCTTCAGATTCTTTCTCATTCATCATTTGCCTGACATTGATTGTATTATTAGCTGCTGTATAGCCTGAGATCCTGACAGTGTTGTAGAGTAAACCATAAATGAATACAGAAAATGCATGTAATGAGGTAAATGTCTGCTTATTTACAGAGCTGCACAGCAGTAACAAAAATTGAACCTGGTTTGTACAGTGAGCCGTGTCAAACAACTTCTCAAGATGTAAATCAGGATATCATGGTAAAAGTTGAAGAGGTCTCGGATACAGAAGTGGAAGAGGGTCGAGAGCCAGTAACATTCTCAGAAATAAAGGTTGAACATGAGGTGAGCTGTATGTCTGTTTGCTCAGTGTTACACACATCACAACTGCTGTGTGCACTCCTGTCTTAAAAGAAGGCAAACAGTAGTGAAAGCCAGTTAAGCTTTGTCTCATGTATAGACACTTCAGTGTTTGGAAGGTTCTGTCATAGGATGTTGCACACTGTCACATTATTTAATTGAATATTTCCTCCATGCTTATATTTGTGCTTCTTGAAGGTTGAAACTGATTTCATTACTTAAAGATTCATGTTCTGCCTCACAAAATTAATTTAATTGTTTATTGATTTATTTTCAAACCTCATTGAAAGCAGAGCATGACTCCATTACAAAAACATGATATGTAATGCTTTTTAGGCAGTTAATATTGATACTAAGAACCATGCATTGGACAAGATGTTGGGTTTCAGTGTGAAGGCAGATGGCAGATATAGTAACCATTGTCCTTCAAAGTGTTGTGACATGTATTAATTGGCTCTAGATTAATATCCTGGTGCTTCTGAAATCATGTTGTCTAGTGTGCAAGCACATTTGGTTCCTACATAGTCAATTGTGTGACATGCTTTGAACTGCTTGTTCAGTGACTTGTAGAATGACATTCCATGTACACCATGTATTGTATGTGCAGCCTTTGTCGTTCAAGTGTCCCCAGAGTTACACGCACGTTCAGATGTAGGAGTGAGTCTAGTGTAGTCTGTTTAGTGTCTAGGCTCTTGGTTCGACATGTCAGGAACCGTTCAATTTCTGGCAGGGGCAAGAGCTTTATCTTGTCTTCAAATAATCGAGACCTGACTCTGGGGTGCACACATCGTCCTGTTCAGTGGGTACCTGGTGCTCTGTCACAAGGTGTAAAGTGGTGTTGGTGTTGTGAAGTTGACCTGTCACACTGACTTGTCACTGACAGCCACAGTCCTCTGAACACTGTATCATTGTGGCATGTTCTGCTCCAGACATGTGTAAAGTTTTCTCCTTTACATCATTTGTGGAAGAAAAGCACTCCAAAATCTTTATCATTCTTACTCGTTATTAACTGTTAATAAATGTGGCTTGTGAACATTGGCAGGATCTACATTATGTAACATGGTGAATGTTCAGTCTTGTATTGGGGTTAGGTAAAGAACAATTGTCTTGTATTGTAATTATTGTATGTATCATTGATATCTTCCATTGAAACTTATTCTTCTCTCTATATAAATTGATTTTATATATTTTTGTATTTTTAACAGTGCAGTCTGAATGAACATGAACCCACAAGTGAGGAGCCATCATGTTCCTATAACAAGAATACGAATCTGTTTACTCTTCAGACCACACTGAAGATGCATGAACAGATTTATAATGATGAGTGTACATATCGCTGTGATGTGTATAGTAAATCATTCAGTACTGATGGTGATCTGGAAAGACAGACATGCACTCATATTGGGGACCATCCATATAATTGTGATGTATGTCATAGATCATTCAATGAGGAAGCTGATCTGAGGAAACGTCAACACATACACAGTGGGGAGCGTCCTTACTCATGTGATGTATGTCATAAATCATTCAGGGAGAAAGGCAATCTGAGGAAACATCAACGCATACACAGTGGGGAGCGTCCTTACACATGTGATGTGTGTCATAAATCATTCAGTAAACAGGATAGATTGAAGGTACATCAACGCATACACAGTGGGGAGCGTCCTTACCCATGTGATGTGTGTCATAAGTCATTCAATCAACAGGGTAATTTGAAGATACATCAACACATACACAGTGGGGAGCATCCTTACTCATGTGATGTGTGTCATAAATCATTTAGGGAGAAAGGTGATCTGAGGAAACATCAACGCATACACAGTGGGGAGCGTCCTTACTCATGTGATGTGTGTCATAAATCATTCAGACGACAGAATACTTTGAAGATACATCAACGCATACACAGTGGGGAGCGTCCTTACTCGTGTGATGTGTGTCATAAATCATTCAGACAACAGGGTAGTTTGAAGATACATCAACGCATACACAGTGGGGAGTGTCCTTACTCATGTGATGTGTGTCATAAATCATTCAGTCATCATGGTAGTTTGAAAATACATCAACGCATACACAGTTTGGAGTGTCCTTACTCATGTGATGTGTGTCATAAATCATTCAGTCAACAGGGTAATTTGAAGATACATCAACGCATACACAGTGGAGAGCGTCCTTACTCATGTGATGTGTGTCATAAATCATTCAGGGAGAAAGGTGATCTGAGGAAACATCAACGAATACACAGTGGGGAGCGTCCTTACCCATGTGATGTGTGTCATAAATCATTCAGTAAACAGAGTAATTTGAAGATACATCAACGCATACACAGTGGGGAGCGTCCTTACTCATGTGATGTGTGTCATAAATCATTCAGTCATCATGGTAGTTTGAAGAAACATTTAATCATGCACAGTGGTTAGCATTCTTAATAATTCTTTGTAATGTTATCTGTGTAATAACTCATTCAGATTAAAGAGTTCTCTGAAGGGACATCAACATATGCTTTAATAATCATAATTGGAGTTATGTGTGAGTATATAATACATCATGCAGTAGTGTAATGTTAAGGAGCTTCAGTGCTTGCAGTCAGTGTGTATCCCGGTTCTTTCCCAGGATTCAAACTGCTGGAGCGTGAAGTTAAGCACTCGGCTGTGTATACTGCTGAGGGTAAGACTGAGTGGAGCTACTTGTACCTCATGGTGTAACAGCCACAACTGTATCTGTTTAGCTTATCATAGCACACACACTGTGTAGTGCCTTCATTTGTCTGATTTGTGTAACAAGTCTTTCAATAGACAGACTGTTCTGATGATACATGAACATGTACATTGATGGGAATGTTTGTAACATGTTACGTGTGTAAAATTCTGTGTTAGGTGTCATTTGATGGGACATGAACACATTTTTAACACACAGCATCCATATATTTGTGATGTCATAAATCATTCAACAACAGGAATTGTTGGAAGATACATGAATGCGTACACAGTGGGAGGACCAATATCACTGTGACATGTGCACTGTAACATTGAGAACTAATGGCCAAATGACATCAAACTATAACACATGGACAGAGGGTCTGTAGTTCAGTGACATGTCTATGTCTATAATGTTTGACTTGATTAGAGGAGTTGTTTGAAGACAGGTACTCACCGTGGAGAGCATCCTTAATCTTGTGATGTGTGTCTTAATTTATTCAGTTAGTAAGTTAGTCGTGCAGTAAGGCACTTATACATGTGATTTGTGTAATAAGTGTGTCAGTAAGCTCAGTGATCTCTGGACGCAATAATGTTTATATACTGTGGAGTTGTTGTGTTTTCATGACGTCTCTATTAAACCACTGGAGAGCTATGTGAAGATACATTGACACATGAATACTGTGGTGCTTCCTTATCGCTTTGATGTATGTAATAGTGTGTTCAGCACAAAGTTTGGTTTTAAGGAGCATCAACACTTGTAGTGCCTTTACTGCATGCTCATTAATGTACATATAGTGTGGCTTGCAGAATTGTGACTGCTGTTCTGCAACACCGCTACAGCAATGCATGACATGTTGACTTTGAACCTTCGAGCCAGTTTAAACATTCTGAAGCCAGATTTGTTTTCTTCTGTTAATTTATATTTCGTTGACTAACAAACTGAAACTTCCCACTGTTGCTGTTTCTAGCATTTGTGTGTGCCTAATAAATGACAAGAAGTGCAAACATATTGAAGATACTCTTCCAAATAATACAACTTTTCTAAATTTTGTAATCAGACATTGATTGGTTTATGAAATCGGAATAAAAAATGGGAAATTCGTAGAAATACACTGAAATATAAAATTGCTTCTTAGAACTCTTTTATGTGACACTGAAATATGAAGAGAACTGCCATGTCAATGTGCCGTACATCAGTAACAACATCCAACTCATCTCCTATCACACACAGTCAGCGTAACACTGACCATCACGTACACCAAACCCTGCGAGCTATCGAACGTCAAACTATCATGAGTACAGTACTGACTGAGGTAAACTGTACCAAACTAAACTGAATACCATGTATGGTAAAAGGTCCTTTAGTGATGTTGTGAATTACCAAACTGTTGTTATTTTCATAAGCATATAATTTTGTATGTACAACACTTGCCTAAACTGTGGTTAAAGGAAGACATTATATGAACCATCACAACACCTTTTATAGTCCTTTTATATTTTCAGAAATATAACAGGGGCCATCATCGGTGTCTATGATAAAACTAGTCAGTGACGTTATTTTGTATACAAGCGTGAAACCTGCATTGAGAACATCATCTAATTCTGTAACAAAGAAAGGTTAGGTCTTTCACAAACTCGTAAAATTGTCGAAGTAGCTCAGCCGAAACACCAGCAACTCACATTACACATATGTAAATGTATGAGAATTAAGAATTAAAAGTTATGAGTTAAAAGCAGCAGCACTTGTTGTGCAAATTGTGCTATTTGGTATTGTTATTTTTGTGTTCAGTGCTCGCTCAGTAGACATGAACACTGTTTCGTTTTCCTCCGTGATGTTAGGTGGAGTGTAGGTTGCTTAGTTGTGTGGGATGTAATTTTTGGATGGGGGAAATTATTGAAAACCTCTTCTAATTCCTCATAGAAACTGTCCTTTGAGTGATCCTTTCTCCTCAGTTGGTGCAGTGCTCATTCACAACAATGATATTACACCAGCGACCTCTCAGCACCATATATCACATCGTATCACAACAAACTCTACTCTCTTAATGGCTGATACTATTCTCTGTGTACAAAAAAACCTGTTCCCAATTGGTGACTTTCATTTCCTTTTCCATAGAAAAAATTATAATCCCCTGCTCTTACTGTGCCTCCTTTGTCCCACCTAACCTCCTGTACACCCACTAAATCTAATTTATACCTCACTAGTTCCCTGGCCACTGTCATAAGTGACCCTGATATATACAGGCCCCTCATGTTCCAAGTGCCAAATCTCATATCCCTTTACTGTTGCTTAAGTTGTACCAGAGAATCAGTCCAGGTCCGATGCTTTTGCGATGTTTTCGTAACATGGTAATTTTTTACGGCCAGTTGTTAGCTCCTCGTCCAACCCCTAAGCTGGAGGACCACCCTTGTCGGCTGTCTGCGACTGCTTATTCAATGTATTCGCAGCTACCCTCCATATCCATAGGCCTTTCCTCCATCCACAACCTGAGGACACGCCATGCCGTGATGACAGGGACCGACTTATCATGGACTAGAGTAAGTAAAATTGAATAAAGCAGTGGGACGACTGATGAGACTGACAGTTCGGGTGGAGAGTGAACTGAATAAGTTTAGACAGGCGGAGACCACAGATCTTTGGCCATGAAGTTGGCTATAATGCTACTGTCGTTTATCAGTTTGGGGAGATTTTCCCCATTCAGGGAGTGACTGAGAGGTTTCCGTGACCTGCTTAAAACCATGCCATCTCTGTTAATGTGGATGGGATGGGGTTAATCGTCATCGTTTGCCTGTGTTAGTCTTTGGTGGGAGGATGTTCGTGTCTTGGAGCTGGATACGTTGCTCCCTGCTGGGGCTATGGTCAGCCACTGCCGACTTGTCTGGGTGCCCATGGCGGATAACAGAGGTAAGGGCAGCAACTTGCGTTCCCCGTAAGTCGACGTACATTGGTACTTTTAGCCGGTCCTGAAGACAAACGCATTGCTGGGCTGGAACGCGGAAACCTTATAAGTGTAATTGGGAATTGCTTATGCTCACGGATTTCCTGTCTTGGCTGAGAGCATTGATGTCATCATACAAAGACTTCTACTACAAGCGGCAGTGTATCCTTTTGACGAAAAGTACTTCAGTGGGGTTTGAAGCCAGACGGGCTCAGTCTCGTATGCTAAAGGCCGTTGCGACCTAGGCGCTTGTCACTGTGGACACTGTCCTGTCAGGACAGCTAATGAGGTCGGTTTTGTTATGGCCAGACGGGCCTCTGGTGTAACCGTTCATATTGGTGCCCCTTCATAAATATTGTCAGACCTTTTATCTTCTCTAGCTGCCTGCGTCTAGCTCATGTTCACTTGTATAATGCATTGCTTATAAAGGATGCGGATAAACTGCTTAGAGGGGGAATAAGAGGGACCGAAATAAATATGTGTTGTCGAGTAAATATATGTCGAAAGTGCGTCCTTGCAGTGCCACAGACCGTCAAGGTGATGTTACCGATTTGACATCATACAAGAAGCACACTTGTGAGGTTCTGAGTTCGTTCTTCGGAACAAATGACTTCACGCGTGTCAGGAATATGAGATACAGTTGACATGCACATTGGTTGAGCTGGTTGCCTGCATGCCAGGCGCTTCACCAAAACTTCACTTGACTAAGGTTAAGCTCGGGTTTGTTGTTATTGACAGACATGATAAAAATAAATACTTATATTTTTAAATTATGCTGTTCGTCATGTCATGTTACTATCAGATGTAGGGCACTTTATTTCGCCTCTTTATACTGGAAACATCCGGCTATTAATTTCGCCATTAATGTTGGTCACCCTGATGGAATAAGACTGCAAGTGACTGCCTTATGGTAAGGTTAAAGCCGTCATGCACGTACCTAAGTGGGGTGTAGGTATAATCAGCGAAGCATGTCTTTACAATGGAGTAACCAGCCTTCTGAGGATCTCTTCTGTGTGTTCTGAGGTAAGTGGGCGTAGTTTATGTCGCCGTATTGCAGTCAACGTCACGCAAAAAAGTAATGTAGGAAACAGGTTAGGAGGGTACCTATATGTATATTGGTACACACCTTATGAAGCCATTCTTGACGGTTTATCTAACTTGCTCGCTCAGATGATTACAGTTCAGACGAACCCGTCATCAGCGACAGTTCGGCACGTGTGGTCCATGAACAGTTCCTCAAATATAGTACTGCCATACATGTAATGAATCGTTCACTGAAAGTTATCTGAAGACATATGAAATAATACATATTGGGAAGCTTCCCTATTCTTGTGGTATGTGTTTTACTTCCTACCGTTGGATCTTGTCCCGTCCTTTCGTTATCTTTTATATTTATACTGGCTCATAACCCCACCGTTATTCGATCCCCGGACTGTTCAGCCCATAGCAAGTGGCTCTAAGTGTTTGAATGTACTTGAGGTGTCTGTGGATTTTCTGGGCACACCTTACTAAGGAAAAACAGATCATCTTAGGGACATACACAATGAGAGGTTAGGTCTAGTAATTAAGAAACTGCAATGTTGTTGTATTTATTGTGGGACATACAGTTATTACACAGATATGTTACTACAGTAGAAACACATGACAGTTTGAACTATGGTAGTGTAAACCAGAGGGTCTGAAATGGTGTTCTGACTCCAAGCTTGCTGTTAGACAGCACTGAGAATGCAACAGTTGCAGAGGTTTTGTAAAGGAAGTGAGGTAAACTGAAATGTTGCTGTTAGGTCTAGAACACTCATCATTCATTTGTAGAACACACAAATTACAGGAGGCATATTTCATGCAAAAAATACTTTTGCAATCATTCAATGTGTTACTGGTTTTCAGGTTTATACAGCAGTGCATGTATACTGTTTATTCTGGTCATCTTAGAATGATGACTTGCAGTTTGTTAGGTTGGTGCCATTGTTTCAAAGAAACTACCGCTCTGAAGACGGAGGCAGTATTTTCGTCTGAAATGTTTGTAACCACCAACAATACCTTACAGTGTCATAACCAATCATAAGCGTGTGCAGCACATTTCATTACGGAGTTTTATTTTTAATTTTTTAAAGGGTGAACATTTATTGAATACTCAAAGGACATTATTTATTATTCACCAAACTAAAGAAACAAAAATTTAACTTTTTTAAACTATCATCTTAACTGTGCCTAAAAATACACACTTAAAAAAGAGACATAAAATACTAAATTTTGACTGTTTGACACACCTGTGTAACCAGTCACATTGCAAAATATAAAGGCACTTCGAGATTTGAAGCTTCAAAAATGTACCTGCCAATTCTATATTGTGGTATTATGTGCAAAGCATATTAGTAAAACATTTAGAAAAACCTCTGAAGCTGTTTGCTGTGAAACACATTTCAAAACTTTCATATGTCTTCAACATACAAAGCATACACAGTACATGAACTTTACTTGTAAAATATACAAATGATTTTGTGCTTTGTGTGAAGGTTATACATTCAGTACGAAAATATGCCAGTCTGTGTATCCAAGCTGAAGGTTGCCACTTCAGACATGTAGTATATAACATATTGTAAATGGTAATAACAGCCTGTTAATGAAAATGACTAATGTATGTGTAAATCATTCTTGAACTTTAAATGCCCATATTTCCTGTAACCGTTCAGAAGTGGTCTCATGCCTGGGAATTACTTCAGGAATAATCTCCTGAAATACTGACATAATGTCATGAAATGCTCTGTATATCTGTAATTTATTTAAATTTCACAACTTCTACAAAAAGTGGACGCTTTTTTGCCATGTAATACTACTGCTGTATCACTGTTTTTATAGCTCTTTTCCATAACCTGACTTTTTTTCAGCATCAGGGGCTTGCTGTGGTTAACAGGTTTTCGCAGCATCGTCATTGGTCTGTGATAACCTAAGTTATCACAGACCAATGAAAGTCCTCAAAACACCTCAGTGTTAATTATAGGAAGCCCCTGATGATGACCCCCTCCAACTTTGAAATATGTTGGATGTAATGTGAATAAGCTATAACAGAAATATAGTTATATTAGAAGGTGAAAAAGTGTCCATTTATTTAACGATGTAATGGTATGCCAGTGAGTGTTAAAATTTGACAAAAATCGTCATGCAAAGCCCTCCCTTGGAACAACCATATGCTGGTCTAAACAGTGCCTCACAACCCATGGCACTAAAAACGTTGAGTGAGTGTGCTACAGATAATACTATTATCAGGACTCCACCATGTTTATCTTGCGAAGGTTGGCAGCAACTGCAACATCAATCAGGTTATTTCCTAGAAAGAAATCTGTTGCGACAATGTTGGCATGTGGCCACCATTGGTTACGAAACCATGATGTCAGGTTTCGATTGACTGCATCAGCCATTGCACGCAGGCTGCCTGTTGGGTTGAACATGACATCGAGGGGTGTTGGCGTCAGCTCTGCCATGGCAGCCCACAGGACAGGAGAACGCTGCTTGGCATTGTCCATGCTCTGCTGTAGGAAGTTCTGGAGCCCACTGGGGGTCTGCTGGTTGCCCCACACCTGTGACAGTGGGCCCCACAGCCAAGCAGACTCTGCAACATGTGTAATCTTGAAGATTAAAGTCTTCTTGGATGTGAAACTGTGTGGTTGGGTGAGTAGTTTGTGATGTTTCGAACGATCATGGTGTCTTTGCCTTCAGGGTCAGGCAGTCCAAGAAGCTTTCTTTCTTGTTGGACTGCTTCACTTTGAAGATCAACACACTACACTCCTTTTAAATGGCAGGAACTTCTAACACAATGGCATCACATCCCACAAGACTTAAATCCTCAGTAACAATGCTGTGAGAATGCCTAACATTGCAGTGTGAGGCATTGTATATCCCTCCTGTGCTTATTCGAAAGGACTTTGTATGAATTGGCAATTAGGCCATTTTTCTTCCAAAACAGTCCTGTAACTTTCTTTCATGTGTCATTACTCTCATGAACTTTCCCAAGAAGGTTATTGTTATGAATTCCTTAGAACAACAGTCACGATTTCCTGATTCTCTCCATGCAAGACTCGGGCCTCAACCGCTAACTTCTACATCCTCCTGATTTGCCATTCACTTTTGTTAGACATTTTTAAATAGTTGCAAAAAATACTGTAGCTTTGTCACATCTGTCTGTCTGTGTGTCTACACAGCACAACTCGACTCCTCCTGCATGGATTTTTGTGAAATTTTGTAAATGGGATTTTACACACATTTGTCTGAGAAAGTTCATGTTTGCTTACAGTTGAACGAAAATTACATGCACATTACATGACAAGTGCATCGTGCCATGATTGCTTGTCATAATTGAGACAGACTGTGTTCTCTGTGAGATGTGGACTGAGGTAAACAAACAAAGAAACATCATTATCTATTCCAAACTTGTTTCTAAGATACAGAGAAAACATCTCCCATTTGAGAAGCACAAAGTTGTGTTTGATGGTACACCCATTGCTACATTATGGAGGACACATTACCCACATAAAAAACAGAAGAAAGACACAATCTGTTGCTCAGATACAGAGATAATTCATAGCATGTGCTGTGTAAAACATGGATGGGCACATTTTGTATCCTCACATCTTCTCTGTTCTTCAAAATCTGGGGAAATTAACAGAGTAAGCGAACGTGAAGTGTTACATTCAGCAAACACTTTCTGTCATCTTCAGTGATATCTCAGATAAAATACTTGAAATTGTAAGGCTTACCTGTTGCAACATTTTTGTCCCCATATGTGACAATAAGCCTGCGGTTGTCATTGCGGTCCCAAATGTCTCTCAGCAGAGTAGATGCACTGACTGACTGGGCAGGCAGTGCAATGGACCTGAGCTCTCTGGTTAGTAGTGCCACCAGGCGTCGGTGCCGGGCAGGGCGCCCGTGGAACCCAACAGGAAACCGGTGCAGATCCAATATCACAACTTCACCTTTTGTTTTCTGCAGAAACTGCTTGACGTCACGCAGAACGGGCAGCAATGGGCCAACACGGATCAGGTCATGGTTCACCCAGAACCTGTATGAAGCATGTCTGCAGTATGTTCTTTCGCCAAAGATTGTTAAATGTAAGAGATCAGGTAAATATTCAGTTTTAGAAGTATATTTATATATTTGTAAGAGATATGTCTGGAAACTGACTGTTCCACACAACCACAATTTATTTTTTACAAAGGTAGAAAGTTCATTGCTTCATTAATGCTTTAAAGCACTGTATGTATTATATGTACCACCTGTTGTGACATTAAAATACACTCTATTTATGTATTCTGTATATTCATAGAATGAACAGCATTGACTAATCCATCTTTGTAATGGAGATGCAGTGGGTTTACTCTGAGGTAGGAACTGACTGTTTAAGTATCATTTAGATGAACTTAAACCTGTCTGGCCATGCTATGGCTCAGGTGGTTGTTCAGCGGCCTCTCACTGCGGAGGCCCAGGTTTGATCCCAGGCCAGTCTCTGTGAGATTTGTGGTGGACAAAGTGGCACTGGGACAAGTTTCTCTCCCAGTACTTCGGTTTTCCCTGTCAGTATCATTCCAGCAATGCTCCATACTCATTCATACATGTACCACCAACGCTGTATAATGTTTCTCTCCCAGTACTTCAGTTTTCCCCTGTCAGTATCATTCCACCAATGCTCCATACTCATTCATACATGTACCACCAACGCTGTATAATGTTTCTCTCCCAGTACTTCAGTTTTCCCCTGTCAGTATCATTCCACCAATGATCCATACACATTCATCCATCTACCACCAACGCTGTATAATGTTTCTCTCCCAGTACTTAAGTTTTCCCCTGCCAGTATCATTCCACCAATGCTCCATACTCATTCATACATCTACCACCAACGCTGTATAATGTTTCTCTCCCAGTACTTCAGTTTTCCCCTGTCAGTATCATTCCACCAATGCTCCATACTCATTCATACATCTACCACCAACGCTGTATAATGTTTCTCTCCCAGTACTTCAGTTTTCCCCTGTCAGTATCATTCCACCAATGATCCATACACATTCATCCATCTACCACCAACGCTATATAATGTTTCTCTCCCAGTACTTCAGTTTTTCCCCTGTCAGTATCATTCCACCAATGCTCCATACATCATTCCATACATCTACCACCAACGCTGTATAATGTTTCTCTCCCAGTACTTCAGTTTCCCCTGTCAGTATCATTCCACCAATGCTCCATACTCATTCATACATCTACCACCAACGCTGTATAATGTTTCTCTCCCAGTACTTCAGTTTTCCCCTGTCAGTATCATTCCACCAATGCTCCATACTCATTCATACATCTACCACCAACGCTGTATAATGTTTCTCTCCCAGTACTTCAGTTTCCCCTGTCAGTATCATTCCACCAATGCTCCATACTCATTCATACATCTACCACCAACGCTGTATAATGTTTCTCTCCCAGTACTTCAGTTTCCCCTGTCAGTATCATTCCACCAATGCTCCATACACATTCATACATCTACCACCAATGCTGTATAATGTTTCTCTCCCAGTACTTCAGTTTTCCCCATCAATATCATTCCAGCAATGCTCCATACTCATCTTCATCTACACATTGCTCTTACCAGAAGGACAAATTGGTGAAGCCTCAAAATCTTGAAGCAAAGGAATGCTTTTTCAGACTGTCTGTACCTGCAGGTATAGTAGTACCAGTTGGATTGGAACATACCTGGTTCCATGATCCTTTGTATGATTGTTGTTACCAGGGGGATAGTACCCCACACGTAGGTCAAGGTAGCGAATGCCATGCACCAGTTGACCCCACACACCAGTGTCCTGTGTCAGCAAGTAACGTGAGAAAGTGTCCTTTCGAGTGAAAGAACTCTTGTAGCATGCTGAGTTGTGGGTGCCAGGAATGAGTAGGCCGCCCAGTGACAGGGAACGTAGCTGCGGCCTGAAATGGGCAGCAGTGGCATGACACTTGTAACATGGTTTAAATTAAATGTAGTTTGCAACTGGTATCCTACTTGTCTGAGCTCTGTTTTATGTGATGTTATGTCTGTACAGTGACTAGGCTACGGGTTGAACGATCTGGATTTCGATTTCTGACAGGGACAGATAATTTTCCTCTTGCCCAAAATGTCCGGACTGGCTCTGGGACCCACCCAACCTCCTATGCAAGGCGTCCTGGGTTTAACTTCTCTGGGCATAAAGCAGCCAGGGTATGAAGTTGAGCAGTCACCTTCCTCTAATGTCGAGGTTAAGAAGGAGTGCAGGTATACATTTTGGTTTCATAAAATGCAGGGAATTTCTTGACTAGCTGGGGAACCAGTCAGTCAGTGTTAGACCTGAGGTGCTGAACACACGGTCCCTTGATGGTGATGGTGATGGTGGTGATGATGTACTTGCCTGTGGTCCCACATCCAGGTGGGGCGTATCTTGAGGCAATCCATGTGCACCAGCTGGTCTCCCCGGAATGAGGCAGCCCAATAGGGAAGGCAGTGATCTCCGTCTGTGGGTGTGGCATTGTTCCCTAGTTCCCAGCCCCCAGGCAGTAACGGGTGCCCAAGACTGACATTTGTTCTGAAGAAGCCATCTTGATGGTCTGCAGGGCGTACTTTTACGAGTGGACTTGGTGCCCCTGCAACATTGACAGCTCTGCTTCGTCACTTTTTGATTCTGAATGCACTTGAATTTTGAAATTGGTGTTTCACTGGAAGGGACTGTGCATGTTGGGGGACCGTGGGGGCACGGCAGTTGTAACATAGCATGAGGACATCGCGGTTTGACCTGCAGACCGTGGGGGCACGGCAGTTGTAACATAGCATGAGGACATCGCGGTTTGACCTGCAGACCATGGGGGCACGGCAGTTGTAACATAGCATCAGGACATCGCGGTTTGACCTGCAGACCGTGGGGGCACGGCAGTTGTAACATAGCATCAGGACATCGCGGTTTGACCTGCAGACCGTGGGGGCACGGCAGTTGTAACATAGCATCAGGACATCGCGGTTTGACCTGCAGACCGTGGGGGCATGGCAGTTGTAACATAGCATCAGGACATCGCGGTTTGACCTGCAGACCGTGGGGGCATGGCAGTTGTAACATAGCATCAGGACATCGCGGTTTGACCTGCAGACCGTGGGGGCATGGCAGTTGTAACATAGCATCAGGACATCGCGGTTTGACCTGCAGACCATGGGGGCATGTCAATTGTAACATAGCATCAGGACATCGCGGTTTGACCTGCAGACCGTGGGGGCATGGCAGTTGTAACATAGCATCAGGACATCGCGGTTTGACCTGCAGACCATGGGGGCATGGCAGTTGTAACATAGCATCAGGACATCGCGGTTTGACCTGCAGACCATGGGGGCATGTCAATTGTAACATAGCATCAGGACATCGCGGTTTGACCTGCAGACCATGGGGGCATGGCAGTTGTAACATAGCATCAGGACATCGCGGTTTGACCTGCAGACCATGGGGGCATGTCAATTGTAACATAGCATCAGGACATCGCGGTTTGACCTGCAGACCGTGGGGGCATGGCAGTTGTAACATAGCATCAGGACATCGCGGTTTGACCTGCAGACCATGGGGGCATGGCAGTTGTAACATAGCATCAGGACATCGCGGTTTGACCTGCAGACCATGGGGGCATGTCAATTGTAACATAGCATCAGGACATCGCGGTTTGACCTGCAGACCATGGGGGCATGGCAGTTGTAACATAGCATCAGGACATCGCGGTTTGACCTGCAGACCATGGGGGCATGGCAGTTGTAACATAGCATCAGGACATCGCGGTTTGACCTGCAGACCATGGGGGCATGGCAGTTGTAACATAGCATCAGGACATCGCGGTTTGACCTGCAGACCATGGGGGCATGTCAATTGTAACATAGCATCAGGAC
The DNA here is from genome assembly GCA_021186555.1 of Reticulitermes speratus. Classification (NCBI taxonomy): domain Eukaryota; kingdom Metazoa; phylum Arthropoda; class Insecta; order Blattodea; family Rhinotermitidae; genus Reticulitermes; species Reticulitermes speratus. The sequence continues at coordinate 459,447 of JAJKFL010000012.1, read as the reverse complement.
ATCGCGGTTTGACCTGCAGACCATGGGGGCATGGCAGTTGTAACATAGCATCAGGACATCGCGGTTTGACCTGCAGACCATGGGGGCATGGCAGTTGTAACATAGCATCAGGACATCGCGGTTTGACCTGCAGACCGTGGGGGCATGGCAGTTGTAACATAGCATCAGGACATCGCGGTTTGACCTGCAGACCGTGGGGGCATGGCAGTTGTAACATAGCATCAGGACATCGCGGTTTGACCTGCAGACCATGGGGGCATGGCAGTTGTAACATAGCATCAGGACATCGCGGTTTGACCTGCAGACCATGGGGGCATGTCAATTGTAACATAGCATCAGGACATCGCGGTTTGACCTGCAGACCATGGGGGCATGGCAGTTGTAACATAGCATCAGGACATCGCGGTTTGACCTGCAGACCATGGGGGCATGGCAGTTGTAACATAGCATCAGGACATCGCGGTTTGACCTGCAGACCATGGGGGCATGGCAGTTGTAACATAGCATCAGGACATCGCGGTTTGACCTGCAGACCATGGGGGCATGGCAGTTGTAACATAGCATCAGGACATCGCGGTTTGACCTGCAGACCATGGGGGCATGTCATTTGTAACATAGCATCAGGACATCGCGGTTTGACCTGCAGACCATGGGGGCATGGCAATTGTAACATAGCATCAGGACATCGCGGTTTGACCTGCAGACCATGGGGGCATGTCATTTGTAACATAGCATCAGGACATCGCGGTTTGACCTGCAGACCATGGGGGCATGGCAATTGTAACATAGCATCAGGACATCGCGGTTTGACCTGCAGACCATGGGGGCATGGCAATTGTAACATAGCATCAGGACATCGCGGTTTGACCTGCAGACCATGGGGGCATGTCATTTGTAACATAGCATCAGGACATCGCAGTTTGACCTGCAGACCATGGGGGCATGGCAATTGTAACATAGCATCAGGACATTACGGTTTGACCTGCAGACCATGGGGGCATGGCAATTGTAACATAGCATCAGGACATTACGGTTTGACCTGCAGACCATGGGGGCACAGTAATTTTAACATAGCATCAGGACATCACTGTTTGACCTGCAGACCATGGGGGCAAAGTAATTGTAACATAGCATCAGGACATCGCGGTTTGACCTGCAGACCATGGGGGCATGTCAATTGTAACATAGCATCAGGACATCGCGGTTTGACCTGCAGACCATGGGGGCATGTCATTTGTAACATAGCATCAGGACATCGCGGTTTGACCTGCAGACCATGGGGGCATGGCAATTGTAACATAGCATCAGGACATCGCGGTTTGACCTGCAGACCATGGGGGCATGTCATTTGTAACATAGCATCAGGACATCGCGGTTTGACCTGCAGACCATGGGGGCATGGCAATTGTAACATAGCATCAGGACATCGCGGTTTGACCTGCAGACCATGGGGGCATGTCATTTGTAACATAGCATCAGGACATCGCGGTTTGACCTGCAGACCATGGGGGCATGGCAATTGTAACATAGCATCAGGACATCGCGGTTTGACCTGCAGACCATGGGGGCATGGCAATTGTAACATAGCATCAGGACATCGCGGTTTGACCTGCAGACCATGGGGGCATGTCATTTGTAACATAGCATCAGGACATCGCAGTTTGACCTGCAGACCATGGGGGCATGGCAATTGTAACATAGCATCAGGACATTACGGTTTGACCTGCAGACCATGGGGGCATGGCAATTGTAACATAGCATCAGGACATTACGGTTTGACCTGCAGACCATGGGGGCACAGTAATTTTAACATAGCATCAGGACATCACTGTTTGACCTGCAGACCATGGGGGCAAAGTAATTGTAACATAGCATCAGGACATGACTGTTTGACCTGCAGACCATGGGGGTACAGTAAATGTAACATAGCATCAGGACATCACTGTTTGACCTGCAGACCATGGGGGCACGGTAATTTTAACATAGCATCAGGACATCACTGTTTGACCTGCAGACCATGGGGGCACAGTAATTGTAACATAGCATCAGGACATGACTGTTTGACCTGCAGACCATGGGGGCACGGTAATTTTAACATAGCATCACGACATCACTGTTTGACCTGCAGACCATGGGGCACGGTAATTGTAACATAACATCAGGACATCACTCTTTGACCTGCAGACCATGCGGGCACAGTAATTGTAACATAGCATCAGGACATCACTGTTTGACCTGCAGACCATGGGGGCACGGTAATTTTAACATAGCATCAGGACATCACTGTTTGACCTGCAGACCATGGGGGCATGGCAATTGTAACATAGCATCAGGACATCACTGTTTGACCTGCAGACCATGCGGGCACAGTAATTGTAACATAGCATCAGGACATCACTGTTTGACCTGCAGACCATGGGGGCACAGTAATTTTAACATAACATCAGGGCATGACTGTTTGACCTGCAGACCATGGGGGTACAGTAATTGTAACATAGCATCAGGACATCACTGTTTGACCTGCAGACCATGGGGGCACGGTAATTTTAACATAGCATCAGGACATCACTGTTTGACCTGCAGACCATGGGGGCATGGCAATTGTAACATAGCATCAGGACATCACTGTTTGACCTGCAGACCATGCGGGCACAGTAATTGTAACATAGCATCAGGACATCACTGTTTGACCTGCAGACCATGGGGGCATGGCAATTGTAACATAGCATCAGGACATCACTGTTTGACCTGCTGACAGTACAGAGTGAGGTTTTGCACTGTTTTTGTCGGCCCCTTCAGGAAAATGCTGGATTAGTGACTCAACTTATGGTGCAGCTGCTTGTCTAATTTCCTAATCACTGAGTCATTTGATGCTGTATAGTCTAAGGCACTAAAAGTATTGTGAAAAAAGTCTTTAACAAATGAATAAATCAGCTGACCCTCCCCCCCCCCACCCGATGCTATTTGGTTGAAAGTGGCGGGCTCTTGTGAACACAGTAATGAACCTTGGGGTTCCATAAAATGAAGGGATTTCTTGACTAGCTGTGGCAAGGAGGACTCTTCTCCATGGACTTACTTATTTAATTTTTATTTTTGTAATTATGGAAGTTATTAATTGAGGCAACATAATCCTTGTGACCCAATATTCATGTGCCTAATGTCAAAATTGTAACCAATCAGATTATCAGGGCCATCAATATATGTTTCTGAGGTTACGAATGTACAGCGCTTTGCTGCAAGTCCCCTACACACTTTCATATCAAAATGTACAGCGCTTTGCTGCAAGTCCCCTATACACTTTCATATCAAAATGTACAGCGCTTTGCTGCAAGTCCCCTACACACTTTCATGTCAAAATGTACAGTGCTTTGCTGCAAGTCCCGTACACACTTTCATGTCAAAATATTGACTGTTATGTCACTGACCTGAAGTGCTGGGATTAGAGTCGAAGAGTCCGACCCAGTCTGGCAACATTGCTGGGTCACAAGATGGTTCCCAATTCAACTCCAGATCTCGATCGGTAAGCCCACGACCGTGAGGTGATTGTCGCCACAGCGATGACACCGTGAGGAACACAGCATTGCAGTCGAAACCTGTTTGCTCATATGTCAGTTATTGAGTAAAGACCTTACACTGTGGTACCACTACAACGTATATTTGTGTTAGCAGAAGCTAAAAGAGGTAGGGGAATATAGAGGCATTATTTTACCTAACAATTTTCACTACTCATTTTCCATCAGCTTGCTTAAATTATAAAACTTATAGTGTGCAATAAACAGTGTGTTTGTTAGATGTCAGTCATGTCTGTGAACAGAAGGAAGTACTTCTAGCACCTTCTTTCAATATGGCGAGTATAAACCTTAATATTAACTGCCACACGTTGAACATGTGGACCCTGACTCATGGCAAATACGAATAGCAGTGATCACTGCACTGCTTGCCATTAAATGAAACAGTCGGAGTGAAAGTAATGGTGTGAATTGTTAGATAAAATAATGTCCCTGTATTATAAACCCATAATATAAATTTTATCACATGGTGCCTAACATTTTATACATTCCAAACCAGAAGTGTGACATGCCAGTTCCTAATTGTGCTTACAAACACAACATTGAACTGTTTCATGGTGTGTAGCCTGCTGATGTCTGGCATAATTGTTGGACACTTAACAGTGAATGTCCACAGGCAGTGTTGACGCACATGGTGCCAGTGCTAGTATGGGCAGCCCACTGTGTGAGCAAAGTGCAGTGTTTTTGACACGTTGCAGTGGGTGGCACATATAATTACCACTGGGCTTTAAGTGGTTAATGCTACCCTCTCGCCTTGTCCTGTATCAAAACTGCACATAGAACACAGTAACACAGTAATGCGTGCCACCTATCGCTGTGAGCTGAACAGCGAGTGAGTGGTTGGTGCTTCTTTGTATTCAGGAAAGCCAGGAGATGGATATTTTATGTAGCTTGATTCTACAGTCAAATTGCAGGCTATTACCACAAACTGGAGCACTCCTGCTTCCTTCCACATCCCTTCTAATTCGTTATTCACTGTCATCCTGCCATTCAGTGTTGTTTATTCAGAGCAATTTAAAGTGTCAGTAATAAATGATAAATTAATAAGAGAGCTTGACATTGTATTTACCGTGCATTTTTTCAATTAAGATATGTTCAATAAACACCAACTAATGCACATAAACTTTATTCACAATAGTTTATTCTTAAAATTCCCCTATACGTGTTTCGGTGGTTTAAACCACCATCTTCAGGGGGTCGTAAAGATTATTTAGCATAGACCATACAGTTATTACATATGTGGTTACATCCGTATATGTAGAATATGAGTGGTCTATTATTGTGCACTTGGTACAGTATTGTAAAATAAGTTATTATAAAATAAAGTAAAATGTTGCTAAAATGATTACGTAGCTTGTAGTCAATAAGAAAATTATTGGCAGTCTGGTCTTGAGGTTCTGTGCATTTTAAATTGCCGTAAGAAGGTCATCTGTATGTACTGGGTGAGCTGCATGACGTTCGTGTCGTGTGGTTGCGGTGCGATTATTATTATTACTATTATTATTATATTATTATCATAACTTATTTTACAATATTGTATAAAGTGGACAATAATAGACCACTCATATTCTACATATACGGATGTAACCACATATGTAATAACTGTAAGGTCTATGCATAATAATCTCTACGACCCCCTGAAGATGGTGGTTTAAACCACCGAAACACGTATAGGGGAATTTTAAAAATAAACTATTGTGAATAAAGTTTATGTGCATTAGTTGGTGTTTATTGAACATATCTCAATAAGAGAGCATTCCATACTGGGTCCATTATGTAGCTGAGCAGCAATGCGCGCTACGCAGAGACAGGTGACCCTATTACTTTGGAATAAAGGTTTTCAATTGTCTTCCAGCTGATATAAAGGAATTGTCTGATGACATAAAATGTTTTAAAAATGCCTTAAAGCGGGTTTTTCATCTACATTCTTTTTACTCTGTGGAGGATAGTTTAATTACAATATAATGAACTGAACAAGATTTATTGGTTTTAATTGTTTTTATGACAGTGCTAGGTTTTAGCAGTATTCTGTATTAATTGTTTTACTATATGTTTTGTGCGTTAGGCCTATTTTGTAGACTGTATGTGTTGTTTGACAATGTGTATTTTGTATGACTTGTTGGTTCGTATGTTTGACCAAATCCACATCCTGTTTTGTCTCTGAGACTGTATATTGGATTTACGGATTGTGAATAAAATACTAATACTAATACAGATATGTGCTCCAGTCTGACCTTGGCATAGTGGCAGTATGATCTCGATAGGTGGCCTGCCCCTTGTGGGTCACGTGAGACTTGCACTGCCCCTGTCAGTGCCCGTCTCTGTGTATATCATGGAAATGACTGGAAGGTCATGTAGATAGAATAGGTTCAGATAGGTGGTTGATAGTGTAAAACTGTACCATGAACTTGGAGACACTGAGGAGAGATTATGAGGCTCGTACAGACAGGAGGACCCTTTCCCTTGGGGTAATGCAGCCAGGGCATGAAGCTAACCACTTACCTCCATCTAGTGCCGAGGTTAATGAGTGGAGCTGTACCTCCACTCCCTGTACATGCCTCCATAATCTGCACAGGGATAACTATACTTTTACCTCGCTCATAATCCCTTAGAGGGAGCACTCCATATGTTGAAATCCATTAAAGGTAAAGGTAAACATAAAGTTGTCCCTACCCATGATGTGACATAGGAGGAGAAGAAATATGGCTCCATTTATTCTTAATCTGGACACTAAATGGAGGTGAGTGGTCAGCTTCATGTCCTGGCTACGTTTTGGTGAAAGAACTTGAGCAGTACCCATTAAATAAGAGGCTGGGTGGTTTGCAGACTTGGTCCGGATGCTTTGGAGTAGAGAAAAATCTCTTGCCCCTGCGAGGAATTGAACTGCAGATCATCCAGCCAGCATCCCTTTCACTATTCTGACCGAGCTACCCCAGCTTAAACCGTGTCATTCAAACCGCCCATGACACAATCAGTCTCGTGCGTGGCAATGTATCACACATAACTGTTAGGTGTACCCGGACAGAACGACTGCCAGTGATAACAGATGCATGCAAAGCTGTGTGCTGTAGATACAGCTTGAAGTGTCCAGCAGCAAGTGCTGGTGTTAGGCACTAGGTAGCAGAGTCAGGCAGTGACAGTGCCAGGCGGTAAGTAGCAGTGTTAGCAAGTGGCAGTGTCAGGCAGTAACTGACAGTGCCAGGCAATAAGTGATGATATTAGGCAGTAACTGAGTGCCAGGCAATAAGTGATGGTATCACACAAGTGACAGTGCCAGGCAATAAGTGACGGTATTAGGCAGTAACTGAGTGCCAGGCAATAAGTGATGGTATCACGCAGCAAGTGACAGTGCCAGGCAATAAGTGATGGTATTAGGGAGTAACTGACAGTACCAAGCAATAAGTGATGGTATCAGGCAGTAACTGACAGTGCCAGGCAATAAGCAATGGTATTAGGCAGTAACTGACAGTGCCAGGCAATAAGTGATGGTATCAGGCAGTAACTGACAGTGCCAGGCAATAAGTGATGGTATTAGGCAGTAACTGAGTGCCAGGCAATAAGTGATGGTATCATGCAGCAAGTGACAGTGCCAGGCAATAAGCGATGGTATTAGGCAGTAACTGACAGTGCCAGGCAATAAGTGATGGTATCAGGCAGTAACTGACAGTGCCAGGCAATAAGCGATGGTATTAGGCAGTAACTGACAGTGCCAGGCAATAAGTGATGGTATCAGGCAGTAACTGACAGTGCCAGGCAATAAGTGATGGTATTAGGCAGTAACTGAGTGCCAGGCAATAAGTGATGGTATCAGGCAGTAACTGACAGTGCCAGGCAATAAGCGATGGTATTAGGCAGTAACTGACAGTGCCAGGCAATAAGTGATGGTATCACACAACAAGTGACAGTGCCAGGCAATAAGTGATGGTATTAGGCAGTAACTGACAGTGCCAGGCAATAAGTGATGGTATGACACAAGTGACAGTGCCAGGCAATAAGTGATGGTAGTAGGCAGTAACTGACAGTGCCAGGCAATAAGTGATGGTATCAGGCAGCAAGTGACAGTGTCGTACAGTAAACACCATTTACCCCTCTCAGAATTTACATGAGCAAATGTTTATTCTTGTTGTGATTTATTTTGGTCTAGAGATGAATGTGATTTGCAGTGACCTGTGACTGATGCTGGCATCACTGTCGGGGTTAGTAGTGGCACAAACAGCAGTGATTGCTGTGGTGCCTGGTAACTGTAATCAGTGTCAGTATATACTCGTAGTTGTGAAGACCTTGCTAACACTTGGCAAGAATCAGGGATGAATTACGTGGCACTGCACCGCGACGAGACTTGGACCACACATTCAAGCAGCTGAGACCATGAGCTTCTGGCATGTGACACCATATAACAGGGGTGGCCAGCTAGACAGCTTCAGGAGCCACACTTTAGGAGGCGAATTTGGCAAGAGCCATGTCTTTATTCATTAAAAAAAAATAAAATAATTTTTCGTTTATTTGTTGGCTTCTTATTTGTGTTTATTCAAGCAGAATAGGTTTGAGTTAGATATGAGTCTCCTTTCTATAGACAACATTATAGTGCTGCTCACATTTAGCCTCATGTGCAAGTAAGCTACTTGAATACAGTGTTAGCTTTTGACAGGCAACGTGTGCATGCCACACCATTGCTCAGCCGCATTGTGGCCACCCATGCTATATAGTGTGGTAGATAGGCACTGTCACTTACTGGTTAGAACAGCTGTAACCTTGACAGTATGGGATACAGGTCTGTTATCTCTCAGCCAGTCTTGTAGAGAGAACTTACAGGTCCTGTCAAAAATAATATGTCTCTATCACTCCATCTTTCGCTTTGCACCAGCTGCCGTTTATAACATGCCACTATCAAATTTATGCACAGCTCTGAACAGACAGAACACAACAGAAATTACAATCACAAGACACAACTGCACCTCATCCCAATGTATTTTTAACTGGGATACATTGGTTACGGTTTATAACAGCTAACAGACTTGATTCCACCTGTGCCACCACTGCCATGTTCATAGCTGTTGTGTTGTGTGCAAGTATTGTAATGTCAGAGGAAACTGCTGCTTATGTCTTCAGGATGGAAGTTACGTTTCCAGACAGGCAGTAGGTGCTTCTGCATCATCTCTTAGTTTTTGGCGGGTGAAATTTTCAAGCAGAAGGCCGGAAGTCAGTCACTTCTGCAGTGACAGTGATAGCTGGTTGACAGACAAACCAAACAAATGCCCTACTCTTGACACATCATGTGCGGTGTAGGCCTATCTGCCAGCTCTGCTAGGTTCTTCACTGGCCAAAAGCTAACAAATGACCTGTATGAAATTACAGGGCATCACAATTACTGGATGTTTCCTGACGTTTCAAAGGAGCATGGTGCCTCCACCTTCAAGAGTTGAGAAGTCCAACGAATCTGAACCCCTTGAAGATGAAGGTGCACGATGCTTTAAAACACTGGGAAACAGTGACACAGTGTAACATCACAGAAGACCTGAATCTATAACAGCACTGCTGTGGAAACCTGAACTCTCACATGCAAGTTGTCATATTGGAATATAGCCTTCAGTGCTGACACACCTGTAACGCCACTACAAGATAATTGTTACTCAGTAGACCCCCCCAGTCTCGTAGCTGTGAGAATTCGAAATCTGTGTCGGTTGTTCTGTAACATTCGGTATTTTGTCATAACTGGGGGACAAAATAAGGGGCACAGTTTTTACTGTCGCAGTGCAGGCCTCGATGTTCAGTTACATTGTGTATCTCATGTGGCGTAAATGGCTGTCAGTGGATTAATGAGATGTCTGTCACGTCTCTTACATTTGACTGCATTTCAAGTCACGTGTATTACAGTGAATGGTGCTTATATTTCTGTTATTGATTACTGAATTGTGTTTAGTGGAGGCACAATACATTTGAATTTGAACCAATGAACATTTTACTGTAACCTGGAGAACCATTGTGCTAAGACATAAGCAGGTGTGACATCACTCTTAAAGGCTATGACATACGGTAGAGTATCGATGTTAGGGATTTCAAATGTCAGTAATCACCCGTTTTAATACGATTGTTTTGACTTCTTTTGACTGATTCCGATGAGTTGGGTGGTCTCCACTTGGCTGGCGAGTCGGCTTTCCCCTGTGTCGTGCCGTTGTGTCAATCACGCCTCAGTCACGTCCTGTCTGTCAACAAGCGAGGTTGACTGCTTTCATGCTGTATAGAATGAGACTGTCCTTCAATCACTTTATGTATTTTGTGCTTCCAAAAAGTGTCTGTATTTGATTAAAAATGAACTTTCATGCTTTTTGAGGTTGTTCTGTATTTTTGTTACTTCTACTTCAAAAGTGCTTGGAACCAAATAGACGCTTTACATAGAACATGGATTCTGATATTAGCAGGGTTATATTGGCCCCATTTAATCACAAACATTGAGACTCCCTTGTACTTACATTTTGAAACACTGTACAAACCTGGCAGTCTGGCATTAACATTCTCATCTTAATCATGACCATTATCACTGTTTCCCCTATCTTGTCAGTATTGTGGTTAAATTTTTGTGTTTGGAACTTAAACACAGGCGGTACGTACGGTCTGCAGTGACGGCAAGTCCAACGCAAAGGAGCACAGTGGAGACACGGAACGCAGCCATCACTGGCGGTGGCGCTTTGCCAACTGGGGTCATCTGGCTGTGATGAGACTCAATTGAATAATGACCTCACTTCCTCATGGTTGTATGGAAATAAGTGAAAGGGCTGTACAAACATTGTAACTAGATGTGCCTGGTGTGAAGTGTCTGAATGCCAGTGTCATTGTAAGTTGATGGCTGACACAGAGGCTGCCTTACGCTAATCATATTTGGATTACACCACACCTCAGTGCAGAGTTTGCCCACCACTGCAGCATGCCCCATGTTTTGCAGTATCACAGACAGATAGGTACAAATGGCTGAACACTGCTGTCTGCTTTGCAAGAGGTTTCCACACAGAAGCTCTGTATTAATTTGTTGTTGCCCCATCCAGCTTTATGTTTCATGTCCAGCCTATCATTTTGTTACTGTAACAACAGTATATGATGATGTGTAAGGTTTCACACTTCTGGAATATGACAAGGTGTAGTCTGGTAGACCAGCCAAACAAAATGGCAAGCATGAAGAAATTATCACGAGATTAAGTCCGGGGAATGCCAGCTACCATTTGGTCCAGAATTTTTGTCGTCCTGTTTGTTATCTAAACTGTCATGTTTTGTGTATATATTTTCCAGACAATTGAGGATTGTGAGCTGTAAGGGGGGGGGGGAGGTACTTCTTTTTGTGTGTGTTATTTAATGAACCTATCAGTTGTGAAGATAATATAGCGTTGGTGATGAATGAGTATGGAGCATTGCCGGAATGATACTGATAGCAAAGCTGAAGTACTCGGAGGAAAACCTTTTCCAGTGCCACTTTGTCCACCACAAATCCCATTGGTGAAATTATACTGCAGTTGAACGCCAAGAACTATTACTTGCTGCTATCCCATTCTTATCTCATACTGCATTATTTCTGTGTGTCTCATTAACTGCTTGAAGGCTGGCGGTAACTACGTATTATTCTCCGTTTTCATCGGCAACCCGCATTGACAGTCCTGTGCCTCTTATTTGGCTCGCTGTGTCAGCAGATTCAGGAGCTCCTCGTGGTCCATGTTGTTCAGCGTGTGAATATCGATGCCCAGTGCGTTGGCAACACTCATCATGTCAAGCCCGAATGACTTCAGAAGTTCGATAAAGTCCATTTCGTGTCCAGTAAATGGGTTGGTAAGCCTGGGACAGGAGTGGTTGCACTGTGGCCATGAACAGCGTTCTATGAGGTGGTGGGGGCAGCTTACGAGAGCTCGTTGCACTCTGGCTTTCATTCCTGTAACAATGGGCACTGTGTTATCATTACTGTTTGTCCTTATCAGTGTTGTCAGTGTCATGGAACAGAATAATTGCATCTTGTTTAAAGCCATGTTCCCACTACTGGTGTATTTGATAAATGCACCAATAATTGTGCATTGTAGAGAGAGCTTGTTGACATAACAGCCTCTCTGCAAAAGCTCAGTTGTAGGTAGGTCAGTAGATCAACCAAGTTCTAAATGAAAAGATAGCTTACAGTGACTAATGACATTTGGCAGATGAGGACACTGTATTTTAGTCTTGACAATGAAACAACAGGTCTGTATTTGAAATATAGACAAAACATTGGCGGTTCCTCTGTATCGTGTGGGAAATGGAAAGTGACCAGTATTTGTAAAAGTGCACTGTTCCAGGACATGGCAATTATCCACAAGTGGCAAATGTTTGTCAAATACACCAGTTATAGCAATGCAGCCTTAGGGATAATTTCACTCCTCTGTTTCTTCACTGAAAGATATCTGGGAAGTTTTCATCAAGATCAGCAGAACGGTTATAATGACACAAGTTATTCTGAGCATAGTGACATGTCAGTAAAATTATTATCCGTTTATAAACATTTTGAAGTATCTAAACTTTTCTGTTCCCTCTTACTCTCACACGTAAATTAATTTTTTTCCCAAGCAGTTGAAAAACTTTCCTCATTAGTATGTGAAACCAAATGTAACAGTTATGACTACTGCACCGGGGGTGCTTTTTGGGGCCCTAGATATCATGGCTGCCCTACCCCTCTCTGCTATATCTGCTTTACTATGCTGGGCCCCGCAGATAAGCCAGTTGGCGCACACAACAAAGATACAATATACCAAAGAAATCATATATTGTAACACACAAATTAAATAAGATACAATAAAGACAATCATATACAAAATTACAAAATATACAAGACGTGAGACTGACCAAGCAATTACTTGTTTCCATACATACCAACATAAAGTTACCTTGGCGTCGTCGTGGGGCTAAACCCAACAAAACCAAAGACCTGGGACCACGACGACCGCCAAGGGACTCCAACCTCACCAACTCACAGCTGGACGGAATTTTGCCCCCATGGCCGAGACGAAATTTGGAAGTTACTTGTAGGCGGCTAGGTTCAGAGTGATTTCCTCAATCATACGCAGGTAGGAAGTAAACTCGGGACAGGAGGGGAAATGGAGGGGAATTAAGTAGGAGGGAGTGATCGCGACGAAAGTCCATGGTTCGAGTTCCGCAAAGAGTGCTGGGAAAACTCCCGGCACACTACTAAAATGAGTTTGGCACATTTCAATACCTTTAATGAAATAAAAATGATTAATGATTTCTTCTTTGAAATGTCATTTGAATAATTTAAATTATACTTATTTTATCTGTCCAATATCGTTTGTCACTTTCCATCACTTTGGGTCCGCATGTGTGCATGTGGTCAGCTGCGTGGGCTACAGGAAGTGACAGACAGTTGTCACATAAAATAATGACCATATATTCCTAATACAAAACTTTGTTTAAAAAGAAGATTGTGTTGATTCCAGACAGATTAAGGCCCTTTTTTCATTTCAACACAGAAATATATTACATATGGGAAAAATTTAATACAGTATTTGATTGGCATAGTCTGGCACAGCAGTTCTGTAATTCCTGCAGATTCTATAAAAATTGCACTCATGTCCCTTTTAAGCTATATCTGAAGCCAGCTGTGTACCTGGCACTGGACACACACATACACACGCGCGCGCACACATGCACACACAAAGACAGACAGATGTATCGGAGGATGATAATGACATCTCACCTTTCTTCTTCTTCCCCTTCCGTCGCCTCAGCGGTGGCACTGCAGTAGTTCCGTCCCCACTACGCACCATGTTCTGTCCCACCTTCAGTGCCGAGGGGCCATCTGTCAGCACTGTGCCACTGTAACCCATGTTAGAAATCAAACCCAAAGTTTAGTGCCGAAGTCCATCAACGGATGCAATGCTGAACCATTGCAAGTTCTGCAAACCTGCACACTTATATCTACAGCAGATTCTTGATATGTGTGATTATTTGGGAGGAATGAAACAGTCATGAACACTAGAATGCATTTCCATTGTAAAGTGTGTTATTTTCTTCCAACAACTTCTGAAATTCTAGTTAATAAAAATATAAAATGAGCTCCAAAAGCATAAGTGCATGGAAGTTTATTTTTAATATAATACAAACTTATTGGAAGTATAAAATAAAATAAGTGATTGAATCAGACTCTCATTCTGTAATGTATTGAAACAATGAATCTCACTTAATGAAAAACACAGAGCTTCGCTGAGCTGAGAGTGCTCAGAGGAGGTGCAAGAGAGTCAGGGGAACTGAATTGGCAGGCACGTGATCTGATGCTGATTGGTTGCAGTGAGTCACAGAAGGTCAAAACGGGGGCATTGAAATGTGTGACCATGAAGGGTTGAAATATGTGACCATAAAGGGTTGAAATGTGTGACCATGAAGGGTTGAAATATGTGACCATAAAGGGTTGAAATGTGTGACCATGAAGGGTTGAAATGTGTGACCATGAAGGGTTGAAATGTGTGACCATGAAGGGTTGAAATGTGTGACCATGAAGGGTTGAAATCCTGAACACTGAGGTCCATGAATGTCGAAACTGCACTGCACTGGACTCTACTGTACTGTATTTCTTGTCTACTGCTTCTTATATAGTACTCCTTGTATAGTACTCCTTGTATAGTACTCCTTGTATAGTACTCCTTGTATAGTACTCCTTGTATAGTATATCTTGTATAGTACTTCTGTCCACTTTTTATTTCTGAACATTTTAATAATATGTATTTGGCAACCTCCTCCACCAAACAGGAAGGAAATGAATTTTATACATATTTACAAACTTCATAATTTAAAAGTGTTAATATCATTACCACAACCAATCTACCAATCTTACAGTTATTACCAAGTTGTCAATACATTTCTGAATCTTTTCTTCATCTCTGTTGATATGTCATGTTAGCAGCCAAGCAGAATCCTATACATTACTACAAAATTTACCTGAATATAAGACAACCCTGCATACAAGATGATACCCCCCTTCAGAACATAAGTGTACAGAACATATTCAATTTTGTGTGCGATTATAAGGCCCCCCTCCCCCCATTTTTCAGATGTTGGAAACTATTTATACCTTATATTTGGGTAAGTACAGTATACATAGAACATGTACACATATTACAGTCCACATTAGTAGGTACAAACTGGTAACAGACTGAACCTTTACCGCTGTCAGAACCTGAAAATTTATGTATTATGATTACAAGTTCTAGACACCAACATATGCACTATATTGTCATAAGTAAGTCAATTGCCCCTACACATGTTTCGGCTTTTAACAAGCCATCCTCAGGGGGTCAAAGTTTTACATATGCTTTACACGGTGAATACAACATGAAATTATGTATTATGAATTATATAATTGAATTCTGTGAGTGATTTGCACAAACATGACTCACCGTCTCTGTTCTGAAAGGCTGTGTTTTGATGAGCTGTGACTCACCTGTGACGAGGATGGGACATCTCCCAGCAGCGCAGGGCCTGAGGCAGTGAGATCTCGTCTATCTTGATGGACTGCCAGTCATTCTTGGTGAGTACCGAGTGTGAAATGCAGGAGGGGGCAAACACAGCGCTGTAACGAACATAAGCATTTTGGTGTAGTGGTAACACGTTCGGGAATAAAGGTGAAACTTTGTTGTGCCAAGATACTGAGACTTGCTGAAGCTTCAGTTTAAATTACTTACTACTATGAACCTCTTTTGAAGATGTGGCGAAGCTCTGATGCTTGAGAATGACACCAACAAATCAAAATTGCATTCATGAAGCAATTAAGAACGGATTAATTTCAGGGAATGCCTGCTACCATTCGGTTCAGAATTTTGTCTTCCAGTTTGCTGTCTAACAACATAAAGATTACAATATGCATAACTATAATTTTGCTGTTGTTTTGTATGGGTTCGAAACTTGGTCTTTGATATTACGGAAGGATCATAGGCTGAGGGTGTTCAAGAATAGGGTGCTGCGGGAGATATTTGGACCTAAGAGGGAGAAAAATGAGAGAAAATGACATAATGAGTAACTTCATGATCTATACCCCACAGTTAACATTATTCAGGTGATCAAATCAAGGGAAATGAGATGGGCTGAGAATGTAGCATTGTGATGGAGAAGAGAAATGCATACAGGGTTTTGGTGAGGAAACCTGAACAAGGGAGACCACGTGGAACATTTAGGAATAGGTGAGAAGATAATAGTAGAATGGTTCTTAAAGAAATAAGATAGGAGTGTGTGGACTGGATTGATCTGGCTCAGCGTAGGGACAAGTGGCGAGCTCTTGTGGGCATGCTAATGAGCCTTCGGGTTCTGTAAAAGGTGGGGAATTTTGGACTAGGTGAAGAACTGTTATAACTAACTAACTAACTAACTCCATGGAGCAGAGTCCTTCTTGAGAAGCTAACAGGTCGTCAGCTAGTCAAGAAATTCCTTGCGTTTTATGGAACCCGAAGGTTCATTACCGCACTCACAAGAACCCACCACCTGTCCCTATCCTGAGCCATATCAATCCAGTCCATCCCCCCCATCCCACTTCTTGAAGATCCATTTTAATATTATCCTCCCATCTACACCTGGGTCTTCCAAGTGGTCTCCTTCCCTCAGGTCTCCCACCAAAATCCTGTATGCACCTATCCCCTCACCCATACGTGCTACATGCCCTGCCCACATTCTTGGTGGGGAACTGTTAGCTTCTCAAAAAGGACTATGCTCGACGCAGTTAGTTACTTAAATTGAAGGGAACAGACAATTTGGAAAACATAGCCGTAGTTGGGTGGCTAATATTGGAACTGAGCTTGTGAAAAGTAGTGTGTTGGAGTATGGACTGCAGTCATCTGCGTTGGGTAGGCATTGGTGTGTTTGGGGATCAGTCATTGGGTTAATGTTTGTTTCGTGCTGTATCATGAATTGTGTTTGTCTCTACTCACGTAACGTTGCGGAAGGATGCACGCAGGCTGTCCCCCATCTGATGGATATAGTCCCACTGCTGTTTGGTGACAGGGGCACCAACATTGTCAGCTGTCATCTGTGCCTCATCAAACAGCCATTGAAAGACAAACAGGGAGGCTGTAGGGAACAGAAATCAGTTTTGGCACTAATTGCTTCGTTTAGGCGTTCAAAATCACAGGTTCATGTAAATCTACCTTTAATATGCTTGGTGTGAGTGATTGAGTCCCGTGTCATTGCCATGCTTACTGGGTTGCTATGGTTTTCCATCATGTACTGACTGAGAATGGAGAAAAAGTTATTATAATTGGGACAGGGTGTATTCTGTACCAGGTATGAGTTGAGGCTGAAGAAGTAGTTGAGCATCAAGCAGTGTTGCAACAGATGAAACTTACACTTGGGTTTATGTAGGAGTAGACAAATAAGTAATGAAAGAGGCTTTGGAGTAGTTCGTTAATATTATGGCAGACCAGCATGTGGCTGGTGACGTATCGCCATTTAGATCCTGGCTGGTGACGTATCGCCATTTAGATCCTGGCTGGTGACATATCGCCATTTAGATCCTGCGGCTCTCAGATAGTCCATGTCCATTGCAAAGACCAACTAGTTGATGCTGTTTATTATGAGAACTATGCAAATACACTTTTTGGGCAAACTGTACACCTTTCTTGATACTGAAATAGGTTGTAAATATAGTAACCACTCTGCCTTGAAGTGTTAACTTTATCACATGCTTGAAGCAGTTCTTAGCATATTTTAAGATGCAGTCATAGTAATCACTTCAATACATTTCAACCGGTTCAGAATGTACTATCACTATGTCTGCTTTACATGTTTATAGCGCGGTACTTAGACACAATGTCACCTGGTCATTCATTCTAACATCTGCCATGAAGCATTGACAGTAGTAGAAATGGCCCTGGTCAGGCTTTGAACCAGAACCTACTTGACTACACAATGAATACCTGCACACTACCACCATTTAATGCCCCCTTCAGGGCGTGACCGCATTGGACAAGAGACTGATTGCACTTCAGAGCTGGTCCGTCAGACCATTGTTGTCCAGTGTATGGCCATTTACTGTACTGACAGCTCTCACAACTCAAAACCCTGTACCATGCACTTTAAGTTGGTGTTACACTTTGATGCCTGTATGGGTGTGGAACTTGGGTCTCTCACACTAAGCGAAGAGCATGGATTTGCAATGTTCAACAGTAGAGTGCTGAGAAAGATACAAGTATTTGTGTCTAAGAGAGAGGAAGTAACAGGAGAGTGGAGAGGAGCTTCATGATTTGTAAGTAACACACATTATTACGATGATCAGATCAAGGAGGAGGAGATGGGTTGGGCATGTGGCATGTATGGGGACGAAGAGAAATGTATAGAGGGATTTTTTGAGGAGACTAGAAGGAAACAGACCATTTGGAGGAAGTAGGCATAGGTGGGAGGATACTATTAAAACGGATCAGTGGCAAAATCTCCTGTATAGCTAGTATGGTACCGCTATATGACTGAAACAGGGGGAATGACTTGACTGAAACAGAGGGAATGACTTGACTGAAACAGGGGGAATGACTTGACTGAAACAGAGGGAATGACTTTCTTTGTTAAAAAAAAGAGAAAAACATGTAAATCATTTTTCCAAAAATTATAATTTTGTGGTATATACAATTTGTATAGCGAATTTGCTAAAGGCTACGTCAGCAGAGTATTCGCTGCTGACCTTGTGGCTTGAAGCGTGGGGTGTGACAGAGAGAGGGACGTAGAGAGAGAAGGCAATGTGACGTGTTCTCCGTGGCATCCATTTAAATGTAAGTAAATGAACCTTCAGGGTGTGCAAGTCTGGAGGTTTTCATGGCTGTGGTTGAGGACTCAGTTCTTCTGGGATATGATGACATGTCCGTGGGCAATCAGTTCCTTTTGCCCAGTGACACAGCGTCATATCCCAGAAGAATGGAGTCCAGATCCTTGGAGTTTCTTAAAATGCAGGGAATTATTTAATCAGCTGAGAAATTGTTAGCTTCTGAAGAAGGACTTTCCTCGATGGAGTTAGTCAGTTACTTAGTCAGTTAGTTGGTTGGTTGTTTACTGTTGCTGCACTCACATGTAAGGGTGGGGTAGGCCCTGTACCCAAAGTAACACCTCCATGGCTCTGAATGGTAGTGAGCATGACACTGCGTGGGCACCTGTCCCTGCCACAGCCCAATCCCCTTCTTGACAGCATCGAGGGGTGCCAGAGAGTTCCCATCTTTTGAGTATGGAGTACGGTCCAGAAACCAACCAGAATCGGACACACCGCGCACAGTAATATGAGACAGCCCGTAGGCTGTGTTGAGTAGGTCCGCTACCGGATCTAGGTTCACCATCACTCCTGTTCCACCAGCACTGAAAACGTCCACACATTGCAGTGTATATTGACACTTTTAACAGCCCGTGGCCCTTGTAATATTGGCAGTGCACTCACCTGCTTCCTGCCAGTAGAAGCAGGGATGCATTGCGAAGTCCAAGCGGCAGAAGGTCCTCCACTACTTGGCGCACCACTGTGGCTCCCATGAAACTGAATGGTACTTCTCCATTGGATTCAGCCCGTGTCCCACTCCAGGAATCACTAGTGCAGTATGGCACCAGACTGCAAGACCACAGTGCACTGATCACATGCTTGTGTTACGTGTTACAGCGAGACGTGGACACTAACTATTGCATTATGCACACGATGTGACCAAAACAGTACAGTAGAGTCTCCATGTGTAGGACTGCCTTCTTTTGTGATCACCCATTTTAATGCCATTGTTTCAGCATTTCATGACTGGTTCTGATGAAATGGGATGAGACTGCCTGGCTGCAAGTCGCCATCCCACACCCTCCTACTAGTGCGCAGATCACTCTCAGCTCAGTCAATCTCTGTCTTTCATTAAGTGAGGGTGATTGCTTTCGTGGTTTATAGAATGAGACTGTCCTTCAATCATTTAATGTATTCTGTGCTTTCAGAAATTTTTGTACTGTATTAAAAGTAAACTCTAATGCTCTTTGGGGTTATTTTGTGTACTTCACAAGTCTTGTGTCAGTTAACGTAACTTCACAAGTCCTGTGTCAGTTAACGTACTTCACAAGTCCTGTGTCAGTTAACGTACTTCACAAGTCCTGTGTCAGTTAACGTACTTCACAAGTCCTGTGTCAGTTAACGTACTTCACAAGTCCTGTGTCAGTTAACGTACTTCACAAGTTCTGTGTCAGTTAACGTACTTCACAAGTCCTGTGTCAGTTAACGTACTTCACAAGTCCTGTGTCAGTTAACGTACTTCACAAGTCCTGTGTCAGTTAACGTACTTCACAAGTCTCTTCGTCCGTCCGTTATAACGTACTTCACAAGTCTGTGTTTGTACTCAGTTTAACGTACTTCACAAGTTCTGTGTCAGTTAACGTACTTCACAAGTTCTGTGTCAGTTAACGTACTTCACAAGTTCTGTGTCAGTTAACGTACTTCACAAGTTCTGTGTCAGTTAACGTACTTCACAAGTTCTGTGTCAGTTAACGTACCACATCTGTGCATAACTACTTAAGTTCTGTGTCAGTTAACGTACTTCACAAGTTCTGTGTCAGTTAACGTACTTCACAAGTTCTGTGTCAGTTAACGTACTTCACAAGTTCTGTGTCAGTTAACGTACTTCACAAGTTCTGTGTCAGTTAACGTACTTCACAAGTTCTGTGTCAGTTAACGTTAATTTAACTATCACAAGTTCTGTGTCAGTTAACGTACTTCACAAGTTCTGTGTCAGTTAACGTACTTCACAAGTTCTGTGTCAGTTAACGTACTTCACAAGTTCTGTGTCAGTTAACGTACTTCACAAGTTCTGTGCAGTTAACCACGAACACGAACAGTCTACTGTGCCTTGACCAGCTCCTTGCTGCGCGATATGTGTCACATCACTTGCTAATGATTGCTACCTCATACTGCTATATAACCTTTGCAGGTGACACTACACTTGATACTTTAACATGGTTTTGTGTCCATATCCTGACCATTGATGGTGATATGTGGCGGGCTGTTGATTCATCGTACCATGACTGACCCATGTTACACTGTGGTGTGTTCAGAGAAAGTTCGCAGATTTGGTTTTTGGGATTAAAACAGGGATAGAAGCTTTTTATTTCTCCTATACTTTTTATATTTTTGTATTTTTATTTATTCTATTTTTATTATTTTTTTTAATTATTTGTTTATAATTTCTTTTTTATTTATGCTTTCGTTCATTTGCTGTATTTCCCTTCATTGTTACTGCTACAACCCATACATTTCTCTGCCATTACTCTCACCTTCACTCACCAGGCAGTCATTCAACAGTGCTGCGACCTGTTGTTGCCTAGGTGACCCACCAGCTACTTTACATGTCTCCCTCTCCCCTCCCGCACATTGTTCTGCTCTTTTCTTCCCCTAATTTGTTTATCTATTTTCAATTTAGTTTTTATATTTTTTGTTTACTTTTCATTTATTTATCTCTATCTTTATATTTTCCTCCGTTCCTCGTACTTTACTCCACACATGTTCTTCCATCAGCCTTAGCTCACTGCACTCCTAACGCTGTCTCTATCCACCCCTCCCTCTCAACTCTGTTGGCTGTCACCACACTTACTGATTCCCCCCCCCTTGGGCACCTTCACATATAGAATGTACGTCATGGTGTCGGCTTTTTTTTTTTCTCCTCAGACTCTTGACCCATGAAGATGGGACCGATACGTTGTCCCGAAACGTCGGTAAACAATTACCACACGACACCGCGTAATATCCCAGAAGAGCGCAGATCTCATCAACTTTGCGGTGGAAGCCTAAAATCAAAAATTTTAATATTATCTTTCTATCTATCACTGAGTCTTGCATGTGGTCTCCTTCCTTCAGGTTTTCCCACCAAAACCCTGTATCCATTTATGCTACATGCCTCACCCATCTGATCCTGATTTATATGATCACCCAAATAATATCTGTTGAGGAACATGAACATGAAGTTCCTCATTATGCATTTTTCTTCAGTCTCTTGTGACTTCCTCTCTCTTAGGATCAAATATCTTCCAACAGCAAGCAACCGATACACCTCAAAACACCATAAAACACAGTCCACATAACAGGAAACACGCAGAACAATAATGCAAAACCATGCATAAGAAAACGACAATACGCCAATAATAACGCGCTGACATAATAGCCCAGACTTCAAACCATAGAAAATCCACAATAAAAGGTACACTACACATCGTCTCTACGAGACATACTTCGCTATGCAAAACAGGACGCATAAGTGAATATGCTTAAGTATTATACAACAACAGTGCTAAAGTTTTATAAAAGGTGGAACTATTGTGGGATTACAAGTGTTGACTATTTTTTAAACAAGTTTTTAGTGATTTTTAGTGACTTGTGAAAAACTTTATATATGACGAGACCTTATAGGCTGATATCTTATGTGTGTTTAACATATGGACTACGCAATTTAATGTAGTATACCCCTGAAGATGGTCAGGTACCTGACCGAAACATGTCGGGTTAATTAATCTACTATTAAAGTTTTTTAACAGTGAGTGTGCATCAAGTTGGTTTTAATTTTAATTCATACAAGATGCACGGTGAATACAATATTAAGTACATCTTCCACCCTGTTCTCAGACATCTTCAGCCTATGTTCTTCCATTAATGTTAAGAGTTGTAGGGTCCTTGTGGCACTGAATATTAAGGTTTGGGGCTGATTGTGATGCCTTGCAGCTGGTACATTGCTGTCACTGTTCCTGCTCCCGCTGTCTCCAGCACATTGAACCCTTGAAGGCAGTGTATTCCTCCAAGGCACTGATACACATCTACCACTGCATGCATTATGTCCGACGTGTATCAATGTCTTACTGTAGGAGAATGTCTGAACGTTATGTGGAACGCAGCAAGGGGGTTTTTGTTGTAATTATTATATCTGTTCTCTCTGGGGTGTTATGTCAGAGAAGTTGCCTCTGTTCATACCATGAAGACATGTTGTGGGAGTTGAGGTATAGCTCCACTCATTCTTAACCTCAGCACTAGCTCAAGATGAGTCATCATCTTCACTCCCCCCCCCCCCCCCCCACTTTATGCCTGGGGAAGGAGCCCCTGGTACCCAGTGAACAGGAGGCTGAGTGGGGCTCTGAGCCAGTCTGGACGTTTCGGAGACGAGAAAAATGTTTTGCCTCTGCTGGGAGTGGATTTTATTGCTATATACCAGTTCAGTATTGTTGGTATTATTGACATACGTACACGTGATTGGCGTTCCACCAGAATGCGTTCTCCTCTGGGTTCATGGACAGGATGCCACCTGCTGCACAAGAGAACAGTCCACACATGAAGCATCACTCCAATTAGACCCATATTTACAAAGAAACACTGAAATTACATTGCTGTTTGTATGTAGAGCTGCTGTGTGCTGCCAGCTGCTCCAATGCACACTTCCTCACGGACTGCATTGAGTAGTGTCATTCAGAAGCTGATAATTGCTCATCTCATCGAGCATTCCGTGCATTATATGGCACCAAAACATTTACTAATGCTCTTCCTCTGAACCACATCCTGAGTGAACTGAATGCAGTGTACACCTACATCTCTAATACACATTGTAATTTTAGGATTGCCAGAACTTTACATGACACCATGTAGTCTGGTTTAGGGTTCCCAGCATTTCAAATGAACCTGCTGCCTCCATCTTCAGGTTAGAAGTGCATTTCCACATCCCGTAAGACAGTAGTCTGCATGTTCACCATCAGGAAGACTTCAGAACTCACCCATTTTAATATTCTCCTGACTGTATTTAGGTGTCAAAAGTGGTCTCCTGACTTTGGGTGTTTCCAACTAAGTTCTGTGTACATGTCTTATTTCCCTATCCTTGCTACATGTCTCAGCAGTTTAGTTATCCTAATAACAACACTGAGGGTGCACGTTATGAGGCCCTGTTTTGTGCTCTTGTCCCCATCCTCTTAACTACTTGTCTTTTAGACCCAAATATTCTCCTAAACACCATATTGTCAAACATTCTCAAACAATAAAGATTGAGGTATTCTGGGATGTCACTCTGTGTCATTGGGATTGTAGTTCCTGATGTTTCGAATGATCATAGTTCCTTTATTTTCAGGGTGAAGCAGTGCAAGGGGAAATGTGGTCATGTGTGCAGATATGTACCCACATCCACCTGCATGCCTGTATTGCTTCTTGGACAGCTTGATCGTAAAGATGAAGGCACTGTGATCCTTCAGAACGTCTTAAGCTATAATCCCAACGACATAGAGTAACATTCCAGAAGACTTGAGTCTTCAGGGCCATGGTGAGAAACTCAAAATCTCATATTTTCAGACTATTTTGTTCTTTTAAGATGAAATACCAAGTTTCATACACATGTTTGTAGGAGTTATATATATATCAGATAAAGAGACAAGAGTATCTAAATTGAACTGGTTCTACACTTATTGTTATATGACATAACGTACCACTGCGAGTCTCCGGCCAGTGGCGTGACGTCATGAGGTGACGCAGTCGCTGCCAGCGTGAGTGGCAGCTCTGCTGGTCGTAGCAGTACCAACCTCCTGCACATAAAGAAGACAGTTCTGTAGTGCAAGTGTCAGTGACGTGCGGCACTGATGATAACCGGCGCTGTACAGCGTATGAAGTGTTTAACAGAGTTTCTTCTGGACATGTGAGTTTTAAGGCATTTGCAGTGGTGCAGTTGGTTGGCTTCATTGTTCCACAATGTAGCGCTGCATCACTGAGTGAGTGGTACCTCTGGTGCATCTGAGAACAGAGACCTTTTCTGGTTGTTTGCATTGAATTTTAAGGAAAGGGCTTATCCTCATTATCAGGCCGACTGGAAATGTAAAACGCAAGCTAATTAAGCAACATCCATACCGAAGCCTACACCGAGCCCGAGTGAATATTTAGTTAGGGTGTTCGTAGTTATACATGACAGTTTGATTAAGGCAATTCAGACATCTTGCGTGCATTGCACATTGGCTTGGCTTTTGACTACAAGAATGGAGATCGAAAAGACGAAAGAGAAGCCCTGAAGGAATCATTAAGAAATGTCTAAATGACTTAGGAGAAGAGTTTGAAGGCAAATTAATCCACTCAATCAACTTGTAACAAATGAAGTCAGGTAAACTACAGGACAATGATGAAAGTTTCTAGCAGGTCACAGGTATCATAAGGGGATTTATGTGGGTCAGTCAAATTGAAATCTTAAAAAAACTTGCCAGCTATTTTAGTGCAGATGGATTCAGTACGGCTTTATGATTTTCTGACACAGTCCTGTATCTGCCACACACAGTACATGCTTCTGACCCATGCTGATGACTTGCTGTGCCT
Organism: Reticulitermes speratus; assembly: GCA_021186555.1. Classification (NCBI taxonomy): domain Eukaryota; kingdom Metazoa; phylum Arthropoda; class Insecta; order Blattodea; family Rhinotermitidae; genus Reticulitermes; species Reticulitermes speratus. Next base: position 434,565 of record JAJKFL010000012.1, on the reverse strand, counting down.
ACAGCTGCACACAGTACATGCTTCTGACCCATGCTGATGACTTGCTGTGCCTACAGCTGCACACAGTACATGCTTCTGACCCATGCTGATGACTTGCTGTGCCTACAGCTGCACACAGTACATGCTTCTGACCCATGCTGATGACTTGCTGTGCCTACAGCTGCACACAGTACATGCTTCTGACCCATGCTGATGACTTGCTGTGCCTACAGCTGCACACAGTACATGCTTCTGACCCATGCTGATGACTTGCTGTGCCTACAGCTGCACACAGTACATGCTTCTGACCCATGCTGATGACTTGCTGTGCCTACAGCTGCACACAGTACATGCTTCTGACCCATGCTGATGACTTGCTGTGCCTACAGCTGCACACAGTACATGCTTCTGACCCATGCTGATGACTTGCTGTGCCTACAGCTGCACACAGTACATGCTTCTGACCCATGCTGATGACTTGCTGTGCCTACAGCTGCACACAGTACATGCTTCTGACCCATGCTGATGACTTGCTGTGCCTACAGCTGCACACAGTACATGCTTCTGACCCATGCTGATGACTTGCTGTGCCTACAGCTGCACACAGTACATGCTTCTGACCCATGCTGATGACTTGCTGTGCCTACAGCTGCACACAGTACATGCTTCTGACCCATGCTGATGACTTGCTGTGCCTACAGCTGCACACAGTATGGTCTCAATTTTTTTTTACGCTTTTAATGTTTTTGAGTTACCCTAGTAATTGAGATCTGCGCTCTTCTGTGGTAAATCAAGGTTAGTGCCCCTGTAACTAGACAAATATCTGTGCACCATCAGCATTGCCTTCAAGATTTATCTGACAATGCCATGTTTGTTCTGTGAGAGAGGGAGATCCTTTTCAAAACTTCCCATATCTAAAATGGGAGAGGCACAGCTCTATACATGAATGTCAGAATGAACTGAATGTAATTCATGTAGAATGTAATTTTGTTAAGAAAATAGTTTAATTCACTTGTAAAGAAATTTACTGCCTCAAAATGTTGGAATTAAGATGTTGACTGTAATTTGTAATTTTAATGTTAGGACAGTTTGTCAATGCGATTTTGTCGTTTATTGATGCTGTTACAAATTACAAGTGAAGGCCCACAAAGTCTTGGTGTGTGTGTTTGTGGGGGGGGGGGGGGGGTCTTAATGTTCCACTGGAGGATGACAAGACTTGTGACAGCCAAATTGATGATGGGGAGAAACAGTCATCTTGGGATTTGTAGGAACATGTCTCAATGCACTGGAAGTATATGGTTCAAAGTGGCGGTGCTGGTGATGGTGATGGTGATGATGTGTGATGTGATGTGGTGATGATGGTGATGATGATGATGATGATGGTGATGATGATGATGATTGGATGATGATGATGATGTGATGGATGATGATGATGGTGATGATGATGGTGATGGTGATGATGGATGGTGATGTGTGATGATGATGGTGTGATGGTGATGATGATGATGATGGTGATGGTGATGATGATGGTGGTGATGGTGATGATGATGTGTGATGGTGATTATGATGGTGATGGTGATGATGATCGATGATGGTGATTTGATGACGATGATGGTGATGATGACGATGATGGATGATGGTGATGTGATGAAGATGAAGTGAGATGATGAAAAATATCATGATAAACAGTTATGAGCTATGTAGCTTAATTTTCGTGATAACTGTTGAACTAATGAGTTGACACTTGGACTTTCTGTTTCTCTATGCAAATCCACACATACTCACCTTCAAGAAACACAACCCAGCGTCTACTGCCGTGTGACTGACGCAGGTAGAATCTGCAGTAGAAACAGAACATCAGTTAGTGTCTCTAGTTTGTGTCCTCAACGTACGTCTGGTGGCTGCAGTACGGTAGGGCACTGCCGATGATGTCTACTGGGATGTGATGCTCTGTCAGTAGGCAGGTAGTTTTCGACATTTCGGAGGATTGTAGTGCCCTCACCTTCAGGTCAAGCAGTCATTTTGGACAGCTTGATCTACATGATGAAGGCGTGTCATATTTGAAACACTGATGATGACTTGCCCGGCGACACAGCATCACACACCAGAGGACTCTGTAGTCTTCAGCAGCACTGCTGATGTCACAGGGACAGCAATATTTACCAGTGAGGCATGATTTCTGTAATAGCATGCTGTTAGTAATGCTTTAAGGTGCAGTGGTACGTATATGTACCATTTGCTATAAAGCTCAAAACCCTGCATTGTACCCACACAGCATATGGTTCTTGGCATAAACAGTGATTATATACGGTTGTTTGTTGTGATGAAGACACTCACTGTTTATCGTGAGCAAAGAACTGCATCTTTAAATGTGATTTAAATAAATTTTATTCTGAAGGTGTTAGAATTCCAAATTAAGTGTAACAGTCTACAAACAATTTCTTGGAAAGCAAGAATTTCAGTGCTTTCTGAAGAAACTTGTGAATGTTTAATTTGTTCACATTTTACATATTTGTATGTGTGTGATACACAGACATTATTTTATCTGGCAACTCGCATCACTCTCCATTCAGACTGTTTTGGCTGATGGCGGGCAGCACGGCCCTCTCTGCTGTTCCATTATGATGTGAGTCGGGGTCCATGCAGTCTAGTTGAACGTATTGCAGTTAATATTATGTTGTTAAGCACTGTACTGAAATAAGGTACTGTTACATGTGTTTGTGGGCTGCACAAACACATGTAACACCTAACAAACATAGTCATCGCATTTCAGTGCGTTAGAAGTCAGTCAATGTGGTGGGAATTTCCTAGCAGCTGTCGTTGGACGAAATAATGCTGTTACAGTAAACAGCTTTTGCTTTACTTGACATTGTAATATGTAGTAATATTAAATGCCAGTTTATTATTATTATTATTATTATTATGTTTATGTTTATTTGCATGCCAGTTTATACCAGTCCTATGCTTTGCTAAATTTTCTTTAGGCAAGAATGAATTTTTTGTGTGTGTGATTATGGTGGAAACATTACAAAATGTTAATTTAATTTGTACTTTCACTGGCAACCACAACATGGCCATCCTTATCACAGTGATTGATTTGCTGAAATTGCCACTGGATTGGGTTTGTTCATACAACTACTGTAATATAAACTTCTTCTCTGCACATATAATAAGTGGCTTTTATTGGATAAATGCACATATCTTGACGAGAATTATAGCAAGTTACAAGTTATTGGTTCCCCAGGCATAAAGCGGCCAGGGCATGAAGTTAACCAATTATCCCCCTAATGCAGGGGTTAAGAATGAAGGTATAACTTTACTCCCCCATATGACCTTATGGTGTGCATAGGGATTATAAAATTCTTAGTCTCGCAAGTGAGCCAATGTTGCTTGCGCATTTAGGTTTATTGCTTCTGCCGGGTACTGTAATAGGGTCCTTAAATGTTGAAAATATGTTCGTGCCCTCTCCAGTTCCTCTCTTTTTCGTTTTTACCCCGCTGTTTCCCATCTTTAATCGTACATGAGTCATTGTAAATGTGTCTTATAAAACTTTGGACTCGCAAGACTCGAACGAGTTGCCTTTCGATCATTCATGTTTCACATCGAGAGGTACCGTTGCGTTAAGTTCAAACATCGATGCAATTTCTGAAGTCGCCTTACTGACCAAGTCAAATTAGAATCTAGAAAGACTACCGTAGCGGGAAATTCTGAAACAAGACATAATCGCCATTGTGATCGTGTTACTTAAAGAAGTGCGAAGCAGCTGATCGTGGCATCAGAATGTACGTAAGGAATATTGATTCTGGCTTCCGAAAATGTGCAAGAAGGATTAATCCAATCGCTCGAGACGGGGAGTTCATGTCTTGAAAATACTTCGCACAGTGACTGTCACAGCAACTCAACGAAACGTAAGTTAAGCCAAATATCTGGTTTACCACTGGTGTTTTATCATTGCACAAGATATTAGCAGGGCTGTAAATGGGAAGGAGAGGTTAGTGCTTTAGTCCCTCTCTCATGGGATTAATGACACGACAAAATATAACTACACAAGGTAGGTGTGTTGAACTACCATTTTAACCTAATTTTAGTGTGTGGGAGAAATCATGACATGGCGCGTAAGTGCAACTGCCACGGCTAACATAAAGTTCAACTGTAAACTTATAACAGCAGTTTCCTTGTAATTAAAAACGCAGTGTGAACAAAACAGGGCGTAATTACATTTTGTTGTGCCGTAACTCGGTGTCACCGAACCCCACATAGGCTACGCAGTCCTCGCTGTGGTCGTCAACTTTCGTACATCTTGTACTTATATATTTCCTGAACAGGTTGCGCCTGGTGTCAGGAGGCTCTGTTAGTGCCAGTTTAGGTTCGCTGTAATTAGAAGTTTTGGCGGATCCTTTCGAGCAGCGTTTGCTAATCTTTGGTCCTCGGGCGATGTGTAATCCTTGAAAATTTCTGTTGAATGTGGTCGTTTTTTAACGTAAAAGTCAAGAGAGAGAAGAATATGTGGTCATGAGCCTTAAAGGGGCTGAACGACCGGCAATTCCGACTTAACTAACCCTACTAAGCAGCTAGTTCCTCAGCAAGTCAAGAAATATCCTGAATTTTATGGAACTCGGTTGTTCATTACCGTGTTCCCAACAGCCCGCCACTTGTCCGTGTCTTAAGCCAGATGAGTCCAGCCCACGCCCCTCGTTCCGGACCTTTTAAGATCCCTTTTACTATTATCCTCCCCATCTTCTCCTACGTCTTCCAAGTGACATGTTTTTTTGTGTCCCCCCCCTCCCCCTAAGTCCTGTATGCGTTGCTGTACTCCTCCATACGTGCCATACGCCCCGTTCCGACCGCCGAGCCCCGGTAATTTGTGCCGTTCCCCCCCCCCCCCCCACTGCACATTAACAATATATGTTGAGGACTGCAAATCATGAAGCTCCTCATTATGCAGTTTTCTCCAATTTCGTGTCATTTCCTGTCTCATAGGCCTCAATACCTTCCTCAGCACCATATTTACTGTCTCAAGCCCAATACCTTCCTCAGCACCATATTTCCTGTCTCAAGCCTCAATACCTTCCTCAGCACCATATTTCCTGTCTCAAGCCTCAATACCTTCCTCAGCACCATATTTGCTGTCTCAAGCCTCAATACCTTCCTCAGCACCATATTTGCTGTCTCAAGCCTCAATACCTTCCTCAGCACCATATTTCCTGTCTCAAGCCTCAATACCTTCCTCAGCACCATATTTCCTGTCTCAAGCCCCAATACCTTCCTCAGCACCATATTTCCTCTCTCAAGCCTCAATACCTTCCTCAGCACCATATTTCCTGTCTCAAGCCTCAATACCTTCCTCAGCACCATATTTCCTGTCTCAAGCCTCAATACCTTCCTCAGCACCATATTTCCTGTCTCAAGCCTCAATACCTTCCTCAGCACCATATTTCCTCTCTCAAGCCTCAATACCTTCCTCAGCACCATATTTCCTGTCTCAAGCCTCAATACCTTCCTCAGCACCATATTTCCTCTCTCAAGCCTCAATACCTTCCTCAACACCATATTTCCTGTCTCAAGCCTCAATACCTTCCTCAGCACCATATTTCCTGTCTCAAGCCTCAATACCTTCCTCAGCACCATATTTCCTCTCTCAAGCCTCAATACCTTCCTCAACACCATATTTCCTGTCTCAAGCCTCAATACCTTCCTCAGCACCATATTTCCTGTCTCAAGCCCCAATACCTTCCTCAGCACCATATTCTCGAAGACTCTCAGCCTATAGTCTCCCGTAATGGCACAAACCTGATCTCACACCAAAATACAACGACAGGCAAACTTACAGTTCTGTACACATTAAGCATTAATATTCGTGTAAACGGGGTGACTGAAGAACATTCTGCACCGAATGGTAGCAGGGATACCGCTTGTTTCGTGTAGTTACAAAAATGGCCATTAGGTTCGCTCGAGTGTTGCTCTTACCCAGCCGGCGATCCATCGTTGCACGTCACGTTGGGAGAGGAGAGGTAGACTCGCTTCATCGCTCTCGTCTCCTCCATGCCGCACTGCTGCAGAATCTGCAATAAAGAGGGTCGCTATACGGGTCGTGCGCAGGGGTGGCCAAAGTTACGTCCGTAGTGTTTTGCATTTGCTGTGTCTTGTGAGGAGCGAGTATGGTGCGCTGAGCGCAACGCGAAACTTGCAGAGGTGAGAAGTTCTCACAAGAAGAGTTGCGTGTTTATGAAAATGTAATCTTAAAAATTATATAACATAAAAGATATACGCAACACATTACCAGGATTTTATATGCTTAAGTAACTGATATTGATAATGCTCTAGCCCATTGGGAATTAAGAAAATGTTTTATGTGTGATATAAGAGATGTTATTGGATGAATTAATGGATGTTAAGTATATGTAAACCTTGGACCCCCTGATGATGGCTTGTTAAAGCCGAAACATGTAGGGGCATTTGACTATACATGTGGAAATACAGTGCATATGTTGGTTTTTTAATTTTGTGATTTGTTATCATGATGCACGGAGAATATAATGCGAAAAGTGATAAGTTCTGTGTTCCGTTTTCAGTGCTGTAATAATCCCGGTGAGGATGGACGGATATTTATTAAACTCGCTATTAAAGGCCATGCTAATTTTTATTGAATTTGTTAAAATTTCGGACCGATGTTGACGCGAAAGCAGCAGTACGCGTCGTATATCGTCTGCTAAGAAGTAGAAGCAGGGTTGTGTAGTTAGAGGCACTACGGCTATTCTTACAGGGGAAAAAAATGTTACTGCTCTGCAGGTCCCCTGATAATGTCCGCTCGTCCTTCTGGGAAAGGTTGGCAGGAAGCAAGGTAGGGCGATGTGAAGGGAAGAAGATGAGCATTGGGCTGAATTTTGTGCTTAGAGGGCAGGATTGTGACGAAATGTTTCTAACGTTAGGAAGGCTGCGTTGGGGCGAAAGTTTTTAAATTAATTGTGCTGGGGGGGGGGGGGGGGGGCATGCAGAGCAACGTGGACTTTGTGTATCACCTGAGCCTTTCCTCTAGCATCGAAGCAAACCACGGAGACCTTGATCGATATGACTTTAAAGACTCAGTCCGTACCGCGCAGTAAACACACTCCGTCTCAGTTATACAAACCAGTCAGTTAATGCTGTACAGTGAAATAATCGCTGTTTGTTCTGAGATCCACACAAAACACATAAATACAGTCCGTACCGCGCAGTAAACACACTCCGTCTCAGTTATACAAACCAGTCAGTTAATGTTGTACAGTGAAATAATCGCTGTTTGTTCTGAGATCCACACAAAACACATAAATACAGTCCGTACCGCGCAGTAAACACACTCCGTCTCAGTTATACAAACCAGTCAGTTAATGTTGTACAGTGAAATAATCGCTGTTTGTTCTGAGATCCACACAAAACACATAAATACAGTCCGTACCGCGCAGGTTATACAACCAGTCGTTAATGTGTACAGTGAAATAATCGCGTTGTCTGAGATCCACACAAAACACATAAATACAGTCCTACCGCGCAGTAAACACCTCCGTCCAGTAACAAACCAGTCGTTAATGTGTACAGTGAAATAATCGCTGTTTGTTCTGAGATCCACACAAAACACAAAATACAGTCGTACCGCGCAGTAACACCTCCGTCTCAGTTAACAAACCGTCAGTTAATGCTGTACAGGAAATAATCGCTGTTTGTTCTGAGATCCACACAACACATAAATACAGTCCGTACCGCGCGTAACACACTCCGTCTCAGTTAACAAACAGTCAGTTAAGTTGTACGTGAAATAATCGCTGTTTGTTCTGAGATCACACAAAACACATAAATACAGTCCGACCGCGCAGTAAACACCTCCTCTCAGTTTAAAACCAGTCAGTTAATGTTGTACATGAAATAATCGCTGTTTGTTCTGAGCCACACAAACATAATACAGCCGACCGCGCAGTAAACACACTCCGTCCAGTTATAAAACCAGTCAGTTAATGTGTACAGTGAAATAATCGCTGTTTGTTCTGGATCCACACAAACACATAAATACAGTCCGTACCGCGCAGTAACACACTCCGTCTATTAACAACCAGTCATTAATGTGTACAGTGAATAATGCTGTTGTTCTGAGATCCACAAACACATAAATACAGTCCGTACCGCGCAGTAAACACACTCCGTCTCAGTTAACAACCAGTCAGTTAATGTGTACAGTGAAATATGCTGTTTGTTCTGAGATCCACACAAAACACTAAATACAGCCGTACCGCGCAGTAAACCACTCCGTCTCAGTTATACAAACATCATTAATGTGTACAGTGAATAATCGCTGTTTGTTCTGAGATCACACAAAACACATAAATACAGTCGTACCGCGCAGTAAACCACTCCGTCTCAGTAACAAACCATCAGTTAATGTTGTACAGTGAAATAATCGCTGTTTGTTCTGAATCCACACAAAACACATAAATACAGTCCGTACGCGCAGTAAACACCTCGTTCAGTTATAAAACCAGTCAGTTAATGTTTACAGTGAAATATCGCTGTTGTTCTGAGATCCACACAAAACACATAAATACAGTCCTCGCGCAGTAAACACTCCGTCTCAGTTATACAACCGCAGTTAATGTGTACAGTGAAATAATCGCTGTTTGTCTGAGATCCACACAAAACATAATACAGTCCGTACGCGCAGTAAACACACCCTCTCAGTTATACAAACCAGTCATTAATGTTGTACAGTGAAATAATCGCTGTTTGTTCTGAGATCCACACAAACACAATACAGTCCGACCGCGCAGTAAACCACTCCGTCTCAGTTAACAAACCAGTCAGTTATGTTGTACAGTGAAATATCGCTTTGTTCTGAGATCCACACAAAACACATAATACGTCCGTACCGCGCAGTAACACACTCCGTTCAGTTAACAAACCATCAGTAATTTTGTACAGTGAAATAATCGCTGTTTGTTCTGAGATCCACACAAAACACATAAAACAGTCCGTACCGCGCAGTAACACACTCCGTCTCAGTTATACAAACCAGTCAGTAATGTGTACAGTGAATAACGTGTTTGTTTGAGATCCCACAACACATAATACAGTCCGTACGCGCAGTAACACACTCCGTCTCAGTTAACAAACCGTCAGTTAATGTGTACAGTGAATATCGCTGTTTGTTCTGAGATCCACACAAAACACATAAATACAGTCCGTACCGCGCAGTAAACACACTCCGTCTCAGTTATACAAACCAGTCAGTTAATGTGTACAGTGAAATAATCGCTGTTTGTTCTGAGATCCACACAAAACACATAAATACAGTCCGTACGCGCAGTAAAACACTCCGTCTCAGTTATACAAACCAGTCAGTTAATGTTGTACAGTGAAATAATCGCTGTTTGTTTGAGATCCACACAAAACACATAAATACAGTCCGTACCGCGCAGTAAACACCTCCGTCTCAGTTAAAAACCAGTCAGTTAATGTGTACAGTGAAATAATCGCTGTTTGTTCTGAGATCCACACAAAACACATAAATACAGTCCGTACGCGCAGTAACACACTCCGTCTCAGTTATACAAACCAGTCAGTTAATGTTGTACAGTGAAATAATCGCTGTTTGTTCTGAGATCCACACAAAACACATAAATACAGCCGTACCGCGCAGTAAACACACCCGTCTCAGTTATACAAACCAGTCAGTTAATGTTGTACAGTGAAATAATCGCTGTTTGTTTGAGATCCACACAAAACACATAAATACAGTCCGTACCGCGCAGTAAACACACTCCGTCTCAGTTAACAAACAGTCAGTTAATGTTTCAGTGAAATAATCGCTGTTTGTTCTGAGATCCACACAAAACACATAATACAGTCCGTACCGCGCAGTAAACACACTCCGTCTCAGTTATACAAACCAGTCAGTTAATGCTGTACAGTGAATAATGCTGTTTGTTCTGAGATCCACACAAAACACATAAATACAGTCCGTACCGCGCAGTAAACACTCGTTCAGTTATAAACCAGCAGTAAGCTGTACAGTGAATAATCGTGTTTGTTGAGATCCAACAAAACACATAATACATCCGTACCGGCAGTAACACACTCCGTCTCAGTTATACAAACCAGTCAGTAATGTGTACAGTGAAATATCGCTGTTTGTTCTGGATCCACACAAACACATAATACAGCCGTACGCGCAGTAAACACATCCGTCTCAGTTATACAAACAGTCAGTTAATGTGTACAGTGAAATAATCGCTGTTTGTTCTGAGATCCACACAAAACATAAATACAGTCCGTACCGCGCAGTAAACACACTCCGTCTCAGTTAACAAACCAGTCAGTTAATGCTGTACAGTGAAATAATCGCTGTTTGTTCTGAGATCCACACAAAACACATAAATACAGTCCGTACCGCGCAGTAAACACACTCCGTCTCAGTTACAAACCAGTCAGTTAATGTGTACAGTGAAATAATCGCTGTTTGTTCTGAGATCCACACAAAACACATAAATACAGTCCGTACCGCGCAGTAAACACACTCCGTCTCAGTTATACAAACCAGTCAGTTATGTTGTACAGTGAAATAATCGCTGTTTGTTCTGAGATCCACACAAACACATAAATACAGTCCGTACCGCGCAGTAAACACACTCCGTCTCAGTTACACAAACCAGTCAGTTAATGTTGTACAGTGAAATAATCGCTGTTTGTTCTGAGATCCACACAAAACACATAAATACAGTCCGTACCGCGCAGTAAACACACTCCGTCTCAGTTATACAAACCAGTCAGTTAATGCTGTACAGTGAAATAATCGCTGTTTGTTCTGAGATCCACACAAAACACATAAATACAGTCCGTACCGCGCAGTAAACACTCCGTCTCAGTTATACAAACCAGTCAGTTAATGTTGTACAGTGAAATAATCGCTGTTTGTTCTGAGATCCACACAAAACACATAAATACAGTCCGTACCGCGCAGTAAACACACTCCGTCTCAGTTACACAAACCAGTCAGTTAATGTGTACAGTGAAATAATCGCTGTTTGTTCTGAGATCCACACAAAACACATAAATACACTGTGTGGGCAGAACGTAGAATTTGTGATTGTTAAACATGGCGGTACATATAGTAACCACAGGTTAAATATAATTAGTCTTTCAATTGCATGTAGAGTATCTTGAAAAAATCAAGACAAGCAATGTTCTATAACGTAACATTGTGGCGCGTTCGCGTAACATTTTGTAGTGGAAACGCAACAGTGCTTCTGTGTGTTGGCTACTGTCAATGTCAGCTGTATACAAACACACTGTCGCACAACAGTGCCTCTGTGTGTTGAGCTACATGTCAATGTCAGCTGTATACAAACACTGTCGCAAACAGTGCTCTGGTGTTGAGCTACATGTCACTGTCAGCTGTATACAAACACTGTCGCACAACATGCTTTACGGCACATTTATGTCGCCGACAACAATACAACGTACGCAGGTCTTCATGTAAAGTGCCCGATGCTGCATTGAAACAAAAGAAAGTTTGTTTGCTCACGGCCTTCTGTAGACTGCAGTTTGGCTGTACAGGTCGTGCTGACAGACAGTCGGTGTGCAGTGTGTTTTTGTTGTCTGAGTGTTGTCACGAAACGTGTTGCGAGAGCTGACGGAATTAATCAATGTGAAGCGATAAGTGTTAAATATTATGATGTGTGTGTGTGTGTGTGTATTCTTGCGTTTGTTATCCAACATGCAAAGCGCATGCGCCATATTGTCATATGTGGCCTGTCTGGCTGTACCATATTTTTACACATTATCTCATAAACGGCACGATTTCGGGGAAAAAGTTACTGAACCTGAAAATGTGTGTTTTGATTTTCTGTACAACTTTTGTGTGAAACGTTTTTCATTCTAAGAAGAATCTAGCGAGATATTGTCATAAATGTACATAGGTCTTTATGTAAAGTGTCCTTTATTCTTGCCAGATTTTAATCAAGCTTGAATTTTCTCGACAGATTTTCGAAAAATCCTGAAATATCAGATTTCATGAAAACCCTCCCAGTGGGAGCCGCGTTGTTGCATTGCGGACAGACGGACATGACGAAGCTAATAGTTACTTTTCCGCAGTTTTGCGAACGCGCCCACAAAATTTGTTTTCATTATTGGCTCTTTCCGTTCTCCCGCACAATGCATGACGTCAGCACGACACTTCCATTGCCATGTGTAATCATTTTCCCATAACTGAACGCAGACTATCCTAAAATAGGCTACGACGGTTTCCTGCTGCGTCTGCAGTTGATCGTGCACCATCTTCCTACCGTTCTGAGTCAGTTGAGAGAGTGTCGTTAAATGAAGCAATCCTGTAATTATCGCTGTTCTGCCTCACCTGGATCAGTCTCTTGATTGTGTGCAGAGCCGAGTGGGTGACAAGGTTCGAACTGGGACCCTCGTGTTGCTGGGCCGTCACCGCCAGCAGCAGGAGCATAAACAGCGTCGTCATGGTAACGCTGTGGACAAATGAACACATAATGGGGAGGCAGTCTTCACGTTTCATCTCTGAAACTATGCAACTGATGTCAACAAAATTTGGTAGTCGGGGCCTGCACGCGTTACAGACACAAATGGTGAGCTGACACTCCGGCCGTCTTATTCCCCGTGGTCCAGACGTCTTCAGTTCGACACGCCTGAAGATAAATCTACGTGTTTTGGGATGTGATTGGCTGCAGTCTGAGGGTGGCCAGATTAAGGAGGACTAGATGGGCGGGGCATGTGCACGTAGGGGGAAGATGAGAAATACATTCAGGTTAGTGGGAAAACATGTAGGAAAGAGACCACTTGGAAGACCTAGGCGTAGATCGGAGAATTATATTAAAATATATCTTAGACAAATAGGTTGGACGGAACTTGGGACTGCATTTTTCTGGCTCTGGATAGGGACAAATGGTGGGCTGTTTTTAAACACGGTAATGAACATTCTGGTTCCATAAACTGCGAGAAATTTGACTAGCTGAGGAACTGTTAGCGTCTCAGCAACCAGTCTGCCGCATGGAGTTAGTCAGTCAGTCAGTCAGCGTCAGACACCCCAGTATTTATACGCCAAGTATTGGTCTAGTCAGATCTTGAGCCTTAGTTTATCTGTTTCTGAGTTTATGAATGCATGGAGCTTTACTGCAGGTCTCTAATGCATTCTGTTTCATGGATCCTGTTGCCTCCGTCTTCAGGGTACACGATTGGCAGCACTTACAGACTGCAGAGCGTCACATCCCGTAACACAGTTATCGTCAGCGCAAGCTCGCTTTGTACAGCCCTGTTTACGGCCACCGCTGTTTCTTTGTTAAACTTTTGCCGCAGCGATGCTCCTGTGTTTGTTGTGACGTAGCTGCATGGCGCACAGTGCCTGTAGGTCTGATAGCGTAGCTGCAGTGTCGCACACTCACTCACACTCACACACACTCACGGTACAACACGTGATTTTAAGGTACCTTCGCCTGGCGCCACGCGGGAAACTTTGAGAAACAGTATAACTTTTTATCACTTGTATCCTGAAGATGGAGACGATACATTCCTCGAAACTTCGGTATCCATCAACGAAACTACAGTATCATAATCCAAAGACCGCAGTACGACCTGATGTGTCTGCAGTGCCTGAGATTTGAGGTTCGCTCAGCGGTGTTGCTGAAGATTCAAGACTTGTGGCGTGTGACGCCGTGTCGGTGATCAGAAGCGCTGCACGCTTCTTAGGGTGCCTGAAGGCATTGGTATTCTCCGAAACGTCGGGAAATGTTATCCAACGATACGGCCTTACAGCGAAGAAGACTTGGAATTTTGTGACACATTGTAGGTTGGTAGAAACTACTGGACACTGAGGTGGCAGGTTAAGATTTACCAGACTATACGGGGTCACATTACCAAAAGTACGTTGTTTTTGTTGCTGAGCCAACAGCGAGGTTGTCCTTACCTGCAACTCTGCCTTCCACTGCGCATGCCCGCGAACGTGCGACTGGCACAGCGCCAGCTCAGGCCGCTGGCTTGCTACTCGCGCCAGTACCGCCATGCTCTTTCTGACGGCGATGTGGAAAGCAGCGAAGTGGCGTTGCTGGCCTGCTGTAAGGCAGCCACGCTGTTCGGCGCAGTGCGTGAGTAAGACCACGGAGGTCTTCAGTACAGCTGCTGACAGCATCCATATTCGAACCCGGAACTCTGCTAAGGAGCAGCAGAATTTCGCTGTGCTTAGTGACCGCGCTATGGATATGTATGAGGAGGGGAGGTATCGCTCCATGCATTCATACCATTAGCACAAATCTCGTTTCCATTCATTGTTTAGGTCGTTTCAAAGGTTCTGTCCTAGTCCGACGTTCTGTGTAACATTTCGTAACTCTTTTTGTTACGGAGAGGGGTTGTTGGCCCCTCGCTCAACCTCCAAACTGGGGGACCACCCCTTGTCGACTATCCGCTATTGCTTCCACATTTCACAGCTATTCTCCATATCTGGTGGGCCGCGATAGCTCAGTCGGTATAGCGACTCGCTACGAGCTGGACGGTCCGGGGATCGAATTAGCCGATCCCAGTGGCCGCGCGGTCTAAGGCGTCGGTCTACGGCCGCTCGCTTACTGGGATCGCGGGTTCGAATCCCACCGGGGGCATGGATGTTTGTGTTGTGTTGTAAAAAGACGGTTGTGGACCGTAAGTGACATGAAGGGACGAAAAAGGATTAATACAGAACAAAAATGGATCAAAGGGGAAAAACCCAGGAATTAGTAAAAAAAAAAAAATCCCGGTGAGGGCGAGATGTTTCGCACTACTCCAGACCGGCCGTGGGGCCCACCCAGCCTCCTGTACAACGTGTACCGGGTCTCTTTCCTGGGGATAGGGGGCGTGGCGTTGATGAACCACCCCCATCTAGCGCCAAGGGTAAAGAAAGAGTAGAGCTATACCTCTGCTCCCCCTCTGGGGTGACCTTTACTTTTTCATCCTCCATATTTGCAGTCGGTTTCGTCAGCCGCAGCACGACGACGCGCCACGTCGTGTTGACAGGCGCCCACTGCTGTGGAGACGTTGGTGATGTTGGAAATGAAACTCAACGTGGGAAGGAAGCACAGACAGTCAGTCACAACTACATTTATATCAGTTTCATTGCTTGCTACATGTTTCGGCTAATGTGAAAAGCCATCATCTGGCAGTTTAAAAATGCGTAAAGAAAGACAATTTAAATACAGTTCGTTACAATGATACGTACTTTTTTAAATAGCTGAGATCTCAACTTTGCAAAAATTGGTGTTGTAAAGGCGGCAAGCGTGGTTGAGGAGTGGAGGTTAAGTTCCACGAATTCTTGGCATTAGAGGCGGAGAATGGTGAGCTTCACACTGCAGGCTATTTGCAGGTCTGCGCTGGTAGTGAGGAGTCGCACTCAAGGTGCAGCCCCGCGTGTTGTGTGACAGTAAGGAAGTATTGTATGGAGTGTCCCTTTTATCGTGTCCCCGAGCACGGCAGCTTTGTCGCGCAGACAGCCTGTATCGGCCTCTCAGACTATGTATAATTTATGTTTGATTTTGAAAATTATGTTATAAAAATCATGTCATAAGTACAACATAACACTGTCTAACTACATCTATATACATACAAACATAACTACATGTTCCATCACTCAATCACAATGTCCTATCTTATTGTTTTTTTATTTTATTAATTTATTTTCAAAATTCCAATGTACTGTCATCAGCTGAAGTCAGTGGCTGATTTAGGCTGAAGGGGAAATCACATAAAACCGTTGATATCGTGTCTACAAGATCTATGTGGTTTTTTTTTTAATCTCTGTTCTGGGGGGTTTTAGGGGGGGGGGCTGCATCCGACAGCCCCCCTTGGGTGTGTCCTTGCGAGGTATGTATAGTTACCACTGTGCTTTAAAGGACTAAGAACAGACAGACAGACACATCACACAAGAGCCGTCGCTATGCATAACACGAAGCCATGTTATTCCAGCTTCTCGAAGCCGAGCCTGGAGAAGGACCCAGCTGTCACTCCAGCGGGCAGCGTGTCCTCTTCCTCTTCCTTTTCTTCGTCCTCTTCTTCTTTCCTTCGCACCGGTTTGTTTGCGTTGGCGCAGTTTATCGCGAACTTCAGCTCGGAAGCGAGCGCCTCGCACGGCGAGATCTGAAAACACAAAACCCGTTAATATGCCTTGCCGAAACATTTAAATGTTTTTGAGATTCGGGGCGAGTTTATTTTTTAACAGGCTGCTTCGAAACGTCGGTATCACACTGCAGAAGACCCTAATTTTGTTTAAGTAGTGTTTAACCACCCGCATGTGAAATGTCTGTGTAAGACGTGGAGGTGTACCGTGAATGTAACAGGCTGTGCTGTGCTGTGCTGTGCACTTGGCGTGATGCAGTGGTTACTGTGACGTCAGAAAGGTCTGTGTAAGACGTGGAGGTGTACCGTGAATGTAACAGGCTGTGCTGTGCTGTGCTGTGCACTTGGCGTGATGCAGTGGTTACTGTGACGTCAGAAAGGTCTGTGTAAGACGTGGAGGTGTACCGTGAATGTAACAGGCTGTGCTGTGCTGTGCTGTGCACTTGGCGTGATGCAGTGGTTACTGTGACGTCAGAAAGGTCTGTGTAAGACGTGGAGGTGTACCGTGAATGTAACAGGCTGTGCTGTGCTGTGCTGTGCACTTGGCGTGATGCAGTGGTTACTGTGACTCAGAAAGGTCTGTGTAAGCTGTGGAGCTGTTACCGTGAATGTAAACAGTGCTGTGCTGCTTGCTGTGCCACTTGGCGTGATGCATGTTACTGGACTCAGAAAGGTCGTAACTTGGAGTGTACCTGAATGTAACAGCTGTGCTGCTGGCACTTGGCGTGATGCAGTGGTTACTGTGACTTCAGAAAGGTCTGTGTAAGCTGTGGAGCTGTACCGTGAATGTAACAGGCTGTGCTGTGCTGTGCACTTGCGTGATGCAGTGGTATACAGTGGTACTTACTCAGAAAGGTCTGTGTAAGCTGTGGAGCTGTACCGTGAATGTAACAGGCTTTGCTGTCTTGTGCTGTGCTGTGCACTTGGCGTGATGCAGTGGTTACTGTGACTTCAGAAAGGTCTGTGTAAGCTGTGGAGGTACGTGAATTACAGCTGTGTATGTTACGAGCAGGCCATGTGCTGGCTGCTGTGCTGTGCTGTGCACTTGGCGTGATGCAGTGGTTACTGTGACTTCAGAAAGGTCTGTGTAAGCTGTGGAGCTGTACCGTGAATGTAACAGGCTGTGCTGTGCTGTGCTGTGCTGTGCACTTGGCGTGATGCAGTGGTTACTGTGACTCAGAAAGGTCTGTGTAAGCTGTGGAGCTGTACCGTGAATGTAACAGGCGCTGTGCTGTGCTGTGCTGTGCTGTGCACTTGGCGTGATGCAGTGGTTACTGTGACTTCAGAAAGGTCTGTGTAAGCTGTGGAGCTGTACCGTGAATGTAACAGGCGTGCTGCTGTCGCTGTTGTGCACTTGGCGTGATGCAGTGGTTACTGTGACTTCAGAAAGGTCTTGTAAGCTGTGGAGCTGTACCGTGAATGTAACAGGCTGTGCTGTGCTGTCTGTGCTCACTTGGCGTGATGCAGTGGTTACTGTGACTTCAGAAAGGTCTGTGTAAGCTGTGGAGCTGTACCGTGAATGTAACAGCTGGCTGTGCTGTGCTGGTGCTGTGCACTTGGCGTGATGCAGTGGTTACTGTGACTTCAGAAAGGTCTGTGTAAGCTGTGGAGCTGTACCGTGAATGTAACAGGCTGTGGCTGTGCGTGCTGTGCGTGCGGCACTTGGCGTGATGCAGTGGTTACTGTGACTTCAGAAAGGTCTGTGTAAGCTGTGGAGCTGTACCGTGAATGTAACAGGCTGTGCTGTGCTGTGCTGCTGTGCACTTGGCGTGATGCAGTGGTTACTGTGACTTCAGAAAGGTCTGTGTAAGCGTGGAGTGTACCGTGATGTACAGGCTGTGCTGTGCTGTGTGTCACTTGGCGTGATGCAGTGGTTACTGTGCTTCAGAAAGGTCGTGTAAGCTTGGGTGTACCGTGAATGTAACAGTGTGCTGTGCTGTGCACTTGGCGTGATGCAGTGGTTACTGTGACTTCAGAAAGGTCTGTGTAAGCTGTGGAGTGTACCGTGAATGTAACAGTGCTGTGTGCTTGTGCTGTGCTGTGCCACTTGGCGTGATGCAGTGGTTACTGTGACTTCAGAAAGGTCTGTGTAAGCTGTGGATGGATGACCCGTTGTGTGTACTGCTGATGCATGTACTGTGTCGAAGGTCTGTGAGCTGTGGAGCTGTACGTATGTAAGGCTGTGCTGTGCTTGCTGTGCACTGCGTGATGCAGTGGTTACTGTGACTCAGAAAGGTCTGTGTAAGCGTGGAGCTGTACCGTGAATGTAACAGGCTGTGCTGTGCTGTGCTGTGCACTTGGCGTGATGCAGTGGTTACTGTGACTTCAGAAGGTCTGTGTAAGCTGTGGAGCTGTACCGTGAATGTAACAGCTGTGCTGTGCTGTGCTGTGCTGTGCACTTGGCGTGATGCAGTGGTTACTGTGACTTCAGAAAGGTCTGTGTAAGCTGTGGAGCTGTACCGTGAATGTAACATGTCTGTGCTGGCTGTGCACTTGGCGTGATGCAGTGGTTACTGTGACTTCAGAAGGTCTGTGTAAGCTGTGGAGTGTACCGTGATGTAACAGGCTGTGCTGTGCTGTGCACTTGGCGTGATGCAGTGGTTACTGTGACTTCAGAAAGGTCTGTGTAAGCTGTGGAGTGTACCGTGAATGTAACAGGCTGTGCTGTGCTGTCTGTGCTGTGCACTTGGCGTGATGCAGTGGTTACTGTGACTTCAGAAAGGTCTGTGTAAGCTGTGGAGTGTACCGTGAATGTAACAGGCTGTGCTGTGCTGTGTGTGCTGTGCACTTGGCGTGATGCAGTGGTTACTGTGACTTCAGAAAGGTCTGTGTAAGCTGTGGAGTGTACCGTGAATGTAACAGGCTGTGCTGTGCTGTGCGGCTGTGCACTTGGCGTGATGCAGTGGTTACTGTGACTTCAGAAAGGTCTGTGTAAGCTGTGGAGCTGTACGTGAATGTAACAGGCTGTGCTGTGCTGTTGGGCTTTGCACTTGGCGTGATGCAGTGGTTACTGTGACTTCAGAAAGGTCTGTGTAAGCTGTGGAGCTGTACCGTGAATGTAACAGGCTTGCGTGCTGTGCTGTGCTGTGCTGTGCACTTGGCGTGATGCAGTGGTTACTGTGACTTCAGAAAGGTCTGTGTAAGCTGTGGAGGTGTACCGTGAATGTAACAGGCTGTGCTGTGCTGTGCTGTGCTGTGGCACTTGGCGTGATGCAGTGGTTACTGTGACTTCAGAAAGGTCTGTGTAAGCTGTGGAGGTGTACCGTGAATGTAACAGGCTGTGCTGTCGTGCTGTGCTGTGCACTTGGCGTGATGCAGTGGTTACTGTGACTTCAGAAAGGTCTGTGTAAGCTGTGGAGGTGTACCGTGAATGTAACAGGCTGTGCTGGTGCTGTGCTGTGC
Organism: Reticulitermes speratus; assembly: GCA_021186555.1. Classification (NCBI taxonomy): domain Eukaryota; kingdom Metazoa; phylum Arthropoda; class Insecta; order Blattodea; family Rhinotermitidae; genus Reticulitermes; species Reticulitermes speratus. Next base: position 415,065 of record JAJKFL010000012.1, on the reverse strand, counting down.
GGCACTTGGCGTGATGCAGTGGTTACTGTGACTTCAGAAAGGTCTGTGTAAGCTGTGGAGGTGTACCGTGAATGTAACAGGCTGTGCTGTGCTTGTGTGCACTTGGCGTGATGCAGTGGTTACTGTGACTTCAGAAAGGTCTGTGTAAGCTGTGGAGGTGTACCGTGAATGTAACAGGCTGTGCTGTGCTGTGCACTTGGCGTGATGCAGTGGTTACTGTGACTTCAGAAAGGTCTGTGTAAGCTGTGGAGGTGTACCGTCAATGTAACAGGCTGTGCTGTGCTGTGCACTTGGCGTGATGCAGTGGTTACTGTGACTTCAGAAAGGTACTGAGTAAGCTGTGGAGGTGTACCCGCAATGTAACGATGTGCTGTGCTGTGCTGTAGTAGTGCGTTGCACTTCAGTGATGCAGTGGCTATCTGTACTGTACAGATGAAGTGAAGTGCCTATCTGCAATGCCAGTGTACGTGACAGCAAAGCACACTGTACACAGTATGTAACGTGACAGTGCACTATCACGCACACTGTACACAGTATGTAACGTGACAGTGCACTATCACGCACGACTGTACACAGTATGTAACTGTGACAGTGCACTATCACGCACATGTACACAGTATGTAACGTGACATGCACTATCACGCACGCTGTACACAGTATGTAACGTGACAGTGCACTATCACGCACACTGTACACAGTATGTAACGTGACAGTGCACTATCACGCACGTGTACACAGTATGTAACGTGACAGTGCACTATCACGCACGCTGTACACAGTATGTAACGTGACAGTGCACTATCACGCACGCTGTACACAGTATGTAACGTGACAGTGCACTATCACGCACGCTGTACACAGTATGTAACGTGACAGTGCACTATCAACACGACTGTACACAGTATGTAACGTGACAGTGCACTATCACGCACGCTGATACACGTATGTAACGTGACAGTGCACTATCACGCACGCTGTACACAGTATGTAACGTGACAGTGCACTATCACGCACGCTGTACACAGTATGTAACGTGACAGTGCACAATCACGCACGCTGTACACAGTATGTAACGTGACAGTGCACTATCACGCACGCTGTACACAGTATGTAACGTGACAGTGCACTAATCACGCACACTGTACACAGTATGTAACGTGACAGTGCACTATCACGCACGCTGTACACAGTATGTAACGTGACAGTGCACTATCACGCACACTGTACACAGTATGTAACGTGACAGTGCACTATCACGCACGCTGTACACAGTATGTAACGTGACTGCACAAATCACGCACACTGTACACAGTATGTAACGTGACAGTGCACTATCACGCACGCTGTACACAGTATGTAACGTGACTGCACAAATCACGCACACTGTACACAGTATGTAACGTGACAGTGCACTATCACGCACCTGTACACAGTATGTAACGTGACAGTGCACTATCACGCACCTGTACACAGTATGTAACGTGACAGTGCACTATCACGCACGCTGTACACAGTATGTAACGTGACAGTGCACTATCACGCACGCTGTACACAGTATGTAACGTGACAGTGCACTATCACGCACGCTGTACACAGTATGTAACGTGACAGTGCACTATCACGCACGCTGTACACAGTATGTAACGTGACAGTGCACTACACGCACACTGTACACAGTATGTAACGTGACAGTGCACTATCACGCACGCTGTACACAGTATGTAACGTGACAGTGCACTATCACGCACGCTGTACACAGTATGTAACGTGACAGTGCACTATCACGCACGCTGTACACAGTATGTAACGTGACAGTGCACTATCACGCACGCTGTACACAGTATGTAACGTGACAGTGCACTATCACGCACGCTGTACACAGTATGTAACGTGACTGCACTATCACGCACGCTGTACACAGTATGTAACGTGACAGTGCACTATCACGCACCTGTACACAGTATGTAACGTGACGTGCACATCACGCACAGCTGTACACGTGCGGAGTCACACCACGATACACAGAGTTGACATGCACATCACGCATGCTGTACACAGTATGTAACGTGACAGTGCACTATCACGCACGCTGTACACAGTATGTAACGTGACTGCACTATCACGCACGCTGTACAAGTATGTAACGTGACATTTGCTACTATCACGCACGCTGTACCATATGTAACGTGACTGCACTATCACGCACGCTGTACACTTGTCAGTAACGTGCATGTTACACAGTCACGCTGTCAAGTACTGCGTTACACAGTGCACTGATCAGCACAGCTGATACACGTTGCAACCTGACTATGTGCCGTATCACACGTGTCACTGTCAGTACTGTGACATGTATACACAGTGTCCAGTGACTGCGTCAGTATCTGTCATGTAGTAATGCCTATGCAGTGTCCATATGTCAGTAACTTGCCGTATACACAGTGTCATTGTCAGTACTTGCTGTATACACAGTGTCACTGTCAGTACTTGCTGTATACACAGTGTCACTGTCAGTACTTGCGTATACACAGTGTCACTGTCAGTACTTGCCGTATACACAGTGTCACTTGTCAGTACTTGCTGTATACACAGTGTCACCTGTCAGTACTTGCTGTATACACAGTGTCACCTGTCAGTACTTGCCGTATACACAGTGTCACTTGTCAGTACTTGCCGTATACACAGTGTCACTTGTCAGTACTTGCTGTATACACAGTGTCACCTGTCAGTACTTGCCGTATACACAGTGTCACCTGTCAGTACTTGCCGTATACACAGTGTCACTCGTCAGTACTTGCTGTATACACAGTGTCACCTGTCAGTACTTGCCGTATACACAGTGTCACTGTCAGTACTTGCGTATACACAGTGTCACTTGTCAGTACTTGCTGTATACACAGTGTCACCTGTCAGTACTTGCCGTATACACAGTGTCACTTGTCAGTACTTGCGTATACACAGTGTCACTTGTCAGTACTTGCTGTATACACAGTGTCACTTGTCAGTACTTGCTGTATACACAGTGTCACTTGTCAGTACTTGCTGTATACACAGTGTCACTTGTCAGTACTTGCTGTATACACAGTGTCACTTGTCAGTACTTGCCGTATACACAGTGTCACTTGTCAGTACTTGCTGTATACACAGTGTCACTTGTCAGTACTTGCTGTATACACAGTGTCACTTGTCAGTACTTGCTGTATACACAGTGTCACTTGTCAGTACTTGCTGTATACACAGTGTCACCTGTCAGTACTTGCTGTATACACAGTGTCACCTGTCAGTACTTGCCGTATACACAGTGCCATATATGAAAACCCATACTAGGTCCCACACACCTCGGAGCAGGACATGCCACCTGGCACCTTCCACCATCTTGTCTTCAACTCCTCCAGCGTTCCCTTCTCCTGCAGCTTTAGTACTGCGCCACTCACCAGGGTGCGGTATTGTGAGTCTGCAACACAATGCACACCGTCATGCCGCGTGTGTCGTACAAGTGTGTCGTAGTGAGACAGTACAATAGCACAACAGTGCAAGAGTACAATACAACAGCAACAGTACAACAGTGCAGCAGTACAAGAGTACAACACGCACACTCTGTGTGTACTCACTGACAGGCAGGCCGATGCCGTAGCCCTTCGAGTCCAGTGGAGCCCCCACCTGCTGCAGGTCGCAGTTCCGCTCCACCTGGTACTCGATAGACGTGGACTCCATGAAGAACGCGTACAGCCCCTTGCCCTTCTTGACACTGTCAACTCCCTCCTCGTTGCTCTTGACGAAGACGCTCGGCCGTGTCTGCGTCATGACCGTGTTCATGCGCTTGTAAGTGGAGTCGTTGGAGTTCTGCAAAGTGTCGAGACAGTGGCTGTTAGCTGAGGGCACAGTGGCTGTTAGCTGAGGGCACAGTACGACTGTCAGTGTAGACACAGTGGCTGTTAGCTGAGGGCACAGTACGACTGTCAGTGTAGACACAGTGGCTGTTAGCTGAGGGCACAGTCCGACTGTCAGTGTAGAAACAGTGGCTGTTAGCTGAGGGCACAGTGCGACTGTCAGTGTAGACACAGTGGCTGTTAGCTGAGGGCACAGTCCGACTGTCAGTGTAGACACAGTGGCTTTTAGCTGAGGGCACAGTGCGACTGTCAGTGTAGACACAGTGGCTGTTAGCTGAGGGTACAAACTGCAGTCGGTCTGCCAGCCGCTAGTGCTGCCACCTGTCAGCTGTGTCACACACAAACTGCAGTCGGTCTGCCAGCCGCTAGTGCTGCCACCTGTCAGCTGTGTCACACACAAACTGCCGCCTACAACACTCACCATGAAGAACTTCCTAGTCGAGCCGCTCTCCATAGTCCCGTACTTGACCTTGTGCTGCTTGGCCAGGTCCTCTGCACTCCCGATGGTGTCTTCCATACGGTTGAGCGTGAGGAAGGCGGCCAGGTTGGCAGTGTAAGACGCGATCATAATGAGAGTGAAGAACCACCACATGCCGGCCACCATGCGCGTGGACACCGCCCTGCAACCCGCACAGCCTACAGCACGTGCTCTCACAGTTCTGCACACTACAGTGCACCAGCTGACGTGACGTCACAGGGACACAAACTGTTATCTACATCGCAGGGACTAGTGCGTGGAAGCAGGTGTGCGCCAGTTACGAATGTCTTACAAATTAAACTTGCAGTGTTAATTACAACTACATCTTACGTTATCTACCATTCTGAACCAACTACATACCGGACGAAACGTCGGCGTACGTAAGTCAGTAGGACATCAACAGTGCAAATTGGATTAATTGCCTACTATGTACAGTTTGACACATGAAATGCGGTATAACTGAAAACATTAATGCACTTAAGATTTGTGATTTACACATTTTTAATAAGCCTTGGGGGGCCCTTTCGTCCTTGTTAACAATCTGGCTACTTAAACGTCAAGACATTTTGGCCCCGTCCACTATAGCAGCTCTTACGAAATTCTGATAAATCAAACGGAACCAATACAGTGGAGCCTCCAACACGATAGCAGCCATACATATTACATACTTCAGAAGCAAACTATGCAGCCGTTACGTTCGGGTCAGGGAAAGAATATACACGGGTTGAGGGAGTTTAATTTGGCCGTCTGTCTCTGCACATCTCCCGGAGAAAGAGAAATCAGAGTCTGTATACAGAACGAAAGCGACAGTTCAAGTGGCAATTGGTGGTAGTGGGGAGGTCACGCAGGCACACTACTAGGCACACGGATTGTGGAGAATCTGTGTTCATTCTTTCCCTGACCCGACGTTGCAACGTATTCAAGTATCTACACTTTATAACATCTAATAATACTGGCGCTTCTTCGAGATGTCTGATCGCCCAGTGTTAGCGAGGCATGCCCATGCCCATGCCCGCAGACACAACAGTTGCCTTACTGCGGCGCAATGTCGGAGCCCTGCTGCATAATTGACCCACAGTTGTGCCAAATACAATTGCTCATTGTCAGCTTGGTCTCCAGGTATCCGCCAGGCGCCTCTGATTTGCATGGGTGTGGGTTCGTCCACTCGTTCGGCGATATCCTGCAATTACAGTCGTGTCACTTGTTACATACAGACAGACAGACAGACATGCTTACTTTGGCAGAATGTCGCATCCTTGCCCCATGAGGGAGCCGATTGAGAACCACAGGCAGTTCATGAGGTTGAAGGTGTTCTCCAGCTCATCTGGGTCCGGTTTGCAAGGGTGAGGGTTGTCCCACTCGCCGGGAGTCACCCTGAAAATCACAACACTTCTACTGCACGCCGGGTTAGTGCGCATGCGGCCTGGTGCATCGATTAACCCTAGTGAAAGTTATTACCCGAGCTCTATCACTTTATTTCACTGTACAGCATTAACTGACTGGTTTGTGTAACTGAGACGGAGTGTGTTTACTGCGCGGTACGAACTGTATTTATGTGTTTTGTGTGGATCTCAGAACAAACAGCGATTATTTCACTGTACAGCATTAACTGACTGGTTTGTATAACTGAGACGGAGTGTGTTTACTGCGCGGTACGGACTGTATTTATGTGTTTTGTGTGGATCTCAGAACAAACAGCGATTATTTCACTGTACAACATTAACTGACTGGTTTGTATAACTGAGACGGAGTGTGTTTACTGCGCGGTACGGACTGAATTTATGTGTTTTGTGTGGATCTCAGAACAAACAGCGATTATTTCACTGTACAACATTAACTGACTGGTTTGTATAACTGAGACGGAGTGTGTTTACTGCGCGGTACGGACTGTATTTATGTGTTTTGTGTGGATCTCAGAACAAACAGCGATTATTTCACTGTACAACATTAACTGACTGGTTTGTATAACTGAGACGGAGTGTGTTTACTGCGCAGTACGGACTGTATTTATGTGTTTTGTGTGGATCTCAGAACAAACAGCGATTATTTCACTGTACAACATTAACTGACTGGTTTGTATAACTGAGACGGAGTGTGTTTACTGCGCGGTACGACTGAGTCTTTATGTATAATTCAAGTTTTCTTTAGTGTTCGAAGTGTTAAGTAACGCAAGGAACGTCACGTCAGCCTCCACGCCGATTCCTAAACTCGACAAATTTAATCTTAACGCCAGATATTTGATGCACCATGTCCAGTACAGCTTGTTACAAGCAATTCGCAATATGTACAGCACTCTACATCGTATACTGCAACATAACTACGGCAAATAGCGGCAGATGAATCTCTGCTCTACATCAGACATTGACATACTACACGAGTCTTACAGTACGATTAATTCCATAAAGTCCCTGTCTTTCCATCAGCGAGCCTGGGCTGACATCACGAGAAGCGTGAAATCGTGCGTGTAGATCAGCGTGCTGCAGCGAGAGAAGAGGGAGTATTGGCATAGGGTGCCGCGTTTTATACATAGCAGCCATAATGACGTGGCCGATCTAGGAGAACTCTAGGTCAGGTTACTCTGCTGTCCAGCTGTTGTCGCTACAGTGTGAACTGATCTTCCTCAGCTTATCACGTGTACTCTGTATTTGTTCGGGCAGTTGGTGAGCGTCACTCTAAATGTCATCATGCAAAATGACAGGGACTTTATGCAAGTAATCCGGGCATAACTACTGGTTTTAGAGGGACTTTGTGCAAGTAATCCAGACATAACTACTGGTTTTAGAGGGACTTTGTGCAAGTAATCCAGGCATAACTACTGGTTCCAGTTGCTTGCTATCCTATCTCCCACCATTAGTTTCTGAGTACTGTATGGCACAATTACGTCACCTGGCGAGTACGAACAGCAGGATGGACACGCCCAGGTATGCGGTGGCCACGTAGATCCACACGTCGATGGAGAACGGGTCGAAAAACGCGAAGAGACGTGGCTCCTCTTTGATGGGCTTGCTGTAGAGGATGCTGATACCTGCGGGAGGCAACACTTACATGGCACAGTGACAGCAACACTGAGGATGCTGATACCTGCGGGAGGCAACACTTACATGGCACAGTGACAGCAACGCTGAGGATGCTGATACCTGCGGGAGGCAGCACTTACATGGCACAGTGACAGCAACACTGAAGATGCTGATACCTGCGGGAGGCAACACTTACATGGCACAGTGACAGCAACACTGAGGATGCTGATACCTGTGGGAGGCAACACTTACATGGCACAGTGACAGGAACACTGACGATGCTGATACCTGCGGGAGGCAACACTTACATGGCACAGTGACAGCAACACTGAGGATGCTGATACCTGCGGGAGGCAACACTTACATGGCACAGTGACAGCAACACTGAAGATGCTGATACCTGCGGGAGGCAACACTTACATGGCACAGTGACAGCAACACTGAGGATGCTGATACCTGCGGGAGGCAACACTTACATGGCACAGTGACAGCAACACTGACGATGCTGATACCTGCGGGAGGCAACACTTATATGGCACATTGACAGCAACACTGAGGATGCTGATACCTGCGGGAGGCAACACTTACATGGCACAGTGACAGCAACACTGAAGATGCTGATACCTGCGGGAGGCAACACTTACATGGCACAGTGACAGCAACACTGACGATGCTGATACCTGCGGGAGGCAACACTTACATGGCACAGTGACAGTAACACTGACGATGCTGATACCTGCGGGAGGCAACACTTACATGGCACAGTGACAGCAACACTGAAGATGCTGATACCTGCGGGAGGCAACACTTACATGGCACAGTGACAGCAACACTGAGGATGCTGATACCTGTGGGAGGCAACACTTACATGGCACAGTGACAGGAACACTGACGATGCTGATACCTGCGGGAGGCAACACTTACATGGCACAGTGACAGCAACACTGAGGATGCTGATACCTGCGGGAGGCAACACTTACATGGCACAGTGACAGCAACACTGAAGATGCTGATACCTGCGGGAGGCAACACTTACATGGCACAGTGACAGCAACACTGAGGATGCTGATACCTGCGGGAGGCAACACTTACATGGCACAGTGACAGCAACACTGACGATGCTGATACCTGCGGGAGGCAACACTTATATGGCACATTGACAGCAACACTGAGGATGCTGATACCTGCGGGAGGCAACACTTACATGGCACAGTGACAGCAACACTGAAGATGCTGATACCTGCGGGAGGCAACACTTACATGGCACAGTGACAGCAACACTGACGATGCTGATACCTGCGGGAGGCAACACTTACATGGCACAGTGACAGTAACACTGACGATGCTGATACCTGCGGGAGGCAACACTTACATGGCACATTGACAGTAACACTGAGGATGCTGATACCTGCGGGAGGCAACACTTACATGGCACATTGACAGTAACAGAGGATGCTGATACCTGCGGGAAGCAACACTTATATGGCACAGTGACAGCAACACTGACGATGCTGATACCTGCGGGAGGCAACACTTACATGGCACATTGACAGTAACACTGAGGATGCTGATACCTGCGGGAGGCAACACTTATATGGCACAGTGACAGCAACACTGACGATGCTGATACCTGCGGGAGGCAACACTTACATGGCACAGTGACAGGAACACTGACGATGCTGATACCTGCGGGAGGCAACACTTACATGGCACATTGACAGCAACACTGAGGATGCTGATACCTACGGGAGGCAACACTTACATGGCACATTCACAGTAACACTGAGGATGCTGATACCTGCGGAAGGCAACACTTATATGGCACAGTGACAGCAACACTGAGGATGCTGATACCTGCGGGAGGAAACACTTACATGGCACAGTGACAGCAACACTGATGATGCTGATACCTGCGGGAGGCAACACTTACAAGGCACAGTGACAGCAACACAGGATGCTGATACCTGCGGGAGGCAACAGTTACATGGCACATTGACAGTAACACTGAGGATTCTGATACCTGCGGGAGGCAACACTTATATGGCACAGTGACAGCAACTCTGAGGATGCTGATACCTGCGGGAGGCAACACTTACATGGCACATTGACAGCAACACTGAGGATGCTGATACCTGCGGGAGGCAACACTTATATGGCACAGTGACAGCAACTCTGAGGATGCTGATACCTGCGGGAGGCAACACTTACATGGCACATTGACAGTAACACTGAGGATTCTGATACCTGCGGGAGGCAACACTTACATGGCACAGTGACAGCAACACTGAGGATGCTGATACCTGCGGGAGGCAACACTTACATGGCACAGTGACAGCAACACTGAGGATGCTGATACCTGCGGGAGGCAACACTTACATGGCACAGTGACAGCAACACTGAGGATGCTGATACCTGCGGGAGGCAACACTTACATGGCACAGTGACAGCAACACTGAAGATGCTGATACCTGCGGGAGGCAACACTTACATGGCACAGTGACAGCAACACTGAGGATGCTGATACCTGCGGGAGGCAACACTTACATGGCACAGTGACAGCAACACTGACGATGCTGATACGTGCGGGAGGCAACACTTATATGGCACATTGACAGCAACACTGAGGATGCTGATACCTGCGGGAGGCAACACTTACCTGGCACATTGACAGCAACACTGAGGATGCTGATACCTGCGGGAGGCAACACTTATATGGCACAGTGACAGCAACTCTGAGGATGCTGATACCTGCGGGAGGCAACACTTACATGGCACATTGACAGCAACACTGAGGATGCTGATACCTGCGGGAGGCAACACTTATATGGCACAGTGACAGCAACTCTGAGGATGCTGATACCTGCGGGAGGCAACACTTACATGGCACATTGACAGTAACACTGAGGATTCTGATACCTGCGGGAGGCAACACTTATATGGCACAGTGACAGCAACTCTGAGGATGCTGATACCTGCGGGAGGCAACACTTACATGGCACATTGACAGCAACACTGAGGATGCTGATACCTGCGGGAGGCAACACTTATATGGCACAGTGACAGCAACTCTGAGGATGCTGATACCTGCGGGAGGCAACACTTACATGGCACATTGACAGTAACACTGAGGATTCTGATACCTGCGGGAGGCAACACTTACATGGCACAGTGACAGCAACACTGAGGATGCTGATACCTGCGGGAGGCAACACTTACATGGCACAGTGACAGCAACACTGAGGATGCTGATACCTGCGGGAGGCAACACTTACATGGCACATTGACAGTAACAGAGGATGCTGATACCTGCGGGAGGCAACACTTACATGGCACATTGACAGTAACAGAGGATGCTGATACCTGCGGGAGGCAACACTTACATGGCACATTGACAGTAACAGAGGATGCTGATACCTGCGGGAGGCAACACTTACCTGGCACAGTGACAGCAACACTGAGGATGCTGATACGTGCGGGAGGCAACACTTACATGGCACAGTGACAGCAACACTGAGGATGCTGATACCTGCGGGAGATCTTTTGATGACCGGCGAAATGTTAGAATAGCAGGCGAGCAAGTAATCTAATCAAACTTCTCTTTTAGATTTACATTTGGGCTCCAAAATGAATAATTTGTTTGTGGTGTCATGAAATGCTTATAGCATTATAACTTTATGTCTGTTTTTTAAATTTTGCGACCCGACCTCATATCTCGGAGCTCACTGCGGCCGGCAAACACCGACGAGTTTGACAAGATGGTAGCCTACGGTTTGCTGAATCACTTATCGTTAATTTAAAAATTGTGCGAGTGCTAGATGATAGTGTGTATACTGCCTTACACCGCCCTCCCCAAAGAAACACAGTGTGTATGCATCAGATTGCTTTTCAAGTTAGTAAAACCTTCTGCGCAGTATGTACTGCGCAACTGCTGCGCAGAATGTACTGCGCATCTGCTGCGCAGAACGTACCGCGCATAAAAACTCAAAACATCGAACAGAGTTCGATATTTTGAGTCAGTTTCGAACTTCGGAAGTTGTATGACACGTGGAAAACATTCAGTGTGTTGATTGCTTTGTACGTCAGGATTTTGTCTCACAGTAAGGCCTTTGAATGGACGTGGCAGTCTGAGCATTCTGTTGCGTGCATAGGAAAGTACGCCGTGGCAGTACCTTGCGAGGTTCCCCCTCGCACGGAACATTGACTGCTCACTCTACTTCGTATGAATATTTCTGACTACAAACCACGTAACTTTCGTTTCATGCCCCGTGTACTGCATGTGGCTGTTCGCTGTCCTGAAACTGAAGTTACTGACAGAGAAATCACACAGCACTTTAGAGCAGTTCGAAGTATGGTAATCCAGCAGTCAGCAGTGGTAAACTCGTTTCGGGTCACAAAAATGAAATTTGAAGGGTAACGTCAACATGGCCTCTGTGTACGTGACTTTGAAAGACATACTGAAGTCTGCAATCGGTCTGTCACGCCTGAGACGTGACACGTGCCTATAAATGCTGTCGTGCAGGTAACTGGCCTCGTTAGCAGTGACTCAGGTGACTCACCCAGGTTCATGAAAGGCATGGTGAAGTCTATCATCTGCTCCCGCTCCTGTGTTATGGTCAGGTCGCAAATTGCGAGGTCTGCCCTCTGCAACAAGAAATGCGTGTTACCACGTCGTCACTGTAAAGTACCCGAAGTGACAACGTGGCGGTATGCGAGGCCTCACCCTGGCAACTAATTCGTTCACGAGATCGTCGTGCTTGTTGCTCGGCACCACTGTGAAGTTGAACTTGATATTGAGAACCTTGGCAATCTCTGTCATCAGGTCCATGGAGTAGCCTTGGTAGCTGTCGTTACTCTTCGGATCCTTTTTGGCCGTGTTGTTCATCAGGAAAGGTTCGCCCTGCGAGGAATATCGCGGTAGTTCAGAATGTTGTGTGAACTGACTGGCGACGCTCAGATTAAGGCAGCTGACTATTACCTCATGTTTGTAATGCTGAATATTACCTCATGTTTGTAATGCTATTACCTCATGTTTGTATTGCTGACTATTACCTCATGTTTGTAATGCTGACTATTACCTCATGTTTGTAATGCTGACTATTACCTCATGTTTGTAATGCTGACTATTACCTCATCTTTGTAATGCTGACTATTACCTCATGTTACCTGTTAGTGTCGTCACGTCTGTCTGTCTGTCTGTCCGTCCGCATGCAAAAATTCGGCTGCCACTGGACGGATTTTTATGAAATTTGATATATGAGTATTTTTCGAAAATCTGTCAAGAAAATTCAAGTTTCATCAAAATCTGACAACAATAACGGTACTTTACATGAAGACCTATGTACATTTATGGTAATATCTCGCTGAATTCTTATTAGAACGACAAATGTTTCACACAAAAGTTGTACAGAAAATCACAACACACATTTTATGTTCAATAACTTTTCCCCGAAAATCGTGCCGTTTATGAGATAATGTGGAAAAATACGGTACAGCCAGAGAGGGCACAGATGACAATATAACACGGCGCATGCGCTTTGCATACTGGATAACTAAGACAAGAATATAGACACACACTCATAATACGTAATACTTATTGCTTTCCCACGGCAACACTTGTTACGCGAACGCGCCTCAATGTTACGTTGTACGTACATTGCCTGTCTTGTGTTAGATGTTGCTGCCACACAGTAGACTGTGCCAACTCGCTATATCGACTGTAATTGCAGTGGGGCACACGCTTGCTCAAGTGGCTTCTCCCCAAATCAAAATTTATGTTCGAATTGTTGAATGTTGTCAAAATGCACGGTGAACACAACGTAACATTGATGTGCAAGTTTTAATGTATTTCCTGTTACAACATTTTCCCCAACTCTAGTGCAGACAGTACAATGCTCACAACGTCTGACGTCATTTCCCCAACTCTAGTGCAGACAGTACAATGCTCACAACGTCTGACGTCATTTCCCCAACTCTAGTGCAGACAGTACAATGCTCACAACGTCTGACGTCATTTCCCCAACTCTAGTGCAGACAGTACAATGCTCACAACGTCTGACGTCATTTCCCCAACTCTAGTGCAGACAGTACAATGCTCACAACGTCTGACGTCATTTCCCCAACTCTAGTGCAGACAGTACAATGCTCACAACGTCTGACGTCATTTCCCCAACTCTAGTGCAGACAGTACAATGCTCACAACGACTGACGTGCAGTTTAGCTGTTTGTACCGCATCGAAACTCCGATGATTCATCCGTCCCGACAATCAGGCGCCCTTTCTTGACAGCAGAAGAGTTACCGGAGTGTGGAGGTGACCACGTGTATCGGAGAGTGGAGGTGACCACGTGTACTGGAGTGTGGAGGTGACCACGTGTACCGGAGTGTGGAGGTTCCCACGTGTACTGGAGTGTGGAGGTGACCACGTGTACCGGAGAGTGGAGGTGATCACGTGTACTGGAGTGTGGAGGTGACCACGTGTACCGGAGTGTGGACGTGACCACGTGTACCGAAGTGTGGACGTGACCACGTGTACCGGAGATTGGAGGTGACCACGTGTACCGGAGTGTGGAGGTGACCACGTGGCTGCACCAAGAGCCATTGGTGCAGTTACATACAGAACGTGCGTACGAGTGTTAAGAATGACGTAATGACGTGACTCACGTACGAGTGTTAAGAGTGACGTAATGACGTGACTCACGTACGAGTGTTAAGAATGACGTAATGACGTGACTCACGTACGAGTGTTAAGAGTGACGTAATGACGTGACTCACGTACGAGTGTTAAGAATGACGTAATGACGTGACTCACGTACGAGTGTTAAGAATGACGTAATGACGTGACTCACGTACGAGTGTTAAGAGTGACGTAATGACGTGACTCACGATTCTCGACGCGACGATGAAGGTCTTGTCCTGGATCGACCTCTGGATCTCCTCCTCCTTCTCCTGCGCAGTCTGCGTGCGGTTTACACCGCGCCCGGTCTCCCACCAGCCCACCTTTTTGTAGCCCTTGGAGTATTCCACAATGTCTAGCTTGAAGTGGCTTCGACGCCCAGCGCTGTCTATCTGAATGTTGCCGGTCATGCCGTCCATCTGGTTCTGCAGAGAACCAAGAGTCAGCAGCATATCGAACACGTGCCCACTCTCACGTGACAACACGTGACCACTGTAACGTGACGACAACGCGTACTTACGAATTTCATAAAGTTTGCAAGCGGGAAGCCGTAGGTGGACTTGAGAGCACCGCCACATTGCAGCGGCTGCACGTCGAAGCTTTTCTTGCCCTCGAAATGGAGTCGGTGCAGCGCCCGGGCGAACAGCCTCACGGCGTCGTGCATAAGCGCCATCTCAGTCTGCAACAGCGGATCACAGAGCTCAGGGTGTGCCCGCGACTACGTGCGCCTGTTCAAGGCAGAGCTATGCCTGTTCACGCCGTGAAGACACACAGAATGAGAGAGACTCTGCTTCACTGATTCTTAACCTCGACACCAGAGAAGAGTTTCATGCCCCGGTCGCTCTACCCCGGTACACACTGAAGAGGAGGCCGGGTGGAACCCAGAACAGGTACGGACGCATCGATGAAAATAAAAATCCTTTCCTCTACCGGAAATCAAAACCCGGTTTTGGAGGTTCCGGATTCGCATCTGGACCCGGAAACATTATATATTGACGGAATACGTGGTTTTCGTCAGACATACTCACGGTTGTCCTATACTGACCGGCACTGTGTCCGCAGTGACCCGGAACTTCCTCGCGTCGTACAGCTCCTTCTCCGTCCAGCTGTTGACGGTGACTTGCACGGTGTCGTCCCCTGGGTCTACCAGTCGCAGCAGCGTAATGTTGGCGTGAACGCCGTCAAACTCGCTCAGATCCAGCGTGTGGGTGTCCTGCAATAGCAGTATCAGTCAGCAGTCAGCAGGTGTGTTGTGACGCTGTGACGTCAGCACTGCGGTGTGCCACTCACCAGTGACGTCATGAAGTAGCTGTGATAGTCACTCAGCATCTTCACCTCGAGCGCTTGACGCAGCACGTGCAAGACGCTGTCCGTCGCGCAGTCCAGCAAGATGTGGTTTTCGTTTGTAGCCTTTACCTCCTTCAGCAGCTGCCTGCAATCAGAACAGACTCAGGCACACAGTTACGTGCTGTGAGAGTTACGGGAAGACACTGAAGTCGACTCACGAGAACAGCTTTGACCTTGGTCGTGGTGGCGTAGGGGGAAGTCAGATCGGCGGAGGTTCATGACTAGTATGTATCCTGGTTAAACGTATTGGGCTGAAGTGCAATTGTGTCTTATGCTTGCGAGTTACTGCCATTAATTTTTGTTGTGTTCTGTCTCCTTAGAGATTTGCATGAATTTGTCTTCGGAGTGGCGATAAATGCATTTGTAGGCCGTGCCATGGCTCAGGCGGTTAGTCGCCGGCCTTCCACTGCGGAGGCCCGGGTTCGATCCCGGGTCAGTCCATGTGGGGTTTGTGGTGGACAAAGTGGCACTGGGACAGGTTTTTCTCCGAGTTGTCGGCTTTCCCCTGTCAATTTAATTCCACTGGTGCTCCATTACTTGTAAAACTTGGTAAAAAAAACTGCTCATCTTCATCACAGGGTTGCACAAAAAGCCTTAAGGCTGTGGTGCGTCCGTAGCATCTGCTGCGGGGCCCTTCACCATGTAAAAAAATGCATTTGTAGGGGCGTATGTTTTGACATGACATATACGTCTTCTCCACAAGGTTAGCCGGGAGCTAAGTGACCCTACCCACGTTGTCAAGGTCGACAGTCGACGACGTAAATCTCACTCCACTCACCTCTGGTCGCTGCCCGGCAGGAACTGACGCACGGTGATGTGCGGATCCCACAGCCCGCGTGTCTTCAGCACTTCCTGCAGGCGTATCAAGCCCTCGTCCGTCTCGTACAGCACCGTGAAGGCCGACCAGTGCAGGAAGTAGCGCACCACGTCCACGATGGCCTACGAAACAGACTGAATTTTGCTACAGGACCGGAAGTCTGCGTGTTGCTGTGTATAAAGTCGGATCGCAGTCTCGTGGCGCATGCGCACAGTCCACAGGAGTGCGTTTATGATAGGGGGGGGGGGGGGGTGGAATTTACCTGCAGCTGAGTAGTCTGTCTTTCTGAACAGGTGTTTGTTATCTCATGCACTTCCATACACAGTGCCTTGTTTCACGTCCTTGACTGCGGTTAACTCGGTGGTTTCCTATCTTAGGCAGTGCCATAGTACAGTACGAGTATGTTCTGTTAACAGCGGGAAACACAACGATCTGCGCCCTCTAACGGCCTGTAACCGACTAACCTGACACCCCTCTAGTACTTCCTGCGGCCAGGTCCAAGCAGAAATAGGTTCTTTGTGCAGTGCCATAAGATTGCGATCGGGCTCTTTATCCTACCTGAGCCACAGACTCCTGTGCAGGGTACAGGTTGATGTGACAACGTCTCTGGTAGTCTGGCAGGTCGGGGTAGCTGTGCATGTTGGAGACTTCTGGGTACATCTGCACGTTCGGTACTTCCAGCGTCTCGCACACTGACTGTACAATGCCCATGCTGCTGGGGGCTCGCGGACCGAACACGGCTGCTACACCCTCTTCGACAGCACCGCACACTACCGCACGAGAACATTGCTCAGGACAGGGTGAGTTGCTGAACATGATCGGCGGGTGTTCAGCATTGAGCCGCACTGAACATGAGTCACTCACTGTTCAGCATTGTGCCGCACTGAACACGACACACTCACTGTTAAGCACTGTGCCTCACTGAACACGAGACACTCAGTGTTCAGCATTGTGCCGCACTGAACACGAGACACTCACTATTCAGCATTGTGCCGCACTGAACACGAGACACTCACTGTTCAGCATTGTGCCACACTGAACACGAGACACTCACTGTTCAGCATTGTGCTGCACTGAACACGAGACACTCACTGTTCGCATTGTACCGCACTGAACACGAGACACTCACTGTTCAGCATTGTGCCGCACTGAACACGAGAAGTCACTGTTCAGCATTGTGCCAACTGAACACGAGACACTCACTGTTCAGCATTGTGCCGCACTGAACACGAGACACTCACTGTTCAGCACTGTGCCGCACTGAACACCAGACACTCACTGTTCAGCACTGTGCCGCACTGAACACGAGACACTCACTGTTCAGATTGTGCCACACTGAACACGAGACACTCACTGTTCAGCACTGTGCCACACTAACACAGACACTCACTGTTCAGCACTGTGCCACACTGAACACCAGACACTCACTGTTCAGCACTGAGCCCACTGAACACCAGACACTCACTGTTCAGCACTGTGCCGCACTGAACACCAGACACTCACACGTGACCTCCAGACACACTGTGCCGCACTGAACACCAGACACTCACTGTTCAGTATTGTGCCACACTGAACACCAGACACTCACTGTTCAGCATTGTGCCACACTGAACACGAGACAACTCACTTTTCCACATTGTGCCACACTGAACACGAGACACTCACTGTTCAGCATTGTGCCACTACTGAACACGAGACATCACTGTTCCAGCATTGTGCCACACTGAACACCAGACACTCACTGTTCAGCACTGTGCCACACTGAACACCAGACACTCCACACCAATCACTGTTCAGCACTGTGCCACACTGAACACCAGACACTCACTGTTCAGCACTGTGCCACACTGAACACCAGACACTCACTGTTCAGCACTGTGCCGCACTGAACACCAGACACTCACTGTTCAGCACTGTGCCGCACTGAACACCAGACACTCACTGTTCAGCACTGTGCCACACTGAACACCAGACACTCACTGTTCAGCACTGTGCCGCACTGAACACCAGACACTCACTGTTCAGCACTGTGCCACACTGAACACGAGACACTCACTGTTCAGCACTGTGCCGCACTGAACACCAGACACTCACTGTTCAGCACTGTGCCACACTGAACACCAGACACACTCACCTGTGCTCACAGCACTATGTCACACTGACACACTGAACACTCACTGTTCAGCACTGTGCCACACTGAACACCAGACACTCACTGTTCAGCACTGTGCCACACTGAACACCAGACACTCACTGTTCAGCACTGTGCCACACTGAACACCAGACACTCACTGTTCAGCACTGTGCCACACTGAACACCAGACACTCACTGTTCAGCACTGTGCCACACTGAACACCAGACACTCACTGTTCAGCACTGTGCCACACTGAACACCAGACACTCACTGTTCAGCACTGTGCCACACTGAACACCAGACACTCACTGTTCAGCACTGTGCCACACTGAACACCAGACACTCACTGTTCAGCACTGTGCCACACTGAACACCAGACACTCACTGTTCAGCACTGTGCCACACTGAACACCAGACACTCACTGTTCAGCACTGTGCCACACTGAACACCAGACACTCACTGTTCAGCACTGTGCCACACTGAACACCGGACACTCACTGTTCAGCACTGTGCCACACTGAACACCAGACACTCACTGTTCAGCACTTTGCCCTACCTCGCTTGCCCGTGCTAAAGCTGTCAGCCTGCGACATGTTCAGCTCCACCATGTACAGTTCCGTCCCGGGCAGCACATCGCGGTCCAAGTTGATGTACTGCAGGGCGTGGCGCAGTGCGAGGTGCTGCAGCGGGTAGTCCACGGGGTGTAACAGCATCGCTGTAACAGTCGGTATGGCAGGTGTCGGTCGGTTGTTACTACAGTAACATACATATTTAATTTTTCTTCAATTCCGTTGAATTTACGAAGGGCTTAATGTTTGTGGGAAGACTTCTAATGTTACCGCCATGATATTACACGGCGATCAAGGCACTTATTTATACAGGGTCCTTATTTTGTCTGGCAAATATCGTTTGTCACTTCCGCCGCGCGTGTGGGTTATCGGCTGAGAGGGCTACATTCGTAGATAAACTAGCCGACAGTTATTGGCAAACGGTAGTTGTGCCATGAAGTAATGACTTTATAATCGCCTAGAACCCGTCCGCACCTTGCAGTAGATGCCTGGACTCATTGCCGGCAGCCGACAACGCACCTAGCGTCACTTGTGTCTGTGACTCGGTGCTTTGCACAGAGGGTGCCGTTGAATGGAAGACGAGTATGGCCTCGGTGAAGGCCGTGTTCACAGGTGCTTTGTGAACAGAGTTGAGCTGCCTTGCAGTTCGAACTGACAGTACTAGCCAGGCGCTGTTGTATTAACTGCAGTCAGGCCAGTACCACTTCTTTCCAGAACCCTTCCAATTCATTATTCACTGATCATCCTACCGTAAAACGCTGTACAGTCTGAGGTACCGACGGCGTCGTTAAACAATCAAACAACAAAGAATTGCCTCAAAGCCAGGTGGTTACTATATGTACCGCCATGTCTGATATTCACAAATTCCACTTTTTGCCCACACAGTGTATTTATGTGTTTTGTGTGGATCTCAGAACAAACAGCGATTATTTCACTGTACAGCATTAACTGACTGGTTTGTATAACTGAGACGGAGTGTGTTTACTGCGCGGTACGGACTGTATTTATGTGTTTTGTGTGGATCTCAGAACAAACAGCGATTATTTCACTGTACAGCATTAACTGACTGGTTTGTATAACTGAGACGGAGTGCGTTTACTGCGCGGTACGGACTGTATTTATGTGTTTTGTGTGGATCTCAGAACAAACAGCGATTATTTCACTGTACAACATTAACTGACTGGTTTGTATAACTGAGACGGAGTGCGTTTACTGCGCGGTACGGACTGTATTTATGTGTTTTGTGTGGATCTCAGAACAAACAGCGATTATTTCACTGTACAACATTAACTGACTGGTTTGTATAACTGAGACGGAGTGCGTTTACTGCGCGGTACGGACTGTATTTATTGTGTTTTGTGTGGATCTCAGAACAAACAGCGATTATTTCACTGTACAACATTAACTGACTGGTTTGTATAACTGAGACGGAGTGCGTTTACTGCGCGGTACGGACTGTATTTATGTGTTTTGTGTGGATCTCAGAACAAACAGCGATTATTTCACTGTACAACATTAACTGACTGGTTTGTATAACTGAGACGGAGTGCGTTTACTGCGCGGTACGGACTGTATTTATGTGTTTTGTGTGGATCTCAGAACAAACAGCGATTATTTCACTGTACAGCATTAACTGACTGGTTTGTATAACTGAGACGGAGTGTGTTTACTGCGCGGTACGGACTGTATTTATGTGTTTTGTGTGGATCTCAGAACAAACAGCGATTATTTCACTGTACAACATTAACTGACTGGTTTGTATAACTGAGACGGAGTGCGTTTACTGCGCGGTACGGACTGTATTTATGTGTTTTGTGTGGATCTCAGAACAAACAGCGATTATTTCACTGTACAACATTAACTGACTGGTTTGTATAACTGAGACGGAGTGTGTTTACTGCGCGGTACGGACTGTATGTGTTTTGTGTGGATCTCAGAACAAACAGCGATTATTTTACTGTACAACATTAACTGACTGGTTTGTATAACTGAGACGGAGTGTGTTTACTGCGCGGTACGGACTGTATTTATGTGTTTTGTGTGGATCTCAGAACAAACAGCGATTATTTTACTGTACAACATTAACTGACTGGTTTGTATAACTGAGACGGAGTGTGTTTACTGCGCGGTACGGACTGTATTTATGTGTTTTGTGTGGATCTCAGAACAAACAGCGATTATTTCACTGTACAACATTAACTGACTGGTTTGTATAACTGAGACGGAGTGTGTTTACTGCGCGGTACGGACTGTATTTATGTGCTTTGTGTGGATCTCAGAACAAACAGCGATTATTTCACTGTACAACATTAACTGACTGGTTTGTATAACTGAGACGGAGTGTGTTTACTGCGCGGTACGGACTGTATTTATGTGCTTTGTGTGGATCTCAGAACAAACAGCGATTATTTCACTGTACAACATTAACTGACTGGTTTGTATAACTGAGACGGAGTGTGTTTACTGCGCGGTACGGACTGTATTTATGTGCTTTGTGTGGATCTCAGAACAAACAGCGATTATTTCACTGTACAACATTAACTGACTGGTTTGTATAACTGAGACGGAGTGTGTTTACTGCGCGGTACGGACTGTATTTATGTGCTTTGTGTGGATCTCAGAACAAACAGCGATTATTTCACTGTACAACATTAACTGACTGGTTTGTATAACTGAGACGGAGTGTGTTTACTGCGCGGTACGGACTGTATTTATGTGTTTTGTGTGGATCTCAGAACAAACAGCGATTATTTCACTGTACAACATTAACTGACTGGTTTGTATAACTGAGACGGAGTGTGTTTACTGCGCGGTACGGACTGTATTTATGTGTTTTGTGTGGATCTCAGAACAAACAGCGATTATTTCACTGTACAACATTAACTGACTGGTTTGTATAACTGAGACGGAGTGTGTTTACTGCGCGGTACGGACTGTATTTATGTGCTTTGTGTGGATCTCAGAACAAACAGCGATTATTTCACTGTACAACATTAACTGACTGGTTTGTATAACTGAGACGGAGTGTGTTTACTGCGCGGTACGGACTGTATTTATGTGTTTTGTGTGGATCTCAGAACAAACAGCGATTATTTCACTGTACAACATTAACTGACTGGTTTGTATAACTGAGACGGAGTGTGTTTACTGCGCGGTACGGACTGTATTTATGTGTTTTGTGGATCTCAGAACAAACAGCGATTATTTCACTGTACAACATTAACTGACTGGTTTGTATAACTGAGACGGAGTGTGTTTACTGCGCGGTACGGACTGTATTTATGTGTTTGTGTGGATCTCAGAACAAACAGCGATTATTTCACTGTACAAGCATTAACTGACGGGTTTGTATAACTGAGACGGAGTGTGTTTACTGCGCGGTACGGACTGTATTTATGTGTTTTTGTGTGGATCTCAGAACAAACAGCGATTATTTCACTGTACAACATTAACTGACTGGTTTGTATAACTGAGACGGAGTGTGTTTACTGCGCGTACGGACTGTATTTATGTGTTTGTGTGGATCTCAGAACAAACAGCGATTATTTCACTGTACAGCATTAACTGACTGGTTTGTATAACTGAGACGGAGTGTGTTTACTGCGCGGTACGGACTGTATTTATGTGTTTTGTGTGGATCTCAGAACAAACAGCGATTATTTCACTGTACAACATTAACTGACTGGTTTGTATAACTGAGACGGAGTGTGTTTACTGCGCGGTAACGGACTGTATTTATGTGTTTTGTGTGGATCTCAGAACAAACAGCGATTATTTCACTGTACAGCATTAACTGACTGGTTTGTATAACTGAGACGGAGTGTGTTTACTGCGCGGTACGGACTGTATTTATGTGTTTTGTGTGGATCTCAGAACAAACAGCGATTATTTCACTGTACAACATTAACTGACTGGTTTGTATAACTGAGACGGAGTGTGTTTTACTGCGCGGTACGGACTGTATTTATGTGTTTTTGTGGGATCTCAGAACAAACAGCGATTATTTCACTGTACAAGCATTAACTGACTGGTTTGTATAACTGAGACGGAGTGTGTTTACTGCGCGGTACGGACTGTATTTATGTGCTTTGTGTGGATCTCAGAACAAACAGCGATTATTTCACTGTACAACATTAACTGACTGGTTTGTATAACTGAGACGGAGTGTGTTTACTGCGCGGTACGGACTGTATTTATGTGTTTTGTGTGGATCTCAGAACAAACAGCGATTATTTCACTGTACAACATTAACTGACTGGTTTGTATAACTGAGACGGAGTGTGTTTACTGCGCGGTACGGACTGTATTTATGTGTTTTGTGTGGATCTCAGAACAAACAGCGATTATTTCACTGTACAACATTAACTGACTGGTTTGTATAACTGAGACGGAGTGTGTTTACTGCGCGGTACGGACTGTATTTATGTGTTTTGTGTGGATCTCAGAACAAACAGCGATTATTTCACTGTACAACATTAACTGACTGGTTTGTATAACTGAGACGGAGTGTGTTTACTGCGCGGTACGGACTGTATTTATGTGTTTGTGTGGATCTCAGAACAAACAGCGATTATTTCACTGTACAACATTAACTGACTGGTTTGTATAACTGAGACGGAGTGTGTTTACTGCGCGGTACGGACTGTATTTATGTGTTTTGTGTGGATCTCAGAACAAACAGCGATTATTTCACTGTACAACATTAACTGACTGGTTTGTATAACTGAGACGGAGTGTGTTTACTGCGCGGTACGGACTGTATTTATGTGCTTTGTGTGGATCTCAGAACAAACAGCGATTATTTCACTGTACAACATTAACTGACTGGTTTGTATAACTGAGACGGAGTGTGTTTACTGCGCGGTACGGACTGTATTTATGTGTTTTGTGTGGATCTCAGAACAAACAGCGATTATTTCACTGTACAACATTAACTGACTGGTTTGTATAACTGAGACGGAGTGTGTTTACTGCGCGTACGGACTGTATTTATGTGTTTTTGTGGATCTCAGAACAAACAGCGATTATTTCACTGTACACATTAACTGACTGGTTTGTATAACTGAGACGGAGTGTGTTTACTGCGCGGTACGGACTGTATTTATGTGTTTTGTGTGGATCTCAGAACAAACAGCGATTATTTCACTGTACAGCATTAACTGACTGGTTTGTATAACTGAGACGGAGTGTGTTTACTGCGCGGTACGGACTGTATTTATGTGTTTTGTGTGGATCTCAGAACAAACAGCGATTATTTCACTGTACAGCATTAACTGACTGGTTTGTATAACTGAGACGGAGTGTGTTTACTGCGCGGTACGGACTGTATTTATGTGTTTTGTGTGGATCTCAGAACAAACAGCGATTATTTCACTGTACAGCATTAACTGACTGGTTTGTATAACTGAGACGGAGTGTGTTTACTGCGCGGTACGGACTGTATTTATGTGTTTTGTGGATCTCAGAACAAACAGCGATTATTTCACTGTACAACATTAACTGACTGGTTTGTATAACTGAGACGGAGTGTGTTTACTGCGCGGTACGGACTGTATTTATGTGTTTATGTGTGGATCTCAGAACAAACAGCGATTATTTCACTGTACAGCATTAACTGACTGGTTTGTATAACTGAGACGGAGTGTGTTTACTGCGCGGTACGGACTGTATTTATGTGTTTTATGTGGATCTCAGAACAAACAGCGATTATTTCACTGTACAGCATTAACTGACTGTTTGTATAACTGAGACGGAGTGTGTTTACTGCGCGGTACGGACTGTATTTATGTGTTTTGTGTGGATCTCAGAACAAACAGCGATTATTTCACTGTACACATTAACTGACTGGTTTGTATAACTGAGACGGAGTGTGTTTACTGCGCGGTACGGACTGTATTTATGTGTTTTTGTGGATCTCAGAACAAACAGCGATTATTTCACTGTACAACATTAACTGACTGGTTTGTATAACTGAGACGGAGTGTGTTTACTGCGCGGTACGGACTGTATTTATGTGTTTTGTGTGGATCTCAGAACAAACAGCGATTATTTCACTGTACAGCATTAACTGACTGGTTTGTATAACTGAGACGGAGTGTGTTTACTGCGCGGTACGGACTGTATTTATGTGTTTTGTGTGGATCTCAGAACAAACAGCGATTATTTCACTGTACAGCATTAACTGACTGGTTTGTATAACTGAGACGGAGTGTGTTTACTGCGCGGTACGGACTGTATTTATGTGTTTTGTGTGGATCTCAGAACAAACAGCGATTATTTCACTGTACAGCATTAACTGACTGGTTTGTATAACTGAGACGGAGTGTGTTTACTGCGCGGTACGGACTGTATTTATGTGTTTTGTGTGGATCTCAGAACAAACAGCGATTATTTCACTGTACAAGCATTAACTGACTGGTTTGTATAACTGAGACGGAGTGTGTTTACTGCGCGGTACGGACTGTATTTATGTGTTTTTGTGGATCTCAGAACAAACAGCGATTATTTCACTGTACACATTAACTGACTGGTTTGTATAACTGAGACGGAGTGTGTTTACTGCGCGGTACGGACTGTATTTATGTGTTTTGTGTGGATCTCAGAACAAACAGCGATTATTTCACTGTACAACATTAACTGACTGGTTTGTATAACTGAGACGGAGTGTGTTTACTGCGCGGTACGGACTGTATTTATGTGTTTTGTGTGGATCTCAGAACAAACAGCGATTATTTCACTGTACAACATTAACTGACTGGTTTGTATAACTGAGACGGAGTGTGTTTACTGCGCGGTACGGACTGTATTTATGTGTTTTTGTGTGGATCTCAGAACAAACAGCGATTATTTCACTGTACAAGCATTAACTGACTGGTTTGTATAACTGAGACGGAGTGTGTTTACTGCGCGGTACGGACTGTATTTATGTGTTTTGTGTGGATCTCAGAACAAACAGCGATTATTTCACTGTACAGCATTAACTAACTGGTTTGTATAACTGAGACGGAGTGTGTTTACTGCGCGGTACGGACTGTATTTATGTGTTTTGTGTGGATCTCAGAACAAACAGCGATTATTTCACTGTACAGCATTAACTAACTGGTTTGTATAACTGAGACGGAGTGTGTTTACTGCGCGGTACGGACTGTATTTATGTGTTTTGTGTGGATCTCAGAACAAACAGCGATTATTTCACTGTACAGCATTAACTGACTGGTTTGTATAACTGAGACGGAGTGTGTTTACTGCGCGGTACGGACTGTATTTATGTGTTTTTGTGGATCTCAGAACAACAGCGATTATTTCACTGTACAACATTAACTGACTGGTTTGTATAACTGAGACGGAGTGTGTTTACTGCGCGGTACGGACTGTATTTATGTGTTTTATGTGGATCTCAGAACAAACAGCGATTATTTCACTGTAAGCATTAACTGACTGGTTTGTATAACTGAGACGGAGTGTGTTTACTGCGCGGTACGGACTGTATTTATGTGTTTTGTGTGGATCTCAGAACAAACAGCGATATTTCACTGTACAGCATTAACTACTGTTTGTATAACTGAGACGGATGTGTTTACTGCGCGGTACGGACTGTATTTATGTGTTTTGTGTGGATCTCAGAACAAACAGCGATTATTTCACTGTACGCATTAACTGACTGTTTGTAAACTGAGACGGAGTGTGTTACTGCGCGGTACGGACTGTATTATGTGTTTGTGTGGATCTCAGAACAAACAGCGATTATTTCACTGTACAGCATAACTGACTGGTTTGTATAACTGAGACGGAGTGTGTTTACTGCGCGGTACGGACTGTATTTATGTGTTTTGTGTGGATCTCAGAACAAACAGCGATTATTTCACTGTACAGCATTAACTGACTGGTTTGTATAACTGAGACGGAGTGTGTTTACTGCGCGGTACGGACTGTATTATGTTTTTGTGTGGATCTCAGAACAAACAGCGATTATTTCACTGTACAGCATTAACTGACTGGTTTGTATAACTGAGACGGAGTGTGTTTACTGCGCGGTACGGACTGTATTTATGTGTTTTGTGTGGATCTCAGAACAAACAGCGATTATTTCACTGTACAGCATTAACTGACTGGTTTGTATAACTGAGACGGAGTGTGTTTACTGCGCGGTACGGACTGTATTTATGTGTTTTGTGTGGATCTCAGAACAAACAGCGATTATTTCACTGTACAGCATTAACTGACTGGTTTGTATAACTGAGACGGAGTGTGTTTACTGCGCGGTACGGACTGTATTTATGTGTTTTGTGTGGATCTCAGAACAAACAGCGATTATTTCACTGTACAACATTAACTGACTGGTTTGTATAATGAGACGGAGTGTGTTTACTGCGCGGTACGGACTGTATTTATGTGTTTTGTGTGGATCTCAGAACAAACAGCGATTATTTCACTGTACAAGCATTAACTGACTGGTTTGTATAACTGAGACGGAGTGTGTTTACTGCGCGGTACGGACTGTATTTATGTGTTTTGTGTGGATCTCAGAACAAACAGCGATTATTTCACTGTACAGCATTAACTGACTGGTTTGTATAACTGAGACGGAGTGTGTTTACTGCGCGGTACGGACTGTATTTATGTGTTTTATATGGATCTCAGAACAAACAGCGATTATTTCACTGTACAGCATTAACTGACTGGTTTGTATAACTGAGACGGAGTGTGTTTACTGCGCGGTACGGACTGTATTATTGTGTTTTTGTGGATCTCAGAACAAACAGCGATTATTTCACTGTACAGCATTAACTGACTGGTTTGTATAACTGAGACGGAGTGTGTTTACTGCGCGGTACGGACTGTATTTATGTGTTTTGTGTGGATCTCAGAACAAACAGCGATTATTTCACTGTGCAGCATTAACTGACTGGTTTGTATAACTGAGACGGAGTGTGTTTACTGCGCGGTACGGACTGTATTTATGTGTTTTATGTGGATCTCAGAACAAACAGCGATTATTTCACTGTACAGCATTAACTGACTGGTTTGTATAACTGAGACGGAGTGTGTTTACTGCGCGGTACGGACTGTATTTATGTGTTTTGTGTGGATCTCAGAACAAACAGCGATTATTTCACTGTACAGCATTAACTGACTGGTTTGTATAACTGAGACGGAGTGTGTTTACTGCGCGGTACGGACTGTATTTATGTGTTTTGTGTGGATCTCAGAACAAACAGCGATTATTTCACTGTGCAGCATTAACTGACTGGTTTGTATAACTGAGACGGAGTGTGTTTACTGCGCGGTACGGACTGTATTTATGTGTTTTATGTGGATCTCAGAACAAACAGCGATTATTTCACTGTACAGCATTAACTGACTGGTTTGTATAACTGAGACGGAGTGTGTTTACTGCGCGGTACGGACTGTATTTATGTGTTTTGTGTGGATCTCAGAACAAACAGCGATTATTTCACTGTGCAGCATTAACTGACTGGTTTGTATAACTGAGACGGAGTGTGTTTACTGCGCGGTACGGACTGTATTTATGTGTTTTGTGTGGATCTCAGAACAAACAGCGATTATTTCACTGTACAGCATTAACTGACTGGTTTGTATAACTGAGACGGAGTGTGTTTACTGCGCGGTACGGACTGTATTTATGTGTTTTGTGTGGATCTCAGAACAAACAGCGATTATTTCACTGTGCAGCATTAACTGACTGGTTTGTATAACTGAGACGGAGTGTGTTTACTGCGCGGTACGGACTGTATTTATGTGTTTTATGTGGATCTCAGAACAAACAGCGATTATTTCACTGTACAGCATTAACTGACTGGTTTGTATAACTGAGACGGAGTGTGTTTACTGCGCGGTACGGACTGTATTTATGTGTTTTGTGTGGATCTCAGAACAAACTGCGATTATTTTACTGTACAACATTAACTGACTGGTTTGTATAACTGAGACGGAGTGTGTTTACTGCGCGGTACGGACTGTATTTATGTGTTTTGTGTGTATCTCAGAACAAACAGCGATTATTTCACTGTACAGCATTAACTGACTGGTTTGTATAACTGAGACGGAGTGTGTTTACTGTGCGGTACGGACTGAATATTTATATATACTTCAGGCAATCTTAGTGCTTCAAGTGTTACTAAGACCTTATAGAGCTCCACACGCCATCTCTAGCAGTTAGGACTGACGTACAGCAAATAACTCTCAGCGACATGTTTATTCTTATTGTACTGTGCACACATTGGCTTGATATCATGCAGGTGGATTGAGTTCAGCTGGCTCAGGATAGGGACCAGTGGCGCGCTGTTGTGAACACGGTAATGAATCTTCGGTCTCTATGTTCGCTGACTGGGGTTTTCTGTGATTTTCCTCAGTTGTAAGCCAAATGCCAGGGTACAATTAAAACACGGCCCCCCCATCCTGCACTACTAGGCCGCTCTGGGCTGAAACCCCAGACACCCATCCACCAAATTTCTTCCCCCCAAAAAGGACATATTGCCATTTGTAGCACAAGTCCTTAGTAAGAACACGTAAAGTGCTTCTACCAAGACGGGAAATCCGTTAGCGTAAGCACAATCCTTGTTATAGCCACAGCCCAGCAGCCCGTTCGGTGATATCGGTCAGTCTGCTGACTTACCTATCGGCACTCTAGGAGGCAAGGACTGGACCGGCAGCACGCTGACTATCACAGTCAGCATCAGCAGCGATGCCGCCATGATGCTGGGTCCACAGGTCGCACAGACACGATGTGCAGTTGAACTGGCTCCAAGATCACACACGGCCATCAACATAAGAGTCCTCAGTGCTGCCAACTGGCGGACAGACGAAAATAACAAGCAAACCGAGACACGTGCGTGACGTAATGTTCATTTTTAGGTTCTGGCACGGCCTGGGGGCGCCTATAGAAATAGCTGCTGTTTGATCAGATGTAGCAACAGTACGGCGGTGGGGTTTTACGGACACTCGATAGCTACTGACAGTTCCACTTTAAGGGCCGTCTTGCACCAGTTTATGCGTGCTGCTCGGATGTAACTCGGTATATATATATATATATTATATATATATATATATATGGGGGCCTAGGCCGCCTCATTATCGAGGCTTCACGATCACACACACAGACACACCACACTCGGCAGGACTCCTCTGGACGAGTGATCAGCCCGACGCAGAGACCTCTACCTGACAACACACAACACTCACAAGAGACAGACATCCATGCCCCCGGTGGGATTCGAACCCGCAATCCCAGCAAGCGAGCGACCGTAGACCGACGCCTTAGATCGCGCGGCCACTGGGATCGGCTGTATTTTCATCAGCGCGAAACTGCTTGTGACGAGTTTTACATGAGCGTGTAACACACACGTACAATGCGTGTTGTCTGTTGTCTGTCTGTCTGTCTGTCTCGTCTTACAGTTTTCGAGGTAGTTAAAGAAGTCGACGCTACTCGTAAATTTGCTGTCCCTGTCTACGCCATAAAGGCATATATGGGGGAGCGGAGGTATAGCTCCAGTCATTGTTGACCTCGGTACTACAGGACCTGTGCTAACGGCTGACGTCAGACAATGAGCTCTTCCGGGACTCGAAAGTCGATATCTCGGCCTTCGAGCCAGCAGCCTCGTCACTGTAGTGACTGAGCTACCGGCAAGGTCAGTGCTGTAAAGTAGGCAACACGTGACGTCGGCAGAGGCGTTTTTTGCTTGCTGTCCCTCGCGGTTCTGTTCTCTGTGCGGTCCGCCAGCTGGCCGATGTCTGCAGGACGGATTGTAGCGACGCGGCGTATTGAGCGACCGGCGCCTGTTGCATTGTGGGTTGCGTCCTGTTGCTTTGACGAGGGCACGCGTTTTTAAGTGGCTTCGAGGGAGTGCCTGAGAAACACTGCGTGCACAGAATCTCTGAAATAAACTCAGTAAGTTGTGATTCAAGGCCTCAGAGCATCGCATGACTGCTGTGTCTGACAAATGCCAAGCGAATAATTGTCACGCTGTTCCGACGACTGGTTTATTTGGCAAACATTCGTACTTGCCGAATGTTCGCCTGGTCATTGTGGTCGTGTTCGAACGACTTGTGTACTTGGCCAGTCGACACACACAAGTCACTTGTCTGCTTGTCAAGTACTGACAAGTGGTGGGAACGTAAAAACAAGTCTGAACTTGATAAATCAACAAATACTGGTGACCCGTTTAACCGGCGGTGGGAAACGGACAAGTGTATCGTTCCCCACCGTACGTGGCAAGTGTCCCACCAGGTGTGGCGCCGCGGCTTTGCGACTGCTGGAAGTGGCGTCCGCCCCACAAACGGGACTATGAAAATCTTGGGATTTGTGGGGGGGGGGGGCGGGTTTCCGTGCGAAATTGCGTTCTAAGTTATTTGAATGTATATCAACTGGTGCAGACTTTATGTGACGCGCAGTGCACAGACGCCGTAGAACATGTGTCCTGCCACGACACTGCGTCTTGTGGGCAGCGTCAGCAGGGGTGCTGGGAGCGCCCTGGTTGGCTTCAGCAGGCAGCATGCTTTCGTGACAGTCGTCGATGTGTGGAGTGTTACTCCATGTCTTCAATACGGTTTCGTGATATGATGCTTAACCCTCTGATGCCATAAAGTATAAGCACACCGATTCCGAATTTTAATCAACTAATGAATGTACTTACGTGCTGTATTGACACAGGCAGTGCCTCTGTACACAGCAAGTCACATGTTGCAGTCTGCTAGTGCTGCTACAATATTAGCTTCAAATTAATAAAAACGTAATATTGACATTCCCTATTTACATCAACAAATATTGACATTCCCTATTTACATCAACAAATATTGACATTCCCTATTTACATCAACAAATGTTGACATTCCCTATTTACATAAACAAATATTGACATTCCCTATTTACATCAACAAATATTGACATTCCCTATTTACATCAACAAATATTGACATTCCCTATTTACATCAACAAATATTGACATTCCCTATTTACATCAACAAATGTTGACATTCCCTATTTACATAAACAAATATTGACATTCCCTATTTACATCAACAAATATTGACATTCCCTATTTACATCAACAAATATTGACATTCCCTATTTACATCAACAAATATTGACATTCCCTATTTACATCAACAAATGTTGACATTCCCTATTTACATAAACAAATATTGACATTCCCTATTTACATCAACAAATATTGACATTCCCTATTTACATCAACAAATATTGACATTCCCTATGTACATCAACAAATGTTGACATTCCCTATTTACATCAACAAATATTGACATTCCCTATGTACATCAACAAATGTTGACATTCCCTATTTACATCAACAAATATTGACATTCCCTATTTACATCAACAAATATTGACATTCCCTATTTACATAAAAAATATTGACATTCCCTATTTACATTAACAAATATTGACATTCCCTATTTACATCAACAAATATTGACATTCCCTATTTACATCAACAAATATTGACATTCCCTATTTACATTAACAAATATTGACATTCCCTATTTACATCAACAAATATTGACATTCCCTATTTACATCAACAAATATTGACATTCCCTATTTACATAAAAAATATTGACATTCCCTATTTACATCAACAAATATTGACATTCCCTATTTACATCAACAAATATTGACATTCCCTATTTACATAAAAAATATTGACATTCCCTATTTACATCAACAAATGTTGACATTCCCTATTTACATAAACAAATATTGACATTCCCTATTTACATCAACAAATATTGACATTCCCTATTTACATCAACAAATATTGACATTCCCTATGTACATCAACAAATGTTGACATTCCCTATTTACATAAACAAATATTGACATTCCCTATTTACATCAACAAATATTGACATTCCCTATTTACATCAACAAATATTGACATTCCCTATTTACATAAAAATATTGACATTCCCTATTTACATCAACAAATATTGACATTCCCTATTTACATCAACAAATATTGACATTCCCTATTTACATCAACAAATATTGACATTCCCTATCTACATCAACAAATATTGACATTCCCTATTTACATCAACAAATATTGACATTCCCTATTTACATCAACAAATATTGACATTCCCTATTTACATCAACAAATATTGACATTCCCTATTTACATTAACAAATATTGACATTCCCTATTTACATCAACAAATATTGACATTCCCTATTTACATCAACAAATATTGACAATCCCTATTTACATAAAAAATATTGACATTCCCTATTTACATCAACAAATATTGACATTCCCTATTTACATCAACAAATATTGACAATCCCTATTTACATCAACAAATATTGACATTCCCTATTTACATCAACAAATATTGACATTCCCTATTTACATCAACAAATATTGACATTCCCTATTTGCATCAACAAATATTGACATTCCCTATTTACATCAACAAATATTGACATTCCCTATTTACATCAACAAATATTGACATTCCCTATTTACATCAACAAATATTGACATTCCCTATTTGCATCAACAAATATTGATCTACAGTGAAAGAAATGAGCATGGAGGTGATTTTGTAGCGCTGATTTCAATTGTTTGATATTATCAGTCAGACTTTTGGTGCTTTGTGGCTGATTGTTAAACACTTTTGTACAGTAGAGCGGATTGCTTTGATGTAACGACAAATGTGATGAAGGTTAGTGCTGTGCTGGGTGACAGGGGACTGGAGAAGACTACATGCTGAGGAGCTTCATGGTACAGTTAGGGCTATCTGACGAAGGACGATGACACAGCGGGACATGTGGCACACAGGGGGAGAAGTACATGCAGGGGTACGGTGGGGGAACATGAAAGAAAGAGACCACTTGGGAGATCCAGTCATAGATGGGAGGATAATACTAAAATGTCTTATAAAGAAACAGGTTATGAGGGCGGATTCGATTCATCTAGCTCAATGGCGGGCTGTTGTGAACACGGTAATGAACCTTCGGGTTCCTTAAAACGTGGGGAATCTCTCGACTAGCTGAGGAACTATCAGCTTCTCAAGAACTACGCTGCTCCATGCAGTTAGTTGTGGGCATATTGGTGGTACGTATAGTTACCGCTGAGGCTTGTGACTGACGGTTCGCTGTACCACAGGCGACTGGGTCTGCCACACGTGTAGCGACACGCAGCTGTAAAAAACGCCTGCACAGTGCTGCCGTCTGCCTCCGCCAGCGGGCAGTCTAGCTGACAGGCGCGCAGGCCAGGTCGCGCTCTCAGCATCCCCAGTCTGACAGTAGCTGTTGCACGCCGTGCGCGGTCAGCCGTGGGTTAGTGCACATGTAGCATGCATAGTATACGTCCGGATATGAGGCAACTAGAAACAGCGAGACGGAACATTGAGGATAATATTAAAATTGATTTTAGGGAAATGTGCTGTGAAGATGTGAATTGGCTTATGTTATGGGGTTAATGGTGACTTTTGTGATGTTGGTGATGAACTTTCGGGTCACGTAACAACAGGGATAAATCCTTACAAATTTAAAATATGATTGTTGTTATTGTGAATGTAAATTCTGCACTTTGTTGCTCCAAAAGATTGTTAGCCACTTGCCACACTGCACGGTGTCAAACTGCAAGATGGCAGAAATCTGCTAGAAGTTGTTCTGTTTTCAAAATTTTTTGAAGATGTTCTTGGTGCGTAAGATGGCGTATTAGCGTTGTACAGACTGACATTAACCTGAATTATATATAAATACTCAGTCCGTCCCGCGCAGTAAACACACTCCGTCTCAGTTATACAAACCAGTCAGTTAATGTTGTACAGTGAAATAATCGCTTTTTATTCTGAGATCCACACAAAACACATAAATACAGTCCGTACCGCGCAGTAAACACACTCCGTCTCAGTTATACAAACCAGTCAGTTAATGTTGTACAGTGAAATAATCGCTGTTTGTTCTGAGATCCACACAAAACACATAAATACAGTCCGTACCGCGCAGTAAACACACTCCGTCTCAGTTATACAAACCAGTCAGTTAATGTTGTACAGTGAAATAATCGCTGTTTGTTCTGAGATCCACACAAAACACATAAATATTCAGTCTCTACCGCGCAGTAAACACTCCGTCTCAGTTATACAAACCAGTCAGTTAATGTTGTACAGTGAAATAATCGCTGTTTGTTCTGAGATCCACACAAAACACACAAATACAGTCCGTACCGCGCAGTAAACACACTCCGTCTCAGTTATACAAACCAGTCAGTTAATGTTGTACAGTGAAATAATCGCTGTTTGTTCTGAGATCCACACAAAACACATAAATACAGTCCGTACCGCGCAGTAAACACACTCCGTCTCAGTTAGACAAACCAGTCAGTTAATGCTGTACAGTGAAATAATCGCTGTTTGTTCTGAGATCCACACAAAACACATAAATACATTGTGTGGGCAGAACGTAGAATTTGTGGATGTTAAACATGGTGGTACATATAGTAACCACTGGGCTTTAGACGGTTTAGGTATGTGGCAGTATATACTTTTGTGCACATGCATTCAGCAGAACCCCAGTTCTGACCGCTGTGCTAAGTGCGTCGAACTGGAACCCGAAGTTTCATCACAACAAACACAAAAGCAAGCCATTTAACCTTATCACTGTGCATTGTCAGCGCTATTTCCCTAAGATCTATATGAATATTATCCTCCATCTTTATCTTGGTCTTCAAATTGTTCGCTTTCCAGCAGGCTTCTTCACAAATGACATGACGTCACATGGCCCCCTGCACACGCTGCTGGTGGCCGTACTCTGCTGCTGCAGTATGACCGCCGGTCTGCCCGATGTCATCAGAATAGGTCAGTCGCATGTTGTGTCGAGAGTGTGTGGTGGCGGTGTGGCGTGGCGGTATCGGGAGTCGAGTGCCGGCCAGATAGAGGTTTGTCTCTGCACCAAACGGCCAGACCGTCTCCGGGGCTCATTATTGGGGGAAAAGCGGCCGGGGCTTCAAGGTGTCCGACCACTCGCCTTCATCTGGTGCCGCAGTCAGGAATGCTTGCACTGCCGTTCTAGATAAAAGTAAAATTTAAATGTGGCTCTGAAAGCATATGGGGGGAGTAGAGGTATAGCTCCACTCATTAATTTCAGCACTAGATGTAAGTGGTAAACTTCACGCTCCAGCCGCTTTACGGCCAGGCAAGAACTCCGGTACCCACTGAATATGAGGCTGGGTGGGCCTCAGAGCAGGTCTGGACGTTTCGGAGAAGAGAAAAACCTCTTGACTTTACCAGAAATCGAACCTCGGTCCCTTGGTTTACTGCATGTCACAGTGCTTAATTAAGCAGAAGAAGCCTCTGCCTTACAGCGGGGGCTTCTGACTGCGCCAGTGTTTGAGTTGTACAAATTCATGCAGGCTTAGGGGGGACTTTTGGACCATATTTTGAACGTACCCGTGACCTTATGTTCAATTTTGACACAGGTGGGCTCTTTCACCCGGCTGACGACCGACAGGAGGTGGCCTTCCGTTACGCCGTGGAACGTATCAACGACGACCGCTCGATCCTGCCTCGGTCCCGACTCACTGCGCAGATAGAGAAGATATCGCCACAGGACAGCTTCCATGCGTCCAAGCGGGGTGAGCAGGGCGTTGGAAACAACAGATACGTGCAAAATTTTGGTGGGGAAACTTCGGATGCATAGACGAGACTGTATTCCCCCTAGAAACGCAGCAAAACGCAATGACGTGTCATGCAGCAATTTAGAGCCTGGGGTTCGTATAAATAACATAACAATGTAGTGCGTTCCTCACAGAAAACACCCCATCATAGTTACAAAGACCGACACATTAAGTGTGTTTAGGGAAATGATCGCCTGTAATGTGGCAGTCATACAAAACAGTGTGTGTGTGCACATGTCAGGATTTTTATATGTTAAAGTGGGTGGTACATATAGTTACCATAATGCTTGCAAGGGTTAAATACGCAGAAATGAACTGGGCGTATAGCAACACCAAGTAGTGTTTCAAATGGAAGTGGAAACGGTAATGACAGCTGATATTTGCGTACCTGTTCAGTCATGAGGGCAGATGGAGGCAGCAGTATCAAACTACACGGCGTCAAACCGCCGAGATAGCCTGTAACCTGACCTTGTGATGTGAGCTGGCATGACATTGGTCAGGCGGCGGCTTTTGTGGCCATGGTGATGAACCTTGTAGTGTCATAAGAGCCGAACACCTGTCAGTCACGGTATATCTGTAACATCAAGTTATAGATATACAGGGTCGTTATTCTATCTGACAACTGTCGGTGCACGCTTCCTTTCGCCTCCGTTATATTACCGTAGTCCACTCAGCTGACCTCCCACACG
Organism: Reticulitermes speratus; assembly: GCA_021186555.1. Lineage (NCBI taxonomy): Eukaryota > Metazoa > Arthropoda > Insecta > Blattodea > Rhinotermitidae > Reticulitermes > Reticulitermes speratus. The sequence goes on along the minus strand of JAJKFL010000012.1, from coordinate 377,788 downwards.
CACCTCTGAATAGCGGCGGGGAAAGTGACCAACGATATTTGTCGCACAAAATAATGACCCTGTAGTAAGTTGCGCGCGCACAAGTGTTTATATTGAGGCTGCAGAAAGAAGTCCCATGGACGGTGGCGCTCAAGACTGCACATGTCCGTGATACACTGTGTTTCTCCCAAGTCCTCTCTGGCCTATGTCAACCAGCCCGAAATGACTGTGACTAGCGAAGGTCGTCAGATCCAACAGTCATGTGGACAGTGTTGTAGCCACGTATCGTGGTTCGTATCTCGGGCAGGCCACTTCTTTGTGTTTGTCAACAGGCAGAAGCAATAAAGTGCGGTATTGTCAAAATCTGAGTGGCAGGGGGCTGTGTTTGTACCCTAAACTAGTGGTATTCAACCTGGGGTACGCGAAGACATCTTAGAGGGTACGTAAAATTAAAAAAATAAATATATTATTTCATGATAAACACTAAATAATCAGGGCCAGATTTAGGGTTAGCCACAAGAGACCGGACGTAAGGACATGCGATTTGGGAGCGCCATTTGTGTGTGTCTCTCTCTCTCTCTCTCTCTCTCTCCTTTATGCTATTCTTATCTGGGCGGCTAGTTTCATTTTATTCCACACAATGCATATAATTGTGCTTTGCTAAAATACCTTTGTTCCTTTATTAATTTTTATACGATAGACAATAATATATTTGTTATTTAATAGCTTGACTCTCCTTTTTCTCATTTAAAACTTATTATTTAATACATTATTTTGGATGTAATTTATTTAACTTATTTTAGATGTAGATTATAGACTGTGTATAACTTGAATTATGCACCAACAACTTTGGGGGTACAAGGTTGAAGAGAAATTATATGTGGGGGTACGCGAACAAAAATGTTTGAATACCGCTGCCCTAAACTGTACCCAGAACCTGTCAAGCTGCACTTGGTCCTGTCTTGTTGCGACAGCACCGGGTGTGCAGAAAGCGACTGGCAGCTTGGTCCTACCCGTCCGAATGGAAGGACTCAGATCCCGATGGACGGATTTTCGCGAAATTTTATATCGTACTGTTTACTTAAATCTGCCGAGGTTCAAGTTTGGTTAAAATCGGCCAACAACACGAGGTGTCGTAACAACGCACAGCTGACTGACGTTACGTTGCACAGACAATGAAGACACACAGCTGACTGACGTTACGTTGCACAGACAATGAAGACACACAGCTGACTGACGTTACGTTGCACAGACAATGAAGACACACAGCTGACTGACGTTACGTTGCACAGACAATGAAGACACACAGCTGACTGACGTTACGTTGCACAGACAATGAAGACACACAGCTGACTGACGTTACGTTGCACAGACAATGAAGACACACAGCTGACTGACGTTACGTTGCACAAACAATGAAGACACACAGCTGACTGACGTTACGTTGCACAGACAATGAAGACACACAGCTGACTGACGTTACGTTGCACAGAATGAAGACACACAGCTGACTGACATTACGTTGCACAGACAATGAAGACACGCAGCTGACTGCGTTACGTTGTACAGAATGAAAACACACAGCTGACTGCCATTACGTTGCACAGACAATGAAGACACACAGCTGACTGACGTTACGTTGCACAGACAATGAAGACACACAGCTTACTGACGTTACGTTGCACAGACAATGAAGACACACAGCTGACTGACGTTACGTTGCACAGACAATGAAGACACACAGCTGACTGACGTTACGTTGCACAGACAATGAAGACACACAGCTGACTGACGTTACGTTGCACAGACAATGAAGACACACAGCTGACTGACGTTACGTTGCACAGACAATGAAGACACACAGCTGACTGACATTACGTTGCACAAACAATGAAGACACACAGCTGACTGACGTTACGTTGCACAAACAATGAAGACACACAGCTGACTGACATTACGTTGCACAGACAATGAAGACACACAGCTGACTGACGTTACGTTGCACAGACAATGAAGACACACAGCTGACTGACATTACGTTGCACAAACAATGAAGACACACAGCTGACTGACGTTACGTTGCACAAACAATGAAGACACACAGCTGACTGCCATTACGTTGCACAGACAATGAAGACACACAGCTGACTGACGTTACGTTGCACAAACAATGAAGACACACAGCTGACTGACGTTACGTTGCACAAACAATGAAGACACACAGCTGACTGACGTTACGTTGCACAAACAATGAAGACACACAGCTGACTGACGTTACGTTGCACAAACAATGAAGACACACAGCTGACTGACATTACGTTGCACAAACAATGAAGACACACAGCTGACTGACATTACGTTGCACAGACAATGAAGACACACAGCTGACTGACGTTACGTTGCACAGACAATGAAGACACACAGCTGACTGACATTACGTTGCACAAACAATGAAGACACACAGCTGACTGACGTTACGTTGCACAAACAATGAAGACACACAGCTGACTGACGTTACGTTGCACAGACAATGAAGACACACAGCTGACTGACGTTACGTTGCACAAACAATGAAGACACACAGCTGACTGACGTTACGTTGCACAAACAATGAAGACACACAGCTGACTGACATTACGTTGCACAAACAATGAAGACACACAGCTGACTGACGTTACGTTGCACAGACAATGAAGACACACAGCTGACTGACGTTACGTTGCACAGACAATGAAGACACACAGCTGACTGACGTTACGTTGCACAAACAATGAAGACACACAGCTGACTGACGTTACGTTGCACAAACAATGAAGACACACAGCTGACTGACATTACGTTGCACAAACAATGAAGACACACAGCTGACTGACGTTACGTTGCACAAACAATGAAGACACACAGCTGACTGACATTACGTTGCACAGACAATGAAGACACACAGCTGACTGACGTTACGTTGCACAGACAATGAAGACACACAGCTGACTGACATTACGTTGCACAAACAATGAAGACACACAGCTGACTGACGTTACGTTGCACAAACAATGAAGACACACAGCTGACTGACATTACGTTGCACAGACAATGAAGACACACAGCTGACTGACGTTACGTTGCACAAACAATGAAGACACACAGCTGACTGACAGTTACGTTGCACAGACAATGAAGACACACAGCTGACTGACGTTACGTTGCACAGACAATGAAGACACCAGCTGACTGGCGTTACGTTGCACAGAAATGAAGACACACAGCTGACTGCCATTACGTTGCACAGACAATGAAGACACACAGCTGACTGACGTTACGTTGCACAGACAATGAAGACACACATCTGACTGACGTTACGTTGCACAGACAATGAAGACACAACATCTGACTGACGATTCCCGTTGCACAGACAATGAAGACACACAGCTGACTGACGTTACGTTGCACAGACAATGAAGACACACACTGACTGACGTTACGTTGCACAGACAATGAAGACACACAGCTGACTGACGTTACGTTGCACAGACAATGAAGACACACAGCTGACTGACGTTACGTTGCACAGACAATGAAGACACACAGCTGACTGACGTTACGTTGCACAGACAATGAAGACACACAGCTGACTGACGTTACGTTGCACAGACAATGAAGACACACAGCTGACTGACGTTACGTTGCACAGACAATGAAGACACACAGCTGACTGACGTTACGTTGCACAGACAATGAAGACACACAGCTGACTGACGTTACGTTGCACAGACAATGAAGACACACAGCTGACTGACGTTACGTTGCACAGACAATGAAGACACACAGCTGACTGACGTTACGTTGCACAGACAATGAAGACACACAGCTGACTGACGTTACGTTGCACAGACAATGAAGACACACAGCTGACTGACGTTACGTTGCACAGACAATGAAGACACACAGCTGACTGACGTTACGTTGCACAGACAATGAAGACACACAGCTGACTGACGTTACGTTGCACAGACAATGAAGACACACAGCTGACTGACGTTACGTTGCACAGACAATGAAGACACACAGCTGACTGACGTTACGTTGCACAGACAATGAAGACACACAGCTGACTGACGTTACGTTGTACAGAATGAAGACACACAGCTGACTGCTTACGTTGCACAGACAATGAAGACACACAGCTGACTGACGTTACGTTGCACAGACAATGAAGACACACAGCTGACTGACGTTACGTTGCACAGACAATGAAGACACACAGCTGACTGACGTTACGTTGCACAGACAATGAAGACACACAGCTGACTGACGTTACGTTGCACAGACAATGAAGACACACAGCTGACTGACGTTACGTTGCACAGACAATGAAGACACACAGCTGACTGACGTTACGTTGCACAGACAATGAAGACACACTTCATGTCGATTTTATTTCCCCCCCTAAAATCTTGCCGTTTGCGAGGTACTTTCAGGAAATATTGCAGAGCCAGATAAATCTTAATTACTTAACATGATTTGTCGCAAAAAAATAAAGCGATACATGTTGCTGTTACCAGGGCAAATGGGCGAAGCCTGGGAACCTTCCAAAAACAATGCTCTTTCGGAAATCGGGTAGCGTTGGACAGAGGAATACTCGCACATCTTTTTGTTGTGTTTAAAGAGTGAATTGACCTTCGCCCATTCGTGTGGTAGGAAGTGTGAGGTGAATAGCATTCGGCTTCTCTCGTTTTCGCCTGTCCTTTTGTCTTGCAGCCGCTGTGTTAACTGCGCTGCTCGTAAAGCTTTCGTGAAACTTTGCGTAAGTTAATTTGTGAGGCTGCTGAATTGGCCACTGTAATTAGTGTCGCTGATGGCCGTCGTCAATCACGCAGTGCTGTCTGTCTTCACCATAATTATGCTCTGTATTGTATGCCGCAGTCAGGCAACTTTAAGACAAGAACTGTTCAAGAGGATTCACGTCTTGTGGCATGTGACGCCGTGTCGCTGGGTGAATGCGTCCTTCATCTTGAGGACCAAGCAGTCTGGATCTCCTTGGACAGCTTGACCCTCCAGAACATCAGGAAGTATTCACCCAACGACACGGCGTCACATGCCACACCGCCGCTATTCAAAGTGCGTGTCTTCAGTGTGCCACCTGCTGCGCAGTGGAGTGGCCGCCATCTTTGGGCCCCAGTCGGGCCAGACGGCGAGTCACGTCCAAAGCATATGCGATACGATGGAAATCCCGCATCTGGAGACACGATGGGACTACAGGCTGAGGAGGGAGAGCTGCCTCGTGAACCTGTACCCGCACACCACCACACTGTCCAAGGTGAGCAGCGATGGGCACGGCGTGCAGCACGTTGACGGCCCTTGTCGTGGACACGCTGACTTACAGTCGCTGTCTTGCAGGCTTACGTGGACCTGGTGCGCGCTTGGGGCTGGCGCTCCTTCACCATCATTTACGAGAACAACGAGGGGCTGGTGCGCCTGCAGGAGCTCCTGAAAGCGCACGGACCGTCAGAGTTCCCTATAGCTGTTCGGCAGCTTGGAGAGGGCACAGACTACAGGTAGGTACGTCATCAATAACTTCAGGTACGTGGCCAGTGACTGCAGGCACGTGATCAGTGACTTCAGGTACGTGGCCAGTGACTGCAGGCACGTGATCGGTTACTGGGTACGTGGCCAGTGGTTGGAGTCACGTAATCAGTGACTTCAGGTACGTGGCCAGTGACTGCAGGCAGGTAATCAGTGACTTCAGGTACGTGGCCAGTGACTGCAGGCAGGTAATCAGTGACTTCAGGTACGTGGCCAATGACTGCATACATGTGATCAGTGACTTCAGGTACGTGGCCAATGACTGCAGGCACGTGATTGGTTACTAGGTACGTGGCCAGTGATTGGAGTCACGTAATCAGTGACTTCAGGTACGTAGCCAGTGACTGCAGGCACTAATCAATGACTTCAGGTACGTAGCTAGTGACTGCAGGCATTAATAAGTGACTTCAGGTACGTAGCTAGTGACTGCAGACACTAATCAGTGACTTCAGGTACGTGGCCAGTGGTTGGAGTCACGGATCAGTGATTTGAGGTACGTGGCCAGTGGTTGCAGGCACGTGATCGGTGACTGCAGCTACGTGACCAGTGGCTGCAGGCACGTAACCGTACTGTCAGTGCGGTATCAGTGACCTCAGGTCGTCACTGAAGGTACGCGGTCAGTTACTGCAGGCACGTAGTCAATACGGTACGTGACTGAGCCACTGCATGTGAGTGGCCGAGTGTCTACATGCGTGACCCAGTCTGACTGTAGGCAACACGAGTGGCGTCTCTTGAAGCCTTGTTGCTGGCAACAGGGATGCTGCTGGTCCAGCAGATCAATAGCACGTCTCTTTGCATTGCTCAGCCTCACTGCACAGGCTGTATTATCCAGCCACCGAAAGTCAGCTTCAGTCTATAGCGCGTTCAGAAAACATGCCGTCACCCTGCGTTAACTTTGCTCCTGCTGTTCGTGCTGCACGCTGTACCAACTTCGTGGCGGTACTTAATAACTTAACGCTCTTGACACACAAACCGTTTCAAGACGCATATACTGCCGGTACAGTCTGATCGAAAGAGATTAACACTCGTTACATTATCACTGGCCACGTGACGTCATGTGACGAGTTGCCATAATATTCACGCACTGCTCCACGGCCTCTTGTACCGGCCGTTTCCTTATTCGTAGCACAAACCAAGCGTTAATTTCATCAGCTGCAGTGCTGCCATCTGATTTTCCTGTGTGGTATTATCCTATATGCTCGATACTCAACTATTTCTTCAGCCTTAGCGTGTATTTCACAGAGAACACACTATGTTTGAATTATAAGCCGTGTTTATTCGCCCTCGAGGAGAGCACTGAATCAGAACATCTATTTCTTCTGCCTCAGCGCGTACCTCACAGAGAACACAGCTCCAACCCCTATCTTAACTATGTGACTCACTCGCTCACGCATTCCCTCGCTCACATGCTTAGTGTTTTATAAGGTAAGATTATTGCACTGAGTTTTATTTGTGGTTTGTGACAGTGCGATCAGTGAATAATGAATTGGAAAGGGTTTAGAAGGAAGCTGTCATTGTCTAATTTGAGGTCCTGTACTGGCGTTTGGCTGGAATGTGTGAGGAATGCCACGAAAGACTCAGAGAGAATACCGAGACTCTGATCCGAGATTTGAACTCGGAACCAACTGGTTATGAAGCAGGCATGGCAACCACTTGACTGGGAAATTCAGTGCACTGTGTTGTCAGAACTTGTCGTGGAAACTTTTGGCGGAGTGGAGACTGTCTGTGGTAATGCAGTGTTAACAGGTGTACCAACCGTTGCAGGCCACTGCTGAAGCAAATCAAGAATTCTGCCGAGTCCCACATCGTGCTGGACTGCTCCACGGAGCGGATATACGATGTTCTGAAGCAGGCACAGCAGATCGGCATGATGAGCGACTACCACAGCTACCTTATCACGTCGCTGGACCTGCACAGTGTTGACCTTGAAGAGTTCAAGTATGGTGGCACCAACATCACAGCCTTGCGTCTGGTGGACCCCGAGGATGCAGAGCTGCAGAAAGTGGTGCAGAACTGGGTGTACGGTGAGCTGCGGTACGGGCGCAAGTTGGACCTGCCGCCCCAAGGGTAAGGGACCTGGACCACAGCACGCTGTCTGCACGACTTGCTGGCATGCATGCTGCTGAGTGCCTCTTTGTAATGCCTTTGTCTGTTTCAGGATAACCTGACACTCATCAAGGTGAGTGACCGAATTGTGTATGTCAGTGGAGAAATGGAATTCAAGGTGGGAGATGCAAAAGACATTTAAAATGTACTGTGAGTATATACAGGGCGTGTTTCATAGTGTAACAAATGGACAAAAGTTCAGCCTAGTTCAGCTTAGTCCATGTATAGGTAATGTAAAATTGACCTTCCAATCAGTCAGTTACAGACAAAAATCCAAGTGTTTAATATAGTTTAACCCCTGAACACTGGCCTTCATGCACTGTACAGTCTTCAAATTTTCGTGTGTCACCAGCCTCAGTGCACTTACTAAGTGAGTACATTTTATGGTACTTTAAATTTGAAACTTTTCCATCCTGGGTACTAGGTGGAGTTTAAACTCCAGCATCATTCAAGGGTTTAAAGATTTCTTGTATCAAATTGGGCCAAAATTTGGTGTATTGTGTGTATTGTAATTTATTGTTAACTAGATGCTGCTTTATTTTGGATGAATACAGCTGAAAATTGTTATTTTGTAACAACTCACAGTGTAAGTCTCAGTTATAACATTTTGAAAAAAAAAATCAGTCAAATAGTGTAGACGCTGATGCTGTGTCACAGACAGTGGGACAGACAACAGATATGATGTGTCACAGACAGTGGGACAGACAACAGATATGATGTGTCACAGACAGTGGGACAGACAACAGATATGCTGTGTCACAGACAGTGGGACAGACAACAGATATGCTGTGTCACAGACAGTGGGACAGACAACAGATATGCTGTGTCACAGACAGTGGGACAGACAACAGATATGCTGTGTCACAGACAGTGGGACAGACAACAGATATGATGTGTCACAGACAGTGGGACAGACAACAGATATGATGTGTCACAGACAGTGGACAGACACAGATATGATGTGTCACAGACAGTGGGACAGACAACAGATATGATGTGTCACAGACAGTGGGACAGACAACAGATATGCTGTGTCACAGACAGTGGGACAGACAACAGATATGCTGTGTCACAGACAGTGGGACAGACAACAGATATGCTGTGTCACAGACAGTGGGACAGACAACAGATATGATGTGTCACAGACAGTGGGACAGACAACAGATATGCTGTGTCACAGACAGTGGGACAGACAACAGATATGATGTGTCACACAGTGGGGCAGACAACAGATATGCTGTGTCACAGACAGTGGGACAGACAACAGATATGATGTGTCACAGACAGTGGGACAGACAACAGATATGTGTCACAGACAGTGGGACAGACAACAGATATGCTGTGTCACAGACAGTGGGACAGACAACAGATATGATGTGTCACAGACAGTGGGACAGACAACAGATATGATCCCTACACAACATGTTCTGTCTTCTGTGGGATTTGAGGTTTTCACGGTCGTGTTGTTGAGAATTCAATGCTCTGAGATGTGACCCTGTCACTGGGTTCCGTACAATTCGAAGGACTGTGGCGTCTTCATCCTCGGAGGTCAAGCTTCACTCTTCAATATCAAGACGCCATAATCGTTTGAAATGTCAGGAACCAACGACACTGCATAACAAACCATAAGACTTAGATTCTATCTTCTTTTTTACTTTGTGGAGAATGCCTGATTATAAGCTTGTATGCTGATAAATTATCAACATACAGTAAAACCCCTATTTAATGAATTGCTGGGGGATTAGAATATATTTCACTAAATTGAGGTTTTTATTAAATGGAGGTACATTGTATATGTGGAGCTATTGTCGGGACATGAAAAAATCGTCACTGAATCCAGGATTTCACTAAATGCAGGAACATTATATCAGGGTTTTACTGTACAAGGTTTCTGTAGCAGAAACTAAAGTCCATATAATACTGTATGTTTGTGACGCTTCATAGTTCTAAACTTCCTTGTGTTTACACATTCACGAGGTTCATGGTGCCAGTACAGTTAGTCATGCGAGATGCCCATCTGCTTAATACTGAATGTTTTGCAGACAGAGACGGCGTTGATGTACGACGCAGTGCACCTCTTTGCTGAAGCCCTACATGCTCTTGACAGTTCACAGAGAATTGACATCAAGCCTCTCAGCTGTGACGCTGTGGACACCTGGCCACATGGATATTCACTGATCAACTACATGAGGGTCGTGAGTATCGTGCCTGTTGACTGTGGTGTGCTTTAGGCTAAAGGAGTTCTAAAAAATAAGGCAACAAACACCCTGATGCTGAGAACTTTATTCTGACATGGCACATGCGTACGAGATGGCTGGGAGGTTATGGAGCACCCTCCCTAAAATCGTAATCTCATGCCCAGTGATTTCTGTCTCTTTGGGTCCCCTAAGAAGCATGTAGCAGGCAAACCATTGCAGTAGCCGACGTGAAGCAAGCTGTTACGTCCTGGTTACAGACTCATGACACTGATTTCTTTTACCCGTGGATACAAGCGATGGTGCCATGGTGGGATAAACGCTGAAATGTTGATGGTGAGCATGTGGAGGGCTGATGTGTACCATCTGCTACCCATGTACCACGTTTGTATACAACAAACTTAGTATAAAATTCTCAGTATTAGAATGCTTGTTATCTCATTTCTTGAAACTACATTATAGAAAATCATTTGTACGAGGGTTATCCAGAAAGAAAAGATACAAAAGGAATAAAATTTTTTAAAAATATTTATTAACAAAATCGAGTGAAAAAAACTCTTAACACATACCTTTAGCTATTTTTCAACATAATCACCACCTTTGTCAAGGCATTTGTTTAGCCCATGTACCAGTTTTTGTATTCCGATGTCACAGAACTCCTCCGCCACAACCACATATGACTTCGTTTTTCACCTCTTCGTCTTCGTGAAACTTCTGGCCGGCCAGATGTTTCTTTAAATGCAAAAACAAATGGAAATCGCTGGGAGCGATGTCTGGGCTGTGAGTGGGATGGTCTGCGGTGATTTCCCTTCCCCTCCCTCCCGTGTTGTATCTTTACTTTATGGATAACCCTCTTAAGTGGCTGTAGCTGTAGCTGTATGTAGCTGTAGAGAAGCTAAGACTTGTAGGTACCAAATACTGTGGTTTTTTTCTACTGCCTACAGGCTGAGATGCGCGGTCTCACTGGTGTCGTCAAGTTTGACAGTCAGGGGTTTCGCACAAACTTTGTGCTGGACATCGTAGAGCTGAGCAAGGATGGTCTCAAGAAGATAGGCACCTGGAACTCTACTGAGGGTGTCAATTTCACACGCACATATGGCGAGGCCTACACGCAGATCGTCGAGAGCCTGCAGAACAAGACATTCATAGTGACCACAATCCTTAGCTCACCCTACTGCATGCGCAAGGACTCAAGTGAGAAACTGTCAGGCAATGCACAGTTTGAGGGGTATGGCATTGACCTGGTGCATGAGATCAGCAAGATTCTGGGGTTCAACTACACGTTTAAGTTGGTACCGGATGGCCGGTACGGGTCTCTGAACAGGGAGACGAAGGAATGGGACGGAATGATGAAGGAGCTGCTAGATCAGGTGATGGGGACTTTGGATAACGTTAGATCAGGTGATGAGTGTAGATGAGGTTTGATTAGTTGGTAAAATAGTCAAGATGAGTTTGTAATTGATTGATTATAGTTTAGATCAGGCGTGCTGAACCTTGTGTGTGGTGCATGCAACTTTGGCAAAATTTGGTCTGCATGCGGGCAACATGAAATTGAATACACAGATTGAAGAATGAATAAATATACATATAACTATCTGTATAATTTTACCTGTGTATTTTTATACTTCATTGGGAATAAAAATATGCTGATAGTAACAGGAAAATTGTATAAGAAGATGCAATTCACTACCAGGCTAAGGTGTTGCTATTTTTAGAAAATTTTTACAAAATGGATTAATACTGCAATGTATGTCTCCATAAATAAACGTCATATAATTTTTCAAAATTGGTTTGACGTTTTATCTTGGCTTTACCACAGAAGGGCTAAAAGACATTTTCTGATTTCAAATGTGTCTGCGGGCAACATGACACTGTGTCGCGGGCAGAATGTTGCCCACGAGCTGTTGCTGGAGCAGCCCTGACCTAGACTGTGTGATGGAAAATGAGATGAAGAGGAGGAATCTGATAGCTGAGTTTGTGGGAAATGTGTCGTATCAGGTGGTGAATGAATTGCTAGAATTAGTGGTGATAGAAATTTGGGTTAATTGATGAACTATTGTTAAGTGTGCATTTCGCAGATTTTGCAGTGAACACTTCATGCAGCACTGCTGTGTGACTGTACCACTTTGCAACTGTTGCAGAAAGCAGACATTGCCATTGCAGACCTCACCATCACATACGATCGCGAGCAAGCCGTGGACTTCACGATGCCCTTCATGAATCTCGGTGAGCGTGCGTAGTAACTGTAGATACAAATGCCATGACAAACACAGGACACGCCTGACAGTGTACTTTGTGTGTGCAGGGATCAGCATCCTCTACCGCAAGCCCATCAAGCGGCCACCCAACCTGTTCTCCTTCCTGTCACCTTTGTCACTGGATGTGTGGATCTACATGGCCACAGCCTATCTGGGCGTGTCAGTGCTACTCTTCATCCTGGCGAGGTAAGGACAAGAGCTGACGTACCGTTGTGAGGGAAGGGGAACGTGTGATACGTGCTGCGCATTGCAGTGCAGTGGAACTAATCTCGTGCCACAGTTCTGACCGGACATATCTCTGAGCTATAAGTTTTCAAACTTTTGTGGCGACATGATTTAATATAGTCTTCTTGGGCCATCAGATGATTTAAAAGATACAACGTTTCAGGGACTGGCTCCATCCCCATCCTCAGACGGAACTGATTCAGATGAGTGCGGGGTTATATCAGTTCTGCCTCAGGATTGGGATGGAGCCAGTCCCCGAAACGTTGTATCTTTTAAATCATCTGATGCGGCTGATGGCCCGAGATGACTATATTGTATCTCTGAGCTGTTTGTATTTATTCACACTGTCACACTGTTGCTATGTGTGTCACAGAAACTTGCGAGTAAATCTTGCCCTCATGTAACAGTAAAAATGTAATGTTGACCCTGGACATGCCATGAAGACATATGGGGGAGTGGATGTGTGGCTCCACTCGTTCTTAATCCAGGTACTAGATTGAGGTGAGTGGTCAGCCTCATACTTCCGGCCACTTTACCAAACCACAGTACCCATTGGATAAAGGCTGGGTGGGCCCCAGAGCCAATCTGGACGTTTTTGGAGAAGAGAAGAATCTCTCACTCTGCCAGGAACTGAACCATAGATCGTCCAGCCTGTGCCATAGTCACTATACCAACTGAGCTATCGCAGCTCCATTCAGGTAACAGTACATTTCATACTAATCCAGCCATCTGTGCTGTGCCCATGAAATTAGTTCACACAGTGAAACCCAGATGTCAGGTATTACGTTTCTGAATGGACCATTCAACATGAATGTAAAATCAAGGAAAGAAAATTTATGTAGATATTGACATTAAATATATTAAATTAGTACCACACTACATTAAAGTGCTATCTACATCACGTCTCCGACATGTCTGTTAATGTAAATCGCTACTCCTTCACTCCCTGCTCAACTCTGTACACGTTACTCGTGTCGTCATTCTGTGCATGTAGTGGACATTCTTCCACCTTGTGCAGTTTGCGCAGTACTCTAGCCTGGCTGAGCTATCGACACTGGCGCAGGCCTGCAGGCATGTTGTAAGAATGAACCACTGTTTGTAGCTCAGCTGGGTTACTCCACTGTACAAACTGCCACACTTGATACGAAGAAAATAGAGGAGGTAGGAAATTACAACTGGAAATTATTTTGTTCTTGATTAGCTTTAAAAGCGTAAGCTGGTAAACTGGCTTTGCAGGATTAGCAATTTGCACAAATTTAAGTGAAATGCAGTGTGACTCAGAACATATATCCCAAATTCAAAATTGGAAATAAACAGTTGCAAAGCCATTGTAAGGCAGATTCTTGTTTTCCATTAGTGCAGTGTGATTAGTTTGGGTTTTATTTCTGGAAACCCATTTTATACCTTGAAAATGCTAAGTGATCATGAGGATAAATGAACATAAAATAGCACACAAATATGCACTATTGTTCCTGATGCATGTTGACTGGAATCTTGATGCTTTCTTTCAAAAGCGATGGCTTGTCTTGATACTTTTTGTTTATTTAACATTCTGTTTTCAAATTTCCTCTTCTCCGGCAAAGTGAGAAACGAAAAAGTTTCAAAATTTGAATAAAGTTACAAAAAAGTAAAGATCTTTGCAAAAGAGGTGCGTTCCTCCAGGCACTGCTTGCAGATGGAGTCGGCTAAGGGGCTGCCAACTGACATGTTCACTCATTGTTGCCAATGTACTCAATGTCGGTTGCAGTCATTTGGGGGTTGTAAATGTGAATTTCTTTGTTTTTGTGGGGGTGTTATTTAATATTTATAAAGGTTGCAAAAGCAGGGTTCGCAAGTCAAACCATCGAAAGTTGTGCGTCTACTGTACAGTGCATATGTTGTTATTGTCCATCCCATATGCTTTGATGTTTCAAAATTTTGCTTGCACACTTCTCATGATGCCCCGGGTGTCTGGGTTGCAGGTTCACGCCTTATGAATGGCAGAACCCGCACCCGTGTAACCCTGACCCGGATCACTTGGAGAACCAGTTCACCCTCCTGAACTGCATGTGGTTTGCCATCGGCTCACTCATGCAACAGGGCTGCGACTTCCTGCCCAAGTAAGTGTACGTGTACGTGTACGTGTGTGTCTGCAGGTTCAGCCCCTACGAGTGGGACAACCCACACCCCTGCAATGATGAGCCGGACGTGCTGGAGAACCAGTTCAGCCTGCTGAATTCACTCTGGTTTACTATTGGGTCCCTTATGCAGCAGGGCAGTGACATCGCCCCGAAGTGAGCACAAATAACGAGATGACTGTGGTGCAACTCTGCATGTTTCTAAGAAATTGTTGGTGTTTGTTGGGATACGTCCTGTATTTGTATTATTGTCGTGACCTACAGTTGTTGCAGGTCTGTCAGTAAGAGAGACCTACACTCGTTGCAGGTCTGTCAGTAAGAGAGACCTACACTCGTTGCAGGTCTGTCAGTAAGAGAGACCTACACTCGTTGCAGGTCTGTCAATAAGAGAGACCTACACTCGTTGCAGGTCTGTCAGTAAGAGAGACCTACACTCGTTGCAGGTCTGTCAATAAGAGAGACCTACACTCGTTGCAGGTCTGTCAGTAAGAGAGACCTACACTTGCAGGTCTGTCAAAGAGAGACTCACTCGTGCAGGTCGTCAGTAAGAGAGACCTACACTCGTTGCAGGTCTGTCAATAAGAGAGACCTACACTCGTTGCAGTCTGTCATAAGAGAGACCTACACTCGTTGCAGGTCTGTCAATAAGAGAGACCTACACTCGTTGCAGGTCTGTCATAAGAGAGACCTACACTCGTTGCAGGTCTTAAAGAGACCTACACTCGTTGCAGGTCTGTCAAAGAGAGACCTACACTCGTTGCAGGTCTGTCGTAAGAGAGACCTACACTCGTTGCAGGTCTGTCAATAAGAGAGACCTACACTCGTTGCAGGTCTGTCAATAAGAGAGACCTACACTCGTTGCAGGTCTGTCAGTAAGAGAGACCTACACTCGTTGCAGGTCTGTCAATAAGAGAGACCTACACTCGTTGCAGGTCTGTCAATAAGAGAGACCTACACTCGTTGCAGGTCTGTCAATAAGAGAGACCTACACTCCGTTAGCATGTGCGGGTCTGTCAATAAGAGAGACCTACACTCGTTGCAGGTCTGTCAATAAGAGAGACCTACACTCGTTGCAGGTCTGTCAATAGAGAGACCTACACTCGTTGCAGGTCTGTCAATAGAGAGACCTACAGTCGCTCGGTCTGTCATAAGAGAGACCTACACTCGTTGCAGGTCTGTTACGAATATTCAGTCTAGAGGACTACACCGTTGCAGGTCTGTCAATAAGAGAGACCTACACTCGTTGCAGGTCTGTCATAAGAGAGACCTACATCCGTTGCAGGTCTGTCAATAAGAGAGACCTACACTCGTTGCAGGTCTGTCAATAAGAGAGACCTACACTCGTTGCAGGTCTGTCAATAAGAGAGACCTACACTCGTTGCAGGTCTGTCAATAAGAGAGACCTACACTCGTTGCAGGTCTGTCAATAAGAGAGACCTACACTCGTTGCAGGTCTGTCAATAAGAGAGACCTACACTCGTTGCAGGTCTGTCAATAAGAGAGACCTACACTCGTTGCAGGTCTGTCAATAAGAGAGACCTACACTCGTTGCAGGTCTGTCAATAAGAGAGACCTACACTCGTTGCAGGTCTGTCAATAAGAGAGACCTACACTCGTTGCAGGTCTGTCAATAAGAGAGACCTACACTCGTTGCAGGTCTGTCAATAAGAGAGACCTACACTCGTTGCAGGTCTGTCAATAAGAGAGACCTACACTCGTTGCAGGTCTGTCAATAAAAGAGACCTACACTCGTTGCAGGTCTGTCAATAATAGAGACCTACACTCGTTGCAGGTCTGTCAATAAGAGAGACCTACACTCATTGCAGGTCTGTCAATAAGAGAGACCTACACTCGTTGCAGGTCTGTCAATAAGAGAGACCTACACTCGTTGCAGGTCTGTCAATAAGAGAGACCTACACTCATTGCAGGTCTGTCAATAAGAGAGACCTACACTTATTGCAGGTCTGTCAATAAGAGAGACCTAACTAAGTCCGCACATCCTGAATTGTGTTTTTAATTTGAATTTGTATTTTGCAAGATCCGATGTTTAAACTTCTCATGGTGCTGTTACTGAATATTTCAGTCTACAGGGCTGCAACACTGTGTCACTGGGCGAATAGTTTTCGACATTCTGAGGGATTGTAGCGCTTTTGAAATGTGGGGCAGAACTTGCCCATGGACACAGCACCACATCCCATAAGACCTGTGTCATCAAATTTATATTTCCCAGAGAAGAATTTAGTGAAGTAGAAACCAAAATTTAAGTCAGTATCAAAATTTCGTGTTCAGTACTGGAACCCAAACCTGAGGCACTTCTGGCTTATGTGAATTTCAAGTTATTTTTTAATTAAATCTTTTTAATAAGGACTAAGAAGTAAGAAATTTTTCCAAAACATTTTAAGATTTATTAACAGCTAAACTGAATGACATTAAAGTTAATTGAATTATATACAGGGCATACACAAAAGAATGGTGCGGTTTTAATAGTGAACACTATTAACACCGCACCATTCTTTTGTGTATGCCCTGTATTTTACAATAAAAGTTGAAGACAGACAAACCACAGGTGTAACAAAAATGTGTAGTTATGTTGTTTCAAGTGACTCGAATGTGCCAGGCTGTAAGCAAGCTGCCCGCACACACACATGCCATAAGAGTGTGATCGGACCTTCTCATGTGCCCTCTCTGTACGACATATGGTGTAGCTTGAAGCTGTGTCAGCAGCCCCCCAGTCCGTAGCCCAGTACCACTTCTGTCCACCAGATGGCATAATCTAAAGTGTCTCAAGCCTGAAATATTCATTCTTCACACCAACAAATGCACATTTGATATAGCAAAATATATTCTTATATTGCTGCTACATGTTTCGGCGTCGTTTATACCATCTTCAGGGAGTTTTGCACCAGAATTTAAAACCTACCAAACTATAACACATTACGAAAGTGAATCATGATATATTACAGTATTCATGCAGCTAATGTAAACATATAGGTTTCTGAATTTGTGAATAAGATGGTATAGACTTTTTTAAAAAGTATAATACGTTAAAACAATAAAACAGTCACCATAATTAATGAAAACACCATAAAAATATTACTGTTTTATTGTTTAATGTATTATACATTTTAAAAATGTCTACACCATCTTAATCACACATTAATACAGGGTATACACAAAAGAATGGTGCGGTTTCAATGTATATTATATGAATACCGCACCATTGTTTTGTGTATGCCCTGTACACCTACATGACACCAGCAGCATGAATGCTGCAACATAATATGAATTACTTGTTAATGTATTATGTTTTAGTAAGTTTTAAATTCTGTTGTAAAGCTCCCTGAAGACGGTGTAAATGACACCAAAAGGTGTAGGAACAATATAAGACTATATTTTTAAGTATCAAGTATGTATTATTGGTGTTATGAATATTTCAGTCAAGATGCATAGAATAAACAGTGTCAAAATATGCCTTTGGATTTAACGTTGTATCTACCGTGCATTTTCAAATGAGATGTGTTAAAAAATCACCAACTAATGCACATAAACTTTTCAATAGTTTATTCTTAAAATACCCCTATACGTATTTCGGTGGTTTAAACCACCATCTTCAGGGGGTCGTGGAGATTAAATGCATAGACTTACAATTATTACATATATGGTTATATTTTATATGTAGAATATGAGTGGGCTAGTATTGCTCACTTCGTACAGTATGTAAAATTATGTAAAATTACTATAAAATGAATTAAAGGCTGTTAAAATGATTACATAGTTTGTAGTTTTCCTGAAAATTATTGGCAGTTTGGCCTTGTAGTAAGGTGGTCATCTGTGTGTACTACATAAGCTGCATGACGCCGGTGTTGTGCTGTTGCAGAGTGATAACTGGTATGAATATAACCATATATGTAATAACTGTAAGTCTATACATTTTAATCTCCACGACCCCCTGAAGATGGTGGTTTAAACCACCGAAATACGTATAGGGGTATTTTAAGAATAAACTTTGAAAAGTTTATGTGCTTTAGTTGGTGATTTTTGAACACATGCCTTTGGATGTTTACAGTGTGGCCTCGATGTCCAGGGTTTGACCTTTTGTGATTGCCTGTTTTAACACCACTGTTTCAACCTTTCGTGACTGCTTCTGACCAGTCAGGATGGGACCACAAGACTGGCGAGTCTGCTTCCCCCACTCCTGCTGTTGCGCAGATCACTCTCAGCTCAGTCAAGCTCTGTACTTCATTAAGTGAGGTTCACTGCTTTTGTGCTTTATGCCATGAGCTCTCCTTCAGTTATTTAAAGTCTTTTATGCTTCCAAAATATGTTTGTATTTTATTAAAAATAATATTTCATGCTTCTTAAGTTTGTTGAGGTTATTTTATATTTTACTAATATTCCGTACGTTTTTGGAACCAAATTGGTATTGCGCAAGTAAAATAGATTCCTATGTTCTTGCTTCCTGTGTTTGTGACACTTGTGTCAGTCCCCATTAACAACGGACGTCAAGACTGTACTGTATTCAGAACCCTGTTATGTCTAAGTGAGATGCAGTATGGGTACATTGTTAGGGGACTGTACCGTGTGCGGGTTGCAGGGCGGTGTCCACGCGCATGGTGGCCGGCATGTGGTGGTTCTTCACGCTCATTATGATCTCGTCTTACACTGCCAACCTGGCTGCATTTCTCACTGTTGAGAGAATGGACTCGCCCATAGAGAGTGCTGAAGATTTGGCGAAACAGACCAAGATCAAGTATGGCGCACTTAGGGGTGGCTCCACAGCAGCCTTCTTCAGGGTGAGTAGACTTGCTGAAGTGGTCATATATTGTAAGCAGAAACTTCTATTGACTCGAAAACAAAGCCAGTGTTAAATGATGATAAAATCTTTGTAGTCAACCAAGGGTTTTAATTGGCTTCAAAGTGAATTGTTTCAGAGACCTTCTGTGCTTCCTTCTTCAGGAAGTGGTGTACTAATTTTGTTGGCGGCTGAACAGAGGAGATTTGTAACTCTTAATCACCATGAAAGCATTAAGTCTTACTCAGGCATCAAGTCCTGTGGGATGTGACTATGTGTTCCCGACATTTGGAGCGGTTGTAATGCACCGCAGTTCTTCAGAACATGCGGGAACTACTCGAACAATGGCACAGTGTCACATCCCACAGGACTTTGAGCTTCTGCAACACTGCTGTTAAAACCTGAAGTCCTGCAGTGTGAAACCTGTTTTTGCTGTGCAGTTCAAACCATCTGCATGTTTCCATTATCATATCAACGTTGCAGGACTCAAACTTCTCAACGTACCAGCGCATGTGGAGCTTCATGGAGTCTGCACGCCCCACTGTCTTTACCATTTCCAACATAGAGGGCGTGGACCGTGTTGTGAAGGGCAAAGGCAACTATGCCTTCCTCATGGAGTCCACTTCAATCGAGTATGTGATCGAGCGCAACTGTGAGCTGACGCAGGTCGGAGGTCTGCTGGACTCGAAGGGCTACGGCATCGCCATGCCTCCAAGTGAGTACAGGTGTACTTCTGTTGAAGCGACAGACCACCTTCTGGCTTGTGTAGTGT
This sequence comes from Reticulitermes speratus, assembly GCA_021186555.1. Classification (NCBI taxonomy): domain Eukaryota; kingdom Metazoa; phylum Arthropoda; class Insecta; order Blattodea; family Rhinotermitidae; genus Reticulitermes; species Reticulitermes speratus. Next base: position 357,764 of record JAJKFL010000012.1, on the reverse strand, counting down.
TGTGAAGATAAGGCAGCTTCTGAAGATAATGTGGAAAACAAGTGGTATAATTGGCGCAGCAATTCTTTTTTTTGATATATGGTCTACTGCAACATGTCTCGATCATCACGTATGGCCATCTTCAGGCAGTTCATATAGAATTATAAAGACAATACAGAAACGTACAGTGCCACAAGTTTTAAATATAAAACAGTGGGATCCCAGAGCTGTCCACAGAGCACAGTATCACTGTTAAATGTTAACATTTCATTTGTACATAAATATATTTAAGTTAAAAGTGAATTTGTGGACATTCTGTCTCTTATCCTCTTTCAAACCAGTTATTAAATTATTGTAGTAGATTTTATATGACCTTCGCCTTGCATTTTAATCTCACTGTATATTAAACCAACCAAATGCACCTTTACTATCAATTTTAATAGCAATATATAACTTTCCCTACATATGTTTCGGTCTGCCTAGACCATCATCAGTGTTGTAGTACTGTAGTATATCTTTATACACTTGCCATTTTCACCATTATTTTCCTTGTGGTCAGGTAGTACTTTTATGATGTGAGTGTATTCTGTAAGAATGTAAGGTTGGTATGTGGTACATATGTGATGTGAGTGTATTCTGTGTGAATGTAAGGTTGGTATGTGGTACATATGTGATGTGAGTGTATTTTGTGTGAATGTAATATGTTTAATATTCTTCACAGTTACAATTTCATGAATTGTATATTACTTACATGGCACGGCAAGTTTACACAAAAATCACACAATCAAGAAAAGAAACACATTTGTCTGCTGTGTTGTATCAGATATCTTGCAGTAGTCCAAAGATGTGTACACAGTCTGTGTGGATGCTTGGATTGTTTGTGTTCGTTGTGAATAGAATGGTTGAGCTGATTGTTACAGGAGGGCTGCATCGTTATATTAGCAGCTTCTGTGGGTATCTCTTGGTTCGCTTGTTGCTTACTTAAGTCAAGCTTAAGTCAATCTGACCAACGTCAAGGTGAATAAAAAAGAACCCCAGGATGTACACAGGATGAGCACTGATCTAAAAAACAATATTAAATGACAACACATTCTGAACAACAGCGGAGCAAGTTTATAGGAGACATCGTACCATCGGCTGACAGCGGGAAGCATGTAAGAAGAAGAAGGAGAAGAGGAGAAAGGTCTTCATAAAAATCTTGCAGTCTGATAAAAATTCTTGGACTGCTTGACCCTGAAGTTGAAGGCATTGCAAGCTGTTGAAATATGACGAACTTCTCATCTAACAGCACAGCATCACATCCCAAAAGACTGCAATTTTCAACAGCACTGCTACGCGAACTTCAAATCTGACACGCCACCTTCCGTCAGTGTGTCATGGTAGAATCTTGTAGCCTGTGCCATGATGTGTGTTACAGGACTCTCCTACAGATGTCTCTCTCTTTCAGACTCGCCGTATCGTACTGCCATCAGTGGGGCGATACTTAAGCTTCAAGAAGAGGGCAAGTTGCACATCCTCAAGACACGCTGGTGGAAGGAGAAACGTGGTGGTGGGTCCTGCAGGGTGAGTACTGCCGCACATGCACCCAGCATTCTGCAGTGCCACTCTGCAATACTACCAACACACTGCCTCTTTGTGTTACAGGATGACACGTCGAAGACCTCGAGCACTGCAAATGAGCTGGGCTTGGCCAACGTGGGTGGTGTCTTTGTGGTACTGATGGGGGGCATGGGCGTGGCATGTGTCATCGCTGTCTGCGAGTTTGTGTGGAAGTCGCGCAAGGTGGCCGTGGAAGAGAGGGTGAGGAACATACTGCAAGACACCTAGCGGTAATTTCACACTCTCTCACTATGCAGCACTGACTCTCCTGTCTGTCGAGGATTGGGCTGAGGGCTTCAGCGACTCTTCTGTAGCAGTGTCAGTGTTCCTGCCACTTAACTGATACTGACACTGCTAACTGCAGGCCATTGAATGTTTAGCTGCTCTGAGGTGTTGATACGCATTTTGTTAAGGAAGCGTATCTGTAAACCGCTTTCAGTACTTTTATCACCTTTCACCAGTTGCAGTACTCTCAGTTTACGAGCTTAATTTGTTTCTCAAAAATTACTCACATGGTGAGAACTCATAAACAAAAATTAATTTCCCATTTCTGCCCACATTATAAATTTTAATTGGTTCCAGACACCAAAAATGTCCGCCCATACATGCAGACTTTATCTTAACTCAGTACAGAACAGTACCTGAGTATAAAAGGATAACACTAATGGTCCGTTACTGTATCTAAATGACATTCTTAGCCATTGACGTATGCATAAACAACAGCTACATTATTAAAGTTGTATTAAGATTTAATTCGTGGACAGTGATTAACACTGAGAAGAGCAAACTTCACAGCAAGATTACTAGAACAATGAGAGATGCTGCTGCTGCTCTGCAGAATCATCACAGATGCTGTGAAGCTGTGTGCGTTCGAGAAGTTCAGGAACCGACGACAGCTGAGAAGAGGTACCTGGAGTAACGATCAGTGTCTCAGAGTTACGGGCTCATATGACTGAAGACTGGCTAGCAAATTGGAAATCAATTATTAGTGCATCTCATATAAGGAAAAACTTATATACTGATTGCTCATGTCCTGAGGTATTTTTTGTCTTGTTAAATATGAAACCTCAATCCCAGTGCAACACATGTAATACTGAACCCCTCAGTCCACTGTGTTGTGTAGAATTCCCAAAGTGTTTATTGGTTTCATTTCTTGTCAGTTCATAGCTACTGAGAAGTCAACCTTTATTCTCTGTGCATTGTACTGTTCGGACAGCACATGTACACAGTCTGACAGGCCTAGCATCGCATGTGACAGCACATGTACACAGTCTGACAAGCCTTGCATCATGTGACAGCACATGTACTTCCTCGTCGCATAATTTTAATACAGATATCATTATCCCAAGTGACTCTCGCTGATAGCACCCACAATAGCAAGTGATCCAGCCTTCTCTGCTGAACAGTAGTTACACTGTCAGGAATGAAGTCATGCCTTGCGTATCAGCTGCCAAGCTAGTTTGGATCATGTTCAGTAGCTGCCTTCTTCAGGTCTCTTCCGGTACTTGATGTCTGTCAGTGCAAATGACATGACCTTTCCTTCTGAATTCCTTTTCACGTCTGTCATTATTTTGTAACATTTACTAAAGTTGTGATTGTATAACTCATTTTAACAGAGTTCAGACATTTCACGTCAGAAACAAATCAATTGCATGCATGAAGCAGTTAAGGGCAGATTATATTCGGGGAATGTCTGCTACCATTCTGTCTTGGATCTTTTGTCTTCTCATCTGCTACATAAAAATATAAATATTTAAAATATATGGAACTGTAATTTTGTGTATCGTTTTCTGTACGTGTGAAACTCCATCTGTCACGTTAAAGAAGAACATAGGCTGAGGGCATTCGATAGCAGGGTGCTGAGGAAGATATTTGGGCATAAGAGGGAGAAAGTGACAGCAGACTGGAGAAAACTGCATAATGAGGAACTTCTCAATCTGTACTCCTCACCAGATAATGTTTGGGTAGTCAAATCAGACAAGATGAGATGGCTGAGACATGTGGCATGTATGAGGAAGAACAAATACAGGGTTTGGGTGGGTAAACCTGAAGAAAGAGACAGTTTGGAAGACCTGGGTGTAGATCGGAGGATAATATTAAAACGGGCCTTAAAGGAACAGGATGGACTGGACTAATCTGGTTCAGTGTACAGACAAGTGGAAAGCTGTTGTTAACATGGTAATGAACCTTCAGGTACCGTAATGCGAGAAATTTCTTGACTGTCTGAGGCACCGTTAGCTTCTGGAGAAAGACTGTTCCGTGGAGGAGGAGGGGGAGCAGGTAGTGAAGTATCCAGTTTTGTGCTTGAAATGAACGCATCGTCTGAAAACGTCAGCATTTGGCTTAAGTGTTAACATTTTATAGTATTTCAAGTTCACAAGATGAAATTCTGTTTTCAGTACATAGATTTTTAATTGTTTTTCTGTAAAGTTGGCATCTGCCACTAGTCTGATGTTCATTGTTTTGCATGAAATATCCATAAATATGATCAGGGTCAAGAAGAAATTTTGGTCCCTTATTTTGCAATGATATGCCATATTGAAACGTTATTCACATGTCAAAGTGTGTTTTTCTACATTGACTACTTTCTTTAATCAGATTTATCTTTTTTTCTTAGAGTACAGCGGCCATTGTATTCGACTGATGTATGAACCAAAACTAATTGCGTCAAGTTTTTGTTGTTGGCCAAATTTAAAGTTTTATCTGCACTAGTAAAACTTACTATTTGTGTAATTATGATTTTGCACTTTCATTGCAATTGATTACTAATGCCTTAATCACCCTGTGATTTTTAACCTTCATGTTCCGGCGACACAGAGTTTGTGGTCAGCTTGCTAATTGAAATTTAAAGACCACATAGAAGAGTGCTGAAATTTAGACAACTTTTTCTGGAAGATCCGGGTCTTCCGGGGTGTGATGCTGTGCCACTGGGCGCGTAGTTGCAGACATTCTGAAGGGTCTATTGCCTTTATCTTCAGGGTCAAGCAGTCGAGAGCCTTAAAAATTGTGAGGAACTGTGAGTGCACACCGAGTGACACAGCGTTGTATCTCAGCGGACTAGACTCTTTAGTAACACTGCTGTGAGAACGTTGAATTTAACAGCTTTTTGTAGGTTGGGAGATCAGCTACCATGACTCATGTTTTGTAACAGCTTTGTTCATTTTAGCAATGCAAATGTAATGACATCAGGTTAACAATGCAGATGTGACAACTTTCAGGTTAGCAATGCAGATGTGATGTTCAGGTTAGCAATGCAGATGTGATGTTCAGGTTAGCAATGCAGATGTGACGACTTCCAGGTTAGCAATGCAGATGTGTTGTTCAGGTTAGCAATGCAGATGTGATGACGTTCGGGTTAGCAATGCAGATGTGATGACATCTTAAAACTGCCATGAATGCTGCTACATCCTTTCTGGCTCACAATTTTTAATCATATAATTTCCCATTCAACATTTACAGTTGACAGAGAGTTGTTAAATTAATAAGTAAATGCACAAAGAAGATAATTCTCACAAATTGTTATAATAAGAGACAGGAGAGTCAGTCAGTCAGTCAGTCAGTCATACATACAGACAGACAGACCGAACAAAACCACCCTTATTGAGACGAAAGGCGGGCGCTTTAAAGTAACCTGAGTGAGAAAGGAAAGTGTCCCTGCTTTCCTCTGTCACTGGGGTTGTTTCTTGCAGCTGGACTCGTTCCCGGAACAAAACAGGGTGGTTGTACAGCAGCATCAGTGCAATGGGTCAGTGCTGAAAACTTCTCGACAATAATGTGTTACGTAGTGTGTTCAGTTGGCGCCTTGTCTCTGTTGCAATCCCCCCGCTGTGGACTGATGGATGACGTTAGGAGGTGAGTACTGACGGATCAACTTCACATTTCAGTCTCCCTGCAGTCACATATAATCATGTGTAACGTATACATTCAGAGCTTACTTCAGTATTATTTATTTCTGCTTTCAGTGAGACCAAGTGAACTCTGGCCTAGCAGAAATGAAAACTTCAGCACAACTAATACCAAAGCTCACCACTGCACATGATCATGAGCCAGTTCCATCCACCTTCCATCCTCAGAAAAAATTTTCCTTATATCCATCTTAATGTTATTTTTCTATCTCATCTTTATTTTTTCATGTGTCCACAGTCCACGATTTTTCGCTTGCTATCCTGATGCCAGCTGCACTGTAGCAGTCAGACATCTGTGTGTCACAGTATCCTGCACTGTAGCAGTCAGACATCTGTGTGTCACAGTATCCTGCACTGTAGCAGTCAGACATCTCTGTGTCACAGTATCTGCACTGTAGCAGTCAGACATCTGTGTGTCACAGTATCCTGCACTGTAGCAGTCAGACATCTTGTGTCACAGTATCCTGCACTGTAGCAGTCAGACATCTGTGTGTCACAGTATCCTGCACTGTAGCAGTCAGACAACTCTGTGTCACAGTAATCCTGCACTGTAGCAGTCAGACATCTTGTGTCACAGTATCCTGCACTGTAGCAGTCAGACATCTGTGTGTCACAGTATCCTGCACTGTAGCAGTCAGACATCTGTGTCACAGTATCCTGCACTGTAGCAGTCAGACATCTCTGTGTCACAGTATCCTGCACTGTAGCAGTCAGACATCTGTGTGTCACAGTATCCTGCACTGTAGCAGTCAGACATCTGTGTCACAGTATCCTGCACTGTAGCAGTCAGACATCTGTGTGTCACAGTATCCTGCACTGTAGCAGTCAGACATCTGTGTGTCACAGTATCCTGCACTGTAGCAGTCAGACATCTCTGTGTCACAGTATCCTGCACTGTAGCAGTCAGACATCTTGTGTCACAGTATCCTGCACTGTAGCAGTCAGACTCTGTGTCACAGTATCCTGCACTGTAGCAGTCAGACTCTGTTTGTCACAGTATCCTGCATGTAAGTCAACATCTTGTGTCACAGTACCTGCACTGTAGCAGTCAGTACATCTGTGTCACAGTATCTGCACTGTAGCAGTCAGACATCTTGTGTCACAGTATCCTGCACTGTACAGTCAGACATCTGTTGTCACAGTATCCTGCACTGTAGCAGTCAGACATCTTGTGTCACAGTATCCTGCACTGTAGCAGTTCAGACATCTGTGTCACAGTATCCTGCACTGTTAGCAGTCAGACATCTCTGTGTCACAGTATACTGCACTGTAGCAGTCAGACATCGGTCAAGTATCCTGCCTGAGCAGTCAATTAATCTGTGTACAGTATCCATTCAACTTACAGTCAGATTAATTGTAATAATGAAATGCACAGAAATGAATCTGCACAATATACAGCATGAGCAGTCAGACCAGTGTCATCATCATCCTGACGATCAGCAACCACTTAACGTTATTATCACTCGCTTAATGTAGCCAGTCAGAATCGCTTGTCACTGTATCCTCACTGTACAGTCAGACGTCTCGTGTCACAGTATCTGCACTGTAGCAGTCAACATCTGGTGTCACAGTATCCTGCACTGTAGCGTAACTCTGTGTCACAGTATCCTGCACTGTAGCAGTCAGACTCTGTGTCACAGTATCCTGCACTGTAGCAGTCAGACATCTGTGTCACAGTATCCTGCACTGTAGCAGTCAGACTTGGGTCACGTATCCTGCACTGTAGCAGTCAGACATCTCTGTGTCACAGTACTGCACTGTAGCAGTCAGACATCTGTGTGTCACAGTATCCTGCACTGTAGCATCAGACATCTGTGTCACAGTATCCTGCACTGTAGCAGTCAGACATCTGTGTCACAGTATCCTGCACTGTAGCAGTCAGACATCTCTGTGTCACAGTATCCTGCACTGTAGCAGTCAGACATCTGTGTCACAGTCCTACTGTAGCTCGAATCCGTGCCAGCTGCACTGTAGCATCAGACATCTGTGTCACAGTATCCTGCACTGTAGCAGTCAGACATCTGTGTCACAGTATCCTGCACTGTAGCAGTCAGACATCTGTGTCACAGTATCCTGCACTGTAGCAGTCAGACATCTTGTCACAGTATCCTGCACTGTAGCAGTCAGACACTCTGTGTCACAGTATCCTGCACTGTAGCAGTCGACATCTGTGTGTCACATATCCTGCACTGTAGCAGTCAGCACTCTGTGTCCAGTATCCTGCACTGTAGCAGTCAGACATCTGTGTCACAGTATCCTGCACTGTAGCAGTCAGACTCTTGTGTACAGTATCCTGCACTGTACAGTCAGACATCTGTGTCACAGTATCCTGCACTGTAGCAGTCAGACATCTGTGTCACAGTATCCTGCACTGTAGCAGTCAGACATCTGTGTCACAGTATCCTGCACTGTAGCAGTCAGAATCTCTGTCACAGATCCTGCACTGTAGCAGTCAGACATCTCTGGTCACAGTATCCTGCACTGTAGCAGTCAGACATCTCTGTGTCACAGTATCCTGCACTGTAGCAGTCAGACATCTGTGTCACAGTATCCTGCACTGTAGCAGTCAGACATCTTGTGTCACAGTATCCTGCACTGTAGCAGTCAGACATCTGTGTCACAGTATCCTGCACTGTAGCAGTCAGACATCTGTGTCACAGTACCTGCACTGTAGCAGTCAGCATCTCTGTGTCACAGTATCCTCACTGTAGCAGTCAGACATCCTGTGTCACAGTATCCTGCACTGTAGCAGTCAGACATCTCTGTGTACAGTATCCTGCACTGTAGCAGTCAGACATCTGTGTCACAGTATCCTGCACTGTAGCAGTCACATCTTGTGTCACAGTATCCTGCACGTAGCAGTCAGACATCTCGTGTCACGTATCCTGCACTGTAGCAGTCAGACATCTGTGCACAGTATCCTGCACTGTAGCAGTCAGACATCTGTGTGCACAGTATCCTGCACTGAGCAGTCAGACATCTTGTGTACAGTATCCTGCACTGTAGCATAGACATCTTGTGTCACAGTACCTGCACTGTAGCAGTCAGACATCTGTGTCACAGTATCCTGCACTGTAGCGTCAAACCTGGTGTCAGTATCCTGCACGTAGAGTCAGACATCTGTGCACAGTATCCTGCACTGTAGCAGTCAGACATCTCTGTGTCACAGTATCCTGCACTGTAGCAGTCAGACATCTGTGTCCAGTATCCCACTGTAGCAGTCAGACATCTGTGTCACAGTTCCGCACTGTAGCAGTCAGACATCTCTGTGTCACAGTATCCTCACTGTAGCAGTCAGACATCTGTGTGCACAGTATCCTGCACTGTAGCAGTCAGAATCTCTGTGTCACAGTATCTGCACTGTAGCAGTCAGACACTGTGTCACAGTATCTGCACTGTAGCAGTCAGACATCTGTGTGTCACAGTATCCGCACTGTAGCAGTCAGACATCTGTGTCTCACAGTACCTGCACTGTAGCGTCAGACATCTCTGTCACGTATCCGCACTGTAGCAGTCAGACATCTTTGTCACAGTATCCTGCACTGTAGCAGTCTGCATCTGTGGTCACAGTTCCTGCACAGACGTCAGACATCTGTGCACAGTTCCTGCACTGTAAGTCCTCTGTGTCACATATCTGCACTGTAGCATCGACATCGTAGTCACATCCTGCACTGTACTCAGACATCTGTGTCCAGTTCCTGCAGTACAGTAACTCGTGTCACAGATCCTGCCTTAGCTCAGACATCTCTGTGTCACAGTATCCTACTGTAGCAGTCAGACATCTGTGTGTCACAGTATCCTGCATGTAGCATAGACACTGTGTCACAGTATCCTGCACTGTAGCAGTCAACATCTTGTGTCACAGTATCCTGACTGTAGCAGTCAGACATCTGTTTTCACAGTATCCTGCACTGTAGCAGTCAGACATTCTGCACAGTATCCTGCACTGTAGCAGTCAGACATCTGTGTGTCACAGTATCCTGCACTGTAGCAGTCGACATCTGTGGTCACAGTACGCACTGTAGCAGTCAGATCATCTGTGTGTCACAGTATCTCACTGTAGCAGTCAGACATCTCTGTGTCACAGTATCCTGCACTGTACAGTCAGACATTTGTGTCACAGTAACCTGCACTGTAGCAGTCAGACATCTGTGTGTACAGTATCCTCACTGTACAGTCAGACATTGTGTCACAGTTCCTGCACTGTAGCAGTCAGACATCTCTGTGTCACAGTATCCTGCACTGTAGCAGTCAGACATCTGTGTCACAGTATCCTGCACTGTCCAGTTGCTCATCCATCTTATGTCCAAATATTTTCTTAAGTGTGCTCTTTTTCAAAGTAACCAGCTCCATGGAGCGAGGTTCGTTGTTAAATCTAAGCGTTCAGATGTTAAAAATTTATTGCTTTCACCAATACTGTAATTTTTTATCAAAATGGCTTATGTACAAAATAGTGGTACATGACAGTAACATAGCTAAGGAGCTATGTTACTGTCATGGTGCAGAAGAAACCTGATATATAACAAGAAGCAGCAACATGTTAAAAGAATGGCAAGGATACAAGTAGATGTTAATGAGCTGCGCAGAGGAAGTGCTGCGTGCCAATACAATACTAAGTGCTGCATACCAATACAATACTAAGTGCCGCGTACTGATGCAGTACTTGCTATCAAAATTGAATTAAAAATGAGGATGGACAAAAAAAGATAATAACAATGCCAAGATGGGGTAAAACTGATGATGTAAATACAATTTTTCCAAGCTCATTTTAACTGGGATAACATGGCTAGTCAGTGATGATGATGTGAATTAAGCTTTGAAATATGTGTGACTGGAGACGTGTTATATGATGCAGAAAGGCTGTTGATAATTACAGTAAACTTGTACTGTTCAAAGTTACATGCCAGGCAGAGAATAACGTTAATTATGAGCATTTAACTGTACAGAGGCTGCAGTGAGAAGACCCACACACTACCCCCTCCACCTGTCATGCTTTCCCTCCATCATGTCTCCTCTGGTATTACGAACCAAATTCAGTCCTTGACCACCTCAACTGTACCCCTTCACTGATTCCTGTCTTCCAGCACTTCATCCCCTGGATTTGGCAATTGTTAGAAATAGTTTATCTAACATTATCATAGGCTGCTATGCAATCAGTCGTATATCCTTGTGTTTGCTGTGTCATATGAGTTGGTTCTGCCTGCCTAACATAGTTGGAGGATTGTCAACATGAGTTTTGTAGGGGGCTGGGGTAGTTGGCTTCGCACCCCAACCCCAAACCTAGAAGACTTGTGTTCCTCTCTATGGTAAGTCACTGAAAATCTGATGCATGCAAACTCCTCACCCAGAAAAAGATATGCCTTCAAGAAGGTGACAATGCCATTGAATGGTTGCCTCCAGCACACTTCCTATATTCCCCACCCAATGTCCGTGGATCTTGGTACTGACAGCTGAAGAACGATGTTTGCTAGTGACAAACACCTTGGTTCAGAGGGGCATAAACAATAGGTTTACAGGAGGAAACCTCAAGTGCCATCTGTGGGGCTTCTTCTGCAACCCCAGTACATGTACATGCTATGTCAATGTCATACGTGTCCAACCGCAGTCAGTATCGTGCTATGTCAAGTGTCATACGTGTCCAACCGCAGTACATGTATCGTGCTATGTCAAGTGTCATACGTGTCCAACCGCAGTACATGTATCATGCTATGTCAAGTGTCATACGTGTCCAACCGCAGTACATGTATCATGCTATGTCAAGTGTCATACGTGTCCAACCGCAGTACATGTATCATGCTATGTCAAGTGTCATACGTGTCCAACCGCAGTACATGTATCATGCTATGTCAAGTGTCATACGTGTCCAACCGCAGTACATGTATCATGCTATGTCAAGTGTCATACGTGTCCAACCGCAGTACATGTATCATGCTATGTCAAGTGTCATACGTGTCCAACCGCAGTACATGTATCATGCTATGTCAAGTGTCATACGTGTCCAACCGCAGTACATGTATCATGCTATGTCAAGTGTCATACGTGTCCAACCGCAGTACATGTATCATGCTATGTCAAGTGTCATACGTGTCCAACCGCAGTACATGTATCGTGCTATGTCAAGTGTCATACGTGTCCAACCGCAGTACATGTATCATGCTATGTCAAGTGTCATACGTGTCCAACCGCAGTACATGTATCATGCTATGTCAAGTGTCATACGTGTCCAACCGCAGTACATGTATCATGCTATGTCAAGTGTCATACGTGTCCAACCGCAGTACATGTATCATGCTATGTCAAGTGTCATATGCATTTTACTTCTGTTTCAGTCTTCATTGTGCTCGGAGATGGCCTCAGAGCTGCGGTTTGCTCTTCGCTGCCAGGGCTCCACGAAACCTGTCCGTAAGAAGGGCCCAGTGATGGGTGGAGAGGAGGGTCACTTCATGTCCCTGGGCCCATACTCACAGTGCGGTTTCATGGGCAAGGAGCCGCTGGCCTGATGACATAGTTAGGTCACCATATCACCATGTAGCTGCTGCTTGTATCTTTTAAATAACTCACTTTTCCACTGCCACGTGTTTTGTCGTATCATCACAAACGGCGTCCAGAAAGTGCGGAGAAAATGGCGCAAGACTTACTGTAAGGAGAACTGTCAGTGTATTTCATAATTCCAGGGAAATGTGTATGAACTGTAATTGTGAGATGTAGTGGGTCAGTTTTGTAGCGTGATGTTTTGTGGCGGGCAGCGTCATCAGGGGAAGCAAGGCATGGTTGGACACAGTGTCTGTTTACTGTATTTCGTGCACCAAGATTTCAGAAGGCAAATATAGGGGCGAAAATGTTGTATTGAGATTAGGCATGCCTTCAGACCTTACAGTGCAGGAGAATTTTGTACAGTGTTTAGTGTGTCATATGTTACATGTCAGATAGCTAAGTTGCATTAGAACAGTAGTGAGTGTCTGGTCTTGGTAAAACGTAAGGAGTTTCTGTAATTCTCAAGAAAAATTCTGCTGCATGCATTTGGTTCAGTTAATTAAATTATCTAAAGCCGGATAGCTCAGTTGTTATAGTGAGTAGGCTGTGGGCTAGATGTCCACAGAAGTGGGGTTTCATTGCCAGCAGGTGCAGAGGTGCTTCCCTTGGCCACCAGTTGTGTGGCCGCACCTACTTTCTTATTGAAGGGTGCTGGGATGCAGCTGGGGCATGACGCAAACCACTTCCCTCCAGAGGTTAAGGAACAGTGGAGTTGTACCTCCACAAGCAAGCCAAAGCGTATGTCATGCTGTAGTGTCAACTGCTTTTCCTTCACTTACTTAACTCACAAACTGACTCCATGAGCCAGATTAATTCACTCTATGTCGTCCCATTCTCTTTCTTTAAAATCCATTGTAATATTATCCACCCGTCTATGCCTAGGTCTTCCTAGTGGTCTTTTGCATCATATTTCCCTACCAAATCGCATATGCATTTCTCTTCTCTGCCATGCATGCCACATATCCTGCCTATCTCATCCTCTTTGATTTGATTACCTTTCTGGTGAGGAATACAAATCATGAAGCTCCTCACTGTGCACTTTTCTCCATTCTCCTGTCACTTAGTCCCTAATGTCTTCCTGTTCTCGCACACCCTCAGCCAATGTTCGTTTCTTCAATGTGACAACATTTGTAAAAAATACAGGCGAAATTTGCCTTCACTTATTTGTACAAATATTGTGTAAAATGGAACAGAATGAAGCCAACGGCTGCACGAGAGACACTCTAATGTAACAGAATGAAGCCAACGGCTGCACGAGAGACACTCTAATGTAACAGAATGAAGCCAACGGCTGCACGAGAGACACTCTAATGTAACAGAATGAAGCCAACGGCTGCACGAGAGACACTCTAATGTAACAGAATGAAGCCAACGGCTGCACGAGAGACACTCTAATGTAACAGAATGAAGCCAACGGCTGCACGAGAGACACTCTAATGTAACAGAATGAAGCCAACGGCTGCACGAGAGACACTCTGATGTAACAGAATGAAGCCAACGGCTGCACGAGAGACACTCTGATGTAACAGAATGAAGCCAACGGCTGCACGAGAGACACTCTAATGTAACAGAATGAAGCCAACGGCTGCACGAGAGACACTCTAATGTAACAGAATGAAGCCAACGGCTGCACGAGAGACACTCTAATGTAACAGAATGAAGCCAACGGCTGCACGAGAGACACTCTAATGTAACAGAATGAAGCCAACGGCTGCACGAGAGACACTCTAATGTAACAGAATGAAGCCAACGGCTGCACGAGAGACACTCTAATGTAACAGAATGAAGCCAACGGCTGCACGAGAGACACTCTAATGTAACAGAATGAAGCCAACGGCTGCACGAGAGACACTCTAATGTAACAGAATGAAGCCAACGGCTGCACGAGAGACACTCTAATGTAACAGAATGAAGCCAACGGCTGCACGAGAGACACTCTAATGTAACAGAATGAAGCCAACGGCTGCACGAGAGACACTCTAATGTAACAGAATGAAGCCAACGGCTGCACGAGAGACACTCTAATGTAACAGAATGAAGCCAACGGCTGCACGAGAGACACTCTGATGTAACAGAATGAAGCCAACGGCTGCACGAGAGACACTCTAATGTAACAGAATGAAGCCAACGGCTGCACGAGAGACACTCTAATGTAACAGAATGAAGCCAACGGCTGCACGAGAGACACTCTAATGTAACAGAATGAAGCCAACGGCTGCACGAGAGACACTCTAATGTAACAGAATGAAGCCAACGGCTGCACGAGAGACACTCTAATGTAACAGAATGAAGCCAACGGCTGCACGAGAGACACTCTAATGTAACAGAATGAAGCCAACGGCTGCACGAGAGACACTCTAATGTAACAGAATGAAGCCAACGGCTGCACGAGAGACACTCTAATGTAACAGAATGAAGCCAACGGCTGCACGAGAGACACTCTGATGTAACAGAATGAAGCCAACGGCTGCACGAGAGACACTCTAATGTAACAGAATGAAGCCAACGGCTGCACGAGAGACACTCTAATGTAACAGAATGAAGCCAACGGCTGCACGAGAGACACTCTGATGTAACAGAATGAAGCCAACGGCTGCACGAGAGACACTCTAATGTCCCACTGACAATGTTTAGTCATTTTTCATTCAAAATGTGTTTGTGTCCACATAATTGTATAAAACACTGATTTAAGGGTGTTTTGATGTCTGTCTTGTAGTTGCACACAACAAGACAACTGTAGGGATTTTACAGGGTGCTGATCGTGGCCACAGACCACCTGGGATTGACGTTGGTAGCAATGTGGGTGTCACGTCAGTGTTTTGTCACAGTGACGTCATTCTCGTGACTTTACATTGTTATGTTAACTGTTATCTTCCTGGAATAGAGGATTGGGAATGTGGCAACACTGCAGGGCTGAAGGCTGAATTGTAATGCTGGGTGAACAGAATTAATACTGACAAAAGTGGGATCATTATTTTAACCAACGGCTCTCGGTTGTCACTTCTGTGGGATCTTGCTGATCGTGTTAACACAGCACGCTCAACTGATCGTGTTAACACAGCCCACTCAGCTGATCGTGTTAACACAGCCCACTCAGCTGATCGTGTTAACACAGCACGCTCAACTGATCGTGTTAACACAGCCCACTCAGCTGATCGTGTTAACACAGCCCGCTCAGCTGATCGTGTTAACACAGCACGCTCAACTGATCGTGTTAACACAGCCCACTCAGCTGATCGTGTTAACACAGCCCGCTCAGCTGATCGTGTTAACACAGCCCGCTCAGCTGATCGTGTTAACACAGCCCGCTCAGCTGATCGTGTTAACACAACCCGCTCAGCTGATCGTGTTAACACAGCCCGCTCAGCTGATCGTGTTAATACAGCCCGCTCAGCTGATCGTGTTAACACAGCCCGCTCAGCTGATCGTGTTAACACAGCACGCTCAACTGATCGTGTTAACACAGCCCGCTCAGCTGATCGTGTTAACACAGCCCACTCAGCTGATCGTGTTAACACAGCCCGCTCAGCTGATCGTGTTAACACAGCCCGCTCAGCTGATCGTGTTAACACAGCCCGCTCAGCTGATCGTGTTAACACAGCCCGCTCAGCTGATCGTGTTAACACAGCCCGCTCAGCTGATCGTGTTAACACAGCACGCTCAACTGATCGTGTTAACACAGCCCGCTCAGCTGATCGTGTTAACACAGCCCGCTCAGCTGATCGTGTTAACACAGCACGCTCAACTGATCGTGTTAACACAGCCCACTCAGCTGATCGTGTTAACACAGCCCGCTCAGCTGATCGTGTTAACACAGCCCGCTCAGCTGATCGTGTTAACACAGCCCGCTCAGCTGATCGTGTTAACACAGCCCGCTCAGCTGATCGTGTTAACACAGCCCGCTCAGCTGATCGTGTTAACACAGCCCGCTCAGCTGATCGTGTTAACACAGCCCGCTCAGCTGATCGTGTTAACACAGCCCGCTCAGCTGATCGTGTTAACACAGCACGCTCAGCTGATCGTGTTAACACAGCCCGCTCAGCTGATCGTGTTAACACAGCACGCTCAGCTGATCGTGTTAACACAGCACGCTCAGCTGATCGTGTTAACACAGCCCGCTCAGCTGATCGTGTTAACACAGCCCGCTCAGCTGATCGTGTTAACACAGCACGCTCAGCTGATCGTGTTAACACAGCACGCTCAGCTGATCGTGTTAACACAGCCCGCTCAGCTGATCGTGTTAACACAGCACGCTCAGCTGATCGTGTTAACACAGCCCGCTCAGCTGAGCTCCTGCATGTGTCGTGTGGCGGTGGTGGAAAGTGGCGAGCGATTGTTGTCAGGTGCAACAGGGACATTGCAAGCAACTGCATGACAGATATGTAGGTTGAGAGGACGTGTGGCCTATTTCAGAACAACCAGACCGTCTGATATCTTACAGCAGCGGTATTCAACCTTTTTTGTTCGCGTACCCCCACATATAATTTCCCTTCAACTTTGTACCCCCTAAGTTGTTGGTGCACAATTCAAGTTATACACAGTCTATAATCTACATCTAAAATAAGTTAAATAAATTACATCCAAAATAATGTATTAAATAATAAGTTTTAAATGAGAAAAAGGAGAGTCAAGCTATTAAATAACAAATATATTATTGTCTATCGTATAAAAATTAATAAAGGAACAAATGTATTTTAGCAAAGCAAAATTATAAGCACTGTGTGGAATAAAATGAAACTAGCCGCCCAGATAAGAATCGCATAAAGGGGAGAGAGAGAGAGAGAGAGAGACATGGCGCTCCCAAATCGCATGTCCTTACGTCCGGTCTGTTGTGGCTAACCCTAAATCTGGCCCTGATTATTCAGTGTTTATCATGAAATAATATATTTATGTATTTTTTTAATTTTACGTACCCCCGGGGGTACGCGTAGCCCAGGTTGAATACCACTGTCTTACGGTACTGAAGGCTGCTGTGTTAGTTGCAACAGAAGTGCACGTAGCACTTTACGTGTGTTAGTTGAAACAGAAGTGCACGTAGCACTTTACGTGTGTTAGTTGCAACAAAAGTGCACGTAGCACTTTACGTGTGTTAGTTGCAACAGAAGTGCACGTAGCACTTTACGTGTGTTAGTTGAAACAGAAGTGCACGTAGCACTTTACGTGTGTTAGTTGCAACAGAAGTGCACGTAGCACTTTACGTGTGTTAGTTGCAACAGAAGTGCACGTAGCACTTTACATGTGTTAGTTGCAACAGAAGTGCACGTAGCACTTTACGTGTGTATAGTTGCAACAGAAGTGCACGTAGCACTTTACGTGTGTTAGTTGCAACAGCAGTGCACGTAGCACTTTACGTGTGTTAGTTGCAACAGAAGTGCACGTAGCACTTTACGTGTGTTAGTTGCAACAGCAGTGCACGTAGCACTTTACGTGTGTTAGTTGCAACAGAAGTGCACGTAGCACTTTACATGTGTTAGTTGCAACAGAAGTGCACGTAGCACTTTACGTGTGTTAGTTGCAACAGAAGTGCACGTAAGCACTTATACGTGTGTTAGTTGAAACAAAAGTGCACGTAGCACTTTACGTCTCTTAAATCGATTCATCACTTATTGTCATTTTCCTTCACCAGTTCTGTCGTCTCATTGTGTGTGTATTGAGATAAAACTAAGAGATTAAATTGGATTCTGATAACTTTGTGTCCAAAAACTTGCTTATTGCTTGATTAGTCGTGGCAAGTTGCAGGTGCAGGTCAGTAGGTTAGCCCCCCCCCCCAGTCGTAAAGACTAAATGAGAAGCCATTACAATGTTAAACGTAGCTCAATTATTGCACTGTTGTTCAGCTCATTTATTGCACTGTTGTTCAGCTCATTTATTGCACTGTTGTTCAGCTCAATTATTGCACTGTTGTTCAGCTCATTTATTGCACTGTTGTTCAGCTCATTTATTGCACTGTTGTTCAGCTCATTTATTGCACTGTTGTTCAGCTCAATTATTGCACTGTGTTTCAGCTCATTTATTGCACTGTTGTTCAGCTCATTTATTGCACTGTTGTTCAGCTCATTTATTGCACTGTTGTTCAGCTCAATTATTGCACTGTTGTTCAGCTCATTATTGCACTGTTGTTCACTCATTTATTGCACTGTTGTTCAGCTCATTTATTGCACTGTTGTTCAGCTCATTTATTGCATGTTGTTCAGCTCAATATTGCACTGTTGTTCAGCTCATTATTGCACTGTTTGTTAAGCTCAATTATTGCACTGTTGTTCAGCTCAATTATTGCAGTTGTTCAGCTCATTTATTGCACTGTTGTTAAGCTCAATTATTGCACTGTTGTTCAGCTCATTTATTGCACTGTTTGTTAAGCTCAATTATTGCACTGTTGTTCACTCAATTATTGCACTGTTGTTCAGCTCATTTATTGCACTGTTGTTAATCAATTGCACTGTTGTTCAGCTCATTTATTGCACTGTTGTTAAGCTCAATTATTGCACTGTTGTTCAGCTCAATTATTGCACTGTTGTTAAGCTCAATTATTGCACTGTTGTTCAGCTCAATTATTGCACTGTTGTTCAGCACATTTATTGCACTGTTGTTAAGCTCAATTATTGCACTGTTGTTCAGCTCAATTATTGCACTGTTGTTCAGCTCATTTATTGCACTGTTGTTAAGCTCAATTATTGCACTGTATGTTCAGCTCATTTATTGCACTGTTGTTAAGCTCAATTTTGCACTGTTGTTCAGCTCAATTATTGCACTGTTGTTCAGCTCATTTATTGCACTGTTGTTAAGCTCAATTATTGCACTGTTGTTCACTCATTTATTGCACTGTTGTTCAGCTCATTTATTGCACTGTTGTAAGCTCAATTATGCACTGTTGTTCAGCTCATTATTGCACTGTTGTAAGCTCATTTATTGCACTGTTGTTCAGCTCATTATTGCACTGTTGTTAAGCTCAATTATTGCACTGTTGTTAAGCTCATTTATTGCACTGTTGTTAAGCTACAATTATTGCAATGTTGTTCAGCTCATTTATTGCACTGTTGTTCAGCTCATTATTGCACTGTTGTTCAGCTCATATTCATGTGTACATGCTGTGTTCAGCTCATTATATGCACTGTTGTTCAGCTCATTTATTGCACTGTTGTTCAGCTCATTTATTGCACTGTTGTTCAGCTCAATTATTGCACTGTTGTTCAGCTCATTATTGCACTGTTGTTAGCTCATTTATTGCACTTGTTCGCATTTAACATGTTGTCAGCTCAATTATTGCACTGTTGTTCAGCTCATTTATTGCACTGTTTTAGCTCATTATTGCACTGTTGTTCAGCTCATTATTGCACTGTTGTTCAGCCAATATTGCACTGTGTTCAGCTCAATTATTGCACTGTTGTTCAGCTCATTATGCACGTTGTTCAGCTCATTATTGCACTGTTGTTCAGCTCATTATTGCACTGTTGTTCAGCTCATTATTGCACTGTTGTTCACTCATTTTGCACTGTTGTTCACTCATTTATTGCACTGTTGTTCAGCTCATTTATTGCACTGTTGTTCAGCTCAATTATTGCACTGTTGTTCAGCTCAATTATTGCACTGTTGTTCAGCTCAATTTATTGCACTGTTGTTCAGCTCAATGCACTGTTGTTCAGCTCAATTATTGCACTGTTGTTCAGCTCATTTATTGCACTGTTGTTAAGCTCATTTATTGCACTGTTGTTCAGCTCATTTATTGCACTGTTGTTCAGCTCAATTATTGCACTGTTGTTCAGCTCAATTATTGCACTGTTGTTCAGCTCAATTATTGCACTGTTGTTCAGCTCATTATTGCACTGTGTTCAGCTCATTATTGCACTGTTGTTCAGCTCAATTATTGCACTGTTGTTCAGCTCAATTATTGCACTGTTGTTCAGCTCATTTATTGCACTGTTGTTCAGCTCATTTATTGCACTGTTGTTCAGCTCAATTATTGCACTGTTGTTCAGCTCAATTATTGCACTGTTGTTCAGCTCAATTATTGCACTGTTGTTCAGCTCATTTATTGCACTGTTGTTCAGCTCATATTGCATTGTTCACTCATATGCACTGTTGTTCAGCTCAATTATTGCACTGTTGTTCAGCTCAATTTATTGCACTGTTGTTCAGCTCATTTATTGCACTGTTGTTAGCTCAATTATTGCACTGTTGTTCAGCTCATTATTGCACTGTTGTTCAGCTCAATTATTGCACTGTTGTTCAGCTCATTATTGCACTGTTGTTCAGCTCATTATTGCACTGTTGTTCAGCTCATTATTGCACTGTTGTTCAGCTCATTATTGCACTGTGTTCACTCATTATGCACTGTTGTTCAGCTCAATTATTGCACTGTTGTTCAGCTCATTATTGCACTGTTGTTCAGCTCATTTATTGCACTGTTGTTCAGCTCAATTTATTGCACTGTTGTTCAGCTCATTATTGCACTGTTGTTCAGCTCAATTATTGCACTGTTGTTCAGCTCAATTATTGCACTGTTGTTCAGCTCATTTATTGCACTGTTGTTCAGCTCAATTATTGCACTGTTGTTCAGCTCAATTATTGCACTGTTGTTCAGCTCAATTATTGCACTGTTGTTCAGCTCAATTATTGCACTGTTGTTCAGCTCAATTATTGCACTGTTGTTCAGCTCAATTATTGCACTGTTGTTCAGCTCAATTATTGCACTGTTGTTCAGCTCAATTATTGCACTGTTGTTCAGCTCAATTATTGCACTGTTGTTCAGCTCATTATTGCACTGTTGTTCAGCTCAATTATTGCACTGTTGTTCAGCTCAATTTATTGCACTGTTGTTCAGCTCAATTTATTGCACTGTTGTTCAGCTCAATTATTGCACTGTTGTTCAGCTCAATTATTGCACTGTTGTTCAGCTCAATTATTGCACTGTTGTTCAGCTCAATTTATTTGCACTGTTGTTCAGCTCATTATTGCACTGTTGTTCAGCTCAATTATTGCACTGTTGTTCAGCTCATTTATTGCACTGTTGTTCAGCTCATTTATTGCACTGTTGTTCAGCTCATTTATTGCACTGTTGTTCAGCTCATTATTGCACTGTTGTTCAGCTCAATTATTGCACTGTTGTTCAGCTCATTATTGCACTGTTGTTCAGCTCATTATTGCACTGTTGTTCAGCTCATTATTGCACTGTTGTTCAGCTCATTTATTGCACTGTTGTTCAGCTCAATTATTGCACTGTTGTTTCAGCTCAATTATTGCACTGTTGTTCAGCTCAATTATTGCACTGTTGTTCAGCTCAATTATTGCACTGTTGTTCAGCTCAATTATTGCACTGTTGTTCAGCTCAATTATTGCACTGTTGTTCAGCTCAATTATTGCACTGTTGTTCACTCAATTATTGCACTGTTGTTCAGCTCAATTATTGCACTGTTGTTCAGCTCATTTATTGCACTGTTGTTCAGCTCATTTATTGCACTGTTGTTCAGCTCATTTATTGCACTGTTGTTCAGCTCAATTATTGCACTGTTGTTCAGCTCAATTATTGCACTGTTGTTCAGCTCATTTATTGCACTGTTGTTCAGCTCATTTATTGCACTGTTGTTCAGCTCATTTATTGCACTGTTGTTCAGCTCAATTATTGCACTGTTGTTCAGCTCATTTATTGCACTGTTGTTCAGCTCATTTATTGCACTGTTGTTCAGCTCAATTATTGCACTGTTGTTCAGCTCAATTATTGCACTGTTGTTCAGCTCAATTATTGCACTGTTGTTCAGCTCATTTATTGCACTGTTGTTCAGCTCAATTATTGCACTGTTGTTCAGCTCAATTATTGCACTGTTGTTCAGCTCATTTATTGCACTGTTGTTCAGCTCATTTATTGCACTGTTGTTCAGCTCAATTATTGCACTGTTGTTCAGCTCAATTATTGCACTGTTGTTCAGCTCATTTATTGCACTGTTGTTCAGCTCAATTATTGCACTGTTGTTCAGCTCAATTATTGCACTGTTGTTCAGCTCAATTATTGCACTGTTGTTCAGCTCAATCCCCAAGCACATTAATGCAATTGTCCCATCTTAACACGAGTTTAAAAAATCCTTCTGTGGTTGAAATTGGGCTCCTGCATTTGCAACCATTCACAGGTAGAAATTTCCACTTCCGCAGTTTTGTGGGATGAAGGTGGTACAAATGTTGTACTGTGCTCAGGAATCGTGTTGAAAAAATGACACATGTGTGGCGTAAGTGTGCTAAAATTAACATTGTAATGACTTTTCTTTTAAGTTTTTTGAACCTTACTTATTAACACATTGTTTGTGCATCTTCTCACAGCAGCTTGTTGTGCAGGGTGTGAGCTGATCCTTCATTGGGAGGTGCGACTGTGTGTAGCCACAAGAACATGCACTCTGGTAACAACATTGCGAACTAGCACTGTGTTCCACATGGAACATTCTTGTAAAGAACCGGCAGACTTTCACACTGGTTGTTACGTGACATCAACATCGAAACAACAAGCAAGATTTATGTCAGTCAGAGGATGAATGTGAACCCTCTTGTCATGTTCCGCTGTTTAATCCTTCAGTCAAAAACCCCCTCAAAAGTACCTCCACCTTTTTGTGTGCATCACTGAACTCGAAAGCTTCGCTGTTGGGAGCCTGGGTTCAAGTGAGGTGCCAGGTTGGGGGTTCACAAGTAGGGCTGACGGCCCCATGCGTCTAAAATCTCGCATTAGCCGGATGGAAACACCTTCAGAGGAACCAATGGAGGAGTGTAGTTGAGACAGTCAAGGCTCTATAAGTCTGTAGTAGCAGGGAAGAAGGAATGTTGTCAAGAACAGTGCTGCCACTACACAAACTGTTGTCACAGTATCATCTGCCATTTCTCACAAAGCCAAATACGATTCGTCATGAGAGGTAAGTGCTTCAGTTGTACAGGGTGAGTGAGAAGCCTCCGTGCCGCTGTCACGTACGATATAGGTGAGGGTGGAAGTAGCAGTGAATGAATGGAACCAGGAGCTTTTGTCGTGGAGGTAAAGCAAAGTTTGAACTTGCAGCTGGTACAGTAGCAAATGGCGCAGCACATGGACATATGTGGTACATGGCTGTCGCACTGTCTGCACAGTGCAGTAACCTGCCTGCACAGACACACAGTCTTCTTGCTGTTCCTGTAAATTATGATAGTAATGTCAGTTAATGTTGTACAGTGAAATAATCGCTGTTTGTTCTGAGATCCACACAAAACACATAAATACAGTCCGTACCGCGCAGTAAACACACTCCGTCTCAGTTATACAAACCAGTCAGTTAATGTTGTACAGTGAAATAATCGCTGTTTGTTCTGAGATCCACACAAAACACATAAATACAGTCCGTACCGCGCAGTAAACACACTGCGTCTCAGTTATACAAACCAGTCAGTTAATGTTGTACAGTGAAATAATCGCTGTTTGTTCTCAGATCCACACAAAACACATAAATACAGTCCGTACCGCGCAGTAAACACACTCCGTCTCAGTTATACAAACCAGTCAGTTAATGCAGTACAGTGAAATAATCGCTGTTTGTTCTCAGATCCACACAAAACACATAAATACAGCCCGTACCGCGGAGTTAACACACTCCGTCTCAGTTATACAAACCAGTCAGTTAATGTTGTACAGTGAAATAATCGCTGTTTGTTCTGAGATCCACACAAAACACATAAATACAGTCCGTACCGCGCAGTAAACACACTCCGTCTCAGTTATACAAACCAGTCAGTTAATGTTGTACAGTGAAATAATCGCTGTTTGTTCTGAGATCCACACAAAACACATAAATACAGTCCGTACCGCGCAGTAAACACACTCCGTCTCAGTTATACAAACCAGTCAGTTAATGTTGTACAGTGAAATAATCGCTGTTTGTTCTGAGATCCACACAAAACACATAAATACAGTCCGTACCGCGCAGTAAACACACTCCGTCTCAGTTATACAAACCAGTCAGTTAATGTTGTACAGTGAAATAATCGCTGTTTGTTCTGAGATCCACACAAAACACATAAATACAGTCCGTACCGCGCAGTAAACACACTCCGTCTCAGTTATACAAACCAGTCAGTTAATGTTGTACAGTGAAATAATCGCTGTTTGTTCTGAGATCCACACAAAACACATAAATACAGTCCGTACCGCGCAGTAAACACACTCCGTCTCAGTTATACAAACCAGTCAGTTAATGTTGTACAGTGAAATAATCGCTGTTTGTTCTGAGATCCACACAAAACACATAAATACAGTCCGTACCGCGCAGTAAACACACTCCGTCTCAGTTATACAAACCAGTCAGTTAATGTTGTACAGTGAAATAATCGCTGTTTGTTCTGAGATCCACACAAAACACATAAATACAGTCCGTACCGCGCAGTAAACACACTCCGTCTCAGTTATACAAACCAGTCAGTTAATGTTGTACAGTGAAATAATCGCTGTTTGTTCTGAGATCCACACAAAACACATAAATACAGTCCGTACCGCGCAGTAAACACACTCCGTCTCAGTTATACAAACCAGTCAGTTAATGTTGTACAGTGAAATAATCGCTGTTTGTTCTGAGATCCACACAAAACACATAAATACAGTCCGTACCGCGCAGTAAACACACTCCGTCTCAGTTATACAAACCAGTCAGTTAATGTTGTACAGTGAAATAATCGCTGTTTGTTCTGAGATCCACACAAAACACATAAATACAGTCCGTACCGCGCAGTAAACACACTCCGTCTCAGTTATACAAACCAGTCAGTTAATGTTGTACAGTGAAATAATCGCTGTTTGTTCTGAGATCCACACAAAACACATAAATACAGTCCGTACCGCGCAGTAAACACACTCCGTCTCAGTTATACAAACCAGTCAGTTAATGTTGTACAGTGAAATAATCGCTGTTTGTTCTGAGATCCACACAAAACACATAAATACAGTCCGTACCGCGCAGTAAACACACTCCGTCTCAGTTATACAAACCAGTCAGTTAATGTTGTACAGTGAAATAATCGCTGTTTGTTCTGAGATCCACACAAAACACATAAATACAGTCCGTACCGCGCAGTAAACACACTCCGTCTCAGTTATACAAACCAGTCAGTTAATGTTGTACAGTGAAATAATCGCTGTTTGTTCTCAGATCCACACAAAACACATAAATACAGCCCGTACCGCGGAGTTAAACACATCTCCGTCTCAGTTATACAAACCAGTCAGTTAATGTTGTACAGTGAAATAATGGCTGTTTGTTCTGAGATCCAAACAAAACACATATAATACAGTCCGTACCCGAGCGCAGTAAACACACTCCGTCTCAGTTATACAAACCAGTCAGTTAATGTTGTACAGTGAAATAATCGCTGTTTGTTCTGAGATCCACACAAAACACATAAATACAGTCCGTACCGCGCAGTAAACACACTCCGTCTCAGTTATACAAACCAGTCAGTTAATGTTGTACAGTGAAATAATCGCTGTTTGTTCTGAGATCCACACAAAACACATAAATACAGTCCGTACCGCGCAGTAAACACACTCCGTCTCAGTTATACAAACCAGTCAGTTAATGTTGTACAGTGAAATAATCGCTGTTTGTTCTGAGATCCACACAAAACACATAAATACAGTCCGTACCGCGCAGTAAACACACTCCGTCTCAGTTATACAAACCAGTCAGTTAATTTTGTACAGTGAAATAATCGCTGTTTGTTCTGAGATCCACACAAAACACATAAATATTCAGTCCGTACCGCGCAGTAAACACACTCCGTCTCAGTTATACAAACCAGTCAGTTAATGTTGTACAGTGAAATAATCGCTGTTTGTTCTGAGATCCACACAAAACACATAAATACAGTCCGTACCGCGCAGTAAACACACTCCGTCTCAGTTATACAAACCAGTCAGTTAATGTTGTACAGTGAAATAATCGCTGTTTGTTCTGAGATCCACACAAAACACATAAATACAGTCCGTACCGCGCAGTAAACACACTCCGTCTCAGTTATACAAACCAGTCAGTTAATGTTGTACAGTGAAATAATCGCTGTTTGTTCTGAGATCCACACAAAACACATAAATACACTGTGTGGGCAGAACGTAGAATTTGTGAATGTTAAACGTGGTGGTACATATAGTAACCACTGGGCGTTAGAGGGTTAAACATTAGCAGAAAGTAAAGCGATAGGCGTGAAGACAGCTGACAGATGTACGAATACGAAATTGATGAACGCTCTGTACGGACAGAATGAGTCTGGTTGCGAGCAACAGCGTGGAAAGGGGGGGGGGGGGGGGGGGGGACAGAAGAGGCGCGCAATACGCAGTTGGCGCCATTCAGTGTTTATATGCACGATATTGCTGGGTTGGTCTGAGCGCAGACGATCTGATCTATTTATGTTACACTGCGAGCAAGGGTGTCCAAACTAAAGTGAAATGTAGCCTATTTGCAGCAAACGTCTAGGTAATGCACTTAACCTGAAGTCCACACAAAACTCCTGCTTAATATTTAAGTTCAAGACGTCGGATTTCAATGCTTATTTGTTTTGAAATGTTGTTTTGTAGTACTGTTTGAAGTAACATAAATTTGAACCCAAAAGCATGCCAGCCATATCTGTTTGGTTCACATTTAAATTGGATGTCTCAGTAGACAAAAGTAAACAATAAAACAGTATTTGCAACCATGTACAAAAAGCTAAATTCGACCGTGCATTTTTTCAATAACGAATCATTCTTGCATACACTAATTCACTTTAAATGATTTGTCAGTTTGTGAAGATGATTTGTACATACTTAGATATGTTTTACCTCTCTGTGTGTGTTCTATTTGCTGCACTCATTTCGTCTGACAGTTACGTCAACAGTCTGCATGTTCTGTGTGCTTCGTGTTTGGGTGCGGGCCAGATCTGGCACGATCTATTTTTGTAAATAGCTTGGCATTGCTGTCGCTAGATCGTGTGGTGAGTAGAGCAGTGACAGGGGGATGTGTTGGATGTGAATGTGGTAACACTGCACTTTGGGTTACAGACTTGGCCTGCGGGAGGCCTTTAACACTTTAGAGCGTAGTGGTTTACTATAATCTACCACCATGTTTAACATTCACAAATTCTACGTTCTGCCCACAGTGTATTATGTGTTTTGTGTGGATCTCAGAACAAACAGCGATTATTTCACTGTACAGCATTAACTGACTGGTTTGTATAACTGAGACGAGTGTGTTTACTGCGCGGTACGGACTGTATTTAGTGTTTGTGTGGATCTCAGAACAAACACGATTATTCACTGTACAACATTAACTGACTGTTTTATAACTAACGGAGTGTGTTTACTGCGCGGTACGACTGTAATGTGTTTTGTGTGATCTCAGAACAACAGCGATTATTCACTGTACACATTAACTGACTGGTTTGATAACTGAGACGGAGTTGTTACTGCGCGTACGGACTGTATTTATGTGTTTGTGTGGATCTCAGACAAACAGCGATATTTCACTGTACACATAACGACTGTTTGTATAACTGAGAGAGTGTGTTTACTGCGCGTACGGACTGATTGTTTTGTGGATCTCAGAACAAACAGCGATTATTTCACTGTACAACATTAACTGACTGTTTGTATAACTGAGACAGTGAAGATGTGTTTACTGCCGGTACACTGTATTTATGTGTTTTGGTGTGGATCTCAGAACAAACAGCGATTATTTCACTGTACACATTAACTGACTGGTTTGTATAACTGAGACGGAGTGTGTTTACGCCACAGTGTATTTATGTGTTTTGTGTGGATCTCAGAACAAACAGCGATTATTTCACTGTACAGCATTAACTGACTGGTTTGTATAACTGAGACGGAGTGTGTTTACTGCGCGGTACGGACTGTATTTATGTTTTGTGTGGATCTCAGAACAAACAGCGATTATTTCACTGTACACATTAACTGACTGGTTTGTATAACTGAGACGAGGTGTGTTTACTGCGCGGTACGGACTGTATTTATGTGTTTGTGTGGATCTCAGAACAAACAGCGATTATTTCACTGTACACATTAACTGACTGGTTTGTATAACTGAGACGGAGTGTGTTTACTGCGCGGTACGGACTGTATTATGTGTTTTGTGTGGATCTCAGAACAAACAGCGATTATTTCACTGTACAACATTAACTGACTGTTTGTATAACTGAGACGGAGTGTGTTTACTGCGCGGTACGGACTGTATTATGTGTTTTGTGTGGATCTCAGAACAAACAGCGATATTTCACTGTACAACATTAACTGACTGGTTTGTATAACTGAGACGGAGTGTGTTAACAGTACTGCCAGCGAGTTACACGGACATATTCCAGTTGTATGTTAAGTAGTGGAATCATGCACACATGTATAACACGTGACTATGTCCAGCTTGTATGTTAACACAGTGACTATGCCAGCTTGTATGTTAACACATGTGACATATGCCAGCTGTTGTTAACACAGTGACATGCCCCTGTTGTTAACACAGTGACATATGCCCAGCTTGTATGTTAACACATGACATATGCCCAGCTTGTATTTAACCAGTGACATATGCCCAGCTTGTATGTTAACACAGTGACATATGCCCAGCTTGTATGTTAACACAGTGACATATGCCCAGCTTGTATGTTAACACATGACATATGCCCAGCTTGTATGTTAACACATGACAATGACATGTACATGATTGCCCAGCTTGTATGTTAACACAGTGACATATGCCCAGCTTTTATGTTAACACAGTGACATATGCCCAGCTTGTATGTTAACACGTGACATATGCCACTGTGCGGACGCTGTAATACATATGCCCAGCTTGTATGTTAACACAGTGACATAGCCCAGCTTGTATGTTAACACAGTGACATATTGCCACTTGTATGTTAACACATGACATATGCCCAGCTTGTATGTTAACACAGTGACATATGCCCAGCTTGTATGTTAACACAGACATAGCCAGCTGTATGTTACACATGACATATGCGTTGTATAACACAGTTGCTATGCCAGCTTATGTTATGTGTTGTTAACACAGTGACAACCAGCTTATTCACGTCATACCCAGCTTGTATGTTAACACAGTGTACATATGCCCCAGCTTGTATGTTAACAACAGTGACATATGCCCCCAGCTCGTGTTAAAGTGACATAGTTGTTAACACAGTGACATATGCCCCAGCTTGTATCTAACACAACGACATATGCCCCAGCTTGTATATTAACCTAGTTACATATGCCCAGCTTGTATGTTAACACAGTAACATATGCCCAAGCTTGTATGTTAACCCAGTGACATATGCCCAGCTTGTATGTTAACACATTGACATACGCCCAGCTTGTATGTTAACACATTGACATATGTCCAGCTTGTATGTTAACACATTGACATATGCCCAGCTTGTATGTTAACACAGTGACATATGCCCAGCTTTATGTTAACACAGTGACATATGCCCAGCTTGTATTTTAACACAGTGACATATGCCCCATCTTGTATGTTAACACAGTGACATATGTCCAGCTTGTATGTTAACACAGTAACATATGCCCAAGCTTGTATGTTAACCCAGTGACATATGCCCAGCTTGTATGTTAACACATTAACATATGCCCAGCTTGTATGTTAACACATTGACATATGCCCAGCTACTGTATGGTAACACAGTGACATATGCCCAGCTTTTATGTTAACACAGTGACATATGTCCAGATTGTATGTTAACCCAGTGACATATGCCCAGCTTGTATGGTAACACAGTGACAGATGCCCAGCTTTTATGTTAACACAGTGACATATGCCCAGCTTTTATGTTAACACAGTGACATATGCCCAGATTGTATGTTAACCCAGTGACATATGCCCAGCTTGTATGTTAACCCAGTAACATATGCCCAGCTTTTATGTTAACACAGTGACATATGCCCAGATTGTATGTTAACACAGTGACATATGCCCCAGCTTGTGTGTTAACACAGTGACATATGCCCCAGATTTTAAGTAAAGAGAACATTAAAATGAACTGAAATAAGTGAAACTTGCACATGGCAATAGTCGTATATTTTAATTATTGTAGTAGGTATAAGCCTGTGACTTTAAATGAAAATCTGTCAATAATGCCCATAAAATAGTAGGAAAGTTCAGTTATTCAGAAAGTATTTGTGTGACCTTGAAAGTAATTAAAACTGAAATTTAATTTCCAAACAGGACGACATACGGTGACGTGTCACAATTATGGTTCCAGTGTTATTATTTATACTGTTGGTAGCCGTGGAGGGTCTGCCAGACACAATCAACATTGGTGAGTTGAGCTTTATGTGCCTGCTTGCTATCACTAACACTTTAAAGCCCAGTGGTTACTATATGTACCACCATGTTTAACATTCACAAATTCTACGTTCTGCCACACAGTGTATTTATGTGTTTTTGTGTGGATCTCACAACAAACAGCGATTATTTCACTGTACAACATTAACTGACTGGTTTGTATAACTGAGACGGAGTGTGTTTACTGCGCGGTACGGACTGTATTTATGTCTTTTGTGTGGATCTCAGAACAAACAGCGATTATTTCACTGTACAACATTAACTGACTGGTTTGTATAACTGAGACGGAGTGTGTCTACTGCGCGGTACGGACTGTATTTATGTGTTTTGTGTGGATCTCAGAACAAACAGCGATTATTTCACTGTACAACATTAACTGACTGGTTTGTATAACTGAGATGGAGTGTGTTTACTGCGCGGTACGGACTGTATTTATGTGTTTTGTGTGGATCTCAGAACAAACAGCGATTATTTCACTGTACAACATTAACTGACTGGTTTGTATAACTGAGACGGAGTGTGTCTACTGCGCGGTACGGACTGTATTTATGTGTTTTGTGTGGATCTCAGAACAAACAGCGATTATTTCACTGTACAGCATTAACTGACTGGTTTGTATAACTGAGACGGAGTGTGTCTACTGCGCGGTACGGACTGTATTTATGTGTTTTGTGTGGATCTCAGAACAAACAGCGATTATTTCACTGTACAACCTTAACTGACTGGTTTGTATAACTGAGATGGAGTGTGTTTACTGCGCGGTACGGACTGTATTTATGTGTTTTGTGTGGATCTCAGAACAAACAGCGATTATTTCACTGTACAACATTAACTGACTGGTTTGTATAACTGAGATGGAGTGTGTTTACTGCGCGGTACGGACTGTATTTATGTGTTTTGTGTGGATCTCAGAACAAACAGCGATTATTTCACTGTACAACATTAACTGACTGGTTTGTATAACTGAGATGGAGTGTGTTTACTGCGCGGTACGGACTGTATTTATGTGTTTTGTGTGGATCTCAGAACAAACAGCGATTATTTCACTGTACAACATTAACTGACTGGTTTGTATAACTGAGACGGAGTGTGTTAACTCCGCGGTACGGGCTGAGACTAATTCAGGTTAATCTGAGTTTTTAAAAGGGTTAATCTATGGCTTGTCTGCCACTCAGGGGGGCTGTTCCATGACACAGAAGAGCAGGAACAGCTTGTGTTCCAATACACCATGCAGACCATCAAATCTGACGGCAATATCCTGCCCAAGACACTGGTGGCTCTACCGCAGCCTCTACCGCCACATGACAGTCTGGCTGCCAAAATGAAAGGTGGGCACTGAGATTGCTGTCGAGTCAGATGGCAATCTGATGGCACCTGAGTCTGCTCTGAAAGCTTGCTTATATCCTGGATACAAGAGGATTGGCTGTTGTATTACAGGTGGATGGAGCTAGTGAATTTGCCTGCAGTGGCATCAGCTTCTGTCTAAAACGAGGGGTTTGTGTTTGTACCTTAGTACATAATTTTTATTCCATTTAATGCCTCTACACACATGTGCTTCCATACAGTGTACATTACTTTATGTCTCTGACTGTGGATATCACTGTGGTTTCCTGTTTAGACAGTGCCTTACAGGTCTATGCTCTAGAACTGCCTGTAACCAGCTGACCAGACACACCTCTAGTACTTCCTGAGGACTACTCCAAGTAGAGTGACTTAAATCAGTTCTCTGCCCAGTGCCATAAGATTGCGATCGGACTCTGCACATATAGCTGTGAGTCTGTGGCTGTGGTATGATGGACAGGTCTGTTGCAGTGTGCCATCTTTTGGAGCAGGGTGTGGCAGGCATCTTTGGGCCACGGGCGGGTCCTACATCGCCCCTCGTGCAGTCTATTTGTGACACGATGGACATACCCCACGTGGAGACTAGCTGGGACACAAGGCAGCATCGCCAAGACTTCTTGGTCAACTTGCACCCGCATCCCTCCACTCTTGCCAGGGTGAGATGAAATCTTAATTGGGGTTTGTCTCTGATTGATCATTTTTAATCATCCAACTAACTAACTAACCAGTTAACTAACTCCACGGAGGAGAGTCAAGCTAAAACTTTCTCTTTTAATTAAGAAATTCCCTGCAATTAATGGAACTGAAAGGTTCATTGCCATGTTAAAGACAGCCGACAATTTGCCCCTATTGTAAGCCAGTTAAAACCAGCCCACACTCTCACACCTTTGTTTGTTTAAAGTCCATTTTAATATTTTACTCCCATCTACACTTAGGTCTTCCAAGTGGTTTCTTTCCTGTAGGTTTCCCCACCAAAACCCTACATGCACCTCTATTCTCCCCTGCACATGCTACATGCCTCACCCATCTCCACCTCTTTGATTTGGGCACCCAGGTAATATCTGGGTGAAGAGTACACGTGATGAAGTTCCTCGTTATGTAGTCTTCTCCACTCCCCTGTTACCCCGTCCCTCTTAGGCCCAAATATCCCCCTCAGCACCCTATTCTCGAACACCCTCAGCCTATATTCCTCCCTCAGTGTGACAGACCAAGTTTCACACCCATACAAACAACAAGTAATGCTGTAGGCCTGTATATTTTGTATCTTTATGTTTTTAGACAGCAAATGGGAAAAAGGAAAGTCTCTGAATCAAATAGTAGCAGCCATTTGCTGAATTTAATCGGCACTGAATGTCTGCATGCATGCCGTTGTTATTAGTGTTGTTCCCAAATGTTTGGACTTTGCCACGTTTTCTAAGCATTCGATCATAATCACGTTGTTGTGCACAGGTGTACATGGAACTGCTGAACGTGTTGGGCTGGCAGAAGTTCACGGTTCTGTATGAGGACGGCTCAGGTCTGGTGCGGCTTAGTGCGCTGCTGAAGATGTTCGACAAGAAGGACAAGCCAGTGACGGTGCGACAGCTGGACGCGCAGAGGAACCACAGACAGGTGCTGCGCGACATGAAGCAACATGGAGAGCGCAGCATCCTGCTGGACTGCTCGATACAGACGCTGCCGGAAGTGCTGAAACAGGCGCAGCAGGTGGGGCTCATGACAGACGAGCAGAGCTACATTATAACAACACTGGTGAGTGGTGAGTGGCACTCCAAGTTACAAAGTACTTGATGGTGAGTGGTGAGCCATGTGTAATCTTCACTTGATGGTGAGTGGTGAGCCATGTGCAATCTTCACTTGATGGTGAGTGGTGAGCAATGTGTAATCTTCACTTGATGGTGAGTGGTGAGCCATGTGTAATCTTCACTTGATGGTGAGTGGTGAGCAATGTGTAATCTTCACTTGATGGTGAGTGGTGAGCCATGTGTAATCTTCACTTGATTGTGAGCGGTGAGCAATGTGTAATCTTCACTTGATGGTGAGTGGTGAGCCATGTGTAATCTTCACGTGATGGTGAGTGGTGAGCAATGTGTAATCTTCACTTGATGGTGAGTGGTGAGCCACATGTAATCTTCACTTGATGGTGAGTGGTGAGCAATGTGTAATCTTCACTTGATGGTGAGTGGTGAGCCATGTGTAATCTTCACTTGATGGTGAGTGGTGAGCAATGTGTAATCTTCACTTGATGGTGAGTGGTGAGCCATGTGTAATCTTCACTTGATTGTGAGCGGTGAGCAATGTGTAATCTTCACTTGATGGTGAGTGGTGAGCCATGTGTAATCTTCACGTGATGGTGAGTGGTGAGCAATGTGTAATCTTCACTTGATGGTGAGTGGTGAGCCACATGTAATCTTCACTTGATGGTGAGTGGTGAGCAATGTGTAATCTTCACTTGATGGTGAGTGGTGAGCCATGTGTAATCTTCACTTGATGGTGAGTGGTGAGCAATGTGTAATCTTCACTTGATGGTGAGTGGTGAGCCATGTGTAATCTTCACTTGATTGTGAGCGGTGAGCAATGCGTAATCTTCACTTGATGGTGAGTGGTGAGCCATGTGTAATCTTCACGTGATGGTGAGTGGTGAGCAATGTGTAATCTTCACTTGATGGTGAGTGGTGAGCCACATGTAATCTTCACTTGATGGTAAGTGGTGAGCCATGTGTAATCTTCACTTGATGGTGAATGGTGAGCCATGTATCAGCTCTGCTCTAAGGTACATGGCACATGAATGTTCCAGTTTTTGGGATGTGATGCCATGCTGTTGGGTGAGCAGTTCCTGATGTTCCAGTGGATCATGATGCCTCCATCTTTAGAGTCATGCAGTCCAAGAAGTACCAGAAGATGGGAAAACTACAGTCCTTTGAAGTTTCGGGAGCCACTCACCCAACAACACATTGTCACATCCCAGAAGACTTGCATCTTTGGCAACACTGATGTGAGAACGTTGCGTTTCGCATGTCACTTGTCTGTCGAGTCCCCCACGTTCTGAGCTCTAGGTTCATGTCTTGCTACTGAGTCACAGTGCTTGACTTGTGGTTCTGTCTGACTTTGTCAGTCACAGTACTTGACTTGTGGTTCTGTCTGTCTTTGTCAGTCACAGTACTTGACTTGTGGTTCCGTCTCACTTTGTCAGTCACAGTACTTGACTTGTGGTTCTGTCTGACTTTGTCAGTCACAGTACTTGACTTGTGGTTCCGTCTGACTTTGTCAGTCACAGTACTTGACTTGTGGTTCCGTCTGACTTTGTCAGTCAGAGTATTTGACTTGTGGTTCCGCCTGACTTTGTCAGTCACAGTACTTGACTTGTGGTTCCGTCTGACTTTGTCAGTCACAGTACTTGACTTGTGGTTCCATCTCACTTTGTTAGTCACAGTACTTGACTTGTGGTTCCGTCTGACTTTGTCAGTCACAGTACTTGATTTGTGGTTCCGTCTGACTTTGTCAGTCAGAGTATTTGACTTGTGGTTCCGTCTGACTTTGTCAGTCAGAGTATTTGACTTGTGGTTCCGTCTCACTTTGTCAGTCACAGTACTTGACTTGTGGTTCCGTCTCACTTTGTCAGTCACAGTACTTGACTTGTGGTTCCGTCTGACTTTGTCAGTCACAGTACTTGACTTGTGGTTCCGTCTGACTTTGTCAGTCACAGTACTTGACTTGTGGTTCCGTCTGACTTTGTCAGTCACAGTACTTGACTTGTGGTTCCGTCTGACTTTATCAGTCAGAGTATTTGACTTGTGGTTCCGTCTGACTTTGTCAGTCACAGTACTTGACTTGTGGTTCCGTCTGACTTTGTCAGTCACAGTACTTGACTTGTGGTTCCGTCTGACTTTGTCAGTCACAGTACTTGACTTGTGGTTCCGTCTGACTTTGTCAGTCAGAGTATTTGACTTGTGGTTCCGCCTGACTTTGTCAGTCACAGTACTTGACTTGTGGTTCCATCTGACTTTGTCAGTCACAGTACTTGACTTGTGGTTCCGTCTGACTTTGTCAGTCACAGTACTTGACTTGTGGTTCCATCTCACTTTGTCAGTCACAGTACTTGACTTGTGGTTCCATCTCACTTTGTCAGTCACAGTACTTGACTTGTGGTTCCATCTCACTTTGTCAGTCACAGTACTTGACTTGTGGTTCCGTCTCACTTTGTCAGTCACAGTACTTGACTTGTGGTTCCATCTCACTTTGTTAGTCACAGTACTTGACTTGTGGTTCTGTCTCACTTTGTCAGTCAATGTACTTGACTTGTGGTTCTGTCTCACTTTGTCAGTCACAGTACTTGACTTGTGGTTCCGTTTCACTTTGTCAGTCACAGTACTTGACTTGTGGTTCCGTCTCACTTTGTCCGTCACAGTACTTGACTTGTGGTTCTGTCTCACTTTGTCAGTCACAGTACTTGACTTGTGGTTCCATCTCACTTTGTCAGTCACAGTACTTGACTTGTGGTTCCATCTCACTTTGTCAGTCACAGTACTTGACTTGTGGTTCCATCTCACTTTGTCAGTCACAGTACTTGACTTGTGGTTCCGTCTCACTTTGTCCGTCACAGTACTTGACTTGTGGTTCCGTCTCACTTTGTCCGTCACAGTACTTGACTTGTGGTTCTGTCTCACTGTCTCTTCTCCAGAAACGTTGTAGCAGGTCATTGTTGTATCAATGGTAAAAGCAATCCCATTACAGGCCCTTAGGGTTCCTGGAGGTTGAGGCTCCCAGATTACTAGACAATCGGCACATGAAGGTGGTAAGGTTGTCAGCCCTATGCACCGGCCGCCTTTACCCCCAGGAAATACTCCTGGTACTCATTTCTGTTTGAGGCTGAGTCGACCCCAGGGCCATAGTGCGGCCGGGAGGATTATGTCAATGAAAAATTCCAATGACACCATCAGGATTCGAACCCGCGACCTTCCGGCTTATAGCATAGTGCCTCAACCAACTGCGCCACCGCGTGTCCGTTGTATCAATGGTAGTTGTTGGATACTCAAGTGATCCGGAATGTGACACCGAACACTGCAGTTTGCCCAACAAGACCATGTCACATCCGACAACATCCCTGTGAGAGCCTCAAGTCTCACAATGGCAGCTGGTCTGTAATGTTAATGTGCCTTTGGGTATGTGAAACTGAAAGGTTTTTTGTGATGCCCCAGAGATCTGAAATGTGAAGCTGGCTCCTTCTGATGTCCCTGTGCATTGTAGTTCTAATTTCTGGTTGGAACTTGGATGCTGTGTTCATCAGACATAACCTAGGTAAATTGTATACTATCTGCACCGTGCTGTGTTCATCAGACATAACCTACGTAAATTGTATACTATCTGCACCGTGCTGTGTTCATCAGACATAACCTACGTAAATTGTATACTATCTGCACCGTGCTGTGTTCATCAGACATAACCTAGGTAAATTGTATACTATCTGCACCGTGCTGTGTTCATCAGACATAACCTAGGTACATTGTATATTATCTGCACCGTGCATTTTTAACAAATCAGAAATTACACACCAAAGAAATGCACTATATTTTTTTTTCGCTTTTATATTCAAAATTGTAAATTACTGTAATATGAAACTTGACTATACAGGTCATACACAAAAGAATGGTGCGGTTTTAATAGTGTTCACTATTAACACCGTATCATTCTTTTGTGTATGCCCTGTATGTGATACTAAACATAATAGCAGACAACAATGGATGCAAAGTAAATGTAGACTACAAGCCCCCTGAAGATGACCCTGTAAGGGTTGAAACATATGTAGGGGTTGAAGAATAAAAAAGTGAAAATATAGTGCATTTTGTTGGTGTGTAATTTGTGATAACCTAGGTAGTTGCCTGACATAACCTATGTAGGACGCTTAGAAACGTTTTGACCACCTTTTTACAAATCCTTACCTTGTTAAAGTCGTGGTCATGATACAGCAATGCTAAATTACTCACCCCTACACTGGTTTTGGTGGGTGTGTAATGAACAGTAACCGTGGGGTGCATTCAGCATTCTGCAGGGTTTGAAGAACATTACACGAACCTTAGTCTGGCTTTTTCAGCAGGACGTTACACTTAGAGACATACCAACATTACAGCTCCAACATTATGGTTTGTGCCTCAGGATCTACATACTATTGACTTAGAGCCATACCAACATGGTGGCACCAACATCACCGGACTGCGTATGGTTGACCCACAGAGCGCGTTTGTGCAGATGACGGTGAAACGTTGGGCAGATCTGGAGCTCAGGAGAGGCAGGAATTTGAGCATCACTCCTGATAAGCTCACAGTGAGTACTGATATTTGTGTATGGAGTACCTTGCAATACGCCATCACCAGTTCCTCTTACATCTATCCGAATTCATCATCATTTTCCTCTTTGACTCTACAACAACTGTTGTTGAGAAAAATCACTAAACAAATTTAAAACTAAAAATCAAATTCTTCGTCAACACTGCTGTGAAAACTTGCATGTGCTTGCATAGTTTTAACTGTGTGTCAAATGTTATTAATGCTGTGCGTCAAATATTGGAGGATCAGATGGAGAGCACATGTTTTGATGAGAAATGTGGGCAGAATTTTGTAATAAAACGTATATAAAACAATGTGAGAGGAGGAGTTGGTTTTTTAATTGTGTTATTTAGCGACACAACTTATATAGTGTCGGTGATAGATGAGTGAATTAGTATGTAGCATTGGTGGAATGATACTGACAGGGGAAAACTGACATACTGGGAGATAAACCTGTGCCAGCGACACTTTGCCTACCACAAATTCCAAGTGAACAGGTCTGGAATTGATCTCGGACCTTCACAGTGAGAGGCCACTGACTAACTGCCTCAGCTGTAGCACAAGCAGAATAGTTGTAGATGGGATAATAATATTAAGATGGATCTTAAGGGAATAGAATTTTTAGAGTTTAGACTGCAATTAACTGGCTCACAATATGGTCTAGTGGTGGGTTCTTGTGAACAGAGTGATGAGCCTTTCAAATGCAGTCAAGTTAGTTACTAAACTACAGTAATCTACAATAATCAACCAACCAAATGCACACAAATTGTCATTTAGACATTCATAATATATTAAAACAATTAAACTGCTACATGTTTTGAACCTTGCATGTTCATCATCGGGGAGTACATCAAAACATAACGTAAAGTTTTTTCACTAAACAAATGCCTGTCGGCTTCTCAAGAAGTCTCTGTTATCTGATGTTAGTGTGTGTGTGTCACGACTGCTTGCGTTGCGTCTTTCAGGTTAGCATGGCTCTTATCCACGATGCTGTTCAGCTGTTTGCCCGTGCTTTGCGCCGTCTGGACTCAGCCGCTGTCAACATCAGACCCATGGATTGTGAGTCGCAGATGAACTGGGGGCATGGTGCGTCTCTGATCAACTTCATGAAGGACGTAAGTAAACTGGTATCCAGCAGGGTGTAACACAGTGCACACAATGTGTACTTTGGCACTTGTATGATTCATAAAGCTGTAAAATGTGTTTATGGTCACTTTGATTACTATCCGTGCCGCTATTTGTATTATTCGTTACCATAGTTACCATATTTGGTAGTGGTGCTGCCAGAAACTGAAAGCTCTGATGGGAGGAAGAAGACAGATACATACTGTGTTTAAAATTG
This sequence comes from Reticulitermes speratus, assembly GCA_021186555.1. Taxonomy (NCBI): domain Eukaryota; kingdom Metazoa; phylum Arthropoda; class Insecta; order Blattodea; family Rhinotermitidae; genus Reticulitermes; species Reticulitermes speratus. Next base: position 318,406 of record JAJKFL010000012.1, on the reverse strand, counting down.
TACGTAATGTTGACACTATGCAAACTTTTATGATGGTAATGCTTGACTTTCACACTCTTCTGCACATGCACATTTTATGGCATTTGGATTTGCAACATACATTCTTTGATGCAGTTTCAAACCCCCCCCCCCCCCAAAAAAAAAAACAAAGATAGTAAAAACATATTTTTAGGGAATGAAATCAACATATTATTCATAATTGTTACAGTAATAACTTTGAAATCACTGTATATTTTGTGTTAGTTATATTACGTTTATTTATGTGAACCGCGATACCTCTTGTCTTTACCTCTTAATTGCTGTCCCTGAAGATGGCCTTATATGCCAAAATATACTCAAGGAAGGATAAAGGTTTTGTAATTAATGTAATTTTGTAAATAATGTGTGTACTTTGTTGGATTTCTGTAATTCATTGTTTAATCAAAAATCGCAATTTTTACCTTGGACATCCCATTGTGTTTTAAATACCTTGTAAAAAAATTGCTTTTTGTATGAACACTGAGAATCTTTATTTCTTTACCATCATTTGAAGTTGGCTTGACTTGGAGCCCTTTATTCATTTCCAGTGCCATATCATGTGCTCAGTTTTGTGGCATGAATATATAAAAGTTTTGGTGTTATGTTTGCAAAATAATTAATCCCCATGAGGCGTTGCCTCATTACTTATTTTAAGTTTACACGACACATCAACAGATGGTGCTCACATCAACAGGGCAGAGCATGCTGCATGGACTGACAGGTATGGTGCAGTTTGACAACGAGGGTTTGCGCACCAACATTGCGCTGGATATCATGGAGCTGTCGTACAACGGGCTGCAGCTTGTGGGCACATGGAACTCCACCGAGAGCGACGGGCTCAGGATTACCAGACTGGTGCCTCCTGCCTCAAGACAGGAGAGCGAGAGTCTGCAGAACAAGACGTTTATAGTGCTGACTGCTCTGGTAATGAGACCTGTATGAGATATGAACTGGGATCATCACAACCACATATTTACAAGGGCTGTGACCGCTAGCACTAAGCAATAAGTCGGTCCCTGTCACCATGATAAGTCTGTCCCTGTCACCATGATAAGTCTGTCCCTGTCACCATGATAAGTCGGTCCCTGTCACCATGATAAGTCTGTCCCTGTCACCATGATAAGTCGGTCCCTGTCACCATGATAAGTCTGTCCCTGTCACCATGATAAGTCTGTCCCTGTCACCATGATAAGTCGGTCCCTGTCACCATGATAAGTCTGTCCCTGTCACCATGATAAGTCGGTCCCTGTCACCATGATAAGTCTGTCCCTGTCACCATGATAAGTCGGTCCCTGTCACCATGATAAGTCGGTCCCTGTCACCATGATAAGTCGGTCCCTGTCACCACGATAAGTCGGTCCCTGTCACCATGATAAGTCGGTCCCTGTCACCATGATAAGTGGGTCCCTGTCACCACGGCATGGCGCGTCCTCAGGTTGCAGATGGAGGAACGGCCTGCAGATATGGAGGGTAGCTGTGAATACATTGAATAAACAGTCGCTGACCGCCGACAAGGGATGGTCCTCCAGCTTGGGGGTTGGGCGAGGTGCTAACAACTCTTCACTGTAAAAAATTACCAAGTTACCAACCACTGTACAAAGCCTCAGACCTCGACTGATTCTTTGAGCTCGGGATAGGGACAGGTGGTGGGCTGTTGTGAGTGTGGTAATGAACCTTCAGGTTCCATAAATCGTGGGTAATTTCTTGACTAGCTGACAACCTGTTAGCTTCTCAAGAAGGACTGTGCTCCATGGAGTTAGTTAGTTAGTTAGTTAGTTAGTTAGGAGTTAGCACTAAGCGGTCTGCAGCACACATCCATTCGTTACCCTGTCATGTCTATGTCATGTACATTATGTTCAATGTTTATGTCATCTCTATGTCATGTACATTATGTTACATGTTTATGTCGTACATTATGTTATATGTTTCATATCCATAACCCATCCATTTGTATTTACAGTAATCTGCATTCTCCTTTTCAACCTTTGTGCTATTTTCTTTGTTTTGTGTTCGCCTCTACTTTTTATCGTATAAATGAAACCCCAATACACAGTGTAACGCCCCAGAAAACCAGATATCTCAAATGTTATTTTATTTACTCCTGTAAGAAAAATACCGTCTTCCAAGCACTAATTTTCAGGAAACTCAGAAATGTGCAACTGAATTATGTGGAGGTTTCCTATATCAAATTTCATCCAACTCAGTCAAGCAATGTGAACAGTATGATGTAAATTCAGTCTTGCCCCTATCTAAAGTGTGATCGTCTAGGAGCCAATTTTTGTGAAACTTTTTTGTAAAGGTCGCCTATACCAAATTTCATGAAAGAAAGAAAAATGCTTTAGTCACTGATATTGGATCGCGGACGGACAGACGCGATTTCCACATCTGCCTTCTTTTTTTCTATGTCATAAAGAACGCCTAAGAACCAAACATTCTACTGAGGTCATGGGGGTGGGAGGGCTGTAATGACATGATGGAGCGTGATTGTGCAGTTGCGGCCTCTTTGTAGTTAAATGTCAAGTGAGTTTAAATTTTTTGGTAATGCAAGTTATATAGTTTAAAATGAGATCTGTGTTTTGTATTTTTTACAGTATTGTTTTTGAGCAGGATTATGAAGTTTGGATTAGGTGTCACAGAAAGCAAGAAATTTTTAACACTTTTAGACTGCCATGCTGACACAAATTGCAAGTGATATTAAATATGTGGAATTCCCTATACCATAAAAATTAAATAAAAAGTTTTTACAGCGTTAAATGTAGCTCATTTATTCTGCTGAAGTATCAGTCAGCTCACGGATGTTTATGTCCACATTGGCACAAGTTTGAAACTTCCATAACTGTAGAAGTCAGACTCATGACTGGTGATGAGCCATGCGCAACATGAGCCAGTGTGCAACATGAGCCAGTGTGCAACATGAGCCAGTGTGCAACATGAGCCAGTGTGCAACATGAGCCAGTGTGCAACATGAGCCAGTGTGCAACATGAGCCAGTGTGCAACATGAGCCAGTGTGCAACATGAGCCAGTGTGCAACATGAGCCAGTGTGCAACATTTCCTGCATCAAACAAAACAAGCTGTAATGCAATATTTAATAACCAACTAAATCCACAATCACTTAAAACTATTTTATTATTTATTAAATTTCCCTAAATTCCCCTACATATGTTTCGGTCTACTTATAGACCATCTTCAGGGGGTCACAAACTACACTTATTTCACATCCATATGTTCAGTAAATTGCTATATGCAGTCTAGATCACTTAAGTGTAGTTTGTGACCCCCTGAAGATGGTCTGTAAGTAGACCGAAACATATGTAGGGGAATTTAGGAGAATTTAATAAACTATAAAATAGTTTTAAGTGAATGTGCATATAGTTGGTTGTTAAGTATTGAGTGAAAATGCACGGTGAATGTAATATAAAGTTTAAGCTGTAATGCAGTTTGGGCCACTGAAGCAACTCATGTAAGGTCACCAATTTGACAATAGTGAGGAAGTGGATGTGGCTCTTTGTAAATGGCTGCAAATACACCAGACTGATTTCTACTGTGGTGCCAAGGTGGGAATAATGCATCAATGTGCTCCGGGAATTGTGTTGAAAAATAATGACACTGCAGTGCGGTAAATGAGGTACATTTAATGTTTTCATGACTTGTGTTTTAATTTTTATGACCTGGGGAACATTCCTTGCTGAACATCCTTTGTATTTACCACCAAAGTGCGAACATAACCACTCATTTGTGTTTAGTGCGTGGGTCAAGACTGCATGGAGATATTCTGTGTCCTTATTGGACCCTAATCAAATGGTGCTTAGACACAGGAGCATCCGAACTGTTTATCCTTGTTTGATGCGTGATTTTATTGTCTGCAGTCAGATCCGTATGGAATGCTTCGCCAATCAAGCGTTGCCCTGAAGAACAACGAACGCTTTGAGGGGTTTGGTGTCGAACTGATACATGAGCTGTCGTTGATGCTTGGGTTCAATTACACGTTCGAGCTCCAACTGGACAACGTCTATGGCTCATACAACAACGTGACAAAGAAATGGAATGGCATGATAGAGAAACTGCTCAACAAGGTGACGTGTGCTCTAGACTTTGTACGTGTCTGTACATCTGTGGGGAGCATGAACTGTACTGTATAACCATATGTTTCAGAGAGCAGACCTGGCTATCACTGATCTCACCATCACGTCTGAACGGGAGGCAGCTGTCGATTTTACTCATCCATTCATGATTCTGGGTGAGCAGTTCCTGGTGCACATTGGAACGGCAGTAGCCACTTGCGTTCACAGTTGCCCGCTAATGATCTAATGAACCACCTACATAGTTGTGTAACTAACTGCATGGAGCACATTCCTTCTTGAGAAGCTAGTAGTTTCTCACCAAGTCAAGAAACTCCACGCATTTTGTGGAACCCGAAAGCTCACTACCGTGCTCACAAGAGCCCACCAATTTTTCTTATCCTGAGCCAGATGAACCCAGTCCACAACCTCCCATCTTGTTTCTTTAAAAACCTGTTTACATTTCTCTTCTCGTCCATACGTGCCACATGCCCAGCCCATCTCTTTGTCCTTTATTTGAGTATCCCAATAATATTTTGGTGAGGAGTAAAAATCATGAACCTCTTCATTATGCAGTTTTTCCCAGTCTCCTGTTGCTTCGTCCATCTTAGGCCTTGTCACATTTCTCAGCACTCTATTCTCGAACGCCTGTATAAAATAACAGGCAGTTGCTCGATGTTGCAGGAATCTCCATCTTGTACAAGCGTGCTACCAAGGAGCCACCCAGCCTCTTCTCCTTCATGGCGCCATTCTCCACAGACGTGTGGCTGTGCATATTTTCTGTGTACATGGGTGTGTCTGTCCTCCTGTGGATTATGGGCAGGTGTGTACTGTGTTGCCAGCTGAAGCCATGTTTCTTGGATGAACGCTGCATTTTCAGTGGTTAAACCTCCCTAAAATGGTAAAGAATACATGGGACTTGAACTTAAGGAAATGGTTAACTGACTAGAACAGAACAGAGGTGAATCAGTGCAGTGACAGTCTTTGTTATTAGTAGCACTGTCTATTTGAGTTCTGCTAGTAGACTGTTTGTTATTAGTAGCACTGTCTATTTGAGTTCTGCTAGTAGACTGTTTGTTATTAGTAGCACTGTCTATTTGAGTTCTGCTAGTAGACTGTTAGTTGGTCATATTGTAATGTTGTGGGTTTACATATCGTGTAGTCTGGAGTGTGGTAAGAAAGTTCTGGAGGCTCTGACTGAGATCTGCCATGACAGTGATGGTGGTATGTACCATTATCATTCAATCATTTAGTTAGTTAGTTAGTTAGTTACTTAGTTACATTGCTACTTATTTAACTTATTAGTTATTTACATATGTCGACCTCGGTGGACTAGTGGTTAGCGTGCTCGCCACTGGACCCAAGGTTCGCGGGTTCGATCCCGACCGAGGTCGATGGATTTTTAAGGGTGATAAAAATCCGTAGCACCACTTCCTTCGGAGGGGAAGTAAAGCCTTCGGTCCCATGTCGTAGATTTACGGCATGTAAAAGAACCTTACGGACATGAATAGAAATGTTGCGTAAGCCAAATTGCCTCCATTTCTCGCCCAAGTCTCCTGACTGTTTCTATCGATCCTGACTGCCCGCCAGAGCCATCTGGCAGGCAGTCAGGATCGATAGAAACAGTAGCACGGCCAGTTGACCAGTCACCAACTGCCACAAATGCGCACGACTTAGTAACCTCGGAAAGAGGAGGCAAGAGGAGGCCCGAGCCCATATAGGGCTGTTGAGCCATGGTTATTATTATTATTATTAGTTATTTACACAGTTAGTAGCTTATTCAGTTGTATAGTTAGTAAATTTTTTATGTTGTTATTTAACTGGTTATTTAGTTATGTAGTTGCTTAGTAAGTTGGTTACTTAATTAGTTGTTTGATTGGTTAGTTCATTTGTATGTTAGTAACTTAACTAGCTACCGGTAGCTAGGTAGACATTTGGTTATTTGGTTTGTTGGTTAGTTGGTTTCAGTAATTCAGTCACAATTGCAAAGTGCTGTGTTTGTTGCAGAATCTGTCCCTATGAATGGAACAATCCGTATCCTTGCATAGAGGAGCCAGAGGAACTGGAGAACCAGTTCACGCTGCAGAACAGTCTCTGGTTCACGATTGGCAGCTTCATGCAGCAGGGGTCTGAGATTGCACCGATGTGAGTTGACATTTGTGTCGCTGTCAGTTTAGGTCACACATGCCTTGTTTGACATTTGTGTTGCTGTCAGTTTAGCAGACTGCTTGTTGACATTTGTGTCTGTCAGTTTAGGCAGACATGCCTTGTTTGACATTTGTGTTGCTGTCAGTTTAGGTCAGACATGCCTTGTTTGACATTTGTGTTGCTGTCAGTTTAGGTCAGACATGCCTTGTTTGACATTTGTGTTGCTGTCAGTTTAGGTCAGACGTGCCTTGTTTGACATTTGTGTTTGCTGTCAGTTTAGGTCAGACGTGCCTTGTTTGACATTTGTGTTGCTGTCAGTTTAGGTCAGACGTGCCTTGTTTGACATTTGTGTTGCTGTCAGTTTAGGTCAGACTGCCTTGTTTGACATTTGTGTTGCTGTCAGTTTAGGTCAGACATGCCTTGTTTGACATTTGTGTTGCTGTCAGTTTAGGTCAGACATGCCTTGTTTGACATTTGTGTTGCTGTCAGTTTAGGTCAGACATGCCTTGTTTGACATTTGTGTTGCTGTCAGTTTAGGTCAGACGATGCCTTGTTTGACATTTGTGTTGCTGTCAGTTTAGGTCAGACGTGCCTTGTTTGACATTTGTGTTGCTGTCAGTTTAGGTCAGACTGCCTTGTTTGACATTGTGTTGCTGTCAGTTTAGGTCAGACTGCCTTGTTTGACATTTGTGTTGCTGTCAGTTTAGGTCAGACATGCCTTGTTTGACATTTGTGTTGCTGTCAGTTTAGGTCAGACGTGCCTTGTTTGACATTTGTGTTGCTGTCAGTTTAGGTCAGACGTGCCTTGTTAGCTGCTGTTCTGCTTTTGTGACCAGCGTACACAGGGCTGAGAAGTACCTGCTGAAGCTGTGAATCTTCTGACTTGCAATCAGGAAGTGTCTCTTTCAAATCATTTCTGGAACACACTGTATAATGACTGAGGTTTTTCTTTGTTTAAAGCACAACCACTTTTAGTCAAATACATTCCAAGACACAACCACTTTGCCTGACACACTCCACAGCACAACCACTTTGCCTCAAATACATTCCAAGAAGACACAATCGCTTTCCATCATGTATGTTCGAAGTCACACACTTGCACAAAACAAAAACACATCAGTGTCAAGAGGGCACATATTTAAGACACCTGTAAATATTATAGAGCAAAAAAAAAAAAACAAAAAGCAAGAGAGAGTAATATTAACATATCCCTCGTACTTCTTAGTTGCACACAAAACATACACAAGAAGGTGTGATAAAATAGAAAAGTGGGCACTAAGAAGCAGCTGAAGCAAATGAAGAGAAAATTAACTCAGCTTACCAAAAATCTAAGTTCACAATTTAGTGAATGGGTCACAGCAAGACAGTCACCAGGTCACAGCAAGACAGTCACCAGTCACAGCAAGACAGTCACCAGGTCACAGCAAGACAGTCACCAGTCACAGCAGACATCACCAGCATAGAACTGCAGTGCTGCAGAGGTTTTAATATAAATTGTATTATACAATTTGGAGTATTAGTTTTATTGTCCATATATTTTTAAGATTTTGTAGTTTCGTATCACATTTTTGTAACAAGGCGGGAACCCATCATTATAGAACTAGTACTGTGGAGACGTATTAATGTACGCATAATTTAGTGGATTGCCTGAAGATGGCTGTTTATGACTGAAATGTGTAGTAGGAATGTTGGATAAATGGAGCATTGTTGTGCCTACTGACTGACTGACTGACTGACTGACTGTGTGCTTAAGTATGTTCCAAGTGATTATTTGCTCTCCTGCAGTCATTCAATAGGGTTCTGACTTACCGAAACAACTGTTAATTAAGCCAAATATAAATAACACTTGTCAGCTGATTATGCACTGAAATGGCACAAATGTCTGACATCTGACATAAACAATTCTATGATATTTAGCATTCATCTTGTATGCTTTTGTTGTTTCTATCGAGCTATGTCAAAGTTCATGAGCCTGGATATTCACCATTCCAACCTTTTTTGATTACCCATTTCAATACCAGTTCTCAACTTCTTGTGACTGGTTCCAACGAATTGCGATGGGATCGCATGGCTGGTAAATCGGCTCCGCCCCATCCCCTTTCCTGCTGTCGCATAGATCACTGTCAGCGCAGTCAAGCTCTATCTTTCATTAAGTGAGTTTGACTGCTTTTGTGCTTAATGCAGTGAGACTCTCCTTCAGTCATTTAATGTATTTTATGCTTCCAAAAACTGTTTGATTTTATTGAAAAACAACTTCTGTGCTTCTCATATTTTTAGTTTATTCCACAATTTTATTACACGTATTTTATAAGTTCTTATAACTGAATAGGCATTGCCAATGCATTCCAGTGTTTATGACAGTTGTACTAGTGGCAGTTAGTCACTATGACAGTTGTACTAGTGGCAGTTAGTCACTATGACAGTTGTACTAGTGGCAGTTAGTCACTATGACAGTTGTACTAGTGGCAGTTAGTCACTATGACAGTTGTACTAGTGGCAGTTAGTCACTATGACAGTTGTACTAGTGGCAGTTAGTCACTATGACAGTTGTACTAGTGGCAGTTAGTCACTATGACAGTTGTACTAGGCATTAGTCACTATGACAGTTGTACTAGTGGCAGTTAGTCACTATGACAGTTGTACTAGTGGCAGTTAGTCACTATGACAGTTGTACTAGTGGCAGTTAGTCACTATGACAGTTGTACTAGTGGCAGTTAGTCACTATGACAGTTGTACTAGTGGCAGTTAGTCACTATGACAGTTGTACTAGTGGCAGTTAGTCACTATGACAGTTGTACTAGTGGCAGTTAGTCACTATGACAGTTGTACTAGTGGCAGTTAGTCACTATGACAGTTTTACTAGTGGCAGTTAGTCACTATGACAGTTGTACTAGTGGCAGTTAGTCACTATGACAGTTGTACTAGTGGCAGTTAGTCACTATGACAGTTGTACTAGTGGCAGTTAGTCACTATGACAGTTGTACTAGTGGCAGTTAATCACGAATATTGACACACACTCTGCTGCATCTTACGCAGTGTTTGTCTTTGTGTCCCTCCCATGACATGCCTCATTAGTGTATGAATGTGTGTTCCGTTAGTGTTGTTAATTGTGTCCAACTACAGCGCAGTGTCCACGCGCATGGTGGCCAGCATCTGGTGGTTCTTCACCCTCATCATGGTCTCATCCTATACAGCCAACCTGGCCGCCTTCCTCACCGTCGAGACGACAGCAACTCCATTCAAGAACGTGAGGGAGCTCTACAATCTGAAAACTATCAAGTATGGAGCAAAAAAAGGTGGCTCCACAGTCAACTTCTTCAGGGTATGAACAGCTGGCAGTTGCTGAGCCCTTTAAGGCCCAGTTCTAACGTTATATACCACCTGGTTTAGCATTAAAAAGTTCTACATTTTGCCCACATTATATTTATATGATTTTTAGGGATATAAGACACAACAGTAATTATTTTCCTATATAAAGGTAAAGCAATCCCATTACAGGCCTTGACAGGCCCTTAGGGTTCCAGGAGGTTGAGGCTCCCAGATTTGTAGACAATTGGCACATGAATGTGGTAAGGTTGTAAGACCTACGCACCAGCCGCCTTTACCCCCCAGGAAATATTCCTGGTACTCATTTCTGTTAGAGGCTGAGTCGACCTCAGGGCCATAGTGCGACCGAAAGGATTATGTCAATGAAAAATTCCAATGACACAATCGGGAATCGAACTCCCGACGTTCCGGCTTGTAGTACAGTGCCTCAACCAACTGCACCACCGCGTGCCCCAATTATTTTCCTATATATGTAATACTCTAATACAGACGTTAACCAACAGACATGCAAGTAGTTGGAAATAATATAGTCTCTTGTACAGTTGTGTATTTTAACTGCAATTTACATCACAGCATTGTCAAGCTCTTCAGAACAGAGAGCTTTAACTTATCAAAGCCTGAGTCAATGAGTGATTGAGTGAGTGACTTTGTTGCTGCTGTGGCAGGACTCGACCGATTCCATGTATCGTGATATGTTCGCAATTATGATGAAGAACTCAGATGTCCTGGCAAGTTCAAATGAGCAGGGTTTGAACTGGGTCAAGAGAGGAGGCTACGCGTACTTCATGGAGTCGACGTCTATCGAGTATATCACAGAGCGAGATTGTGAAGTGGCGAGAGTTGGTGATCTGCTCGACTCCAAGGGCTATGGCATAGCAATGAGAAAGAGTGTGTATCATTGTCCTCATCTGTATGTATTACAAAGCTAATGACATTTGATAGTATCAGGTACTGTTTCTCCTTGTGTCTAGTTAAATATTCACTTCATTAAGAATATTTCAAATGAAGTTTAGATCTTACAGTTCAATTAACTTTCATTATCCAAAGACTTTTTAGCATGGACCTGAGTAGTACTGAGCACTGCAGATTTGGCGGTGTTATTGGTCACTGTGCACGAATGATCTCAGCTTCAGGATCAAGCACTGTGATCCTTTGAAAGATCAGGAACTACAGTCCCAGTGACAGCGTCACATCCCAGAAGACTTGCGTCTCCAGCAAATCTGCTGTGAGAACCTCAAATTCAAAATCTCACTTCACTGTGACACAGACATGCTTTGGACACTCATGGCCACCATCAGGGAGACCTTACGTCTGTTAGCAGAAGGAAGTACATGTAGGGTTTACATACATGTGCCCTTGACAGTGTGCTGTAAAGACGGACTTCAAGTTGGATCCTCTTGTCAAAATGCTACATAGGAAACTGATCAATGTTTCTTATTGTTAAGTAATTATATATTTTTTAAACTGTATATTATGCATAAATTATATAATGTTAAAATGGATCTTAAAGAAGTGGGCTGGAGGGGCATGGACTGGATTGATCTGGCTCATGATAGGGACAGGTGGCGGGCGCTTGTGAATACGGTAATGAGCCCTTGGGTTGCATAAAATGCGGGGGAATTTCTTGACTAGCTGTTAGCTTCTCAGCAAGGACTCTGCTCCATAGAGTTAGTTAGTTAGTTAGTTAGTTTGTTGACAAGTGGGTCAAATCTGAGTTAATTCCACAGCACACTATTAGTTTCAAAACAAAATGAATGTAAAACCTTTACATAATTGTTTCTGGTAATTCATTAAAATGTCCCTGATGAAGACTGTCACAGTGAAAGTAAGTAAATATTATTGTGTACTGTGATGAACATTTATTAAATTGTAATTGTGTTTTGTGCACAGTTAGTACTGAATCAGTGTAAGGTTATAGATTTTATTGATGTGCATGTTGCATGTCGTACTAATTTGTTGGAACTGTAGTGCACACTAGAATGACATTAGCCACACAACTTCTAGAATGAATTCCTAGTACCACATTTCATTAAAATCTGTTAAGTATTTTCACAGTTGAAACACGTCAATTCCTGAGCAGGCCCTCCCCATCATGCGTTTGTTTTATGAATGTCATTAAAAGAAAATATAAACAAAAAGTTGTTTTCTAGAGTTCATTCTATGTGAGAGCTGGGATTGTCGTAATGGTGAATATTGTACTTGACTGCTTGTGGTGTGTGATCCCTGCTGCCTCCATCTTCAGTGTTGTACCCAGACAATGGTACATCAGTACCTGTCTACATGTACCAGAGCACGCAGCAGTGTGCGGTAGACACAGTGTTTGTGATTGGTTGGGACTGATACAACGATCGCCAACATCGGAATCCATTTTCAACATAACAAACGTATTTGGTTCCTGTAACTTAATAGAGTACCAGTAGTAATAACAGAAAATAATCTCAGAAAGCATAAAAATCTGAAAGTATATTTTTTTTTATAAAATACAAATACTTTCTGGAAGCTTTTGATATGTTAAGTCATTGAAGGTGAGTCTCTTTCCTTAAACAATGAAAGCAATCAACCCCACTTAATGAAAGACAGAGTTTGGCTGAGCTGTGAGTGATCTGCGCAGTAGCAGGAGGATGGGCAAGCTGACTTACCAGCTATGTGGCTCATCTCACTTCATCAGAACCTGTCACGAAGGGTTGAATCAGTCGTTTTAAAGTGAGTGACTGTGAAAGCTCGAAATCCTGAATATTCTGACTCTCCTGAAGTTGTACTTGTTCATAAGAAATGTGTTGAAACAGGCTGCTGTGATGGGACTGGTACAAAGTAGATGTTTTGAGGGTGACAGGACTGTTGTTCTGGTCTTGATGACTGACTGACCAAGTGCGCCCTCTGTCACAGACTGTTGTTCTGGTCTTGATGACTGACTGACCAAGTGCTGCCTCTGTCACAGACTGTTGTTCTGGTCTTGATGACTGACTGACCAAGTGCTGCCCTCTGTCACAGACTGTTGTTCTGGTCTTGATGACTGACTGACCAAGTGCTGCCCTCTGTCACAGACTGTTGTTCTGGTCTTGATGACTGACTGACCAAGTGCTGCCCTCTGTCACAGACTGTTGTTCTGGTCTTGATGACTGACTGACCAAGTGCTGCCCTCTGTCACAGACTGTTGTTCTGGTCTTGATGACTGACTGACCAAGTGCTGCCCTCTGTCACAGACTGTTGTTCTGGTCTTGATGACTGACTGACCAAGTGCTGCCCTCTGTCACAGACTGTTGTTCTGGTCTTGATGACTGACTGACCAAGTGCTGCCCTCTGTCACAGACTGTTGTTCTGGTCTTGATGACTGACTGACCAAGTGCTGCCCTCTGTCACAGACTGTTGTTCTGGTCTTGATGACTGACTGACCAAGTGCTGCCCTCTGTCACAGACTGTTGTTCTGGTCTTGATGATGACTGACCAAGTGCTGCCCTCTGTCACAGACTGTTGTTCTGGTCTTGATGACTGACTGACCAAGTGCTGCCTCTGTCACAGACTGTTGTTCTGGTCTTGATGACTGACTGACCAAGTGCTGCCCTCTGTCACAGACTCATCATACCGTAACCAGCTGAGTGCTGCAGTTCTTAAACTGCAGGAATCCGGCAAGCTTGCAAAGATGAAGAATAGATGGTGGAAGGAGGAACGTGGCGGAGGCAAGTGTGCGGTGAGTTGCTGTGACTGTTGAGTTAGCAGTGAGTTGCTGTGACTATTGAGTTAGCAGTGAGTTGCTGTGACTATTGAGTTAGCAGTGAGTTGCTGTCATTATTGAGTTAGCAGTGAGTTGCTGTCATTACTGAGTTAGCAGTGAGTTGCTGTCATTATTAAGTTAGCAGGGAGTTGCTGTCACTATTGAGTTAGCAGTGAGTTGCTGTCATTATTGAATTAGGAGTGAGTTGCTGTCAGTATTGAATTTGGACCACAATATTCAGTGGGAAGACAAATTAGACTAGGGGTCTTAAACCCAAATAATACACAGGCCGAACAGATAGTATTGAGATTTAAGGCCGGCCACACATTATTTTGAGAAACAAGGAGAGTAAGTATTGTTCATTGAAATTAAATACACCATTCAGAATACTTCATACTTATCAAACTATATTGCAATTCTTGAATTTTAAGTGTTACTGCATTGCTGTCTCTTGGCTGTCTTGCGCTGTATGTTACCATCCAGGGATAGCACAGCCTTTCAGCCTTCAGGCCCGTAATGAGAGAATTTTTTCAATGAAAAATTCTTCAACTGTGAGCCACAACACATGCTGTAACTGTAAAAAGATTGTTGAGAGAGCAGTATAACACAAACTGTGGACTGCATGTGGCTCAGGGGCTGATTTTGGACACCTGATTGCAATCTGAATATAATTTGGTTTATTTGCTGACCTGTTTGTCCATTGATTCATTACTGTCATTCAGTATTCAACATACAAGGGTGTTTTTTGTGTCATTAATTATGAATTATGCCCACCTGTTGGCAATAGTTGTAATGCCTGTGAGAGGGATGAATCTTTGAACTTGAGTTTGCTGGCCTGTCAATGTGAACACAGGATGTTATGTCAAGATACCTGGCTAAAGTCAGCATCAGTGTATTATGTCAAGATACCAGGCTAAAGTCAGCATCAGTGTATTATGTCAAGATACCAGGCTAAAGTCAGCATCAGTGTATTATGTCAAGATACCAGGCTAAAGTCAGCATCAGTGTATTATGTCAAGATACCAGGCTAAAGTCAGCATCAGCGTATTATGTCAAGATACCAGGCTAAAGTCAGCATCTGTGTATTATGTCAAGATACCAGGCTAATTCAGCATCAGTGTGTTATGTCAAGATACCAGGCTAAAGTCAGCATCAGTGCGTTATGTCAAGATACCAGGCTAAAGTCAGCATCAGTGCGTTATGTCAAGATACCAGGCTAAAGTCAGCATCAGTGTATTACATTTGAATTTGAATCAGAATATTCCCCAGTAATCTACTTTTTTCAGTCTAGCTAGTGGATCCAATTTGACTGATAAGTCATGTCCAAGATTTAGTTTAAACTTTTCGTATCATCTTGTGGAAGCCTGCAACCTTACAAGTGTGAAAAAATTGAGACCATACTGTGTGTAGCTATAGACGCAGGAAGTCGTCAGTGTGGGTTACAAGCATTAATGTGTATGGCACAGCTTGGACTGTGCTGTAAAATAATACACCTGTGCTTCACGAAATTAGCAGGCAGAACATTTCACAGGTTTTCATTTGACTCATCTATGCAGTGTTACTTTTTGTACCCTTGTATCTTCATCCAGCATTGCGCATACAAGAATGACAGGTGGCCAGAGTTGCATGATTTCTTAAATAGCTTGTAACTGTTGTTCTTCGATTGTTTGTCCACTATAGCTGGTTGGCAATAATGTGAATGGCAGATGTTTCTTTTGAGTTCTCATTGTAGTTGTGTTTGTCTGCAGGATACGGGTGGCAGTGGGAACCCCAGTTCTCTGAACCTGCAGAATGTGGGCGGTGTGTTTGTGGTGCTGATGGCTGGTCTGTTCCTAGCATGCTTTGTGGCCCTGTTTGAGTTACTGTGTAAAGTGTATGATACAGCGCAGAGAGAAAAGGTAAGTGTTTGTGTTTGAGAAGCAAGAGGCAAAATTGTAGGCATGTAATGTTAATCTTTATGTACACTGGAAATGTTAAGTGAAGTGCTGGTTATTGCTCTGCAGGTTCCATTTATGCAGGAGCTCATGGCAGAGTTTGCTTTTATCATGCGCTGTCATGGCTCGACGAAGCCAACCCGCAAATATGACGGTCAGGACAAAGAAGACAGCCCGCCAGCCAAAGAGGGGAATAAACCGGAGAAGTTTGTCCAGATGAGCATGTATGGGCCTGCGCGTACGGGTTCAACACGGATGTCAAGGAACCTCTAGAGTAGTTGGACCGGTAGTGCATGTGGGCTGGCGGTCAGAAGACAGGACCGCCCTGTTCTAAACACTAACTGAGCTCTCACCGTAAGACCAAATGTGTCACATGTAATTAGACTTTTTAAAAAGGTATATAGTTTTATGTCACCCTGTGGCATTTAAAGTGGTGAAACACGGCAGGTGCTGATAGTGACTGCAGGTGAAACACGGCAGGTGCTGATAGTGACTGCAGGTGAAACACGGCAGGTGCTGATAGTGACTGCAGGTGAAACACGGCAGGTGCTGATAGTGACTGCAGGTGAAACACGGCAGGTGCTGATAGTGACTGCAGGTGAAACACGGCAGGTGCTGATAGTGACTGCAGGTGAAACACGGCAGGTGCTGATAGTGACTGCAGGTGAAACACGGCAGGTGCTGATAGTGACTGCAGGTGAAACACGGCAGGTGCTGATAGTGACTGCAGGTGAAACACGGCAGGTGCTGATAGTGACTGCAGGCCCAAGTAATATACTGTATTTTGTTAAAGTCAGTCTGTGCTTGAGTTCTGTTGGGGGGAGTCGAGATAGCTCTGTCAGTATAGTGACTGGATAGGGTAAGAGATTTTTATTTCTCCAAAATGACCAGACTGGCTCTGGGGCCCACCCACCCTTTATGTTTTTATTGGGTACTGGGGGTTTTTCTACTAGGGTAAAGTGTGTGGTGCTGATCACGCACCCCTATCTAGTGCTGAGGTTAAGAATGAGGGGAGCTATACCTCCACTGCCCCATATGTCTTCATGTTGTACACAGGGACAGGTTTACTTTAAAAATGTGTGTTTTGTTATTTATGACATCATTAAAAATTAATTTGAAAGAGTAAATTGCTGTCTCCAAATCTTTGAATATGAATTTTAAGCTGTTTCTTGTTTCTGTGACATTTTAAATTTTTGTGCTAGTTGCTAACCACAGATTAAACAAACGTTCCAAGTTCCTTCTCGTCTTCTTTTTGAAAGCTTCTACGATTAAGCAGCCAACAAACTTCATGAAGCAGAGTGTGTGAGATGCTACTGGTGGCTCAGCTACTCTAGAATTCCCCATCTCCTTTGAACCCAAATGTTCATGCACTAAGGCCCATCAGTAGACCCAAGTGTCAGCCATTTGACTCCAGTCTACAGACCGTCTCGTGGCTCAGGCAGTTAGTCGCTACCCTCTCACCACGGAGGCTTGGGCTTGATCCCAGATTGGTCTGCATGAGATTTGTGGTGGACAAAGTGACAATGGGACAGGTTTTTTTTACGAGTACTTAAGTTTTTCGTTGTCGGTATCATTCCAGCAATGCTGCGTACTCGTTCATTCCATCACTGACACTGTACAACCTGAGCAGTTGACATCATTGTCAAATAACACACTTAGAAAAGGAATTCCAGTCTGCATCCTTACAACCTGGTTCTTTAAGATCCATTTCAATATTATCCTGCTGTCTTTGCCAATTGCCAAGGTCTCTTTCCTAAAGATCTTCTGATCAAAACACCTAACGTTAAAAATGTGCCAAATTATAACTTTACCCATTGTTTTGTATATGTGTGGAACTTGGTTTCTCCTATTACGAGAAGAACCAGACTGAGGGTGTTCAAGAAAAGGGTGCTGAGGGAATATTTGGGATGAAGAGGCAGGTGGTGACAGGAGGATTCAGAAAACTGCAGAATGAAAACTTTAACACATCCCAGCTGGTTTTTTTGAACGCAATTAAATTAAGGTGGGCAAGGCTTATAGCATGAATCAGGAAGAAAGTAAATGCCAAAGTTTCGTTGAAATTCTGAAAAGGCTCAGTTTGAGAGACCAGAATTTTGACGAGAAGATAATATTAAAATGATTCTTTCTAAAATTCACCGTAACTGAGGATTCAGAAGTTTGTGATGATTATGTTTCCATTCCGTGACAGCCAGACAATGGGGGGGGGGGGGGGGGGGGTACCAGTACCGCAACATTTTTGAAATGTCATTTACTTCCACGGAATGATTTCATCAATATCAGAATCATGGAACAAAAATAATAATTGGAAAGCAAGTGATTCTTGTCGTAAGATACTGCACCAGCCGGGTGTAAAGAAACTGAGGAAAACCTGGACACTTGTCAGTGGTCTCCAGGTCTAAGTTTAATATCCACAGTCTATCCAGATGTGCCACAGAAAAGCGCGTCTGTCTAACAAAAAAAATCAGATTGATAAATAAGGTGTTTAAAGCTGGGGAGTAATTAACATGCCTCCATAAATGAATTAATTGAAGTTTGAGCAGATGTGTGACATAGGTTATGTCATCACAGCCATCCTGCCAAGTTTCATCAAATAACCGTGGACGGCCTTCGGATAAATGACGTATTGCTTTCCAAGGGCCCTTAAAAACTGTCTTGCTGTACGGTTTACTGGTTTCCTTTCGTACTCCATATTCTATAAATATCTGAATTGCCAGTTTTGACTATATTGCCGTATACCCAACATGTCAACTTTCACCCACAATAAACGTACAGAAACTGAATTAGTTTGGCTCTCTTGTTTTCGCGCATCGTTAACCATATTGTGCCTAAAAGAACGCACCCACCGGGCAGCTGACGGAAGCCATGTCTTGTGTTCGGTGTAAGAGAGAGCAGGTACGTGCAGGGAGATGTGAGTGAATTTAGCTGCAGTTTGACGTGTCGTGTAATCTGTCGGCCGCCACGTCGCTTACATTGGTCTGTTGTGTGTAGAAATGTAATAATTGTCGTTTTGATTGTAAGGTAAGGTGGCGGTGGGCTTGCGAGTGTAAGAAGTCAGTTCAGACGGTGCGACTGTACAGTGTGTGTGAAGTTGTGCCTTGTGTCTGCACATGTGAACAACATGGCCTCACGTTTTCGTATTTGTAGAGATGTAGCTCGTTATATTCGTGAGTTATACAAACGACGCGACAAAGCGTGAAGCACGTTCTTCGAATTTGGCCGGCTGCGTTATACCAGGATTGGCCGCATCACGTGATTGGCGCTGGGGAGCCGGTAAGTAGGCATTGAGAACCATTTTCTTTCTGGGGCGTTGTAGAAATTTCTGGAAAGCTTTGTCTTGAAACAAAAGAATTCCGAAATGTATGAAAACTGTTAAGTACTTGAAAAGATAGCACTTTAAGTGACAACGTGTTGAAATAAATTCCATATTCTGCGATTTACGAAGGTTTTTGTAGAATAACACGTAAATAAAAACGTTAAATGGGGCAGGTTTAACGACTCTGCGCTGAAAGTCTACCAGGACACGTAAATATGAATGAGTTTGTGGCTGACCGAATTCCGAAAGCGGTTGGTAACTACGTGCCTGTACCTACCTGCATCCAGACTGCACTACGAAGTTCCATTACCGTGCTGCTCACCGCCATCCACCTTTAGGACTCAGTAAACCAATAATATCTTTCGATCGCCAGCAGATCAGTACTAAAATTAGCCTACGTTTCCTTCAGTTACAAATCCTCGTTGCATCCATAAAAGAAGGGAAAGCCCACAGCAAAATTATTTAAAACCGGATCTTACTTATAATTGTATGAAAAGACTTTTTAGTCTGTCTTTGTTTTTTTGGCTAGCACTTACGAGTATGAGCAGAAGATGACAGCAGTGGACTGAAGTAGGAGGTATTCTTGAGGTGGTGTTACAGTATCCATCTTTACCAAATACGTTTCGTAGAATTCCTGTAGATAGCAGTACTCTGTTGGTATTCCACGAAGTTGAGTACAGTGGAGCCTCGATGTTCGGGATTCCGACCTGTCGTGATCACAACTAATACCAATGTTTCGACCTTCCGTAACACGAATCTGGATGAGATCACACGGTTGGCGAGTCTGTTACCCCCACTCTCTTGCCTTTGCGCAGATCACTCTCAGCTCAGTCAAGCTTTGTCTTTTACTTGACTGGTTTTGTGCGCTTTGTGCAATGAGACTCTTCTTCAGTCGTTTAGTGTAGTTTGTGCTTCCAGAAATGCCTGTATTTTGTCAAACTTGGCCTTCCATGCTTTATTATCATAATATATATATTACTTCTACTGATGCAAAAAAGCTTGAGCGCATTCAAAGGAAGTTTTAGCTTTATGTTACAATCGATTCCTCTCCCGCGACAGCAATGGTTATAGTTATGCTAACGCACTTCAAGTACTTAATTTACGTACTTTACATGACAGAAGACATCAACTTGATGCAACTTTGTCATTAATGTTTTATTAGGTTCTAAATCCTGTCCAGTCTACCTTAGACATTATTGGTCTACGAGTTCCCACTCGAAACCTCCGTGACTTTTCTTTGTTTCATGTTAGCTTATATTATAAAAATTGTCCCTCCGGCCGGTGTGCAACTGCGGCAAATTATATTTGTAACAATATGGATGTTTTTAGAAGGGAATTTGTTACACTTAGTCTGATGTAATATTCTATTACATTATTTTAAGGTG
The DNA here is from genome assembly GCA_021186555.1 of Reticulitermes speratus. Taxonomy (NCBI): domain Eukaryota; kingdom Metazoa; phylum Arthropoda; class Insecta; order Blattodea; family Rhinotermitidae; genus Reticulitermes; species Reticulitermes speratus. Next base: position 298,509 of record JAJKFL010000012.1, on the reverse strand, counting down.
TTTTTATTAATTTTCGCACTGTTGCCACCGTGCATCTTCGTCATATTAAATTAAGTTATAGACCAACTGATGCACACTAAAACCATAATACCACGATCCCACACGCCAGCACTTCCGCAATCTACTATCTACAGTACCTTTAAATTTTACAACTTTTAACGAGTCTTTTTACAAGATTTTAACTTATAATATATAAGTTTAAAGTGCCGTTAGAATATTTAAAATCATGTGTTTGAAGTGACTGTAGCTTTTAGCAAAAAACCCCCTGACGATGATCCTAGGATCGAAACACGTGTTGGGGTAAATTTTAACAATTTTAATAATAAAGCTACTTAAAAAGTGGTTTTAGTGTGCATCGGTTGGTTTTAACTTAATTTGATGTTTTATTAATTTTTTCAGTAAGTCATTGTTTGCTCATTTATTTGTTTTGTTGTGTTTGTTTATTTTGTCCTGTTTCCCTTTTCCATTGTTATTTGTTGTTTGTTGTGCTGTTTGTGTAATTGGCCATCTGGCTGTTGACTTGGCACATTAATAAACTAGAAATAAATTGAATTATTATTATTATTATTATAAACTGAACTCAACAAATAGTGACCAGTGGAACGGTGACAATGCAGTGACGGACAATCATGTTTTTGATAAGATCTGTATGTTTTTCCCGAAAGCTTCGCCCGTAGCTAGCGGGTGTCCGCCCACGCTGTCAAGGCCACAGCTTTACTCCTGAGTAGCAATCAGTACTTATTCACACTAATGATAATCCAAACTCCATATGACGCTCACACAGCTGTGTGTCTGTCCGTCCATCCGCATGGAACAACAGCAGCTTTGAAAATGATGGAAATATGTTACTCCGAAACGCCGGGAACTGCTCTGCACATGTTTGTTATCTTATGTTATTCGACGTTGGTAGACAGCCGTGCCATGGCTCAGTCGGTCAATCGCCGGCCTTTCACAGCGGAGGCTGGAGTTCGATCCCAGGCCAGTCCATGTGACATTGTGGTGTACAAAGTGGCACTGTGACAAGTTTCTCTCCAAGAACTTCAGTTTCCCTGTCAGTATGATTCGCAACATCACGTAGTGTTATCGTTAAACAGCCGATCGCAGTGGCCGCGCCGTCTAAGGCGTCGTCTACAGCCGCTCGCTTGCTGGGATTGCGGGTTCGAATCCCGCCTAGGGCATGGATGTCTGCTGTTGTGAGTGTTGTTGTTGTCAGGTAGAGGTCTGTGCGACGGGCTGATCACTCGTCCAGAGGAGTCCTACCGAGTGTGGTGTCTAAAGTGTGTGATCGTGAAGCCTCGATAATGAGGAGGCCTAGGCCCCCAAGGGGCTCTTGCGTCATAGGAAAAGAAGTATCGTTACATAACACACAGGGCAGCAGTAGTTACACATCGCAGTGCGTGCAAATTGCGTGCACGTGGCACTGTCGTTGTTAGCAGAGCTGTCGACGTCTGTGTTAGCCGAACGCGGTCATTGTCTTTACTGGCTGAGCGACTGTCAGCTTATTAAGACGACCAAACACAAAGTGCTAATTAACGGTGCTGTCGAAGGCTCCAGCAGTAACATCTGCTTGACCCTGAAGATGTCACCACGAACCTCCGAAACGTCGTGAAGTGCTTGCCCAGTAACACGGCGTCACATGCCGAGGACTTAAAGCGCATTGCTGTTCCTACGCGTCGTTCTGCCGAATTGTCCGCTAGAAGGCGTGGAGCAGGGCAGCCACATATGCTGTCACAGGTGTTATGAGGCAACAAGTGACAGCGCATGCGCGGCGGCCTGTCGCGTCGACTGTCATCTGCTGATCCGCTCAGTCCGTCGCCGTCGTGATGCTGACTCGCAGCAGCTCGTGGCCTCTTGTGCGACGCCCGCCCACAGACTCGTGCATCGTGCCGCTTCTCGCAGGCCCCAAAGCCTCGTCCCCCATCCGCAAGCCGCCCCCCAATCTGGACCCGCGGAAGACTGCCACCCTCAGCAGGCACTACTACCCCGAAGGGGGCTGGGGGTGGGTGGTGGTGGGGTGCAGTGTGGGGGTGCACGTGCTGAACCATGGCCTGCAGCTCGGGGGCGGCGCAGTGCTGCTGTCTGCCGCCGTCACCACCTTCCACAGCAGCGCGACAGACGCAGGTACGTGGCACGTAGAGACGGGAAACGCAGGTACGTGGCACGTAGAGACGGGAAACGCAGGTACTGTTTGGAGAAAGAGATGTAGTAACTAAACAGGACGGGAAAGAGGTAGTACGTGGCACGTAGAGACGGGAAACGCAGGTACGTGGTGTTTAAAGGAGGGAAACGCAGGTACGTGGCACGTAGAGACGGGAAATACAGGTACGTGGTGTTTAAAGGAGGGAAACGCAGGCACTTGGCACAGATGGGAAACTTGGTACAGGGCGTGTAAACGCGGAAACGCAGGCGGTCGTGTGTAGCAGCGCGGTGAGAATGCTAGGACACGATAGACAGGCGGAATGAGGATTGGGAAGGAGAAATTTGTGCGTGTGTCCGGGTACCATCTTGACATTATGCTAGTGTCACTGAGTAAAATCATGAATATCTCAGTCAGGATAATCACCAATCTGTGAATGAATGGAACAGAACAGAACAGAACAGAAGAGGCCTGCAGTCGCCTGTCGCAACGTCAAGCCGGTCCGTAGGGCGGCAGTTGCGAGGACGCGGAGCGACGCGTCGCCATGGCAACCGGCCCGCTGTTACGCCTGCAAGTTTCGTCGCTATAAATCACAGGGCGGGCGGAAGTTAATGGCACAACTTCGTGGCCGGCAGCTGTTTGTTCATTTCCGGTTGACGTTCGTCACTGCAGACAAGCGCACAGCACCGGAATCGATTCCGGGGTGGGTCCACGCGTCAGAGTGAAAGTAATGGACACATTAATGAGCGAATAACAGCAGATGTGCAGTGCTGCGTCGGTGCTGGCGGCCGTCAGCATTTGGAGTCTAAAGACGAGCGGAACTGTGGAAGCCGAAACGTCGTCTGCTTTCCGAACTCAGAAAATGTATTGCGTCCTGCAAGGATCGCAGACTTCATTTAACTTTATGATGACTAACATTAACCTGAATTATATGTAAAGACTCAGTCCGTACCGCGCAGTAAACACACTCCGTCTCAGTTATACAAACCAGTCAGTTAATGTTGTACAGTGAAATAATCGCTGTTTGTTCTGAGATCCACACAAAACACATAAATACAGTCCGTACCGCGCAGTAAACACACTCCGTCTCAGTTATACAAACCAGTCAGTTAATGCTGTACAGTGAAATAATCGCTGTTTGTTCTGAGATCCACACAAAACACATAAATACAGTTCGTACCGCGCAGTAAACACACTGCGTCTCAGGTATACAAACCAGTCAGTTAATGTTGTACAGTGAAATAATCGCTGTTTGTTCTGAGATCCACACAAAACACATAAATACAGTCCGTACCGCGCAGTAAACACACCCCGTCTCAGTTACACAAACCAGTCAGTTAATGTTGTACAGTGAAATAATCGCTGTTTGTTCTGAGATCCACACAAAACACATAAATACAGTCCGTACCGCGCAGTAAACACACTCCGTCTCAGTTATACAAACCAGTCAGTTAATGCTGTACAGTGAAATAATCGCTGTTTGTTCTGAGATCCACACAAAACACATAATACAGTCCGTACCGCGCAGTAAACACACCCCGTCTCAGTTACACAAACCAGTCAGTTAATGTTGTACAGTGAAATAATCGCTGTTTGTTCTGAGATCCACACAAAACACATAAATACAGTTCGTACCGCGCAGTAAACACACTGCGTCTCAGGTATACAAACCAGTCAGTTAATGTTGTACAGTGAAATAATCGCTGTTTGTTCTGAGATCCACACAAAACACATAAATACAGTCCGTACCGCGCAGTAAACACACCCCGTCTCAGTTACACAAACCAGTCAGTTAATGTTGTACAGTGAAATAATCGCTGTTTGTTCTGAGATCCACACAAAACACATAAATACAGTCCGTACCGCGCAGTAAACACACTCCGTCTCAGTTATACAAACCAGTCAGTTAATGCTGTACAGTGAAATAATCGCTGTTTGTTCTGAGATCCACACAAAACACATAAATACAGTCCGTACCGCGCAGTAAACACACTCCGTCTCAGTTATACAAACCAGTCAGTTAATGTTGTACAGTGAAATAATAGCTGTTTGTTCTGAGATCCACACAAAACACATAAATACAGTCCGTACCGCGCAGTAAACACACTCCGTCTCAGTTATACAAACCAGGCAGTTAATGTTGTACAGTGAAATAATAGCTGTTTGTTCTGAGATCCACACAAAACACATAAATACAGTCCGTACCGCGCAGTAAACACACTCCGTCTCAGTTATACAAACCAGTCAGTTAATGCTGTACAGTGAAATAATCGCTGTTTGTTCTGAGATCCACACAAAACACATAAATACAGTCCGTACCGCGCAGTAAACACACTCCGTCTCAGTTACACAAACCAGTCAGTTAATGCTGTACAGTGAAATAATCGCTGTTTGTTCTGAAATCCACACAAAACACATAAATACAGTCCGTACCGCGCAGTAAACACACTCCGTCTCAGTTATACAAACCAGTCAGTTAATACTGTACAGTGAAATAATCGCTGTTTGTTCTGCGATCCACACAAAACACATAAATACAGTCCGTACCGCGCAGTAAACACACTCCGTCTCAGTTATACAAACCAGTCAGTTAATGCTGTACAGTGAAATAATCGCTGTTTGTTCTGAGATCCACACAAAACACATAAATACAGTCCGTACCGCGCAGTAAACACACTCCGTCTCAGTTATACAAACCAGTCAGTTAATGTTGTACAGTGAAATAATAGCTGTTTGTTCTGAGATCCACACAAAACACATAAATACAGTCCGTACCGCGCAGTAAACACACTCCGTCTCAGTTATACAAACCAGGCAGTTAATGTTGTACAGTGAAATAATAGCTGTTTGTTCTGAGATCCACACAAAACACATAAATACAGTCCGTACCGCGCAGTAAACACACTCCGTCTCAGTTATACAAACCAGTCAGTTAATGCTGTACAGTGAAATAATCGCTGTTTGTTCTGAGATCCACACAAAACACATAAATACAGTCCGTACCGCGCAGTAAACACACTCCGTCTCAGTTACACAAACCAGTCAGTTAATGCTATACAGTGAAATAATCGCTGTTTGTTCTGAAATCCACACAAAACACATAAATACAGTCCGTACCGCGCAGTAAACACACTCCGTCTCAGTTATACAAACCAGTCAGTTAATACTGTACAGTGAAATAATCGCTGTTTGTTCTGCGATCCACACAAAACACATAAATACAGTCCGTACCGCGCAGTAAACACACTCCGTCTCAGTTATACAAACCAGTCAGTTAATGTTGTACAGTGAAATAATCGCTGTTTGTTCTGAGATCCACACAAAACACATAAATACAGTCCGTACCGCACAGTAAACACACTCCGTCTCAGTTATACAAACCAGTCAGTTAATGCTGTACAGTGAAATAATCGCTGTTTGTTCTGAAATCCACACAAAACACATAAATACAGTCCGTACCGCGCAGTAAACACACTCCGTCTCAGTTATACAAACCAGTCAGTTAATACTGTACAGTGAAATAATCGCTGTTTGTTCTGCGATCCACACAAAACACATAAATACAGTCCGTACCGCGCAGTAAACACACTCCGTCTCAGTTATACAAACCAGTCAGTTAATGTTGTACAGTGAAATAATCGCTGTTTGTTCTGAGATCCACACAAAACACATAAATACAGTCCGTACCGCACAGTAAACACACTCCGTCTCAGTTATACAAACCAGTCAGTTAATGCTGTACAGTGAAATAATCGCTGTTTGTTCTGAGATCCACACAAAACACATAAATACACTGTGTGGGCAGAACGCAGAATTTGTGAATGTTAAAACATGGTGGTACATATAGTAACCACTGGGCTTTAGAGGACAAAGCACAGCAACAACCTTTCTCTTTCCTCCCACATTTCTTTTAAGCAGATAAGATAAACATGCAGTAAATTTGTATTGCGTGGAGCTTCTGAGAAAGGTGTCGAAACGTCTGCTGCTCAGTGGGTTAGCGGGTCGCACGCACGTGCTTTTTTTTTGGCACGCAGACACGCATTGCGTGTGCAGACGCTGCCTATTCATGACACACGTCTGTCTATTGTGAACACGTCTGGGTAACTGTCAGCTTCTCAATGACTCCTGTCCGTGGAATTGGTTAATTCGGCAGATCGGCACGTCTTATCGGTAGAGCTGTAGACCGTGGTACCGAGCAAGTAGGAAATGCATGCAGAGCGCAACAATTTTGGCGCGTTCGCTCTGTTGTTGTACCTAGCTGTCAAGTTTTTGTTAACTTCACAGAAATAATGCCGAAACGCTGAGTATTTTGACACACCATTAGATTTCTCCGTATATTAGCAACATACAATCATTCGTCATCGATATATCGTAAGCGGGGAGATTACAATCGATGTCGATACTCGAAATTTCGAATCGATCATGGTGCGCGCTCAACTGTTTCTGCAACCTCAGCCCGTAACTCATAGAGAACATTGTCAGTTACCAGGACCATTACCGTGACGTCATATACGTAAAGTAATTGCAAAGTGTTGTTGTGTCTTCTGAGTCTAAAGAAATTGGGAATGCCTGGACAAACTTTTGTGAAAATCCCAAATATAAAATTTCACGAAAACTCCTTCCGGCTGAAGTCTCTCTGTTCCATGCTGATAGGCAAACATCACGAAGCTAATAGTCGCTTTTCGCAGTTGTTTCACGAAAGCGCGTAATAATTGAGACAGGATAACAGTAAGATGGAACTCGATGACGCAGGTTATGAGTATCTGTGTGTGGCCTGTGTGAGTGTCGCTGTGTGTGGCCTGTGTGAGTGTCGCTGTGTGTGGCCTGTGTGAGTGTCGCTGTGTGTGGCCTGTGTGAGTGTCGCTGTGTGTGGCCTGTGTGAGTGTCGCTGTGTGTGGCCTGTGTGAGTGTCGCTGTGTGCGGCCTGTGTGAGTGTCGCTGTGTGCGGCCTGTGTGAGTGTCGCTGTGTGTGGCCTGTGTGAGTGTCGCTGTGTGTGGCCTGTGTGAGTGTCGCTGTGTGTGGCCTGTGTGAGTGTCGCTGTGTGTGGCCTGTGTGAGTGTCGCTGTGTGTGGCGTGTGTGAGTGTCGCTGTGTGTGGCCTGTGTGAGTGTCGCTGTGTGTGGCCTGTGTGAGTGTCGCTGTGTGTGGCCTGTGTGAGTGTCGCTGTGTGTGGCCTGTGTGAGTGTCGCTGTGTGCGGCCTGTGTGAGTGTCGCTGTGTGTGGCCTGTGTGAGTGTCGCTGTGTGTGGCCTGTGTGAGTGTCGCTGTGTGTGGCCTGTGTGAGTGTCGCTGTGTGTGGCCTGTGTGAGTGTCGCTGTGTGCGGCCTGTGTGAGTGTCGCTGTGTGCGGCCTGTGTGAGTGTCGCTGTGTGTGGCCTGTGTGAGTCGCTGTGTGCGGCCTGTGTGAGTGTCGCTGTGTGCGGCCTGTGTGAGTGTCGCTGTGTGTGGCCTGTGTGAGTGTCGCTGTGTGTGGCCTGTGTGAGTGTCGCTGTTTGCGGCCTGTGTGATTGAGTGTGCGCCTGGATTGGTGTGCGGCCTGTGTGAGTGTCGCTGTGTGTGGCCTGTGTGAGTGTCGCTGTGTGGGCCTGTGTGAGTGTCGCTGTGTGCGGCCTGTGTGAGTGTCGCTGTGTGCGGCCTGTGTGAGTGTCGCTGTGTGTGGCCTGTGTGAGTGTCGCTGTGTGTGGCCTGTGTGAGTGTCGCTGTGTGCGGCCTGTGTGAGTGTCGCTGTGTGCGGCCTGTGTGAGTGTCGCTGTGTGCGGCCTGTGTGAGTGTCGCTGTGTGGGCCTGTGTGAGTGTCGCTGTGTGCGGCCTGTGTGAGTGTCGCTGTGTGCGGCCTGTGTGAGTGTCGCTGTGTGTGGCCTGTGTGAGTGTCGCTGTGTGTGGCCTGTGTGAGTGTCGCTGTGTGCGGCCTGTGTGAGTGTCGCTGTGTGGGCCTGTGTGAGTGTCGCTGTGTGAGTGTCGCTGTGTGTGGCCTGTGTGAGTGTCGCTGTGTGTGGCCTGTGTGAGTGTCGCTGTGTGCGGCCTGTGTGAGTGTCGCTGTGTGTGGCCTGTGTGAGTGTCGCTGTGTGTGGCCTGTGTGAGTGTCGCTGTGTGGGCCTGTTGTGAGTGTCGCTGTGTGTGGCCTGTGTGAGTGTCGCTGTGTGTGGCCTGTGTGAGTGTCGCTGTGTGTGGCCTGTGTGAGTGTCGCTGTGTGCGGCCTGTGTGAGTGTCGCTGTGTGTGGCCTGTGTGAGTGTCGCTGTGTGTGGCCTGTGTGAGTGTCGCTGTGTGCGCCTGTGTGAGTGTCGCTGTGTGCGTCCTGTGTGAGTGTCGCTGTGTGTGGCCTGTGTGAGTGTCGCTGTGTGTGGCCTGTGTGAGTGTCGCTGTGTGCGGCCTGTGTGAGTGTCGCTGTTGTGTGTCGCTGTGTGTGGCCTGTGTGAGTGTCGCTGTGTGTGGCCTGTGTGAGTGTCGCTGTGTGTGGCCTGTGTGAGTGTCGCTGTGTGTGGCCTGTGTGAGTGTCGCAGCTTGTATAATTGCTGTGTTGCTAGTGGCGTACTATGGCGCCTGCAGGGTCTATTGCTGTTTCATGTGGCAATAGTATCGCACTTCGGCCGCCTTTTCCCACTGATTAGTAACAGCTTTGGGCCTTCAATATGTCAGTAGCCACCCCTGCAAGCAGTCTGACGCAACACACGCAACACACTTGGCGATGGTCAGAGTGCCTGTATAGCATTTGACATTCTGACGATGCAATTAAGTAAGATGACGTGGGTTGGACATTAAGCACGCATGATAGACATCAGTGCTGCGTGAAATATTTTGGTAGGAAAAGAAGAAAGGAAGGCGTGTCTTAGGAGATTTAGGTGTGCGTAGGAGATTTAGGTGTGCGTAGGAGATTTAGGTATGCGTAGGAGATTTAGGTATGCGTAGGAGATTTAGGTATGCGTAGGAGATTTAGGTATGCGTAGGAGTATAATATTAAAATGCATAATAAAGGCTTAAGGAGTGAGTGTGTTGGCTGGAGTACTTTGAGTGTGTGGGCTGGAGTACTTTGAGTGTGTGGGCTGGAGTACTTTGAGTGTGTGGGCTGGAGTACTTTGAGTGTGTGGGCTGGAGTACTTTGAGTGTGTGGGCTGGAGTACTTTGAGTGTGTGGGCTGGAGTACTTTGAGTGTGTGGGCTGGAGTACTTTGAGTGTGTGGGCTGGAGTACTTTGAGTTGTGGGCTGGAGTACTTTGAGTGTGTGGGCTGGAGGTGATTTGAGTGTGTGAGGTGTGGAGGAGTACTTTGAGTGTGTGGGCTGGAGTACTTGAGTGTGTGGGTGAGATTTAGGTGCTGGAGTACTTTGAGTGTGGGGCTGTAGAGTACTTTGAGGTGTGTGGGCTGGAGTACTTTGAGTGTGTGGGCTGGAGTACTTTGATTGTGTGGGCTGGAGTACTTTGATGTGTGTGGGCTGGAGTACTTTGAGTGTGTGGGCTGGAGTACTTTGATTGTGTGGGCTGGAGTACTTTGATTGTGTGGGCTGGAGTACTTTGAGTGTGTGGGCTGGAGTACTTTGATTGTGTGGGCTGGAGTACTTTGAGTGTGTGGGCTGGAGTACTTTGATTGTGATGGGAAGCTTCGGGCTGAAATAAGGGCGAGGAATTGAGTCACTGGGGGGTTGCAATAGGTTCTGAAGTGTGCGTAGTGCGTGAGGTTCCATAGGTCAGAAGAATCAAATGAAACGTCACTGTGACGCTAAATACAGCTCGTCTGTTGCACTGTGACGCTAAATACAGCTCGTCTAAAGCACTGTGACGCTAAATACAGCTCGTCTAATGCACTGTGGCGTAAATACAGCTCGTCTATTGCACTGTGGCGCTAAATACAGCTCGTCTAATGCACTGTGACGCTAAATACAGCTCGTCTAATGCACTGTGACGCTAAATACAGCTCGTCTAATGCACTGTGACGCTAAAATACAGCTCGTCTATTGCACTGTGGCGCTAAATACAGCTCGTCTATTGCACTGTGACGCTAAATGCAGCTCGTCTAATGCACTGTGACGGTAAATACAGCTCGTCTATTGCACTCAAGCACCGTTGTTTACCAACGCACTTATTAACGCTTTTCTGCCACGTAGGCGTAATTTAAATTTTCATCTCTGTATGTCGGGGCCTTTCCTTCGGCAACCATTCACGAACAGCCATTTCCACTTCTCCTTTACTGTCTACGTTTCTGCGGAGAAGTACAAACTGCACACACGAAAAAGCGCGAGACTCGCGACTTCCTGACATGTTCACACAGGACGTAGGGAGGACGTGAAGGAATATTATCTGGGCGCTTTTGCCGGACAGTGTGCAGAAGACACGTAGCACACATTTTAGTGATTGGATGTATTGCACACGGCTTATCGAAAACACAGCAGAAGTGGTATTTCAACATGGGAAGGTTGGCAGCCGTGTGACATGACTCTACTGGGATGTGTCGGGATATTTATTATTGATGTTCTGTCGGGGGATGTGTTGCAGTGGCCAGCTGTCACGTATATGACATATCGATGTGGCATTTAACCCTCTAAAGCCCAGTGGTTACTATATGTACCGCCATGTTTAACATTCAACAATCCACGTTCTGCTGACACAGTGTATTTATGTGTTTTGTGTGGATCTCAGAACAAACAGCGATTATTTCACTGTACAACATTAACTGACTGGTTTGTATAACTGAGACGGAGTGTGTTTACTGCGCGGTACGGACTGTATTTATGTGTTTTGTGTGGATCTCAGAACAAACAGCGATTATTTCACTGTACAACATTAACTGACTGGTTTGTATAACTGAGACGGAGTGTGTTTACTGCGCGGTACGGACTGTATTTATGTGTTTTATGTGGATCTCAGAACAAACAGCGATTATTTCACTGTACACATTAACTGACTGGTTTGTATAACTGAGACGGAGTGTGTTTACTGCGCGGTATGAGCTGAGTCTTTATATATAAAGTAGGACTGTAACAGTCAACATCAGTTCTGCTGTACAATTCGCCACTCAGCATGTCCAGCAGTGCATACAGCAGTCCCTCGCTCGGCCAGCCGCAGTGTGGTGCGAATTACCCGGCAGTCCGGACCACCGAGGGGTAAAATCCGCGGTGCAGGTAACATACATCATCACTCAGTCCTAAAGCGAGCTGCTTTAAGCACATGTACTGTACCTAACAGTACATACTGATGATGATACTGCAGTAGGTGTCAACATGCACTGTGAACGGCACAAGTGCCAGTTATAGAGCAGCTCAAAAGACAATTGCAACATACAAACAGTACAAATACACGAAAACGTAATAATAATGGTAATGTACTGTAATAATAACTTGTGTGAAATGCTGCGCTGTACGTGCTGCGCTGTACGTGCTGCATGTTCAAGTGTAAAGGCAGGTGCAGTTGCCATGTCGTCTGGCAATGTGCCAAAGTGCAGGTGTGCAGGAGTGAAACAAGTCAGGGGGTGCCTGCTGCTGTTCACTCCGGAACTTGTCTGTCTGTCTGTCTGCTGTGCAGAAACGTAAATACAAGATGTATAGAGCTATAATCTTGTCTGCTGTGTTATATGGGTGTGAAACTCGGTCTCTCATGTTAAGGGTACGATATCAGCTGGGGGTATTGCAGAATAAGGTGCTGAGGAAGATATTGGGGCCTAGTCTCTTGTCACGGGACACTGGAGAAAATTTCACAACGATGAGCTTCGTGACGTGTGCTCCTCACCAGATGTTTGGGCAATTGAATCAAAGAGGATGAGATGGGCAGGGCACGTGGCACGTGTGGGGGAGAAGAGAAGTGCATACAGGATTTTGGTGATGAAGCCTTAAGGAAAGAGACTAATTACAAGAATTAGGCACGGATGGGAGTGTAATATTAACATGCATCTTGAGCGGTAGAGTGTGACGGAGTGGACTGAGCTCGTGTGAAGGTAGGGACAAGTGGCGAGCTGTTGTGAACACGGTAATGAACATAACGGTGCCGTGATATGTGGGGGATTTTTTCTTGACTGGCTGAAGAACTCTTAGCTCTTCAAAAAGGTGTCGGGTTAGGCGTTCTTTACATCGCCTTACGGAAGGGCCATGTCTGCTCGTTGTACACTGCTGTTAGGGCTGGGTCACAGCACAGTCCGTGTGTCGCCGTTATGTCTGGTAATTGTAACTGAATTATTGGTCACAGCACAGTCCGTGTGTCACCGTTATGTCTAGTAATTGTAACTGAATTATTGGTCACAGCACAGTCCGTGTGTCACCGTTATGTCTAGTAATTGTAACTGAATTATTGGTCACAGCACAGTCCGTGTGTCGCCGTTATGTCTGATAATTGTAACTGAATTATTGGTCACAGCACAGTCCGTGTGTCGCCGTTATGTCTAGTAATTGTAACTGAATTATTGGTCACAGCACAGTCCGTGTGTCACCGTTATGTCTGATAATTGTAACTGAATTATTGGTCACAGCACAGTCCGTGTGTCGCCGTTATGTCTGGTAATTGTAACTGAATTATTGGTCACAGCACAGTCCGTGTGTCGCCGTTATGTCTGATAATTGTAACTGAATTATTGGTCACAGCACAGTCCGTGTGTCGCCGTTATGTCTAGTAATTGTAACTGAATTATTGGTCACAGCACAGTCCGTGTGTCGCCGTTATGTCTAGTAATTGTAACTGAATTATTGGTCACAGCACAGTCCGTGTGTCGCCGTTATGTCTGATAATTGTAACTGAATTATTGGTCACAGCACAGTCCGTGTGTCGCCGTTATGTCTAGTAATTGTAACTGAATTATTGGTCACAGCACAGTCCGTGTGTCGCCGTTATGTCTGATAATTGTAACTGAATTATTGGTCACAGCACAGTCCGTGTGTCGCCGTTATGTCTGATAATTGTAACTGAATTATTGGTCACAGCACAGTCCGTGTGTCGCCGTTATGTCTGATAATTGTAACTGAATTATTGGTCACAGCACAGTCCGTGTGTCGCCGTTATGTCTAGTAATTGTAACTGAATTATTGGTCACAGCACAGTCCGTGTGTCGCCGTTATGTCTGGTAATTGTAACTGAATTATTGGTCACAGCACAGTCCGTGTGTCGCCGTTATGTCTGGTAATTGTAACTGAATTATTGGTCACAGCACAGTCCGCGTGTCGCCGTTATGTCTGGTAATTGTAACTGAATTATTGGTCACAGCACAGTCCGTGTGTCGCCGTTATGTCTGGTAATTGTAACTGAATTATTGGTCACAGCACAGTCCGTGTGTCGCCGTTATGTCTGGTAATTGTAACTGAATTATTGGTCACAGCACAGTCCGTGTGTCGCCGTTATGTCTGATAATTGTAACTGAATTATTGGTCACAGCACAGTCCGTGTGTCGCCGTTATGTCTGATAATTGTAACTGAATTATTGGTCACAGCACAGTCCGTGTGTCGCCGTTATGTCTGGTAATTGTAACTGAATTATTGGTCACAGCACAGTCCGTGTGTCGCCGTTATGTCTGATAATTGTAACTGAATTATTGGTCACAGCACAGTCCGTGTGTCGCCGTTATGTCTAGTAATTGTAACTGAATTATTGGTCACAGCACAGTCCGTGTGTCGCCGTTATGTCTGGTAATTGTAACTGAATTATTGGTCACAGCACAGTCCGTGTGTCGCCGTTATGTCTGATAATTGTAACTGAATTATTGGTCACAGCACAGTCCGTGTGTCGCCGTTATGTCTGGTAATTGTAACTGAATTATTGGTCACAGCACAGTCCGTGTGTCGCCGTTATGTCTGGTAATTGTAACTGAATTATTGGTCACAGCACAGTCCGCGTGTCGCCGTTATGTCTGGTAATTGTAACTGAATTATTGGTCACAGCACAGTCCGTGTGTCGCCGTTATGTCTGGTAATTGTAACGAATTATTGGTCACAGCACAGTCCGTGTGTCACCGTTATGTCTAGTAATTGTAACCGAATTATTGGTCACAGCACAGTCCGTGTGTCGCCGTTATGTCTGGTAATTGTAACCGAGTTATTGGTCACAGCACAGTCCGTGTGTCGCCGTTATGTCTGGTAATTGTAACTGAATTATTGGTCACCAGGTCCCGTGTGTCGCCGTTATGTCTGGTAATTGTAACTGAATTATTGGTCACAGCACAGTCCGTGTGTCGCCGTTATGTCTGGTAATTGTAACTGAATTATTGGTCACAGCACAGTCCGTGTGTCGCCGTTATGTCTGGTAATTGTAACGAATTATTGGTCACAGCACAGTCCGTGTGTCGCCGTTATGTCTGGTAATTGTAACTGAATTATTGGTCACTGCAGAAGTTCCGTGTGTCGCCGTTATGTCTGGTAATTGTAACTGAATTATTGGTCACTGCAGAGTGTCCGTGTGTCGCCGTTATGTCTGGTAATTGTAACTGAATTATTGGTCACAGCACAGTCCGTGTGTCGCCGTTATGTCTGGTAATTGTAACCGAATTATCGGTCACAGCACAGTCCGTGTGTCGCCGTTATGTCTGGTAATTGTAACTGAATTATTGGTCACTCAGCACAGTCCGTGTGTCGCCGTTATGTCTGGTAATTGTAACCGAATTATTGGTCACAGCACAGTCCGTGTGTCGCCGTTATGTCTGGTAATTGTAACTGAATTATTGGTCACTGCAGAGTGTCCGTGTGTCGCCGTTATGTCTGGTAATTGTAACTGAATTATTGGTCACTGCAGAGTGCCCTGTGTGTCGCCGTTATGTCTGGTAATTGTAACTGAATTATTGGTCACTGCAGAGTGTCCGTGTGTCGCCGTTATGTCTGGTAATTGTAACTGAATTATTGGTCACTGCAGAGTGTCCTGTGTGTCGCCGTTATGTCTGGTAATTGTAACTGAATTATTGGTCACTGCAGAGTGTCCGTGTGTCGCCGTTATGTCTGGTAATTGTAACTGAATTATTGGTCACTGCAGAGTGTCCGTGTGTCGCCGTTATGTCTGGTAATTGTAACTGAATTATTGGTCACTGCAGAGTGTCTGTGTGTCGCCGTTATGTCTGGTAATTGTAACTGAATTATTGGTCACTGCAGAGTGTCCGTGTGTCGCCGTTATGTCTGGTAATTGTAACTGAATTATTGGTCACTGCAGAGTGTCCGTGTGTCGCCGTTATGTCTGGTAATTGTAACTGAATTATTGGTCACTGCAGAGTGTCCGTGTGTCGCCGGACACGCCTGTCAGTGTGCAGTGACCGGCCTCTGTGTTCACCGATACTCTCTCGCAGTTCGTGAACTTTGACATTTGTTATTGCGGTTTTCATAATCGCCCATTTGAATACCATTGTTTTGACCTTTCGTGACTGGCTCCGACGAATCGTGATGAGACCACGTGGCTGGCGAGTCAGCCCCCCCCCCCCCACTGTGCTGCTGTTGCGCAGATCACTGTCAGCGCAGTCAAGCTGTGTCTTGCTTTAAGTGATTTTTTCAATTTCAATTTTGTTTCCATTGGTCCTATTTAGTTACAATAAACATAATGATGTGCAAATTGTCTTAACTCACTGTATAACTCACTATATAACTCACTATATAACTCACTATATAACGATTATGACAAACAGTATATCTGTAGATACTTGTGCAAGATAAATATTATGTGTACAGTAATTAGTTGAATTAATTTGTGCAATAATAAAATGAGTAAATATGTAATAAACAATAAAACAATGAACAGTACCAGTGATCTTATTGTATAGTAAAACCAAGATTTATGAATTATTCTAATTAAAATATTACTCTTCTATGAATGAATGATTTGTAGAAGGATTCTTAACGCAGTTTTAATAATTTGTTTCATTAGATACTTTTCTATTTATGGGGAGTATGCTAATGCTTGTACACCCTTAGTTTATGCTGTCTATGTTCCACCTTAGTTCTAATGTTCTTGTACACCCTTTGTTCTAATTTTGTCCTATTCATCTTTTGTCATTCACTCTATTTTGTGTTATGTCACCATTTGTTCTACATGTCACCTTTGTTCATGTCATATGTGATGCCTGCCAATAAGAGTTTGTATTTTATTAAAATAACTTTTTATTTTTTATGTTTTTTGGGCTATTTTAGTGTCTATGTCACTCTATTTTGTGTCTATGTCACTCTATTTTGTGTCTATGTCACTCTATTTTGTGTCTATGTCACTATTTTGTGTCTATGTCACTCTATTTTGTGTCTATGTCACTCTATTTTGTGTCTATGTCACTCTATTTTGTGTCTATGTCACTCTATTTGTAAGTACTTGTAACAAACAGGCGCTCTTCGTGGCGGTTTTATCGGTCCCAGTTAGTTACGTATGCCAAGGCCCCACTGTGCAGATAATTTCACCTGTAGTCCCGTCGGACTGTCAGTGTTGCCAACAGCACACAAGCCGCCCCCATTCAGGCTGCCTTACAGCCATATGTATCGGTCGCAGCAGTGGCGCCTCCACGCTCAAGCGATCGCAAACAAGTCTCCTTTGTGTAACGCAACCCGCCCGGCACGTGATTTTGTATTCGGATCTTGGCGTGTTGCCGAAACTGTCGGCGGTGTGAGCGAGAGCAGAGGACAGAGACAGTCTAACTAACTAACTAACTAACTAACTAACTCCATACAGCACAGTCCTTCTTAAGAAATTAGCAGGTCGTCAGCTAGTCAAGAAATTCCCCGCGTTTTATGGAACCCGAAGGTTCATTACCGCACTCACAACAGCCCGCCACCTGTCCCTATCCTGAGCCATATCAATCCAGTCCATGCCCTCCCCACCCCATTTTTTGAAGATCCATTTTAATATTATCCTCCCATCTATGCATGGGTCTTCCAAGTGGTCTCTTTCCCTCAGGTCTCCCCACCAAAATCCGGTATACACCTCTCCCCTCACCCATACGTGCTACACGCCCTGCCCATCTCATTCTTCTTGATTTGATCACCCGAATAATATTTGGTGATCAGTACAGATCATAAAGTTCCTCGTTATGTAGTCTTCTCCACTCCCCTGTTACCTCGTCCCTCTTAGACCCAAATATCCCCCTCAGCACCCTATTCTCGAACACCCTCAGCCTATGTACCTCCCTCAGTGTGACAGACCAAGTTTCACACCCATACAAAGCTACATGCAACATTATAGACAGACTGTCATTGCAATTAAAGCAGTGTATGCAGAATAGCTGCAGTTTGTGTAGTGACAATTGTGCGAATGCGTAGCGCACATTATGCTAATATGCAATTGTGGAGCTGTGCTTAACCTCAGTGCCGCGGACAGGAGAGGGGGGCAGCCGGTACAAATTGCCGGGGCACGACTGTTGCAAATGTTTCAGTCTATCTCAGCAGTACCACTATCTGTCGACTGTTGCAAATGTTTCAGTCTATCTCAGCAGTACCACTATCTGTCGACTGTTGCAAATGTTTCAGTCTATCTCAGCAGTACCACTATCTGTCTGTCGACTGTTGCAAATGTTTCTGTCTATCACAGCAGTACCACTATCTGTCTGTCGACTGTTGCAAATGTTTCTGTCTATCACAGCAGTACCACTATCTGTCTGTCGACTGTTGCAAATGTTTCTGTCTATCACAGCAGTACCACTATCTGTCTGTCGACTGTTGCAAATGTTTCTGTCTATCACAGCAGTACCACTATCTGTCTGTCGACTGTTGCAAATGTTTCTGTCTATCACAGCAGTACCACTATCTGTCTGTCGACTGTTGCAAATGTTTCTGTCTATCTCAGCAGCACCACTATCTGTCGACTGTTGCAAATGTTTCTGTCTATCACAGCAGTACCACTATCTGTCTGTCGACTGTTGCAAATGTTTCAGTCTATCACAGCAGTACCACTATCTGTCTGTCGACTGTTGCAAATGTTTCTGTCTATCACAGCAGTACCACTATCTGTCTGTCGACTGTTGCAAATGTTTCTGTCTATCACAGCAGTACCACTATCTGTCGACTGTTGCAAATGTTTCTGTCTATCACAGCAGTACCACTATCTGTCGACTGTTGCAAATGTTTCTGTCTATCTCAGCAGTACCACTATCTGTCTGTCGACTGTTGCAAATGTTTCTGTCTATCACAGCAGTACCACTATCTGTCTGTCGACTGTTGCAAATGTTTCTGTCTATCACAGCAGCACCACTATCTGTCTGTCGACTGTTGCAAATGTTTCTGTCTATCTCAGCAGTACCACTATCTGTCTGTCGACTGTTGCAAATGTTTCTGTCTATCTCAGCAGTACCACTGTCTGTCGACTGTTGCAAATGTTTCTGTCTATCACAGCAGTACCACTATCTGTCGACTGTTGCAAATGTTTCTGTCTATCTCAGCAGTACCACTATCTGTCTGTCGACTGTTGCAAATGTTTCTGTCTATCTCAGCAGTACCACTATCTGTCTGTCGACTGTTGCAAATGTTTCTGTCTATCTCAGCAGTACCACTATCTGTCTGTCGACTGTTGCAAATGTTTCTGTCTATCTCAGCAGTACCACTATCTGTCTGTCGACTGTTGCAAATGTTTCTGTCTATCTCAGCAGTACCACTATCTGTCTGTCGACTGTTGCAAATGTTTCTGTCTATCTCAGCAGTACCACTATCTGTCGACTGTTGCAAATGTTTCAGTCTATCTCAGCAGCACCACTATCTGTCGACTGTTGCAAATGTTTCAGTCTATCTCAGCAGCACCACTATCTGTCTGTCGACTGTTGCAAATGTTTCTGTCTATCTCAGCAGTACCACTATCTGTCGACTGTTGCAAATGTTTCTGTCTATCTCAGCAGTACCACTATCTGTCGACTGTTGCAAATGTTTCTGTCTATCTCAGCAGCACCACTATCTGTCTGTCGACTGTTGCAAATGTTTCAGTCTATCTCAGCAGCACCACTATCTGTCTGTCGACTGTTGCAAATGTTTCTGTCTATCTCAGCAGTACCACTATCTGTCGACTGTTGCAAATGTTTCTGTCTATCTCAGCAGTACCACTATCTGTCGACTGTTGCAAATGTTTCAGTCTATCTCAGCAGTACCACTATCTGTCTGTCGACTGTTGCAAATGTTTCTGTCTATCACAGCAGTACCACTATCTGTCTGTCGACTGTTGCAAATGTTTCTGTCTATCACAGCAGTACCACTATCTGTCTGTCGACTGTTGCAAATGTTTCTGTCTATCACAGCAGTACCACTATCTGTCTGTCGACTGTTGCAAATGTTTCTGTCTATCACAGCAGTACCACTATCTGTCTGTCGACTGTTGCAAATGTTTCTGTCTATCACAGCAGTACCACTATCTGTCTGTCGACTGTTGCAAATGTTTCTGTCTATCTCAGCAGCACCACTATCTGTCGACTGTTGCAAATGTTTCTGTCTATCACAGCAGTACCACTATCTGTCGACTGTTGCAAATGTTTCTGTCTATCACAGCAGTACCACTATCTGTCTGTCGACTGTTGCAAATGTTTCTGTCTATCACAGCAGTACCACTATCTGTCTGTCGACTGTTGCAAATGTTTCTGTCTATCACAGCAGTACCACTATCTGTCTGTCGACTGTTGCAAATGTTTCAGTCTATCACAGCAGTACCACTATCTGTCTGTCGACTGTTGCAAATGTTTCTGTCTATCACAGCAGTACCACTATCTGTCTGTCGACTGTTGCAAATGTTTCTGTCTATCACAGCAGTACCACTATCTGTCGACTGTTGCAAATGTTTCTGTCTATCACAGCAGTACCACTATCTGTCGACTGTTGCAAATGTTTCTGTCTATCTCAGCAGTACCACTATCTGTCTGTCGACTGTTGCAAATGTTTCTGTCTATCACAGCAGTACCACTATCTGTCTGTCGACTGTTGCAAATGTTTCTGTCTATCACAGCAGCACCACTATCTGTCTGTCGACTGTTGCAAATGTTTCTGTCTATCTCAGCAGTACCACTATCTGTCTGTCGACTGTTGCAAATGTTTCTGTCTATCTCAGCAGTACCACTGTCTGTCGACTGTTGCAAATGTTTCTGTCTATCACAGCAGTACCACTATCTGTCGACTGTTGCAAATGTTTCTGTCTATCTCAGCAGTACCACTATCTGTCTGTCGACTGTTGCAAATGTTTCTGTCTATCTCAGCAGTACCACTATCTGTCTGTCGACTGTTGCAAATGTTTCTGTCTATCTCAGCAGTACCACTATCTGTCTGTCGACTGTTGCAAATGTTTCTGTCTATCTCAGCAGTACCACTATCTGTCTGTCGACTGTTGCAAATGTTTCTGTCTATCTCAGCAGTACCACTATCTGTCTGTCGACTGTTGCAAATGTTTCTGTCTATCTCAGCAGTACCACTATCTGTCGACTGTTGCAAATGTTTCAGTCTATCTCAGCAGCACCACTATCTGTCGACTGTTGCAAATGTTTCAGTCTATCTCAGCAGCACCACTATCTGTCTGTCGACTGTTGCAAATGTTTCTGTCTATCTCAGCAGTACCACTATCTGTCGACTGTTGCAAATGTTTCTGTCTATCTCAGCAGTACCACTGTCTGTCGACTGTTGCAAATGTTTCTGTCTATCTCAGCAGTACCACTATCTATCTGTCGACTGTTGCAAATGTTTCTGTCTATCTCAGCAGTACCACTATCTGTCTGTCGACTGTTGCAAATGTTTCTGTCTATCTCAGCAGTACCCACTAGTCTGTCGACTGTTGCAAATGTTTCTGTCTATCTCAGCAGTACCACTATACTGTCGACTGTTGCAAATGTTTCTGTCTGTCTCAGCAGTACCACTATCTGTCGACTGTTGCAAATGTTTCGTCTATCTCAGCAGTACCACTATCTGTCGACTGTTGCAAATGTTTCTGTCTTCTCAGCAGCTACCACTATCTGTCGACTGTTGCAAATGTTTCTGTCTGTCTCAGCAGTACCACTGCTGTCTGTCGACTGTTGCAAATGTTTCTGTCTATCTCAGCAGTACCACTATCTCTGTCGACTGTTGCAAATGTTTCGTCTATCTCAGCAGTACCACTGTCTGTCGACTGTTGCAAATGTTTCTGTCTTCTCAACAGTACCACTATCTGTCGACTGTTGCAAATGTTTCTGTCTATCTCAGCAGTACCACTATCTGTCGACTGTTGCAAATGTTTCTGTCTATCTCAGCAGTACCACTATCTGTCGACTGTTGCAAATGTTTCAGTCTATCTCAGCAGTACCACTATCTGTCGACTGTTGCAAATGTTTCAGTCTATCTCAGCAGTACCACTATCTGTCGACTGTTGCAAATGTTTCAGTCTATCTCAGCAGTACCACTATCTGTCGACTGTTGCAAATGTTTCGTCTATCTCAGCAGCACCACTATCTGTCGACTGTTGCAAATGTTTCTGTCTGTCTCAGCAGACCACATATCTGTCGACTGTTGCAAATGTTTCTGTCTATCTCAGCAGTACCACTATCTGTCGACTGTTGCAAATGTTTCTGTCTATCTCAGCAGTACCATTATCTGTCGGACTGTTGCAAATGTTTCTGTCTGTCTCAGCAGACCACTATCTGTCGACTGTTGCAAATGTTTCTGTCTGTCTCAGCAGTACCACTATCTGTCGACCGTACACCTTTACCCTTTCAGACCGAGCCCAAGTCACTCTGCAACTGACAGTTTTGCGATTTAATATAGATTTTTGACCGGTACGCCCTTGTCCCCCGGGGGGGGGGGAGGGGGCCGAAAAATTTTTTTATTGCGCCTCGAACTCGCTGTCGACGGCCCTGTTGACCCTGGATATGAAGGGACTACGTATTTCGAAACGTCCGGAAGTACTCGCCCAGTGGTACAGCGTTACATACCAGAAAACGACGTTTCAACAGTACCGCTGTGAACCTCAAATCGTGCACTCCTTGTGTAGTTAGTTGGCTCCTTTGTTAGAGAGTTAATTTGCAGACGTTTCGGCTGACATATTAAAACTGCAAATGAAATTTTGATTAAGTGAAACAGAAATGAGATTTCTGGTTTTCACTGGGCTATAAATTGGTGTTTGTGTTCGTTTGTCAAGTGTATCGCCTTCTGCGCTTAAGATATAAGCAGTGTGTCTCTTCGAAACGTCCGAGGCTTCACGTGTCACAAACCACAAGACATACTGACTGTGAGTGTGAGTGCACATCGTCACGGAAACCTCAAACCTTACAAAACTCTGTCTTGTCTGTCTGTCTGCCACAATATTGCACTGAAAGCCACGAAGAGTTTGGAAGACTTGCAGACAGACAGACAGACGATGACTTCGAGTCCAGAGATTGAAGGGATTTTTTAAAACACTTCGTGCTGAATGATCAGCCCAGCTGCCTGTAGTCAAACTTCACCGTCGTTTAACAAGCCGCCACTGATCAGATAGCATGACCGTGTAACGAGCCGCCACTGCTTCACTGGGTGCGTGTTGTAACGACAGTTACAGTTACTATCTTTTGGAATACGACACCGTATGCTGTGATAGTCACCGACGTTTCGGAGAAACTTACTGCTCCCATGTTCACGGTGAAACTAAACGTTGATACATAGGTACTAAACTACACGGCGTCAGGGGCCAGTAATCTCCATAGTCATTTGCAAGGTAACTCCCAAACGTCACGAAGTCACCGCGTGTCAGCAGGCCTGCTGTCCTGTAAGAAGCTCTATGTTCCAAGGACGTTTCGTTCATTCGGAAGCCGAGCGGGCTCAAGTGACGCGCTGTGTGCCCGAAGTTTCGGGGCACCCTGTAGGAATCAAAGTATTTTCTGTGCACGTAAAGCGCTTTTATTGTTACTGCTAACGTTATTGTATGGGCTGCTCGCAAGGGTCAATTTGCTACATGTTCCGACAGAATAATGAACCTTAACGTTTCGTTCCGGAAGAGATTTCTCTTGGCAGCCGAACGACTCATTGTTGGGCGTGTCCGTGCTCACCGTCTCATCGGCTTTGTGTTCCGGGCCGTCCTGCGGATAATGCCTGGTTAATGAGTTTAAAGTCTGCGGTCGGCGGGGCAGCGGTGTGACGAATGTACAGGGGGTGGGCTGGGACTTTGGGGTGTGATCTGCAGTTTATGTGGACTTACGAATGACAGCTGGGGGTCTGAATATGGGACTTACGAATGACAGCTGGGGTCTGAATTGGGACTTACGAATGACAGCTGGGGGTCTGAATATGGGACTTACGAATGACAGCTGGGGGTCTGAATATGGGACTTACGAATGACAGCTGGGGGTCTGAATTGGGACTTACGAATGACAGCTGGGGGTCTGAATATGGGACTTACGAATGACAGCTGGGGGTCTGAATTGGGACTTACGAATACAGCTGGGGTCTGAATATGGGACTTACGAATGACAGCTGGGGGTCGAATATGGGACTTACGAATGACAGCTGGGGTCTGAATATGGGACTTACGAATGACAGCTGGGGGTCTGAATATGGGACTTACGAATGACAGCTGGGGTCTGAATATGGGGACTTACGAATGACACTGGGGGTCTGAATATGGGACTTACCGAATGACAGCTGGGGCTGAATAATGGGACTTACGAATGACAGCTGAGGGGTCTGAATATGTGGTACTTACGAAGGACTGGAAACGTCTGAATACCTGTAGGGACTTAGTCTGTAATGACAGCTGGTCAATATGGGACTTACGAATGACAGCTGGGGGTCCTGAATATGGGACTTAGGAATGAAGCTGTGGTCTGAATATTGGACTGTACGTAATAGCAGCTGAGGGGTCACTGAATATTGGACTTACGAATGACAGCTAGTCTGAAGTTATGGGACTTACGAATCATGTGAGCTGGTGCCGGTCAGAATGGTACTTAGATGCACGGGGTCTGCATATGGGACTACGAATGGAAGCTGGGGGTCTGATGGGACTTACGAATGACAGCTGGGGGTCTGAATATGGGACTTACGAATGACAGTGGGTCTGAATATGGGACTTACGAATGACAGCTGGGGGTCTGAATATGGGACTTACGAATGACAGCTGGGGGTCTGAATATGGGACTTACGAATGACAGCTGGGGGTCTGAATATGGGACTTACGAATGACAGCTGGGGTCTGAATATGGGACTTACGAATGACAGCTGGGGGTCTGAATATGGGACTTACGAATGACAGCTGGGGGTCTGAATATGGGACTTACGAATGACAGCTGGGGGTCTGAATATGGGACTTACGAATGACAGCTGGGGGTCTGAATATGGGACTTACGAATGACAGCTGGGGGTCTGAATATGGGACTTACGAATGACAGCTGGGGTCTGAATATGGGACTTACGAATGACAGCTGGGGTCTGAATATGGGACTTACGAATGACAGCTGGGGTCTGAATATGGGACTTACGAATGACAGCTGGGGGTCTGAATATGGGACTTACGAATGACAGCTGAGGGTCTAAATTTATGGGACTTACGAATGACAGCTGGGGGTCTGAATATGGGACTTACGAATGACAGCTGGGGTCTGAATATGGGACTTACGAATGACAGCTGGGGTCTGAATATGGGACTTACGAATGACAGCTGGGGTCTGAATATGGGACTTACGAATGACAGCTGGGGGTCTGAATATGGGACTTACGAATGACAGCTGAGGGTCTGAATATGGGACTTAGAATGACAGCTGGGGTCTGAATATGGGACTTACGAATGACAGCTGGGGTCTGAATATGGGACTTAGAATGACAGCTGGGGTCTGAATATGGGACTTACGAATGACAGCTGGGGTCTGAATAGGGACTTACGAATGACAGCTGGGGTCTGAATATGGGACTTAGGAATGACAGCTGGGGGTCTGAATATGGGACTTACGAATGACAGCTGGGGGTCTGAAATATGGGACTTACGAATGACAGCTGAGGGTCTGAATATGGGACTTACGAATGACAGCTGGGGGTCTGAATATGGGACTTACGAATGACAGCTGGGGTCTGAATATGGACTTACGAATGACAGCTGGGGTCTGAATATGGGACTTACGAATGACAGCTGGGGGTCTGAATATGGGACTTACGAATGAAGCTGAGGGGTCTGAATATGGGACTTACGAATGACAGCTGGGGTCTGAATATGGGACTTACGAATGACAGCTGGGGTCTGAATATGGGACTTACGAATGACAGCTGAGGGTCTGAATATGGGACTTACGAATGACAGCTGGGGTCTGAATATGGGACTTACGAATGACAGCTGGGGTCTGAATATGGGACTTACGAATGACAGCTGGGGTCTGAATATGGACTTACGAATGACAGCTGGGGGTCTGAATAATGGGACTTACGAATGACAGCTGGGGGTCTGAATATGGGACTTACGAATGACAGCTGGGGGTCTGAAATTGGACTTACGAATGACAGCTGGGGGTCTGAATATGGTGGACTTAGAATGACAGCTGGGGGTCTGAATATGGGACTTAGGAATGACAGCTGGGGTCTGAATATGGGACTTAGAATGACAGCTGGGGTCTGAATATGGGACTTACGAATGACAGCTGGGGGTCTGAATATGGGACTTACGAATGACAGCTGGGGGTCTGAATGTGGACTTACGAATGACAGCTGGGGGTCTGAATATTGGACTTACGAATGACAGCTGGGGGTCTGAATATGGGACTTACGAATGACAGCTGGGGGTCTGAATATTGGACTTACGAATGACAGCTGGGGGTCTGAATATGGGACTTAGGAATGACAGCTGGGGGTCTGAATATGGGACTTAGGAATGAATGGGGTCTAATATGGACTAGGATGACAGCTGGGGTCTGAATATGGGACTTACGAATGACAGCTGGGGTCTGAATATGGACTTACGAATGACAGCTGGGGGTCTGAATATGGGACTTAGGAATGACAGCTGGGGGTCTGAATATGGGACTTAGAATGACAGCTGGGGGTCTGAATATGGGACTTAGGAATGACAGCTGGGGTCTGAATATGGGACTTACGAATGACAGCTGGGGTCTGAATATTGGACTTACGAATGACAGCTGGGGGTCTGAATATGGGACTTAGGAATGACAGCTGGGGGTCTGAATATGGGACTTAGGAATGACAGCTGGGGTCTGAATATGGGACTTACGAATGACAGCTGGGGGTCTGAATATTGGACTTACGAATGACAGCTGGGGGTCTGAATGTGGGACTTACGAATGACAGCTGGGGTCTGAATATTGGACTTACCGAATGACAGCTGGGGGTCTGAATATGGGACTTACGAATGACAGCTGGGGGTCTGAATATGGACTTACGAATGACAGCTGGGGGTCTGAATATTGGGACTTAGGAATGACAGCTGGGGGTCTGAATATGGGACTTAGGAATGACAGCTGGGGGTCTGAATATGGACTTAGGAATGGCAGCTGGGGTCTGAATATGGACTTACGAAAGGCAGCTGGGGGTCTGAATATGGGACTTACGAATGACAGCTGGGGGTCTGAATGTGGGACTTACGAAGGGCAGCTGGGGGTCTGAATGTGGGACTTAGGAATGACAGCTGGGGGTCGAATATGGGACTTAGGAATGACAGCTGGGGTCTGAATATGGGACTTAGGAATGACAGCTGGGGGTCTAAATATGGGACTTACGAATGACAGCTGGGGTCTGAATATGGGACTTACGAATGACAGCTGGGGGTCTGAATATGGGACTTACGAATGACAGCTGAGGGTCTGAATATGGGACTTACGAATGACAGCTGGGGGTCTGAATTGGGACTTACGAATGGCAGCTGGGGGTATGAATATGGGACTTACGAAAGCAGCTGGGGTCTGAATATGGACAAAGAATGTGCGAGACGAGACGTAACGAGAAATTTGTGCGCAAAAGTTGTTGCAAAGTTATTATTAGCGAAGATGAGCCAGTTTTTAGAAGACAAACATGTACCGACGCTCGCAAACGCTCCGTCATGTCCAGATCTTGTCCCTGGCTAGTCGCTTCTTGTCCCAGAATTGAAAAATGGTGTGAAAGGAACTCATTGTGTGAAGGAATTCATTAAGTTTGAAACATCCAGAAACAAGGCATGATAGAGTTACTTAGTGCATTCGCACAAAACGACGTCATTGGATGCGTCGAGGAAAGGACGGCTCGTGTCGAGCGGAGTGTAGCTGCACCTTGCGATGGAAATTACTTCAGAGACGATAACAGTAGATACAGTAGTTTATTACAGTGATGTTCGAAACTGGTCTCGTTATTTAATAGCCACATCTCCTACTATTGCATCGCAGTGACACGAAATCCCTTTCCCTTACCAAGAATCGAAGGCCGGCTGTGCAGCTTATTTTAAGTTATTATTATAATTATTATTAGTCACGTGACCGTTGTACTACGAGCTGCAGCAAATGTATGCGTTCCTCCACGGCTCCCTTCATCACTCGTCTCTGCATTCTTACACCGGCGCACGCACTAATTTCATCTGTCGAAGTGCTGCCATCTGGTTGTGCTGTGTTGTGTCGTGTGGTCGACTGTTTCTTCGGCCTCAGTACTCGAGACAGAACGTAATCTGAACCCGGTAACCATGGCAGTCGGAGTGTGACTCACTCACATACCGGCGTTGTGATATAGATGTATATTATTATTATTATTATTATTGGCAATGTTTTGTTCCGCTTCGCGGTACCACTTTATTTTTCTGCTCGTGGCCCCCCCTTGAGCATGATTTATCTGTGTGCCCCTCACCGTTCTTGTCGCTGTTACTTATGAAAACAAGTTAATGTATTTCCACGTTGTTTATTTATATACTAGAATATATTAATATTACTTTTATTCACAATAATGTATTGTTTTAACATTTGTGTAGGTGTAACACAGTTTTTGTTGTGAAGGGCCCCGCAGCTGATGCTACAGACGCACCGCAGCCTTAAGGTTTATTGTGCAACCATGTAATGAAGATGATTAGTTGTTATCGTTTTTCCGTGTAATGGAGCACTGGTGGAATGAAATTGACAGGGGAAACCCTGTCCCAGTGCCACTTTGTCCACCACAAATCCCACATTGACTGACCCGGGATCGAACCCGGGCCTCCGCGGTGAGAGGCCGGCGACTAACCGCCTGAGCTATGGCACGGCCTAACACACTGTTTACTTATACAAGTAATTCAGCATTAAATTTGAAATATTTTATTCAGGTAGTGAAGTTTCGGTGGTGGCCCACTCATAACTTACTGTGCCGCCGTGGATAACCGCAGGCGCTGTGCGGCAACTTGTCCGGCACTGCTGCTGTGGCGTGAAGTGCCGAACAGGCGTCAGTGCGAATGAGAACTGTCAGAGAGCTGTTGTGCTGAGTTGGTGCTGGGTGTTGTGTGCTAGAAGGGTTGTTGTGTGCTAGAAGGTGTGTTGTGTGCTAGAAGGTGTTTGTGTGCTAGAAGGTGTGTTGTGTGCTAGAAGGTGTTGTGTGCTAGAAGGTGTGTGGCTAAAGGTTTGTGTGCTAGAAGGTGTGTTGTGTGCTAGAAGGGTGTGTTGTGTGCTAGAAGGGTGTTGTGTGCTAGAAGGGTGTGTTGTGTGCTAGAAGGGTGTGTTGTGTGCTAGAAGGGTGTGTTGTGTGCTAGAAGGGTGTTGTGTGCTAGAAGGGTGTGTTGTGTGCTAGAAGGGTGTGTTGTGTGCTAGAAGGTGGTTGTGTGCTAGAAGGGTGTGTTGTGTGCTAGAAGTGAGTTGGTGCTAGAAGGGTGGTTGTGTGCTAGAAGGTGTGTTGTGTGCTAAAGGGTGTTGTTGCTAGAAGGTGTGTGTGTGCTAGAAGGGTGTGTTGTGTGCTAGAAGGGTGTGTTGTGTGCTAGAAGGGGGGTTGTGTGCTAGAAGGTGTTTGTGTGCTAGAAGGGTGTGTTGTGTGCTAGAAGGTGTGTTGTGTGCTAGAAGGTGTGTTGTGTGCTAGAAGGGTGTGTTGTGTGCTAGAAGGTGTGTTGTGTGCTAGAAGGTGTGTTGTGTGCTAGAAGGTGTGTTGTGTGCTAGAAGGGTTTGTGTGTGTGCTAGAAGGGGTGTGTGTGCTAGAAGGGTGTTGTGTGCTAGAAGGGTGTGTTGTGTGCTAGAAGGTGTGTTGTGTGCTAGAAGGGGTGTTGTGTGCTAGAAGGGTGTGTTGTGTGCTAGAAGGGTGTGTTGTGTGCTAGAAGGTGTGTTGTGTGCTAGAAGGTGTGTTGTGTGCTAGAAGGGTGTGTTGTGTGCTAGAAGGGTGTGTTGTGTGCTAGAAGGGTGTGTTGTGTGCTAGAAGGGGTGTTGTGTGCTAGAAGGGTGTGTTGTGTGCTAGAAGTGGTGTTGTGTGCTAGAAGGGTGTGTTGTGTGCTAGAAGGGTGTGTTGTGTGTGCTAGAAGGGGTGTGTTTGTGTGCTAGAAGTGGTGTGTTGTGTGCTAGAAGGGTGTGTTGGTGCTAGAAGGGTGTGTTGTGTGCTAGAAGGGTGTGTTGTGTGCTAGAAGGGTGTGTTGTGTGCTAGAAGGGTGTGTTGTGTGCTAGAAGGGTGTGTTGTGTGCTAGAAGGGTGTGTTGTGTGCTAGAAGGGGTGTGTGTGCTAGAAGGGTGTTTGATGTGCTAGAAGGGTGTGTATGTGTGCTAGAAGGGTGTGTGTGTGCTAGAAGGGTGTGTTGTGTGCTAGAAGGGTGTGTTGTGTGCTAGAAGGGTGTGTTGTGTGCTAGAAGGTGTGTTGTGTGCTAGAAGTGTGTTGTGTGCTAGAAGGTGGTTGTGTGCTAGAATGGTGTGTGTGTGCTAGAAGGTGTGTGTTGTGCTAGAAGGTGTGTTGTGTGCTAGAAGGGTTGTTTGTGTGCTAGAAGGTGTGTTGTGTGCTAGAAGGGTGTGTTGTGTGCTAGAAGTGTTTGTGTGTGCTAGAAGTGTGTGTTGTGTGCTAGAAGTGTGTGTTGTGTGCTAGAAGGGTGTGTTGTGTGCTAGAAGGGTGTGTTGAGTGTGTGCTAGAAGGGTGTGTTGTGTGCTAGAAGGGTGTGTTGTGTGCTAGAAGGGTGTGTTGTGTGCTAGAAGGGCCACATCTGTTTATTCTCTGCCACGCAGTCCGCAAATGAAATTATTTTCTTTATTTCGCAAGACCAATTGAAGAGATGTAAAAGGGGGAAGGGGTGGCGTGGCGACATTTGGCACCAGCTTCCGGAAACTTTGTTGCTCGTACGACGGTTGTGCTGTAATGAGTCGCACGAAGGCCGTCGACAAATGTAGGAGAAATTAAAGTTTGTTGCAGCTGTGCGGTTGGTTGGTCAACTGCAGACCTGTGAACAGCCAACAGCTAGGAGCTGATCTGGGCGTCAGCGACATGTGTCGCATGTGACACTGTTGCATTCAGAGCTATGAAAGATTTTTGGTAGTACTGCCATATTAGCTATGTATAAGGGTAGTACTGCCATATTAGCTATGTATAAGGTAGTACTGCCATATTAGCTATGTATAAAGGTATACTGCCATAAGCGTAAGGTAGTACGCCATATTAGCTATGTATAAAGGTAGTATGCCATATTAGCTATGTATAAAGGTAGTACTGCCATATTAGCTATGTATAAAGGTAGTACTGCCATATTAGCTATGTATAAAGTTAGTACTGCCATATTAGCTATGTATAAAGGTAGTACTGCCATATTAGCTATGTATAAAGGTAGTACTGCCATATTAGCTATGTATAAAGGTAGTACTGCCATATTAGCTATGTATAAAGGTAGTACTGCCATATTAGCTATGTATAAAGGTAGTACTGCCATATTAGCTATGTATAAAGGTAGTGCTGCCATATTAGCTATGTATAAAGGTAGTACTGCCATATTAGCTATGTATAAAGGTAGTACTGCCATATTAGCTATGTATAAAGTTAGTACTGCCATATTAGCTATGTATAAAGGTAGTACTGCCATATTAGCTATGTATAAAGGTAGTACTGCCATATTAGCTATGTATAAAAGGTAGTACTGCCATATTAGCTATTATAAAAGGTAGTACTGCCATATTAGCTATATATAAAGGTAGTACTGCCATATTAGCTATGTATAAAGGTAGTACTGCATATACTATTATAAAGTCAGTACTGCCATAGCTATGTATAAAGGTAGTGCTGCCATATTAGCTATGTAAAAGGTAGTACTGCCATATTAGCTATGTATAAAGGTAGTACTGCCATATTAGCTATGTATAAAGGTAGTAGTGCCATATTAGCTATGCATAAAGGTAGTAGTGCCATATTAGCTATGTATAAAGGTAGTACTGCCATATTAGCTATGTATAAAAGTAGTACTGCCATTTAGCTATATATAAGGTAGTACTGCCATATTAGCTATATATAAAGGTAGTACTGCCATATTAGCTATGCATAAAGGTAGTACTGCCATATTAGCTATGTATAAAGGTAGTACTGCCATACGAGCTATGTAAAAAGTAGTACTGCCATATTAGCTATGTATAAAGGTAGTACTGCCATTTAGCTATGTATAAAGGTAGTACTGCCATATTAGCTATGTATAAAGGTAGTAGTGCCATATTAGCTATGTATAAAGGTAGTACTGCCATATTAGCTATGTATAAAGGTAGTACTGCCATATTAGCTATGCATAAAGGTAGTAGTGTCATATTAGCTATGTATAAAGGTAGTACTGCCATATTAGCTATGTATAAAGGTAGTACTGCCATATTAGCTATATATAAAGGTAAAATTTGAAGTCCCTGTGATGACCATTAGGACATGCAGAGGGTGCAGAGGTATAACTCCACTCATTCTTAACCTCAGGACTAGATCGAGGTGAGTGATCAGCTTTATACTCCGCCGCATTATCGCCGATAACCATTGAATAGTAAGCTGGTTGGCCCAAAATTCCGGTTTGGAAGAAAATATGTCTTGCCTCTCTTTAGCCTCTGCAGGAACTTGAGGCCAGATCGTGCAGTCACTGTACCAACTGAGCTATCCCGGCTCGTCTGCTGTATTGCAGTTCTTGTGATATTACATGTGTGTTCGTGTGTTGCATGTTGCAGTAGGTGGCAGCAGGAGTGCTCTGTATCACTTTAATCACGGGTCTTTAGCAGCTACGTAGGACGTGACGTGACAGTTTGCAGAAGGAAGTCGTTGCTCGTTACCATGACGACGGCAAATAAATGCAATAAACAGCGGCCTGTCACAGTGATTAATGTGTTGGATCGAAATTTGATCGGCTGATGTCTTCGTCGTGGCGTCCTACACAGCTCTGCTACGTCATAACGTTAACTGAATTGTATATAAAGACTCGTATAGCAATTGACTGAACATATGGATGTGAAATAGTGTAGTTTGTGACCCCCTGAAGATAGTCTATAAGTAGACCGAAACATATGTAGGGGAATTTAGGGAAATTTAATACAATATAAAATAGTTTTAAGTGATGGTGCATTTAGTTGGTTGTTAAGTATTGAGTGACAATGCACGGTGAATGTAATATAACATCTTGTGTGTGTGAGCTGCAGGAACACACCTGGCGACAGAGCGTTTCTTTGGGCTGCTGAAGCGACACTTGGCAGATCGCCCATTGCACAGTAATGAGGAAGTGGAAATGGCTGCTCGTGAATGGTTGCAAATGCAAGAAGCCGATTTGTACCGCGACGAAATCTTTTTTTTAAATTATTTATTGATGATTACAATTTACAATTACAATTGTTCCGATAACCAATTTAAGTAAAATGAGTACATGGACCGAAAGTTATAAATAGGGGAAAATAAAAATAATATTAGTGAAAAAGACTAAAAACACTATGCCTGATGGCGAGCTGGACAAGATTGGACAAATTCGGTGCTGTGCTGAGGGATTGTGCTTAGAACACTGACAGTGACACTTAGGTGCAGTAATGTAGTGTTGTGCTGAGAACACTGACAGTGACACTTAGTGCAGTATTGTAGTGTTGTGCTGAGAACACTGACAGTGACACTTAGTGCAGTACACGAGCTGCCTTTAGCGTTGCAATGGCTTGTGGCTTGTTGAACATGCATTGTAGCGTGTTCTGCTGTCATTACGTTCGTATCTGCAGGCACTGTTGATGGTTCTGACAGAGATAGAAGACGTTAGGTGGTGCTCGCGCTGTGCTTCCTCTCCCCCCCCCCCCCCACAACAAGTAGGCTGCCCCGCAATGTTCCGTATTGTCTGGCTTTCGCCTGTCGCTACTACACACGTCGAACTGCCCTGCGACCTGGCCAGCACCTGCTGACCTCCCACAAACCCGATGTCTTCATCACAAGCTTCGTCATGCTCTAATGGCGGTGACAGTAAAGATTGTGACGCCGTATATTCTGGTAAAAAATATACCGACGTTTCGGAGGTATGTGGAGACTTCCTAGAAACGCACAGTGCCCCCCTGTACGGTCTCCGCGCGAGATGCAGCCCGCAGCACTTGTCGGTTCTTCCCGTTACCATGACAACAGCGGTAACTTAATTACCATGTGTCTGTGAACAGTATAGGCGCATGCGCAGTGTCGTATCGAGTGCTGCGACGGCCCTGACACTTATGTGTCGTGACAATCAGTGTAGCACAGCGGCAGTCCTCAAACTGTCTCTTCTGATCTCGCCATGATTATTTTACTCATTAGCAGCTAACAGCAGCTTTGGATTTAACGAAGATATTCCAGCACAAGACACTGCTGGGATATTGCGCTGCGTCGAGAGTAATGCTTTGTCCCGAAACGTCGGTAAAGGATTACCACTCGATGCTGCGTAATATCCCAGAAGAGTGCAGATCTCATCAACATCGCGGTGGAAGCCTGAAGTCACGGATAAGACACGCGATGTACGTATAGCGTAACATTAATGCGCGTTCGCGTAACCATTGTTTCCGTGAAAAGGCAATATTCTGAGTGTGTGTCTGTAGCCTTAGTTATCCAGCATGCTGTGCGCATGCGCCGTATTATATTCTCATATGTGGCCTGTCTGGTTGTACCATATTTTTCCACATTATCTCATAAACGGCACGATTTTCGGAAAAAAGTTATTGAACATAAAATGTGTGTTTTGGTTTTGTGTACAACTTTTGTGTGAAACATTTCTCGTTCTAAGAAGAATTCAGCGAGATATTACCATAAATGTACGTAGGTCTTCTTGTAAAGTACCGTTATTGTTGTCAGATTTTAAAGAAACTTGAAGTTTCTTGACAGATTTTCGAAATATACTCAAATATCAGATTTCATGAAAATCCGTCCAGTGGGAGCCGAGTTGTTGCATACAGACGGACGGACAGACGTGAAGTTAATAGTTGCTTTTCGCATTTTTGCGAAGGCGCCTGAAACTGCAGCAAACGGTGACGGAGTGTAACACCGTGCAGTCTGGCAGACAGCTGCCAGACTGCACGGTGTTACACAGTCACTGCCATAAGATCGTCTCACCCCAGAGCGATCTACAGGATGTTTAGAAATTAAGGCATCACATCACAGTTCGGACTGAACGGCAGTTCAGGTTTTATCTTCAGGTTACGGTAGGAAGAGGAAACAAGAAAGGCGTACAGAATTGTAATGAAACTTAACTTGAGTGGTAAACACTGCCGGCGCTTGTCCCTGTGATTGATTAAGCATTACGTCATGAAATCTTATGCAAGAGTGGAGGATAGCCCAATGTATTCTGACCTCGGCGTGGTTAGCTTCGCGTCCCGACAGATTTACCCCGGTACTCATTGGATGGGAGGTTGGGTGAGCCCCAGAGCCAGTGTGGACACAGTTGACACAAGTAACATTTCTCTCTCTGCCACAAATCGAACCTCGGCCCAGCGCATAGCAAGTCACGTTAGTGACTGAGCTACCCTGACTCGTAAAGGGGCTCAGAGGATGCTGTGCAAGTTGGGGAAGGGTTAATTTAGTTAATGATGTCGACTTTTGTTGTGATGTTTATGTACATGCTGGCAACATAACCAGTTGATTTCTAGTGCTGTCACAAGCACACGTTGGCCCAAGTGTCAGTGCGCGGTTGACACAGGTTGTCTCCAGGCGCATGAGGGACATGTTTATGTAATGTGTGGTCTTTTGGGTGATTACACGGCGTCGTGGGTAAATAATTACCTCACGACGCCGTGTAATCGCGGTAAATAATTACCTCACGACGCCGTGTAATCGCGGTAAATAATTACCTCACGACGCCGTGTAATCGCGGTAAATAATTACCTCACGACGCCGTGTAATCGCGGTAAATAATTACCTCACGACGCCGTGTAATCGCGGTAAATAATTACCTCACGACGCCGTGTAATCGCGGTAAATAATTACCTCACGACGCCGTGTAATCGCGGTAAATAATTACCTCACGACGCCGTGTAATCGCGGTAAATAATTACCTCACGACGCCGTGTAATCGCGGTAAATAATTACCTCACGACGCCGTGTAATCACGGTAAATAATTACCTCACGACGCCGTGTAATCACCCAAAAGACCACAGATTACATGTTTTTTTTTATTTTTGCAAATCCCTATGTTGCAACTTCGGCAATTTGCCACACGTTGCCACACGTTGCCAGTAGTGGCCACGACAGAGCAGTCTAGCGCGGTAGCCTAAAGTTGCCGTCTGGTTCGGACGGACACGCAAGTAGCTGCACTCTGCAGGTACTGTATTTGTTACAAAACGCATCGGTTAAAATGAAGGTATACAGGGTGATTCTTAAAAGCACACAATAACTATTCCTGAGGTCAAGCCAGTGTAAGGTGTCATGAAAAGGTTGAATGAACAAGATTTTCTGTTGGATCTTAGCGACGCCTTTCGAATTGCGTGTCAGGCTGTATAATACAGGAGTGTTAAGAAAGTTTTTTTTTTTGGAAAACCTGATGGGAGAAGGAGAAGAGGTAGACCCAGGAAAAGATGGTTAGATGACTTAGAGGAGGACCTCAGAAAGCTAGGAGTTAAAGGATGGAGAAGGAAGGCTGAGGACCGAGAGGAATGGAG
Organism: Reticulitermes speratus; assembly: GCA_021186555.1. Classification (NCBI taxonomy): domain Eukaryota; kingdom Metazoa; phylum Arthropoda; class Insecta; order Blattodea; family Rhinotermitidae; genus Reticulitermes; species Reticulitermes speratus. The sequence continues at coordinate 262,575 of JAJKFL010000012.1, read as the reverse complement.
GCATGTGGTCAAGCAGGCCGAGGCCCTACATGGGCTGTAGCGCCGACCAGAAGAAGAAGGCTGTATAATACAGGGTGTCTCTTTATCATGTTTCTAAGCTCGACATCTGTCACGAGATGCAGGCTTTAGGTTTGATCAAGCTGTCGTGTTCAGGAACGTTTTGAAAGAGACACCATGTAGGGTGATAACGAATCATTAATTGGTAAAAAATGGTGAATGTGATAATTGCTGTCAGATTGGGTCCACAGAGGAGCTGTAAGTGTGCCAGGATGTGCTGCGGAGAGTGTGCGACGGAACTGTAAGTGTGCCAGGATGTGCTGCGGAGAATGTGCGACGGAACTGTAAGTGTGCCAGGATGTGCTGCGGAGAGTGTGCGACGGAACTGTAAGTGTGCCAGGATGTGCTGCGGAGAATGTGCGACGGAACTGTAAGTGTGCCAAGATGTGCTGCGGAGAGTGTGCGACGGAACTGTAAGTGTGCCAGGATATGCTGCGGAGAGTGTGCGACGGAACTGTAAGTGTGCCATGATATGCTGCGGAGAGTGTGCGACGGAACTGTAAGTGTGCCAGGATGTGCTGCGGAGAGTGTGCGACGGAACTGTAAGTGTGCCAGGATGTGCTGCGGAGAGTGTGCGACGGAACTGTAAGTGTGCCAGGATATGCTGCGGAGAGTGTGCGACGGAACTGTAAGTGTGCCAGGATGTGCTGCGGAGAGTGTGCGACGGAACTGTAAGTGTGCCAGGATGTGCTGCGGAGAATGTGCGACGGAACTGTAAGTGTGCCAAGATGTGCTGCGGAGAGTGTGCGACGGAACTGTAAGTGTGCCAGGATATGCTGCGGAGAGTGTGCGACGGAACTGTAAGTGTGCCAGGATGTGCTGCGGAGAGTGTGCGACGGAACTGTAAGTGTGCCAAGATGTGCTGCGGAGAGTGTGCGACGGAACTGTAAGTGTGCCAGGATGTGCTGCGGAGAGTGTGCGACGGAACTGTAAGTGTGCCAGGATGTGCTGCGGAGAGTGTGCGACGGAACTGTAAGTGTGCCAGGATGTGCTGCGGAGAGTGTGCGACGGAACTGTAAGTGTGCCAGGATGTGCTGCGGAGAGTGTGCGACGGAACTGTAAGTGTGCCATGATATGCTGCGGAGAGTGTGCGACGGAACTGTCTGTAGCTGCGACGTGAGCAAACTTGGACATTGACAGATTGTTTTGCAGTAAATTGGGTTCTTGTGTGCATTGCTTTATTGCTGCTTGTCCGATCGTCACGCTGCTAGCGTAGAAATTATGAACTCACACATATGCGGAGAAGCAACTTGAATATTGGGACTGTCTGGCAGTAACACGAGGTTTCGACGTGTTAAAAGGTCCTGCGCTACAGACTGACAGCATAACACCAGATGCACATATACTGCGAGTGACTTAGACGCCTAAAGGTTTTGAATGCAAACCACAGACTGTAAATAATGTGATGGAACAGAGGACGGATATTACTGCAGGCCGTGTATATAAGGCGTGCTAGCCTCTACGTTGTGTGCCAAGCAAGCACTGTATGGTTCGTTAGGCGGTAGCACTTCTAGCAGGGATGACAGATGGCGCAGGAGTCAGTCAGATGTTATTGAGGGGATAATTTGATAAATAAATGGAAGCGACACTGGAAACTTCGTACCGCGAGACTTTACTAGTGTGATTTGGTTGTTACGGGGACGTGTGTGTCACCAGAAGTTGATAGAGGTGATTGTGATGACGTGATGAGAGTGCAGCATGGCAGAACACGGTGAAGAGTTCGGAAATGTTCACACGGATATCCGTAATGATGCTGGCACCGGTCGGTACAGCACATGGAACGCAGTATAACTCGTTCCGAAGAACACGCAGAACGCAGTGTAACACGTTCCGAAGAAAACGCCGAACGCAGTGTAACTCGTTCCGAAGAACTCGCCGAACGCAGTGTAACACGTTCCGAAGAACACGCCGAACGCAATGTAACTCGTTCCGAAGAACACGCCGAACGCAGTGTAACTCGTTCCGGAGAACACGCCGAACGCAGTGTAACTCGTTCCGGAGAACACGCCGAACGCAGTTTAACTCGTTCCGAAGAACACGCCGAACAGTGGGGACGCCACCGATTCCAAACTGAGGAAGTGGCTGTTCGTGAATGGTTCCGAACGCAAGAGTCCGATTTCTACCGCGACGGAATTTCTGAAGTTTTGCCAAGATAAGGGCACATGTGCCGATGTGCTCGGGCATTGTGTTGAACAACAGTGGAGTGAGTGAGCTGTGAGGTTGTGGTGTTGCGGTCACGGCTTACAGAACCGCACTAATGAGTGCTTCGTGCAGCTGTCAGCCTGCAACTGTCGCAGTGTATCTGTTTGCGGTTATGTGCGTGTGAAGGGTGTGCAGACAGTGCGTGAGGCAGATATTGACTGACCACAATGTACTGGTTGCAACGATCTGCACCAGACTGAAGAAGATCGTGAGGTTCCACAAGCGAAAACCAAGATGGGATTTGGACCAGAAAGGCCCTTATATTTTGCAAAGTGAAGTGGAAAAAGCTATCAAGGTGATGAGGGATAAGAAGGCTACAGCAGATGATGATATACCTGGGGATGTACTCAAATTGTTGGGAGAAGGTGGTCTAAGGCTAATGACACAGCTGATCAACAGCATGTATGCAACTGGAGAATGGCCCAGAGATTTTATTGAAGTTACAATGATTGCCTTAAAGAAGAAGCCCAAAGCTACAAAATGCAGCGACCATCGCACATGCAGCAAAGATAGTAGTGAAGATACTTAGAAGAAGGATTGAAGGGAAGACTGAGGATGTGCTTGGAGAAGATCAGTTTCGATTTAGGAGAGGAACAGGAACTAGGGGTGCAATTGGGATGCTGAGAATATCAGAACGAACCTTGGTCATAGATGAGGAATTGTGTGCTTGCTTGATGGACTGGCAGAAGGCATTTGACTGTGTAACTGGACCGAATTAATGCAGATCCTAAAGGGAATTGGGATAGACTGGCGCGAAAGAAGATTGATCAGCAAATTGTACATGGAGCAGAGTGTCAAAATATGACTGGACCAAGGGAGACGAGGAGTGTGAAGATTGGAAGAGGAGTTAGACAAGGTTGCTGCTTGTCACCGATTCTGTTCAACTTACACAGCGAGTACCTTACCAAGGAAGCTCTTGAAGGGTTTGGAGACTTCAAAATAGGAGGACAAGTAATTGGCACTGTGAAATATGCAGATGACCTTGTGCTACTGGCTAGGGAAGAAAAGGTGCTACAGGGCATGATTGATAGACTGATTGAAATTGGAAGATGTTATGGAATGGAAATGAATGTGGAAAAAACTAAGGTAATGAGAATCTCAAGGCAACCATCGCCAATGAAAATTATGATAGATCAAAAACAATTGGAGAATGTGGAATATTTAAGTTATTTGGGTAGCATGATAACGAGAGAAGATACTGGAAACTGAAAGAGGAAGCACTAGATCGCACTGTGTGGAGAACTCGCTTTGGAAGAGGCTACGGACCTATCGTAAGACAGACTGCAGAATGAATGAATGAATGAATGAATGAATGACTGTACGCATGATGGCGGTGTGACGTCACGTGCCTCTGTCCGTGCGCTGTTGGGGTTGGTCAGGTCGCGATGAGGAGCCTGGAGCGTGGATCGATGTAACACGTCAACCTACACGCGGTTCGTGTATTTATCGCTAGATGGCATGTGCTGCCTGTCGGCGTGGTTGTCAGGCGGCCGAGAAAGTGCGGCTGGTGGTGGAAAAGCAGGCGTATAGATGTGTGTGAGGAAATTGAGGAGGATTATAGTGGGAGGAGCGGTGCGGTGCGGGGGAGGAGATGTCACAGCGGGACGAAGTGATAGATGGACATGCAGAAGGAATAGCAGAACATAGAGGGGAAAAATTATTAATTCTGGAAGTGAACGGTACGAAACGGAAAATGCTGTGTAACAAAGTGAGTAGCTAAGGCGGACTTATGAAAATGGGTGTGCCCAAGAACATGAGACCGGTTGTAAAGCGGCCTGGTGTCGAGGTTAAGATTGCTTCGTGCTTAGACGTGCAGTTCACAGTTGGTGCTTCTGGTCGCTTAGCAGTCCGTTTAAGGGACAGTTATTTTAAATAGGCCACGATCATTTCTTAGTGCGCTCTTTTAGTTTTTAGCGCGCATCATTTGACGTAAATACCATCTTTCGTAAATAGAACGTCTGAAATAAACCACGAACCAGGTACAGGAATATCTGAGTCTTTGCCATTGTACCATTAAGCCGTGTAAAGCACAGTGGCAACTACAGGGTGATTGAGAAGGGAAGGTCGATATTTTGGGAAGATGATACTATCGGTCATTGTGAGCACAAAAAGTCATACTGTTCACACCGTGCATTTGCATTTGATCACATTTCTTAAACCAACAAAATGCACACTTCTTATGTATTATACAATATAACTTCTTTATACAATAAAATCAGTCCGACATGTTTCTGTTCCCTATTGTGGAACCATCATCACGGACCCATATCGTGAGTTACACAAAACTATAAACCAGCAAGTAATGGCACATATTATTAATATTATTATTATTATTATTTACTGCAATTGGGGTTTCACCCGGTGGCAGTAGTCCTTACACCAGTGACCACAATACAAATGTTTTCACCCGGTGGCAGTAGTCCTTACACTAGTACACACAATACAAATGTTTTCACCCGGTGGCAGTAGTCCTTACACTAGTACACACAATACAAATGTTTTCACCCGGTGGCAGTAGTCCTTACACTAGTACACACAATACAAATGTTTTCACCCGGTGGCAGTAGTCCTTACACTAGTACACACAATACAAATGTTTTCACCCGGTGGCAGTAGTCCTTACACTAGTACACACAATACAAATGTTTTCACCGGTGGCAGTAGTCCTTACACTAGTACACACAATACAAATGTTTTCACCCGGTGGCAGTAGTCCTTACACTAGTACACACAATACAAATGTTTTCACCCGGTGGCAGTAGTCCTTACACTAGTACACACAATACAAATGTTTTCACCCGGTGGCAGTAGTCCTTACACTAGTACACACAATACAAATGTTTTCACCCGGTGGCAGTAGTCCTTACACTAGTACACACAATACAAATGTTTTCACCCTGTGGCAGTAGTCCTTACACTAGTACACACAATACAAATGTTTTCACCCGGTGGCAGTAGTCCTTACACTAGTACACACAATACAAATGTTTTCACCCGTGGCAGTAGTCCTTACACTAGTACACACAATACAAATGTTTTCACCCGGTGGCAGTAGTCCTTACACTAGTACACACAATACAAATGTTTTCACCCGGTGGCAGTACTCCTTACACTAGTACACACAATACAAATGTTTTCACCCGGTGGCAGTAGTCCTTACACTAGTACACACAATACAAATGTTTTCACCCGATGGCAGTAGTCCTTACACTAGTACACACAATACAAATGTTTTCACCCGGTGGCAGTAGTCCTTACACTAGTACACACAATACAAATGTTTTCACCGGTGGCAGTAGTCCTTACACTAGTACACACAATACAAATGTTTTACACCCGTGTGGCAGTAGTCCTTACACTAGTACACACAATACAAATGTTTCAACCCTGTGGCAGTAGTCCTTACACTAGTACACACAATACAATGTTTTCACCCGGTGGCAGTAGTCCTTACACTAGTACACACAATACAAATGTTTTCACCCGGTGGCAGTAGTCCTTACACTAGTACACACAATACAAATGTTTTCACCGGTGGCAGTAGTCCTTACACTAGTACACACAATACAAATGTTTTCACCCGTGGCAGTAGTCCTTACACTAGTACACACAATACAAATGTTTTCACCCGGTGGCAGTAGTCCTTACACTAGTACACACAATACAAATGTTTTCACCCGGTGGCAGTAGTCCTTACACTAGTACACACAATACAAATGTTTTCACCCGGTGGCAGTAGTCCTTACACTAGTACACACAATACAAATGTTTTCACCCGGTGGCAGTAGTCCTTACACTAGTACACACAATACAAATGTTTTCACACGGTGGCAGTAGTCCTTACACTAGTACACACAATAAAATGTTTTCACCCGTGGCAGTAGTCCTTACCCTAGTACACACATACAAATGGACATATAAATATACATAAAAATAACAATACAAAACAAACTATACACAATTACAAAACAAAATACATACAGTAAATACAAGTACACACATTAGAACAGCGTACACACATTACAAAAAACATCCACATCTTTACAAAAATATCCACAACTTACAAAATCACCCACACACAATACAAAAAGAACACGCACATTACAAAACACCCACACACACTACAAAAAAAACAGCGCATTACAAAAAACACCCACACACATTACAAAAACACACATTACAAAAACATCCACACCTTACAAAAACACCCACACACAATACAAACAAAAGACACGCACATTACAAAAACACCCACAACAATACAAAAAACACACACATTACAAAAACATCCACACCTTACAAAAACACCCACACAAATACAAACAAAAAACACGCACTTACAAAAACACCCACACACAATACAAAAAACACACATTACAAAAACACCCACACACAATACAAAAAAACACACATTAAAAAAACACCCACACTCAATACAAACAAAAAACACGCACATTACAAAACACCCACACACAATACAAAAAACAGCACATTACAAAAGCACCCACACACAATACAAACAAATAACACGCACATTACAAAAACACCCACACACAATACAAATAACACGCACTTTACAAAAGCACCCATACACAATACAAAAAACACGCACATTACAAAAACACCCCACACACAATACAAACAAATAACACGCACATTACAAAAACACCCACACACAATACAGAATAACACGCACATTACAAAAACACCCACACACTATACAAAAAACACGCACGTTACAAAAACACCCACACACAATACAAAAAACACGCACATTACAAAAACACCCACACACAATACAAAAAAACACGCACATTACAAAAACACCAACACACAATACAAAAAAAAACACACATTACAAAAACACCAACACACAATACAAAAAACACGCACATTACAAAAACACCCACACTCAATACAAAAACACGCACATTACAAAAGCACCCACACACAATACAAAAAACGCGCACATTACAAAAACACCCACACACAATACAAAAAACACGCACATTACAAAAACACCCACACACAATACAAAAAACACGCACATTACAAAAACACCCACACAATACAAAAACCACGCACATTACAAAAAACACCCACACACAATACAAACAAATAACACGCACATTACAAAAACACCCACACACAATACAGAATAACACGCACATTACAAAAACACCCACACACAATACAAAAACACGCACATTACAAAAACACCCACACACAATACAAAAAACACACACATTACAAAAACACCCACACACAATACAAAAAACACGCACATTACAAAAACACCCACACACAATACAAAAAAATACGCACATTCCAAAAACACCCACACACAATACAAAAAATACGCACATTACAAAAACAACCCACACACAATACAAAAAAACACGCACATTACAAAAACGCCCACACACAATACAAAAAATAACGCACATTACAAAAACACCCACACACAATACAAAAAAACACGCACATTACAAAAACACCCACACACAATACAAAAAATACGCACATTACAAAAACACCCACACACAATACAAAAAACACGCACATTACAAAAAAACACCCACACTCAATACAGAATAACATGAACATTACAAAAACACCCACACACAATACAAAAAACACGCACATTACAAAAACACCCACACACAATACAAAAAACACACACATTACAAAAACACCCACACACATACAAAAAACACGCACATTACAAAAACACCCACACACAATACCAAAAAATACGCACATTCCAAAAACACCCACACACAATACAAAAATACGCCATTACAAAAACACCCACACACAATACAAAAAACACGCACATTACAAAAACGCCCACACACAATACAAAAAAATACGCACATTACAAGAACACCCACACACAATACAAAAAAACACGCACATTACAAAAACACCCACACACAAATACAAAAAATACGCACATTACAAAAACACCCACACACAATACAAAAAACACGCACATTACAAAAACACCCACACACAATACAAAAAAATACGCACATTACAAAAACAACCCACACACAATACAAAATAACACGCACATTACAAAAACACCCACACACAATACAAAAAACCACGCACACTACAAACACACCCACACACCATACAAAAAACCACGCACATTACAAAAACACCTACACACAATACAAAATAACACGCACATTACAAAAACACCCACACAGTGCAAAAGAAAACACGCACATTACAAAAACACCCACACACATACAAGAAACCACGCACATTACAAACACACCACACACAATACAGAAAAACACGCACATTACATAAACACCCACACACACATACAAAAAAAATACGCACATTACAAAAACAACCACACACAATACAAAATACCACGCACATTACAAAAACACCCACACACAATACAAAATAACACGCACATTACAAAAACACCCACACACAATACAAAAAACACGCACATTACAAAAACACACACACACACAAAATACAAAATAAACACGCACATTACAAAACACCACACACAAACAAAAACACGCACATCAAACACACACACAATACAAAAAACACGCACATTACAAAAACACCCACACACAATACAAAAAACACGCACATTACAAAAACACCACACACAATACAAAAACACGCACTTACAAAACACCACACAATACAAAACACGCACATTACAAAAACACCCACACACAATACAAAAAAGCACATTACAAAAACACCACACACAATACAAAAAACACGCACATACAAAACACCCACACAATACAAAAAAACGCACATTACAAAAACACCACACACAAACAAAAAACGAATACAAACAACCCAACATACAAAAACAGCACATTAAAACACCACACACAATACAAAAAACACGCACATTACAAAACACCCACACACAAACAAAAAACGACATTACAAAACACCCACACACAATACAAAAACACCCACACACAATACAAAAAACACCACACAATACAAAAACACACAACAAAACACCACACACAATACAAAAACCACGCACATTACAAACACACCCACACACAATACAAAAAACCACGCACATTACAAAAACACCCACACACAATACAAAATAACCACGCACATTACAAAAACACACCAACACAATACAAAAAACCACGCACATTACACAAACAACAAATACACACACATTACAAAAAACCCACACACATTACAAAAACACCACCACACACACAATACAAAATAACCACGCACATTACAAAAACAACACACAAAACACGCATACAACACACAAAAAAAAAAACCACGCACATTACAAAAACACCCACACATTAAACAATCTCAATACGTTAGAGTATCCTCAGTATAAAGTCAGACCAAAGTACATGATACTTTTATTCCCCAAGAACTTAATTCACTTCACTTCACTTCGAAACCAAAACACTTCACTTCACATCACTTTCCTTAGTTCCATTTAATCCCCACTTTAAACCCCTTAGCTTGTAACTACTTTCTTGATCCTCTTTCTAAAAGTGATTAATTTACAGGTAAAGTCGCCTAAGGTTAAAGCTGTAAAATGTGGATTTTTTTAGATGATATTTGTAGGTCCACTGGAAGTTAAAGTTAAAAATGAAGCTAAAATAAGATAAAACATGTATATAAAATTTTTGTTTAGACATACAATACGAACTTGTGTGTAATTCTTGAACGGTTACCGAGATACAGCTGTCTGGATCTACAGACCTAACTGCGTTACATTTTTGTTTGTGCGGTTGGATGAAGAGCGAAGTTTACAAAACAAAGGCGGACACACAGACGAACTGCTGGCTGGCATTTTGTGTGCTGCTGTCTGCATAAAGACACGTGAAGATCATCTGAGACGAACAGCACGCGATCTTAGCACACGAGTTGCAAAGTGCACTGAGGTTGACGGTGGGATTTTGGAACATTTATTGTGAACTGTAACAAATTTGTGATTTGAACATTAAATTAAATTTAAAACTGAAATAAAATTAACAGTAAGTAATTTCTCTTTTTTTATTATCACAATGCTTTTGTATTTGTAGAGTTAAACGGCTCTGTCTCGGTAAACATTCAGAATTAGTCACATGTTCATATGACATTTTTGCTCACAATGACGGATACTGTGACCTCCCAGAATATTGACCTTTTCTCCTGAATCACCCTGTATATGAAGCACCTGCCCTAACATTCAGACACTCAGCACTTTCCCCACACAATGTATTTATGTGTTTTGCATGAGTCTCGCTGTAGCCTGACAGCTATTATTACCTCGAACTACGCTCATCGGTTTGTTTGCAGTGTGTTTACTGCGCGGTACGAACAGTATTTCGTATATTCTTCAGATAAACATTGGTCGAATGGTAGTGACTGGGGAAAACCGAAGTTCTGGGAGAAACACTTGCCCCATTGCGACTTTTCCAACTCAATCTCATATGGGCTACTCTGTAATCGAACCTGGACCTCAGCGGTGAGAGGTCGGCGACTGACCGCCTGGCACGACCTTAGAGACTAACATTAACATGAATTATATATAAAGACTCAGCTCGTACCGCACAGTAAACACACTCCGTCTCAGTTATACAAACCAGTCAGTTAATGTTGTACAGTGAAATAATCGCTGTTTGTTCTGAGATCCACACAAAACACATAAATACAGTCCGTACCGCGCAGTAAACACACTCCGTCTCAGTTATACAAACCAGTCAGTTAATGTTGTACAGTGAAATAATCGCTGTTTGTTCTGAGATCCACACAAAACACATAAATACAGTCCGTACCGCGCAGTAAACACACTCCGTCTCAGTTATACAAACCAGTCAGTTAATGTTGTACAGTGAAATAATCGCTGTTTGTTCTGAGATCCACACAAAACACATAAATACAGTCCGTACCGCGCAGTAAACACACTCCGTCTTAGTTATACAAACCAGTCAGTTAATGTTGTACAGTGAAATAATCGCTGTTTGTTCTGAGATCCACACAAAACACATAAATACAGTCCGTACCGCGCAGTAAACACACTCCGTCTCAGTTATACAAACCAGTCAGTTAATGTTGTACAGTGAAATAATCGCTGTTTGTTCTGAGATCCACACAAAACACATAAATACAGTCCGTACCGCGCAGTAAACACACTCCGTCTCAGTTATACAAACCAGTCAGTTAATGTTGTACAGTGAAATAATCGCTGTTTGTTCTGAGATCCACACAAAACACATAAATACAGTCCGTACCGCGCAGTAAACACACTCCGTCTCAGTTATACAAACCAGTCAGTTAATGTTGTACAGTGAAATAATCGCTGTTTGTTCTGAGATCCACACAAAACACATAAATACAGTCCGTACCGCGCAGTAAAACACACTCCGTCTCAGTTATACAAACCAGTCAGTTAATGTTGTACAGTGAAATAATCGCTGTTTGTTCTGAGATCCACACAAAACACATAAATACAGTCCGTACCGCGCAGTAAACACACTCCGTCTCAGTTATACAAACCAGTCAGTTAATGCTGTACAGTGAAATAATCGCTGTTTGTTCTGAGATCCACACAAAACACATAAATACAGTCCGTACCGCGCAGTAAACACACTCCGTCTCAGTTATACAAACCAGTCAGTTAATGTTGTACAGTGAAATAATCGCTGTATGTTCTGGGATCCACACAAAACACATAAATACAGTCCGTACCGCGCAGTAAACACACTCCGTCTCAGTTATACAAACCAGTCAGTTAATGCTGTACAGTGAAATAATCGCTGTTTGTTCTGAGATCCACACAAAACACATAAATACAGTCCGTACCGCGCAGTAAACACACTCCGTCTCAGTTATACAAACCAGTCAGTTAATGCTGTACAGTGAAATAATCGCTGTTTGTTCTGAGATCCACACAAAACACATAAATACAGTCCGTACCGCGCAGTAAACACACTCCGTCTCAGTTACACAAACCAGTCAGTTAATGTTGTACAGTGAAATAATCGCTGTTTGTTCTGAGATCCACACAAAACACACAAATACACTGTGTGGGCAGAACGTGGAATTGTTGAATGTCAAACCTGCCTCGGACCTGGACTGATTCTTTGGTACAACTTAGATAGGGACAGGTGGCGGGCTCTTATGAGTCCTGTAATGAACATTCGGGTTCCATAAAACGCGGGGAATTTCTTGACTAGCTGAGAACCTGTTAGCTTCTCAAGAAGGACTCTGCTCCATGGAGTTGGTTAGTTAAACCTGGCGGTACATATAGTAACCACTGGGCTTTGAAGAGGGCTAACAGTCCCACCAATACTATTTGTAAAGCGTCTAGTTTGCCTCTGAACACATTTCAGTCTGCTCATATCTATCCTTTTATTGTAACAAAATGTGAACACTTGTACCGCTCCGCTGTGATGTTACCGTGTTACACTGTGCCTTGTGTCACTCTAGCACCGACAGCAACACATCTGTAATCTGGAGTGTGTCTGCGAGTGAAACTTGTAGTGGAGCAAAGTTCGTTGAGAGGGGAAATTTGTGGAAATCAGCGAACCGCAGTAACGGTACTGAAGGAATTAAGAGGGAACCGGGAAACTGCTGGATGACTGCGGCTGGGTCACAGCCTTTTGAGTCTTTGTCGCCTTGTGTTTGGGGATATGACAAATGTGAACAAAATTTTTGTTGCGATCTCGTACGGGAAAAATGTGATCGCGAAACGCTTAACGTTAAAATGGGTCTTCAAGAAATTAAGGCGTGAGGTTTTAGGCTGGATTAAGTCGGCTCAGCATAACTACTTCAGGGCGCTCGCAGTTGGTTGAGGCACTGCGCTACAAGCCGGAAGGTCGCGGGTTCGATTCCCGTTGTGTGTCATTGGAATTTTTCATTGACATAATCATTCCGGCCGCACTATGGCTCTGGGGTCGACTCAGTCTCTAACAGAAATGAGTACCAGGAGTATTTCCTGTGGGGTAAAGGCGGCCGGTGCGTAGGGCTGACAACCTTACCACCTTCATGTGCCGATTGTCTAGAAATGTGGGAGCCTCAACGTCCTGGAACCGTAAGGGTCTGTAATGGGATTGCTGTATAACTACATTAGTGGGCTGTTGTGACAACGGTAATGAACTTTCCTGTACTTTGAAAGGCATTGTGTTAGTTAAGTGCTTGTGTTCAGTAAGTAATGTCGTTACGTTCAAATGAGACGCAATTACAGCCCTAAATGCAACTCATTTATTGCGCTGTTTGTCAGCATAATCCTCGAACCCAGCGATGCATTGTCTAATCTTGGCACGAGTCTAAAATCGTGGTCTTGCGTGCTGCACAGCCATTTAACTTCCTGTTCACAGTGGAACATGCCGAAATGGGGCAGTTCTATCGATGTTCTTGGGGGTTATGTTGAGAAATAACGGTACAGTGGGCCCTCGATTTAACGGACTAATTGGGGGGGGGGGGGGGGGGTGTCCGCTATTGCCGAAAGTCCGTTAAATCAAATGTATTTTAAAACAGATATTAATAACCAACTTACAATGTACAGGGTGTATCAAAATGTTATTATAATGTACATTCAGTAATTTATACACGTCACTAAAACATCTGTTACAATATAAATATATAATTTACGGCAGGAACCAAACTTTATGTTAATTAAACACGTCAAAAACTGTACAATGTAACTAGTGCAGTGTTGCCACTGTACAATGTAACTAGTGCAGTGTTGCCACTGTACAATGTAACTAGTGCAGTGTTGCCACTGTACAATGTAACTAGTGCAGTGTTGCCACTGTACAATGTAACTAGTGCAGTGTTGCCACTGTACAATGTAACTAGTGCAGTGTTGCCACTGTACAATGTAACTAGTGCAGTGTTGCCACTGTACAATGTAACTAGTGCAGTGTTGCCACTGTACAATGTAACTAGTGCAGTGTTGCCACTGTACAATGTAACTAGTGCAGTGTTGCCACTGTACAATGTAACTAGTGCAGTGTTGCCACTGTACAATGTAACTAGTGCAGTGTTGCCACTGTACAATGTAACTAGTGCAGTGTTGCCTCTGTACAATGTAACTAGTGCAGTGTTGCCACTGTACAATGTAACTAGTACAGTGTTGCCACTGTACAATGTAACTAGTGCAGTGTTGCCACTGTACAATGTAACTAGTGCAGTGTTGCCACTGTACAATGTAACTAGTGCAGTGTTGCCACTGTACAATGTAACTAGTGCAGTGTTGCCACTGTACAATGTAACTAGTGCAGTGTTGCCACTGTACAATGTAACTAGTGCAGTGTTGCCACTGTACAATGTAACTAGTGCAGTGTTGCCACTGTACAATGTAACTAGTGCAGTGTTGCCACTGTACAATGTAACTAGTGCAGTGTTGCCACTGTACAATGTAACTAGTGCAGTGTTGCCACTGTACAATGTAACTAGTGCAGTGTTGCCACTGTACAATGTAACTAGTACAGTGTTGCCACTGTACAATGTAACTAGTGCAGTGTTGCCACTGTACAATGTAACTAGTGCAGTGTTGCCACTGTACAATGTAACTAGTACAGTGTTGCCACTGTACAATGTAACTAGTGCAGTGTTGCCACTGTACAATGTAACTAGTGCAGTGTTGCCTCTGTACAATGTAACTAGTGCAGTGTTGCCACTGTACAATGTAACTAGTGCAGTGTTGCCACTGTACAATGTAACTAGTGCAGTGTTGCCACTGTACAATGTAACTAGTACAGTGTTGCCACTGTACAATGTAACTAGTGCAGTGTTGCCTCTGTACAATGTAACTAGTGCAGTGTTGCCACTGTACAATGTAACTAGTGCAGTGTTGCCACTGTACAATGTAACTAGTGCAGTGTTGCCACTGTACAATGTAACTAGTGCAGTGTTGCCACTGTACAATGTAACTAGTGCAGTGTTGCCTCTGTACAATGTAACTAGTGCAGTGTTGCCACTGTACAATGTAACTAGTGCAGTGTTGCCACTGTACAATGTAACTAGTGCAGTGTTGCCACTGTACAATGTAACTAGTGCAGTGTTGCCACTGTACAATGTAACTAGTGCAGTGTTGCCACTGTACAATGTAACTAGTGCAGTGTTGCCACTGTACAATGTAACTATTGCAGTGTTGCCACTGTACAATGTAACTAGTGCAGTGTTGCCACTGTACAATGTAACTAGTACAGTGTTGCCACCACTTTTTTATTTATTTTTTTTCCTAAAACTCACACAAAGTTGTTTTCAATGTGAACATCAGTTTTCTTATTATAAGAAACACCAAATAACGTTACAAAGACACGTAATGTCCAATACTAACATTAACCTAATTACAGTTTTCGGTCACAAACACAACTGTCATATGGAGGGAGACGTGAGGTTCTGAATTTGTCCTTTAGGACAGAAATTATTTGTCCGTTAAATGGAGGGCCTACTGTACTGCGGTGGAATGGAGAGTTACTTCTTAATATTGTAATGACTTCTCAATTTCTGTGACATGCGAGCCTTTCGTATTTAGCGTTGCACGCAACTGCACTTCAGTGCGTCACGCAGATTGTTTGCTGGTTTCTGCGCCAACTGATCCTATTTTTGCAAAACACTAGTGCTGCTTTTACCCCTCAACAGATGGCGGTACACGTTGCTAACAGCAAACACGTGTCTATGTCTATGTCTATGTCCCGTCAATAACACCGACGTTTTACTGACTGGTTCTGCTCGGCCATACTGTTTCCGGTTCGTTGCCTTCAGTGATGGCAGCAGGAAGTGACGATAACGCAGAACAGCACAGCTAGAGCAAGCTGTCGGTAATGAGGTGTACTATCTGTTCCTTCTCGTGTCATGAAACAAACGCCGGGCGATCAATCACGTTGACAGTTGTAGAGGCCGTGATGGATGGGGCAGGACAAAGTTACGCGTCGAGTGGTTTCTGCAGTGGAGCAGCGCGTGATTTATGTTTGCATTGAGATCAGGCGACCCGTGTAGACGCAGTTTCCAGACTCTGCTTGTCCTGCGGTTTACACAGTTTCTGACAGCGGCCCTGAAGAGTCCTGGAGGGGTTGGGGGGGTCCACCTTTGTTCTGATGAATTTGTGCTTGAGTTGCAGTGACGAGGCTGCACGACCGACCGATTGTGGTTCGATTCCCGACCGGCAGAGACAAGAGACTTTGCTGTTTTGCAAAGCGCTTAGATCACTTCTGGGCCTATCTAACGGCCTACTTAATAGGCACCGAACACTTTGC
The DNA here is from genome assembly GCA_021186555.1 of Reticulitermes speratus. NCBI lineage: Eukaryota > Metazoa > Arthropoda > Insecta > Blattodea > Rhinotermitidae > Reticulitermes > Reticulitermes speratus. The sequence continues at coordinate 246,079 of JAJKFL010000012.1, read as the reverse complement.
CCGGGGGTAAAGCGGCCGGGTCGTGAAGCTGAGCATTTAGCACCATCTGATGTCGAAGTTAATAATGGGGGGAGCTATACAGTGTATTTATGTGTTTTGTGTGGATCTCAGAACAAACAGCGATTATTTCACTGTACAGCATTAACTGACTGGTTTGTATAACTGTGACGGAATGTGTTTACTGCGCGGTACGGACTGTATTTATGTGTTTTGTGTGGATCTCAGAACAAACAGCGATTATTTCACTGTACAGCATTAACTGACTGGTTTGTATAACTGTGACGGAATGTGTTTACTGCGCGGTACGGACTGTATTTATGTGTTTTGTGTGGATCTCAGAACAAACAGCGATTATTTCACTGTACAGCATTAACTGACTGGTTTGTATAACTGTGACGGAATGTGTTTACTGCGCGGTACGGACTGTATTTATGTGTTTTGTGTGGATCTCAGAACAAACAGCGATTATTTCACTGTACAACATTAACTGACTGGTTTGTATAACTGAGACGGAGTGTGTTTACTGCGCGGTACGGACTGTATTTATGTGTTTTGTGTGGATCTCAGAACAAACAGCGATTATTTCACTGTACAGCATTAACTGACTGATTTGTATAACTGAGACGGAGTGTGTTTACTGCGCGGTACGGACTGTATTTATGTGTTTTGTGTAGATCTCAGAACAAACAGCGATTATTTCACTGTACAACATTAACTGACTGGTTTGTATAACTGTGACGGAGTGTGTTTACTGCGCGGTACGGACTGTATTTATGTGTTTTGTGTGGATCTCAGAACAAACAGCGATTATTTCACTGTACAACATTAACTGACTGGTTTGTATAACTGAGACGGAGTGTGTTTACTGCGCGGTACGGACTGTATTTATGTGTTTTGTGTGGATCTCAGAACAAACAGCGATTATTTCACTGTACAACATTAACTGACTGGTTTGTATAACTGAGACGGAGTGTGTTTACTGCGCGGTACGGACTGTATTTATGTGTTTTGTGTGGATCTCAGAACAAACAGCGATTATTTCACTGTACAACATTAACTGACTGGTTTGTATAACTGAGACGGAGTGTGTTTACTGCGCGGTACGGACTGTATTTATGTGTTTTGTGTGGATCTCAGAACAAACAGCGATTATTTCACTGTACAACATTAACTGACTGGTTTGTATAACTGAGACGGAGTGTGTTTACTGCGCGGTACGGACTGTATTTATGTGTTTTGTGTGGATCTCAGAACAAACAGCGATTATTTCACTGTACAACATTAACTGACTGGTTTGTATAACTGAGACGGAGTGTGTTTACTGCGCGGTACGGACTGTATTTATGTGTTTTGTGTGGATCTCAGAACAAACAGCGATTATTTCACTGTACAACATTAACTGACTGGTTTGTATAACTGAGACGGAGTGTGTTTACTGCGCGGTACGGACTGTATTTATGTGTTTTGTGTGGATCTGAGAACAAACAGCGATTATTTCACTGTACAGCATTAACTGACTGGTTTGTATAACTGAGACGGAGTGTGTTTACTGCGCGGTACGAACTGGGTCTTTATATATAATTCACGTTAATCTCAACCTTTGTGTGTAAGTTTGCACTCTAAAACTCCTCCTGCCGTCAGTAGCCGCCGCTGCATTAAGACCAGTGCAGATTACGGCGATGTACATGGAGATCTCCGCACCGTCCACCCTACTCCTTAACAGTGTGGTGATTGGACGCAGGCACGAACACCGTGCCTATTTCAGAGTTCAGTGACGACTAGTGTACTGATAATTCTAGTGTTTTAACTCAGCCCCTTATCTGAAAGTAGGCCACGGCCTCTGCCTTCCCAGTGTCGTTAGTAACCAAACTTCTGGTAGAGTGTGTAGTTGAGATAGGTCAGTGACGTATTGCTCGCGCTTAGTTGCAACTCCCGCTGACAGATGGAGCTGTGAGCGAGCCTGACGCCAGTCATTTGTCTTCGTGTGTTCTGACTTCATTTCCCGCAACGGAAAAACGACTGCCTGAGCTAAATGAAGTTGCGTTGCGAGTTGCATGGCGTTGTTAATAGTAGGAGTGCTGTGGTGTGGGAACATGGCTGTAGCTGTGGTGTGGGAACATGGCTGTAGCTGTGGTGTGGGAACATGGCTGTAGCTGTGGTGTGGGAACATGGCTGTAGCTGTGGTGTGGGAACATGGCTGTAGCTGTGGTGTGGGAACATGGCTGTAGCTGGTCGCTGTGGTGTGGGAACATGACTAGCTGGTCGCTGTGGTGTGGGAACATGGTTGTAGCTGGTCGCTGTGGTGTGGGAACATGGTTGTAGCTGGTCGCTGTGGTGTGGGAACATGGCTGTAGCTGGTCGCTGTGGTGTGGGAACATGACTAGCTGGTCGCTGTGGTGTGGGAACATGGTTGTAGCTGGTCGCTGTGGTGTGGGAACATGGTTGTAGCTGGTCGCTGTGGTGTGGGAACATGACTAGCTGGTCGCTGTGGTGTGGGAACATGGTTGTAGCTGGTCGCTGTGGTGTGGGAACATGGCTGTAGCTGGTCGCTGTGGTGTGGGAACATGGCTGTAGCTGGTCGCTGTGGTGTGGGAACATGGCTGTAGCTTGTCGCTGTGGTGTGGGAACATGGCTGTAGCTGTGGTGTGGGAACATGGCTGTAGCTGTGGTGTGGGAACATGGCTGTAGCTGTGGTGTAGGAACATTGCTGTAGCTGTAGTGTGGGAACATGGCTGTAGCTGGTCGCTGTGGTGTGGGAACATGGCTGTAGCTGGTCGCTGTGGTGTAGGAACATGGCTGTAGCTGTGGTGTGGGAACATGGCTGTAGCTGTGGTGTGGGAACATGGCTGTAGCTGTGGTGTGGGAACATGGCTGTAGCTGGTCGCTGTGGTGTGGGAACATGACTAGCTGGTCGCTGTGGTGTGGGAACATGGCTGTAGCTGGTCGCTGTGGTGTGGGAACATGGCTGTAGCTTGTCGCTGTGGTGTGGGAACATGGCTGTAGCTGTGGTGTGGGAACATGGCTGTAGCTGTGGTGTGGGAACATGGCTGTAACTGTGGTGTGGGAACATGGCTGTAGCTGTGGTGTAGGAACATGGCTGTAGCTGTGGTGTGGGAACATGGCTGTAGCTGGTCGCTGTGGTGTGGGAACATGGCTGTAGCTGGTCGCTGTGGTGTAGGAACATGGCTGTAGCTGTGGTGTGGGAACATGGCTGTAGCTGTGGTGTGGGAACATGGCTGTAGCTGTGGTGAGGGAACATGGCTGTAGCTGTGGTGTGGGAACATGGGTGTAGCTGGTCGCTGTGGTGTGGGAACATGGTTGTAGCTGGTCGCTGTGGTGTGGGAACATGGCTGTAGCTTGTCGCTGTGGTGTGGGAACATGGCTGTAGCTGGTCGCTGAGTCCTGTCGTTTGCAAGTGCATGAAACACAGACATTGTAGATAAGCTTACAGACACTCAGCTCGTCACGAATTGCCCCGCACTTCATTGAATTGGGAATGTTCGTTACCGTGTTCACAACAGCGAACCGCTCGAAGTGTTGAGCAAATGAGCCCAGTTCACATCCTCACGCACGTTTATATCAGATCCGTTTTAATATTATGTCACGTTCTTCTAGATCTTTCAAGTGTTCTCTTTCTTTGAGGTTTACGATAAAAATGTATAAATTTTAGATTGTTTCATGCATGCTACATACCCTGTGCATCTGGTTATTGATTTCAAGATCCTAATAATGTTTTGTGAGGGGTACAAGTTAACGAAGTTCCTAATATGGTACAAGTTACGAAGTTCCTAATATGGTACAAGTTAACGAAGTTCCTAATATGGTACAAGTTACGAAGTTCCTAATATGGTCAAGTTACGAAGTTCGTAATATGGTACAAGTTACGAAGTTTCGAATATTGTACAAGTTACGAAGTTCCTGATATGGTACAAGTTACGAAGTTCCTAATATGGTACAAGTTACGAAGTTCCTAATATGGTACAAGTTACGAAGTTCCTAATATGGTACAAGTTACGAAGTTCCTAATATGGTACAAGTTAACGAAGTTCCTAATATGGTACAAGTTAACGAAGTTCCTAATATGGTACAAGTTAGGAAGTTCCTAATATGGTACAAGTTACGAAGTTCCTAATATGGTACAAGTTACGAAGTTCCTAATATGGTACAAGTTTCGAAGTTCCTAATATGGTACAAGTTACGAAGTTCCTAATATGGTACAAGTTACGAAGTTCCTAATATGGTACAAGTTACGAAATTCCTAATATGGTACAAGTTACGAAGTTCCTAATATGGTACAAGTTACGAAGTTCCTAATATGGTACAAGTTACGAAATTCCTAATATGGTACAAGTTACGAAGTTCCTAATATGGTACAAGTTACGAAGTTCCTAATATGGTACAAGTTACGAAGTTCCTAATATGGTACAAGATTACGAAGCTTCCTAATATGGTACAAGTTACGAAGTTCCTAATATGGTACAAGTTACGAAGATCCTAATATGGTACAAGTTACGAAGTTCCTAATATGGTACAAGTTACGAAGTTCCTAATATGGTACAAGTTACGAAGTTCCTAATATGGTACAAGTTACGAAGTTCCTAATATGGTACAAGTTACGAAGTTTCTAATATGGTACAAGTTACGAAGTTCCTAATATGGTACAAGTTACGAAGTTCCTAATATGGTACAAGTTACGAAGTTCCTAATATGGTACAAGTTAACGAAGTTCCTAATATGGTACAAGTTAACGAAGTTCCTAATATGGTACAAGTTACGAAGTTCCTAATATGGTACAAGTTACGAAGTTCCTAATATGGTACAAGTTACGAAGTTCCTAATATGGTACAAGTTACGAAGTTCCTAATATGGTACAAGTTACGAAGTTCCTAATATGGCACAAGTTACGAAGTTCCTAATAACAGTTACGAGCACAAGATGTACAAGTAAAGTTCTAATATGGTACAAGTTACGAAGTTCCTAATATGGTACAAGTTACGAAGTTCCTAATATGGTACAAGTTACGAAGTTCCTAATATGGTACAAGTTACGAAGTTCCTAATATGGTAACAAGTTTAACGAAGAGTTCCTAATATGGTACAAGTTAACGAAGTTCCTAATATGGTACAAGTTACGAAGTTCCTAATATGGTACAAGTTACGATGTTCCTAATATGGTACAAGTTACGAAGTTCCTAATATGGTACAAGTTAACGAAGTTCCTAATATGGTACAAGTTACGAAGTTCCTAATATGGTACAAGTTACGAATGTTCCTAATATGGTACAAGTTACGAAGTTCCTAATATGGTACAAGTTACGAAGTTCCTAATATGGTACAAGTTACGAAGTTCCTAATATGGTACAAGTTACGAAGTTCCTAATATGGTACAAGTTACGAAAGTTCCTAACTATGGTACAAGTTACGAAGTTCCTAATATGGTACAAGTTACGAAGTTTCTAATATGGTACAAGTTACGAAGTTCTAATATGGTACAAGTTACGAAGTTCCTAATATGGTACAAGTTACGAAGTTCCTAATATGGTACAAGTTACGAAGTTCCTAATATGGTACAAGTTACGAAGTTCCTAATATGGTACAAGTTACGAAGTTCCTAATATGGTACAAGTTACGAAGTTCCTAATATGGTACAAGTTACGAAGTTCCTAATATGGTACAAGTTACGAAGTTCTAATATGGTACAAGTTACGAAGTTCCTAATATGGTACAAGTTACGAAGTTCGACAGTAATTCAATATGGTACAAGTTACGAAGTTCCTAATATGGTACAAGTTACGAAGTTCCTAATATGGTACAAGTTACGAAGTTCTAATATGGTACAAGTTACGAAGTTCCTAATTGGTACAAGTTACGAAGTTCCTAATATGGTACAAGTTACGAAGTTCCTAATATGGTACAAGTTACGAAGTTCCTAATATGGTACAAGTTACGAAGTTTCCTAATATGGTACAAGTTACGAAGTTCCTAATATGGTACAAGTTACGAAGTTCCTAATATGGTACAAGTTACGAAGTTCCTAATATGGTACAAGTTACGAAGTTCCTAATATGGTACAAGTTACGAAGTTCCTAATATGGCACAAGTTACGAAGTCAATTAGAGTCTAATATGGACAAGTTACGAAGTTCTAATATGGTACAAGTTACGAAGTTCCAAATGTACAAGTTACGAAGTTCCTAATATGTACAAGTTACGAAGTTCCTAATGGTACAAGTTACGAAGTTCCTAATATGGTACAATTACGAAGTTCCTAATATGGTACAAGTTCGAAGTTCCTAATATGGTACAAGTTACGAATTCCTAATATGGTACAAGTTACGAAGTTCCTAATATGGTACAATTACGAAGTTCTAATAGGTACAAGTTACGAAGTTCCTAATATGGACAAGTTACGATTCCTAATATGGTACAATTACGAAGTTCTAAATGGTAAAGTTACGAATCCTAAATGGTACAAGTTACGAAGTTCCTAATATGGTACAAGTTACGATTCATATGGTACAAGTTACGAAGTTCTAATATGTACAAGTTACGAAGTTCCTAATAGGAAGTTAATGTCAATATAGGTCAATTACAAGTATCTAATATGGTACAAGTTACGAAGTTCTAATATGGTACAAGTTACGAATTCTAATATGGTACAAGTTACGAATTCCTAATATGGTACAAGTTACAATTCCTAATATGTACAAGTTACGAGTTCAATAGGTACAAGTACGAATGTAATAGGTCAATAGAAGTTAAAGTCAATTACAAATTCAATGGTAAGTTACGAATTCTAAATGGTACAAGTTACGAAGTTCTAATATGGTACAAGTTACGAAGTCCAATGGTAATAACAAGTCATAATATGGTACAAGTTACAAGTCCTAATATGACAAGTTACGAGTTCCTAATATGGTACAAGTTACGAAGTTCCTAATATGTACAAGTTACGAATCAATATGGTACATTACAAGTTCAAATTCAAGTTCAATTGGTACAAGTTACGAAGTTCATATGGTACAAGTACGAAGTTCTAATATGGTACAAGTACGAAGTTCTAATGTACAAGTTACGAATTCTATATGGTACAAGTTATCTAATTGTAATTAAGTAAATTACGAAGTTCCTAATATGGTAATACGAATTCTAATATGGTACAAGTTACGAAGTTCCTAATATGTAAAGTTAGAATCATAGGTACAAGTTACGAAGTTCCTATATGGTAAAGTTACGAAGTTCCTAATATGGTACAAGTTACAAGTTCTAATATGGTACAAGTTCAAGGTCAATAGGTACAAGTAGAATCCTATATGGTAAATTACGAAGTTCCTAATAGGTACAGTTACGAAGTTCCTAAATGGTACAAGTTACGAAGTTCAATATGGTACAAGTTACGAAGTTCCTAATTGAAATTACAATTCCTAATATGGTACAAGTTACGAAGTTCCTATATGGTACAAGTTACGAAGTTCCTAATAGGTACAAGTTACGAAGTTCCTAATTAAGTACAAGTTCAAGTCTAAGTCAATTTACGAATTAATTGGTACAAGTTACAAGTTCCTAATATGGACAAGTTACAATTCCTATATGGTACATTACGAAGTTCCTAATATGGTACAATTACGAATTCCTAATAGGTACAAGTTACGAAGTTCCAATATGGTACAAGTTACGAAGTTCCAATATGGTACAAGTTACAGTTCCTAATATGTACAAGTTACGAGTTCAAATGGTACAAGTTACGAAGTTCTAATATGGTACAATTCGAAGTTCCTAATATGGTACAAGTTACGAATTCCTAATATGGTACAAGTTACGAAGTTCCTAATATGGTACAAGTTACGAAGTTCCTAATATGGTACAAGTTACGAAATTCCTACTATGGTACAAGTTACGAAGTTCCTAATATGGTACAAGTTACGAAGTTTCTAATATGGACAAGTTCGAAGTTCCTAATATGGCACAAGTTACGAGTTCCTAATATGGTACAAGTTACGAAGTTCGTAATATGTACAAGTTACGAATTCCTAATATGGTACAAGTTACGAAATTCCCACTATGGTACAAGTTACGAAGTTCCTAATATGGTACAAGTTACGAAGTTCCTAATATGGTACAAGTTACGATGTTCCTAATATGGTACAAGTTACGAAGTTCCTAATATGGTACAAGTTACGAAGTTCCTAATATGGTACAAGTTACGAAGTTCCTAATATGGTACAAGTTACGAAGTTCCTAATATGGTACAAGTTACGAAGTTCCTAATATGGTACAAGTTACGATTCTAATTGTCCTACTCTAATTGGTACAAGTTACGAAGTTCCTAATATGGTACAAGTTACGAAGTTCCTAATATGGTACAAGTTACGAAGTTCCTAATATGGCACAAGTTACGAAGTTCGTAATATGGTACAAGTTACGAAGTTCGTAATATGGTACAAGTTACGAAGTTCCTAATATGGTACAAGTTACGAAGTTCGTAATATGGTACAAGTTACGAAGTTCGTAATATGGTACAAGTTACGAAGTTCCTAATATGGTACAAGTTACGAAGTTCCTAATATGGTACAAGTTACGAAGTTTCTAATATGGTACAAGTTACGAAGTTCCTAATATGGCACAAGTTACGAAGTTCCTAATATGGTACAAGTTACGAAGTTCCTAATATGGTACAAGTTACGAAGTTCCTAATATGGTACAAGTTACGAAGTTCGTAATATGGTTACAAGTTAACGAAGTTCGTAATAATTGGTACAAGTTACGAAGTTCGTAATATGGTACAAGTTACGAAGTTCGTAATATGGTACAAGTTACGAAGTTGCTAATATGGTACAAGTTACGAAGTTCCTAATATGGTACAAGTTACGAAGTTTCTAATATGGTACAAGTTACGAAGTTCGTAATATGGTCTTCTTGGGCTGTTAGCAGCGTCAGATGATTTGAAAGGTACAACTTTTGAGTTTTGAAACTCATGTAAGGAAAATTAAACTTTTGGTTTCTTATATAAGGAGTTCCTAGTTGGTGCTGTAAGTGTCCAGTGGTGCGGATTGTACAGACCGCACCACTGGACACTTACAGCACAAACAGGACCTGATTTACTTAAATGATGACCTATATATACAGAACCAACAGCCAGAATTTTAAATACAAGCTAATGATAGAAGACACACGCTGTATAATGTTTCTCTCCCAGTACTTCAGTTTCCCCTGTCAGTATCATTCCACCAATGCTCCATACTCATTCATACATCTACCACCAACGCTGTATAATGTTTCTCTCCCAGTACTTCAGTTTCCCCTGTCAGTATCATTCCACCAATGCTCCATACTCATTCATACATCTACCACCAACGCTGTATAATGTTTCTCTCCCAGTACTTCAGTTTTCCCCTGTCAGTATCATTCCACCAATGCTCCATACTCATTTATTCATCTACCACCAACGCTGTATAATGTTTCTCTCCCAGTACTTCAGTTTTCCCCTGTCAGTATCATTCCACCAATGCTCCATACTCATTCATACATCTACCACCAACGCTGTATAATGTTTCTCTCCCAGTACTTCAGTTTCCCCTGTCAGTATCATTCCACCAATGCTCCACACTCATTCATACATCTACCACCAACGCTGTATAATGTTTCTCTCCCAGTACTTCAGTTTCCCCTGTCAGTATCATTCCACCAATGCTCCATACACATTCATACATCTACCACCAACGCTGTATAATGTTTCTCTCCCAGTACTTCAGTTTTCCCTGTCAGTATCATTCCACCAATGCTCCATACTCATTCATACATCTACCACCAACGCTGTATAATGTTTCTCTCCCAGTACTTCAGTTTCCCCTGTCAGTATCATTCCACCAATGCTCCATACCCATTCATACATCTACCACCAACGCTGTATAATGTTTCCCTCCCAGTACTTCAGTTTCCCCTGTCAGTATTATTCCACCAATGCTCCATACTCATTCATACATCTACCACCAATGCTGTATAATGTTTCTCTCCCAGTACTTCAGTTTCCCCTGTCAGTATCATTCCACCAATGCTCCATACTCATTCACACATCTACCACCAACGCTGTATATTGTTTCTCTCCCAGTACTTCAGTTTCCCCTGTCAGTATCATTCCACCAATGCTCCATATTCATTCATACATCTACCACCAACGCTGTATAATGTTTCTCTCCCAGTACTTCAGTTTCCCCTGTCAGTATCATTCCACCAATGCTCCATACTCATTCATACATCTACCACCAGTGCTGTATAATGTTTCTCTCCCAGTACTTCAGTTTCCCCTGTCAGTATCATTCCACCAATGCTCCATACTCATTCATACATCTACCACCAACGCTGTGTAATGTTTCTCTCCCAGTACTTCAGTTTCCCCTGTCAGTATCATTCCACCAATGCTCCATACTCATTCATACATTTACCACCAACGCTGTATAATGTTTCTCTCCCAGTACTTCAGCTTTCCCCTGTCAGTATCATTCCACCAATGCTCCATACTCATTCATACATCTACCACCAACACTGTATAATGTTTCTCTCCCAGTACTTCAGTTTCCCCCTGTCAGTATCATTCCACCAATGCTCCATACACATTCATACATCTACCACCAACGCTGTATAATGTTTCTCTCCCAGTACTTCAGTTTCCCCTGTCAGTATCATTCCACCAATGCTCCATACTCATTCATACATTTACCACCAACGCTGTATAATGTTTCTCTCCCAGTACTTCAGCTTTCCCCTGTCAGTATCATTCCACCAATGCTCCATACTCATTCATACATCTACCACCAACACTGTATAATGTTTCTCTCCCAGTACTTCAGTTTCCCCCTGTCAGTATCATTCCACCAATGCTCCATACACATTCATACATCTACCACCAACGCTGTATAATGTTTCTCTCCCAGTACTTCAGTTTCCCCTGTCAGTATCATTCCACCAATGCTCCATACTCATTCATACATCTACCACCAACGCTGTATAATGTTTCTCTCCCAGTACTTCAGTTTCCCCTGTCAGTATCATTCCACCAATGCTCCATACTCATTCATACATCTACCACCAACGCTGTATAATGTTTCTCTCCCAGTACTTCAGTTTCCCCTGTCAGTATCATTCCACCAATGCTCCATACTCATTCATACATCTACCACCAACGCTGTATAATGTTTCTCTCCCAGTACTTCAGTTTCCCCTGTCAGTATCATTCCACCAATGCTCCATACTCATTCATACATCTACCACCAACGCTGTATAATGTTTCTCTCCCAGTACTTCAGTTTCCCCTGTCAGTATCATTCCACCAATGCTCCATACTCATTCATACATTTACCACCAACGCTGTATAATGTTTCTCTCCCAGTACTTCAGTTTCCCCTGTCAGTATCATTCCACCAATGCTCCATACTCATTCATACATCTACCACCAACACTGTATAATGTTTCTCTCCCAGTACTTCAGTTTCCCCTGTCAGTATCATTCCACCAATGCTCCATACACATTCATACATCTACCACCAACGCTGTATAATGTTTCTCTCCCAGTACTTCAGTTTCCCCTGTCAGTATCATTCCACCAATGCTCCATACTCATTCATACATTACCACCAACGCTGTATAATGTTTCTCTCCCAGTACTTCAGTTTCCCCTGTCAGTATCATTCCACAATGCTCCATACTCATTCATCATCTACCACCAACGCTGTATAATGTTTCTCTCCCAGTACTTCAGTTTCCCCTGTCAGTATCATTCCATCAATGCTCCATACTCATTCATTCATCTACCACCAACGCTGTATAATGTTTCTCTCCCAGTACTTCAGTTTCCCCTGTCAGTATCATTCCATCAATGCTCCATACTCATTCATTCATCTACCACCAACGCTGTATAATGTTTCTCTCCCAGTACTTCAGTTTTCCCCTGTCAGTATCATTCCATCAATGCTCCATACTCATTCATTCATCTACCACCAACGCTGTATAATGTTTCTCTCCCAGTACTTCAGTTTCCCCTGTCAGTATCATTCCATCTGCCCCCACAATATGTTTCGACTCTCCTGTAACTCATTATCCATACATCTACCACCAACGCTGTATAATGTTTCTCTCCCAGTACTTCAGTTTCCCCTGTCAGTATCATTCCACCAATGCTCCATACTCATTCATTCATCTACCACCAACGCTGTATAATGTTTCTCTCCCAGTACTTCAGTTTCCCCTGTCAGTATCATTCCATCAATGCTCCATACTCATTCATCATCTACCACCAACGCTGTATAATGTTTCTCTCCCAGTACTTCAGTTTCCCCTGTCAGTATCATTCCACCAATGCTCCATACTCATTCATACATCTACCACCAACGCTGTATAATGTTTCTCTCCCAGTACTTCAGTTTCCCCTGTCAGTATCATTCCACCAATGCTCCATACTCATTCATACATCTACCACCAACGCTGTATAATGTTTCTCTCCCAGTACTTCAGTTTCCCCTGTCAGTATCATTCCACCAATGCTCCATACTCATTCATCCATCTACCACCAACGCTGTATAATGTTTCTCTCCCAGTACTTCAGTTTCCCCTGTCAGTATCATTCCACCAATGCTCCATACTCATTCATTACATCTACCACCAACGCTGTATAATGTTTCTCTCCCAGTACTTCAGTTTTCCCTGTCAGTATCATTCCACCAATGCTCCATACTCATTCATACCATCTACCACCAACGCTGTATAATGTTTCTCTCCCAGTACTTCAGTTTCCCCTGTCAGTATCTTTCCACCAATGCTCCATACTCCTCTTCATGTACATGTTGCTGTTATCAGAAGGACAAACGGGCAATACGTGGGTACCTTCCATCAAAACAGTGCTCTTTGGAATATCGGACAGCACTGTGCAGACAAGAATTTTGACTTTTCTTGTGTTGCGTATGCACGTATGCACGTATGCACTTGTGTTCGTCACAAGACGTGGCAACCTCACGTCGGTGTCCGCGGATCGAGCCTGCAGTATTTAAAAGCAGCCGTCTCGTCTCTACGTGCCAGGCAGCAGCAAAGGGCACTTGAGAAGGCACCATATGCTCTGACACAAGGTGCTTCACAGGTTGGGAGACGTCCTGGTTTGTGTGATGTAGCACATTTGCGTGATGTAGCACATTTGCGTGATGTAGCACATTTGCGTGATGTAGCACATTTGCGTGATTTGTAGTCACATTTGCGTGATGTAGCACATTTGCGTGATGTAGCACATTTGCGTGATGTAGCACATTTGTGTGCCTAGAATGTCTCGCATTTCGTTACAATGCAATATATGTTCAAATACGTTGTTATTTAAGGATACGCCCTATGTTAAACAGTGTTAAACTTTAAATCAATCTGTTTCTCACAGTTACATTATTTCATCTTCCGGTACAGCATGTAAGTTGTTAGTGGACATTATGCATACCATTAGGGTCAAGATATAGGGCAGCAGGTACAGGGACAAGGGATTGTTGGAAAGCAATAAGTGTTACAATCTTAGTATGTGTGTGTGTCTGTAGCCTTAGTTATCCAGCAAGCAAAGCGCATGCGCCGTATTATATTGTTATCTGTGGTCTGTCTGGCTCTACCATATTTTTCCACATTATCTCATAAACGGCACGATTTTAGGGAAAAAGTTATTGAACATAAAATGTGTGTTTTGGTTTTGTGTACAGCTTTTGTGTGAAACATTTCTCATTCTAAGAAGAATTCAGCGCGATATTATCAAATGTACAAAGGTCTTTATGTAAAGTACCGTTATTGTTGTCAGATTTTAAAGAAACTTGAAGTTTCTTGACAGATTTTCGAAATATACTCAAATATCAGATTTCATGAAAATCCGTCCAGTGGGAGCCGAGTTGTTGCATACAGACAGACGGACATGACGAAGCTAATAGTCGCTTTTCGCAATTTTGCGAACGCGCCTCAAAACACAATGGACAATACATTTATTGAAAAGAGCTGAATGTTCATCGTGTTTTTGTCACGCAAATTGACAGAACGTGTGTCTGTGTTAACGTTAGGTACTGCGTGGTCTTACGGCGCAGTGCGTGTGCGCACTATGGTGTCTTACAGGGCAGTGGGTGTGCGCGCTATGGTGTCTTACAGGGCAGTGCGTGTGCGCTCTACAGTCAGTGCAAAAATCCCGAGCCTTCAGTTCGGCACACTAAACGGAATTCCCACGTTCCTCCTCACGCCCGCTCAGTGCGCCTGCGCGCCGCGCTCTGTCCTATGGCTGCCACTGTCGCTCGTTGCACAGTGCGCCTGCGCGCCGCGCTCTGTCCTATGGCTGCCACTGTCGCTCGCTGCACAGTGCGCCTCGTGCCGCCGTCCGGCCGGCATGTTTCTGTCCCGCGCGCTCTCCTGGCCGCTCCTGTCGCCTCCACCAGCAGCGCCACCGCCACGCGCCACCTCTGCCGCCGTCGTGCCGTCCTCATCCAGCCAGACCCGCCGCCTCTTATGGAGGCACTACTACCCCGAGGGGGGCTGGGGGTGGGTGGTGGTGGGGTGCAGTGTGGGGGTGCACGTGCTGAACCATGGCCTGCAGCTCGGGGGCGGCGCAGTGCTGCTGTCTGCCGCCGTCACCGCCTTCCACAGCAGCGCGACAGACGCAGGTACGTGGCACGTAGAGACGGGAAACGCAGGTACGTGGCACGTAGAGACGGGAAACGCAGGTACGTTGCACTTAGAGACGGGAAACGCAGGTACGTGGCACGTAGAGACGGAAAACGCAGGTACGTTGCACTTAGAGACGGGAAACGCAGGTACGTGGCACGTAGAGACGGGACACGCAGGTACGTTGCACTTAGAGACGGGAAACGCAGGTACGTGGTACGTAGAGACGGGAAACGCAGGTACGTTGCACTTAGAGACGGGAAACGCAGGTATGTGACACGTAGAGACGGGAAACGCAGGTACGTTGCACTTAGAGACGGGAAACGCAGGTACGTGGCACGTAGAGACGGGAATCGCAGGCACGTTACACTTAGAGACGGGAAACGCAGGTACGTTGCACCTAGAGACTGGAAACGCGGGTACGTGGCACTTAGAGACGGGAAACGCAGGTACGTTGCACTTAGAGACGGGAAACGCAGGTACGTGGCACGTAGAGACGGGAAACGCAGGTACGTTGCACTTAGAGACGGGAAACGCAGGTACGTTGCACCTAGAGACTGGAAACGCGGGTACGTGGCACTTAGAGACGGGAAATGCGGGTACGTTGCACTTAGAGACGGGAAACGCATATACGTGGCACGTAGAGACGGGAAACGCAGGTACGTGGCACGTAGAGACGGGAAACGCAGGTACGTGGCACGTAGAGACGGGAAACGCGGGTACGTGGCACGTAGAGTCGGGAAACGCAAGTTCGTAGTGTGTGTAGACCGAAACTGCAAAGGCAGGTGCAGGTCGTGTAGACAGGCAGTGACGTTTGCTGACAGCTACAGCTGGCATTCCTTGTGCTCGAAAGCGTGACCACAGCCAGGAGATCTCGTACCAGTACCAGTTTAGTTTGTTTAAAGACGACGATTCAACTGCAAAGGTTGGAGGTCAAAGCCTGCTGGAACGCCGTGTGTGAAGGTCGGTAATGTAGCCGGAAGGGTAAGGATGTGAAAGGAATTGTCTGCGGCAGTGTAAACGTGTTAGCCGGAGAGAGCAGCACTGAGGGTGAGCGGGCGGACTGCGTGCAGGGTCAGCGTCGTAACTCGAGCCTCGGCTGTCGCGCTGCACGTACCGACAGTGTGACAGTATTTGCTGTCCAGTGCCACCCGATGCCCGAAACAGCATTACTTTGTTTGAGAGTCCCCAGGCTCCGCCCGCTTGTCCTTCTGATAAGAGTTTTATTAAAGATGGAGATGTGTATGGAGCAAGGTGTAATAATACTGACACGGTAAAACCGAAGAACTCGGAGTAAAACCCGTGCCAGTGTCACTTTGTCCACCACAAATCCCATTTGGGCTTGTCCTGGTATCGAACCACGAACTCCGTAGTGAGACCGGCCATGGCACGGACATAGCAGTGAGCAACTGGGCCAGTCTGTTGATGCTGTGTATTGCGGTGGCCACACAAAACTCTGAAATGCACTGTGTGGACAGAATACAAAACTATCTGTTGTTAAAACAGGTGGTACATATAGTTACCACTGTTGTGTAAAGAGCTAAACCTTCATTGACCACCGAGGATTCGTTGCTCGGTCCCCGGTCGGTATAACAGAGTGCTATCCTCTCCCAGCGTCAAGACGCCTCCAGTGACCAAACAGTCTAATGTCCGGGGGTGAAGCGGCCGGGACGTGACGCTGACTGCTCACCTCCATGTGGCACTCCTCCCAGGTGCCTTTATGTAGTGGTGCTTAATTAAACATAGGAACAAAGTTTATCATACAGGATGTCCCTTTTATGGTGTAACTGAGCAGTGCAGCTTTATCGCGTGTAACCCTTCAGCTGCTGTGACAGGCCACACTCGGCACTCTGTGTGCTGCTTTGTTGCCATCCTCCACAGACATACGTATTCTGGGTCTTGCATAAATAACCTCAGCAGGTGAACTTACGTCGTTAAACAATGTGCTGAGATTTTAAAGTTGTCCGTCCCGTGCATTTGTATATCAATGTGTTCAGTTTGTTGTACCAGCCACATTGTTAGTACTGAGAATGCAGTCAGTGCACGGGCATAGAAAGCAGAGGGCTATACAGGGTGTTTCTTTGAAGGATGTGAGATGTCTGAGAGGTGAAGGCTGTAAGCAGTTTATGATAGGAGACGTGTGAACAGGTGTTAGGGCAGTAATGGGCTAGACATGTAGCTATAAGTTGCACTTTATTATTATTATTATTATCGTATCCAAACTGCCGTATACCCGTGGTGTGCATGATTGAGAGAGGCACTCCCTGTTGGCATGGTAACCGTTGTTACCATTTTGTGCCTTCCGTGTGTGGTACGCCGTCTTGTCGAAGAAACTTTTTTTTTTACAGTTGAGACAGACTGTGTTCACAGGCTGAGGCTGAAGAAACAGTTGAGCATCGAGCATATAACAGAGCATGTCACAACCAGATAGCAGCACTTTGTCAGATGAAATTGAAGCGTGAGTTGGTGTAAGCATACGGAAACGACCGATGATATAGGCCGTGGAGTAACGCGTGGATATTGTGGCCACTCGTTATATGACGTCACATGTCCTGCAATAGTAACATACTGAGCTACGTCAGTCACTTGTTACAGGTCTGGCTTCTGAGTGAATAGTACGTAAAGTCCATGAAGCATCACGCCACGATGAAGTAAGAGGGAGTGGAGGTCTATCTCCATGCATTTTTAACCTGCTGCCTGCACTACTTCTTTTAACGTATATTTCAGTTCGATGTTCGCAATCAGTGCTTTGCGTGCTACACGCCCCGTGCCTGTCCACCGTCGTGTGAAGACGTGTGGGATAGACGTAAGGCTTCGCGCGCTCTTAACCACGGCACTGAACGGTGATCAGCTAAACAGGTGGGCGCTTGGCATTCAGGAAGGCTGTGTCAGAAACAGTCGTGGTCTATTTCAGGACAGGATTCTGATATTCCTTACTGGGATTGCCCGGAGGTTAGACGGAAGTTCGCGTGAGATGCTAGTGCGTACACACACGTCTTGAGGCAACTGGACACGCAACACGGAACAGACTGTAGTGGCTGTCAGCAGCTGGCACCAGAGCGCACCACCTGTCGACTGGCTCGCAGCTACACGCGCCAAGTTTTTGTACCGCCACGGATCAAATGGTTAGGGACATTGATTGATAGATGGCAGCACGTTGCAACAATCGCTTTGAAAGAGCGTGAGATCAAAGAGCAGCAGTAATTACTGGCGTCGGTTCAGTTCTAACGATACGAATGCAGTTATGTTTCGTGGCTCCTGTAACAGGGGCTTCCAAATTGCTGTCCGATGGCAGGATGTGACCTTAAGAGAGACATGAACAGGTTTTCGTCATTTCGTGACTGGATCCGACGAATCGAGCTGCGACCACGTGGCTGGCGAGTCGCCATCCCCGTCTGTCCTGCTATTGTGCAGAACACTCTGAGCTCAGTCAAGCTCTTGTGCTGTATTAAGTGATGTGATTGCTTTGTGGACTGAGACTGGCCGTAGATCACTTAATGTGCTTTGTGGACTGAGACTGGCCGTAGATCACTTAATGTGCTTTGTGGACTGAGATGGCCGTAGATCACTTAATGTGCTTTGTGGACTGAGATGGCCGTAGATCACTTAATGTGCTTTGTGGACTGAGACTGGCCGTAGATCATTTAATGTGCTTTGTGGACTGAGACTGACCGTAGATCACTTAATGTGCTTTGTGGACTGAGATGGCCGTAGATCACTTAATGTGCTTTATGGACTGAGATGGCCGTAGATCACTTAATGTGCTTTGTGGACTGAGACTGGCCGTAGATCACTTAATGTGCTTTGTGGACTGAGACTGGCCGTAGATCACTTAATGTGCTTTGTGGACTGAGACTGGCCGTAGATCACTTAATGTGCTTTGTGCTTACAAAAGCGAGTGCTTTGTTAGAAGTGAACCTGCGTGCTTGTTATGCCTGTCAGGGTACTTTACATTTATTTCCTAATTTCTTGGTGCGGGCCGCGATAGCTCAGTCGGTATAGCGACTCGCTACGAGCTGGACGGTCCGGGGATCGAATCCCGGTGGGGGCGAGACTTTCAGCACCCGTCCAGACCGGCCCTGGGGCCCACTCAGCTTCCTGTACAATGGGAACCGGGTTATTCCCGGGGGTTAAGCGGCCGGGGCGTTGACCACCCACCCCCATCTAGCGCCGAGGTTAAAGAAAGAGTACAGCTATACCTCTACTCCCCCTCTGGGCCTTCATGGCCTATTATAGGGAGAACTTTACGTTTACCTTTATTCCTTAGTACCAAATAGACTCTGTTGGCTTGATTTGAAACCGGATGTTGATATTCGTGACTCTGATATTCGTGATTCTGATGTTCGTGATTTCCCTGTTTGTTGTGCACTAAACTGCTTCAAGCACAATGACGAGTGCTGTGCCAGTTGCTTTAGCATTAAGCAAACTCTCCATTGTACATCTACGTTTTGCTGCCTGCCTACGACACTCACGTTACACACACATCATGCTGCCTGCCTACGACACTCACGCTACACACAGATCATGCTGCCTGCCTACGACACTCACGCTACACACAGATCATGCTGCCTGCCTACGACACTCACGCTACACACAGATCATGCTGCCTGCCTACGACACTCACGCTACACACATCATGCTGCCTGCCTACGACACTCACGCTACACACAGATCATGCTGCCTGCCTACGACACTCACGCTACACACATCATGCTGCCTGCCTACGACACTCACGCTACACACAGATCATGCTGCCTGCCTACGACACTCACGCTACACACAGATCATGCTGCCTGCCTACGACACTCACGCTACACACAGATCATGCTGCCTGCCTACGACACTCACGCTACACACATCATGCTACCTGCCTACGACACTCACGCTACACACAGATCATGCTGCCTGCCTACGACACTCACGCTACACACACATCATGCTGCCTGCCTACGACACTCACGCTACACACAGATCATGCTGCCTGCCTACGACACTCACGCTACACACAGATCATGCTGCCTGCCTACGACACTCACGCTACACACAGATCATGCTGCCTGCCTACGACACTCACGCTACACACAGATCATGCTGCCTGCCTACGACACTCACGCTACACACAGATCATGCTGCCTGCCTACGACACTCACGCTACACACACATCATGCTGCCTGCCTACGACACTCACGCTACAACACAATCATGCTGCCTGCCTACGACACTCACGCTACACACATCATGCTGCCTGCCTACGACACTCACGCTACACACAGATCATGCTGCCTGCCTACGACACTCACGCTACACACACATCATGCTGCCTGCCTACGACACTCACGTACACACAGATCATGCTGCCTGCCTACGACACTCACGCTACACACAGATCATGCTGCCTGCCTACGACACTCACGCTACACACACATCATGCTGCCTGCCTACGACACTCACGCTACACACAGATCATGCTGCCTGCCTACGACACTCACGCTACACACAATCATGCTGCCTGCCTACGACACTCACGCTACACACAGATCATGCTGCCTGCCTACGACACTCACGCTACACACAGATCATGCTGCCTGCCTACGACACTCACGTTACACACACATCATGCTGCCTGCCTACGACACTCACTACACACGATCATGCTGCCTGCCTACGACACTCACGCTACACACAGATCATGCTGCCTGCCTACGACACTCACGTTACACACACGATCATGCTGCCTGCCTACGACACTCACGTACACACAGATCATGCTGCCTGCCTACGACACTCACGTTACACACAGATCATGCTGCCTGCCTACGACACTCACGTACACACAGATCATGCTGCTGCCTACGACACTCACGTTACACACAGATCATGCTGCCTGCCTACGACACTCACGTTACACACAGATCATGCTGCCTGCCTACGACACTCACGTACACACAGATCATGCTGCCTGCCTACGACACTCACGTTACACACACATCATGCTGCCTGCCTACGACACTCACGTACACACAGATCATGCTGCCTGCCTACGACACTCACGTTACACACAATCATGCTGCCTGCCTACGACACTCACGTTACACACAGATCATGCTGCCTGCCTACGACACTCACGCTACACACAGATCATGCTGCCTGCCTACGACACTCACGTTACACACAGATCATGCTGCCTGCCTACGACACTCACGTTACACACAGATCATGCTGCCTGCCTACGACACTCACGCTACACACAGATCATGCTGCCTGCCTACGACACTCACGCTACACACAGATCATGCTGCCTGCCTACGACACTCACGCTACACACAGATCATGCTGCCTGCCTACGACACTCACGCTACACACAGATCATGCTGCCTGCCTACGACACTCACGCTACACACAGATCATGCTGCTGCTACGACACTCACGCTACACACAGATCATGCTGCCTGCCTACGACACTCACGTACACACAGATCATGCTGCCTGCCTACGACACTCACGCTACACACAGATCATGCTGCCTGCCTACGACACTCACGTACACACAGATCATGCTGCCTGCCTACGACACTCACGTTACACACAGATCATGCTGCCTGCCTACGACACTCACGTTACACACAGATCATGCTGCCTGCCTACGACACTCACGTTACACACAATCATGCTGCCTGCCTACGACACTCACGCTACACACATCATGCTGCCTGCCTACGACACTCACGTTACACACAGATCATGCTGCCTGCCTACGACACTCACGTTACACACAGATCATGCTGCCTGCCTACGACACTCACGTTACACACAGATCATGCTGCCTGCCTACGACACTCACGTTACACACAGATCATGCTGCCTGCCTACGACACTCACGCTACACACATCATGCTGCCTGCCTACGGCACTCACGTTACACACAGATCATGCTGCCTGCCTACGACACTACGTTACACACAGATCATGCTGCCTGCCTACGACACTCACGCTACACACATCATGCTGCCTGCCTACGACACTCACGTTACACTCACATCATAAGGTACGCACATTAACGGACTGTTAAGTGCTGCCTCCTAGATGAGTTTCTGGTTTTACTTATAATCGCATTCCCGACATGCACCTGCTGCCCACTAGCAGTCTTCTATGATGTTATACTGTTTCTTTGGGTCAGTAGTTCCCGATGTTTCGGAGGGTCGCAGTGCCGTCTTCCGAAACGTCGGGAAATGGATGATACAACGAAACTTTGTGACGTCACAGAGTACGTGAACCTCATTAGACGCGCTGAGTTAACCTGAAAGGTCATGTTATTTGCGGAGTGTAGACAAGAACACTGTGTGGAGACTACGTCTGTCCGTCTGTCGTGTGATATTAGCGAATAAACTGCCGTATTGTGGTGACATCTGGTGTAGCGGCTCTACACATGGCTTATTGTGGTGACATCTGGTGTAGCGGCTCTACACATGGCTTAGTGTAGTGACATCTGGTGTAGCGGCTCTACACATGGCTTAGTGTAGTGACATCTGGTGTAGCGGCTCTACACATGGCTTATTGTGGTGACATCTGGTGTAGCGGCTCTACACATGGCTTAGTGTAGTGACATCTGGTGTAGCGGCTCTACACATGGCTTAGTGTAGTGACATCTGGTGTAGCGGCTCTACACATGGCTTATTGTGGTGACATCTGGTGTAGCGGCTCTACACATGGCTTAGTGTAGTGACATCTGGTGTAGCGGCTCTACACATGGCTTAGTGTAGTGACATCTGGTGTAGCGGCTCTACACATGGCTTAGTGTAGTGACATCTGGTGTAGCGGCTCTACACATGGCTTAGTGTAGTGACATCTGGTGTAGCGGCTCTACACATGGCTTAGTGTAGTGACATCTGGTGTAGCGGCTCTACACATGGCTTATTGTGGTGACATCTGGTGTAGCGGCTCTACACATGGCTTAGTGTAGTGACATCTGGTGTAGCGGCTCTACACATGGCTTAGTGTAGTGACATCTGGTGTAGCGGCTCTACACATGGCTTAGTGTAGTGACATCTGGTGTAGCGGCTCTACACATGGCTTAGTGTAGTGACATCTGGTGTAGCGGCTCTACACATGGCTTAGTGTAGTGACATCTGGTGTAGCGGCTCTACACATGGCTTAGTGTAGTGACATCTGGTGTAGCGGCTCTACACATGGCTTAGTGTAGTGACATCTGGTGTAGCGGCTCTACACATGGCTTATTGTGGTGACATCTGGTGTAGCGGCTCTACACATGGCTTATTGTAGTGACATCTGGTGTAGCGGCTCTACACATGGCTTATTGTGGTGACATCTGGTGTAGCGGCTCTACACATGGCTTAGTGTAGTGACATCTGGTGTAGCGGCTCTACACATGGCTTATTGTGGTGACATCTGGTGTAGCGGCTCTACACATGGCTTATTGTAGTGACATCTGGTGTAGCGGCTCTACACATGGCTTATTGTGGTGACATCTGGTGTAGCGGCTCTACACATGGCTTAGTGTAGTTTGTGTCAGCAGGTTGCAAGGCCTGCTTTACTGTTGCGCCGGGGGTGCTTTGTTGGGGCCCTCTGATATCACTGCTGCCCTTCCCCTCTCTGCTATATCTGCTTTACTACGCTGGGCCCCGCAGATAAGCCGGTTGGCGCACACAACAAAGATACAATATACCAAAGAAATCGTATATTGTAACACACAAATTAAATAAGATACAATAAAGACAATCATATACAAAATTACAAAATATACAAGACGTGAGACTGACCAAGCAATTAGTTGTTTCCATACATACCAACATAAAGTTACCTTGGCGTCGTCGTGGGGCTAAACCCAACAAAACCAAAGACCTGGGACCACGACGACCGCCAAGGGACTCCAACCTCACCAACTCACAGCTGGACGGAATTTTGCCCCCATGGCCGAGACGAAATTTGGAAGTTACTTGTAGGCGGCCAGGTTCAGAGTGATTACCTCAGTCATACGCAGGTAGGACGTAAGCTCGGGACAGGAGGGAAATGGAGGGGAATTAAGTAGGAGGGAGTGATGCGCGCGACGAAAGTCCATGGTTCGAGTTCCGCAGAGAGTGCTGGGAAAACTCCCGGCACACTGTGAGGCTCAAGTTAACTGCTGTCTGCACTTGAGACATTTACTGTGCATCTGCACACAGTGTTGTCGGCAACATCGCAGTACAAAAGGCCGTGCTTTGTTTTGAGCCTGAATGAAGTTACATTTGCTGTGTACAGTGGAACTGTGTTACATATTGGCAGTACAGAGCGCCTTGTTAAAGTAGATCAGAAGTATCTGGAACGTTTTGAAATGTGGTGCTGGAGAAGAATGGAGAAGATCAGTTGGACCGATCGTGTGAGAAATGAAGAAGTATTACATAGAGTGAAGGAGGAGAGGAATATCGTACATACAATAAAAAGAAGAAAGGCTAACTGGATTGGTCACATCTTGCGTAGAAACTGCCTTCTGAAACATGTGATTGAAGGAAAGTTAGAGGGAAGGATAGAAATGACGGGAAGACGAGGAAGAAGACGTAAGTAGCTACTGGATGACCTTAAGGAAAAGAGAAGATACTGGAAATTGAAAGAGGAAGCACTAGATCGCACTGTGTGGAGAACTCGCTTTGGAAGAGGCTACGGACCTGTCGTAAGACAGACTGCAGAATGAAGAGCTCGGACTGTCGTAAGACAGACTGCAGAATGAAGAGGCTACGGACCTGTCGTAAGACAGACTGCAGAATGAAGAGGCTACGGACCTGTCGTAAGACAGACTTTTCAGAGATGAAGAGGCTAGCAGCGGACCTGTCGTAAGACAGACTGCAGAATGAAGAGGCTACGGACCTGTCGTAAGACAGACTGCAGAATGAAGAGGCTACGGACCTGTCGTAAGACAGACTGCAGAATGAAGAGGCTACGGACCTGTCGTAAGACAGACTGCAGAATGAAGAGGCTACGGACCTGTCGTAAGACAGACTGCAGAATGAAGAGGCTACGGACCTGTCGTAAGACAGACTGCAGAATGAAGAGGCTACGGACCTGTCGTAAGGACAGACTGCAGAATGAAGAGGCTACGGACCTGTCGTAAGAGACTGACCTGCAGAATGAAGAGGCTACGGACCTGTCGTAAGACAGACTGCAGAATGAAGAGGCTACGGACCTGTCGTAGGACTGACTGCAGAATGAAGAGGCTACGGACCTGTCGTAAGACAGACTGCAGAATGAAGAGGCTACGGACCTGTCGTAAGACAGACTGCAGAATGAAGAGGCTACGGACCTGTCGTAAGACAGACTACAGAATGAAGAGGCTACGGACCTGTCGTAAGACAGACTGCAGAATGAAGAGGCTACGGACCTGTCGTAAGACAGACTGCAGAATGAAGAGGCTACGGACCTGTCGTAGGACTGACTGCAGAATGAAGAGGCTACGGACCTGTCGTAAGACAGACTGCAGAATGAAGAGGCTACGGACCTGTCGTAAGACAGACTGCAGAATGAAGAGGCTACGGACCTGTCGTAAGACAGACTACAGAATGAAGAGGCTACGGACCTGTCGTAAGACAGACTGCAGAATGAAGAGGCTACGGACCTGTCGTAGGACTGACTGCAGAATGAAGAGGCTACGGACCTGTCGTAAAACAGACTGCAGAATGAAGAGGCTACGGACCTGTCGTAGGACTGACTGCAGAATGAAGAGGCTACGGACCTGTCGTAAGACAGACTGCAGAATGAAGAGGCTACGGACCTGTCGTAAGACAGACTGCAGAATGAAGAGGCTACGGACCTGTCGTAAGACAGACTACAGAATGAAGAGGCTACGGACCTGTCGTAAGACAGACTGCAGAATGAAGAGGCTACGGACCTGTCGTAGGACTGACTGCAGAATGAAGAGGCTACGGACCTGTCGTAAGACAGACTGCAGAATGAAGAGGCTACGGACCTGTCGTAGGACTGACTGCAGAATGAAGAGGCTACGGACCTGTCGTAAGACAGACTGCAGAATGAAGAGGCTACGGACCTGTCGTAGGACTGACTGCAGAATGACTGTGTGGAACCGTGTTACGTATTGAAGTAAAGAACGCCTAGTTAAAGTGTGTGTGTTAGGCGTAGGGCTACATCACTTGCACTCGCAGCTCTGGTTGTGCGCAGACTTACAGGTGCTGTGACGTAGGTAAGGACAGCCGAACGAGGGCACTCAGTGGCGCTGTGAACCGTGTGACTGCAAGTTGTGTTTCTGCAGTACGCTACACGTTGCTGTCCGGAAAATGGCCTCAGAATCTATCACTTGGCTTGGATGCCATCTGGCGGCAGAAACTGTGTTTCTCCAGTCACTCTAGTCTGTGTAATGACGTCACGACACGCTACACGATGTTCTGTCTCTTTCTTCCCCTCCCTTTTTTCCAGTATCGATGAACACAAGAAGAGCAGTTTAATTAGAATCTTGATGTAAGCGCCTCTCCTCTGCAGAATACCGAAATGCAGACGCAGCAGTTCTGTCATTGCTGTGCTGAACACTCATTTCAGCTTCACCCAATCTGTCTCTGTCGGCTGTCTATTAGCTGCCCAGTCTTGCACTTAACAGTTGGAACATCAACCGTTAGAAATAAACACACAATGAAAATCGATAACGATTAAGCACAAACTCACACGTAGCAGATAAAGTTTTGCATTGCACTGTATTCGCTTCGTATATGAATTTTTAACAGTTTGGGGATCGCAGGCATCTCGGGGTAAGGAACTGAATGCGCATAATGCTATTAAGGAACATGTCAGTGTTTTGTCGTGACTTATTTCATGCAAAATGTCACTGCGTCTGCGCACTGTAAACAATCGGCAAGTAATTGTTTTAGGGATGTTTGTCTAAAGTAAAAGTCCGTAGCCGATCTCAGTGGCCGCTAGGTTTAAGGCGTTGGTCTACGGCCGTTCGCTTACTGGGATTGCGGGTTCGAATCCCGCCTAGGGCATGGATGTCTGTCTGTTGTGAGTGTTGTGTTGTCAGGTAGAGGTCTCTGCGACGGGCTGATCACTCGTCCAGAGGAGTCCTACCGAGTGTGGTGTGTCTGAAGTGTGTGATCTTGAAGCCTCGAAATATGAGGCGGCCTAGGCCCCCAAGGGGCTGAAGAGCTATTGGGGAAAGAAAACAGTCCATAACAGGTCGTGGCCTGTTCTGAAATTGCACATGCTGCAAAGGACGCGATTAGTGTCGTCGCTGTCGGATTGTTGGTGCGACTGGCTGCACGTCGCTTGTAGCTTTGCTTACTGAGGCACAGTGTTGCCACTGGCACAAAACTCTTGCACTTCGAAAGCAGTGGCGGCTCGTGAAAGAAACAGAAAACATGAGGAGGGAAGTAGGCGGAGAAAGAAGCAAAGCGGCATGTAAAAAAGAAGTTACGAGAGCTGTGTACTGCCTATTTAGGGGATAAAGACAGCCGGAAGGAAATGATTAATAATAATAATCAGTGGTAATTCATAAGTTCAACGATAGTGTAAGCAATGTTGGCTGTTATCATAGTAGGTGTGTTTGTTGTGTATACTGGTAAAGGTAAAGGTCACCCTAGAACAGGCCACGAAGGCCCAGAGGGGGAGTAGAGGTATAGCTCTACTCTTTCTTTAACCTCAGCGCTAGATGGAGGTGGGTGGTCAACTCCACGCCCCGGCCGCTTTACCTCCGGAAATTACCCCGGTACCCATTGTACAGGAGGCTGGGTAGGCCCCAGGGCCAGTCTGGACGGGTGCTGAAAATCTCGCCCCCACCGGGATTCGATCGCCGTACCGTCCAGCTCGTAGCGGGTCGCTATACCGACTGAGCTATCGCGGCCGGCTGTGTGTACCAGCACTAACCTTTTATGTGTGTTTGTGTGATTAAAACATGTCAACCCGTGGGAGCAATTTGCCACATGCAGTGTGGTCAGTCGAGGGTCAGATGTGCCTGCTGAAGTGTTTGATGTTTAGCGGCTGTTGGATCACCCTGTATACGTGCCCGTAAATGTGATACAAAGTTGATATCGCCAGTCCAGATGGAGTTAATAATAAATCCTGAAGGCTTGTGGCAAGAAGTGTGATTTGTTGTTTCCACAGCGTCATATCGCAGACGACTATAAACTTCAGATAACACAAGGACCATCAGATGGCTCTGTGAATGGTTAGCTTCATAAAATCTTGGCAGATGGCAGGACAGTGCAGTCGTGATGCTTTGTGGTTGTGTTTGCTCCGACTTAACTTTACTATGCGCTCGTAACATTTGTCACGTGGTGTCGGTCGTAAAACTGGCCGAATTGCGTTATCTGATCGATGGCGCATCCACCCCCATCTCGAGCGTCTTGTTATGTGAAGCTGCTGCCAGTGCCATCAAGTGGTGGAAAGTCGAAGCCGCACTCAGCGGCTGGACTACTGCTGCCATCTACACATGTTCATGGCAATGATGTGAGCAGCATAAAGCGGAATATGGAACGTCCAGCCAGTTTGTCTTCTTTATATCGTAATTCCTAACTTTAAGGTTTGAACTGTATGCACATTGGAACACGCCCGAAAGGTGTGGGTCCCATTACCAGCAAGACTTCGACAAATTTCTGGCATGATTCCAGTTACAGAAAGCTGGAGTGCGAAGTTTGCAACGTTGACAATATTTTGATACATGCATACTGTGAGGCTGTGACTTTGCTGAGTTCTGTTGTGACAGACAGCCATATCAGTGGTTCAGGGTCTGACGTTATTGCACACGCGGTATAGTCGTGGTTCAGCATGTGACTACTGAACATGCGGGTTATCCACTGTGCAGGATCTGACCTTTGGGCACGCGGTATATCAGTGGCGGAGGCTATGGCTTTATTGCACACTGGTTTAGGGTCGGACTTTAATGCGCAGGTAGTATACCAGTGGTCGAAGCTGTGCTTTATTGGATATGCAGTAAACCAGAGATTAAGGCTGTGACTTTATTGGACATGCAGTATATCCGTGGTTCACGATTTGACTTTATTGGACACGCGGTATATCCGTGGTTCACGATTTGACTTTATTGGACACGCGGTATATCAGTGGTTCACGATTTGACTTTATTGGACACGCGGTATATCAGTGGTTGTCAACCATTGTTAGTAAGAGGACCCACCTTAAATCAAAAGATATCGCACGTGTTAATATTTGTACTTCTAATCTCCTTTAATTCGGGAAATACATAATGACAGCTAACGTCTGTGACCTCAGACATAATGACAGCTAACGTCTGTGACCTCAGACATAATGACAGCTAACGTCTGTGACCTCAGACATAATGACAGCTAACGTCTGTGACCTCAGACATAATGACAGCTAACGTCTGTGACCTCAGACATAATGACAGCTAACGTCTGTGACCTCAGACATAATGACAGCTAACGTTTGTGACCTCAGACATGACAGCTAACGTCTGTGACCTCAGACATAATGACAGCTAACGTCTGTGACCTCAGACAATGACAGCTAACGTCTGTGACCTCAGACATAATGACAGCTAACGTCTGTGACCTCAGACAAATGACAGCTAACGTCTGTGACCTCAGACATAATGACAGCTAACGTCTGTGACCTCAGACATGACAGCTAACGTCTGTGACCTCAGACATAATGACAGCTAACGTCTGTGACCTCAGACATGACAGCTAACGTCTGTGACCTCAGACATAAAGACAGCTAACGTCTGTGACCTCAGACATAATGACAGCTAACGTCTGTGACCTCAGACATGACAGCTAACGTCTGTGACCTCAGACATAATGACAGCTAACGTCTGTGACCTCAGACATAATGACAGCTAACGTCTGTGACCTCAGACTAATGACAGCTAACGTCTGTGACCTCAGACATAATGACAGCTAACGTCTGTGACCTCAGACATA
Organism: Reticulitermes speratus; assembly: GCA_021186555.1. Classification (NCBI taxonomy): domain Eukaryota; kingdom Metazoa; phylum Arthropoda; class Insecta; order Blattodea; family Rhinotermitidae; genus Reticulitermes; species Reticulitermes speratus. The sequence continues at coordinate 216,535 of JAJKFL010000012.1, read as the reverse complement.
ATGACAGCTAACGTCTGTGACCTCAGACATAATGACAGCTAACGTCTGTGACCTCAGACATAATGACAGCTAACGTCTGTGACCTCAGACATAATGACAGCTAACGTTTGTGACCTCAGACATAGACAGCTAACGTCTGTGACCTCAGACATAATGACAGCTAACGTCTGTGACCTCAGACATAATGACAGCTAACGTCTGTGACCTCAGACATAGACAGCTAACGTCTGTGACCTCAGACATAATGACAGCTAACGTCTGTGACCTCAGACATAATGACAGCTAACGTCTGTGACCTCAGACATAATGACAGCTAACGTCTGTGACCTCAGACATGACAGCTAACGTCTGTGACCTCAGACATAATGACAGCTAACGTCTGTGACCTCAGACAATGACAGCTAACGTCTGTGACCTCAGACAATGACAGCTAACGTCTGTGACCTCAGACATAATGACAGCTAACGTCTGTGACCTCAGACATGACAGCTAACGTCTGTGACCTCAGACATAATGACAGCTAACGTCTGTGACCTCAGACATAATGACAGCTAACGTCTGTGACCTCAGACATAATGACAGCTAACGTCTGTGACCTCAGACATGACAGCTAACGTCTGTGACCTCAGACATGACAGCTAACGTCTGTGACCTCAGACATAATGACAGCTAACGTCTGTGACCTCAGACATAATGACAGCTAACGTCTGTGACCTCAGACATAATGACAGCTAACGTCTGTGACCTCAGACATAATGACAGCTAACGTCTGTGACCTCAGACATAATGACAGCTAACGTCTGTGACCTCAGACATAATGACAGCTAACGTCTGTGACCTCAGACATAATGACAGCTAACGTCTGTGACCTCAGACATGACAGCTAACGTCTGTGACCTCAGTACATGACAGCTAACGTCTGTGACCTCAGACATAATGACAGCTAACGTCTGTGACCTCAGACATAATGACAGCTAACGTCTGTGACCTCAGACATAATGACAGCTAACGTCTGTGATCTCAGACATAATGACAGCTAACGTCTGTGACCTCAGACAAATGACAGCTAACGTCTTGACCTCAGACAGACAGCTAACGTCTGTGACCTCAGACATGACAGCTAAGTCTGTGACCTCAGACATAATGACAGCTACGTCTGTGACCTCAGACATAATGACAGCTAATGTCTGTGACCTCAGACATAATGACAGCTAACGTTTGTGACCTCAGACACAATCCTAGCGCTGACAGGAGCAGTGAAACTGCCCGCCAAGTTATCCCAGTTCTCAGGACTCCCTTAGAATAACCCCGTTGCCTCCGGGAGGAAGCGGGTGGCGGCCCAGAGGTTGGAAACCACCGCTGTATGTGGCTGCTGAGCGTGTGATTTACTGGACACGCGGTATCTGCCACCGTAAATCGTTGTCAAGGTAACTGAGCTGTATAACTGGTCGTCATCACTGAGACAGCATGTATCGGGAAGGAACTGGCGGCGGACACAGCAGGCAGCTGCCTTCCTGTTGACATACATCACTGTGCCACGCGTATGCCACTCTTGCGCGCTCCCGCACGCTTGAATTGTTAATTCGATTCGCCTGGATTTTGGTATTTCTTCTCTTGAGCTCTATTTTTTGCGTCATCCCCCATGTCTGCGGCTAAGCACCGGACCTACAGTGCGTGGACCCGCAAGATGTCCCTGCAGTACCGCGCCTAGCACAACGCGACACCAACTTATGCCTGCGTGTAATGTTACTGTATCGCACACATGTAGGCCTAAGGCTGACACACGGCACTGCTGGTGTTTGCGCATGCGCACAGGGACAATCAGCAAGTTGTGATAGGTGTAGGATTTCGCCATGTCTGTCAAAGAAACTCAGACACAGACAGATGCAGTACGTGAGGACAGCTGCGCCACAGACGGTCAGTGTGGACACTGTAATGCAGTACTGTGATCTGGGCTATACAGCGTGTCGCACGTGTTCCTTATGATATTATTGACGTTAGGGGCTAAATACGTGAATAGTGTGTAACAAGTCAGATGACTGAGAGATATTAGTGTTTCATGACTTCACTGACTTACACTAATATTAATTGTTGTACCTGAAGACGGAACTGCATGGTCGAAACATGTAGCATAGTGGAGTAAATTGGTTTGTTTGAAATATGTTTAGTTGTGTGTAATGTGGCCGGGATAGCTCAGTCGGTAAAGCGACTCGCTACGAGCTGGACGGTCCGGGGATCGAATCCCGGTGAGGGCGAGATTTTCAGCACCAGTCCAGACCAGCCCTGGGGCCTACCTAGCCTCCTGTACAATTGGTACCGGGTCATTCCTGGGGGTAAAGCGGCCGGGGCGTGGCGTTGACCACCCACCCGTCTAGCGCTGAGGTTAAAGAAAGAGTAGGGCTATACTTTTACTCCCCTTCTGGGCCTTCATGGCATGTTCTAGGGTGACCTTCACCTTTAACCTAACACACGGCCCGTCGAACAGCTCCCTGTGGAACACCGGGTTGTGTCGGTGCACAGTACCGACCTTTTTGTGCTCTGTACAGTTCGTAATGAATGCAGTAACTGGACAACTGAGACGTGTGGGGTGTGTTGAAAGTTACAAATTGACACACCAGTGACATGGTTAGTCCCTCGGAACCCTAAAGTGTACCACACAACGGTTCTGCAGTGGCTGCCGGAAGACTTCCAACTGGTTCAGTTTGTTGATACAGAGGGCAGTGAGATATAAACAGTGCACATCTGGCCGCGGTGTTTCGATATCTCGAAACTAACACATCGCTATAATTAGTCCCTTTCCGATATACCGGCCGAAATGTTAAGGCGTCCAGCTGTGAAGCCTTAAGACTTACAATTACTTTCACAAACACACAATACTGTCTACACGTCTAAGGCCCAGTGGTTACTATATGTACCACCACGTTTAACATTCACAAATTCTACGTTCTGCCCACACAGTGTATTTGTGTGTTTTGTGTGGATCTCAGAACAAACAGCGATTATTTCACTGTACAGCATTAACTGACTGGTTTGTATAACTGAGACGGAGTGTGTCTACTGCGCGGTACGGACTGTATTTGTGTGTTTTGTGTGGATCTCAGAACAAACAGCGATTATTTCACTGTACAACATTAACTGACTGGTTTGTATAACTGAGACGGAGTGTGTTTACTGCGCGGTACGGACTGTATTTATGTGTTTTGTGTGGATCTCAGAACAAACAGCGATTATTTCACTGTACAGCATTAACTGACTGGTTTGTATAACTGAGACGGAGTGTGTTTACTGCGCGGTACGGACTGTATTTATGTGTTTTGTGTGGATCTCAGAACAAACAGCGATTATTTCACTGTACAACATTAACTGACTGGTTTGTATAACTGAGACGGAGTGTGTTTACTGCGCGGTACGGACTGTATTTATGTGTTTTGTGTGGATCTCAGAACAAACAGCGATTATTTCACTGTACAGCATTAACTGACTGGTTTGTATAACTGAGACGGAGTGTTGTTTACTGCGCGGTACGGACTGTATTTATGTGTTCTGTGTGGATCTGAGAACAAACAGCGATTATTTCACTGTACAACATTAACTGACTGGTTTGTATAACTGAGACGGAGTGTGTTTACTGCGCGGTACGGACTGTATTTATGTGTTTTGTGTGGATCTCAGAACAAACAGCGATTATTTCACTGTACAACATTAACTGACTGGTTTGTATAACTGAGACGGAGTGTGTTTACTGCGCGGTACGGACTGTATTTATGTGTTTTGTGTGGATCTCAGAACAAACAGCGATTATTTCACTGTACAACATTAACTGACTGGTTTGTATAACTGAGACGGAGTGTGTTTACTGCGCGGTACGGACTGTATTTATGTGTTTTTGTGTGGATCTCAGAACAAACAGCGATTATTTCACTGTACAACATTAACTGACTGGTTTGTATAACTGAGACGGAGTGTGTTTACTGCGCGGTACGGACTGTATTTATGTGTTTTATGTGGATCTCAGAACAAACAGCGATTATTTCACTGTACAGCATTAACTGACTGGTTTGTATAACTGAGACGGAGTGTGTTTACTGCGCGGTACGGACTGTATTTATGTGTTCTGTGTGGATCTCAGAACAAACAGCGATTATTTCACTGTACAGCATTAACTGACTGGTTTGTATAACTGAGACGGAGTGTGTTTACTGCGCGGTACGGACTGTATTTATGTGTTCTGTGTGGATCTCAGAACAAACAGCGATTATTTCACTGTACAGCATTAACTGACTGGTTTGTATAACTGAGACGGAGTGTGTTTACTGCGCGGTACGGACTGTATTTATGTGTTTTGTGTGGATCTCAGAACAAACAGCGATTATTTCACTGTACAACATTAACTGACTGGTTTGTATAACTGAGACGGAGTGTGTTTACTGCGCGGTACGGACTGTATTTATGTGTTTTGTGTGGATCTCAGAACAAACAGCGATTATTTCACTGTACAACATTAACTGACTGGTTTGTATAACTGAGACGGAGTGTGTTTACTGCGCGGTACGGACTGTATTTATGTGTTTTGTGTGGATCTCAGAACAAACAGCGATTATTTCACTGTACAACATTAACTGACTGGTTTGTATAACTGAGACGGAGTGTGTTTACTGCGCGGTACGGACTGTATTTATGTGTTTTGTGTGGATCTCAGAACAAACAGCGATTATTTCACTGTACAACATTAACTGACTGGTTTGTATAACTGAGACGGAGTGTGTTTACTGCGCGGTACGGACTGTATTTATGTGTTTTGTGTGGATCTCAGAACAAACAGCGATTATTTCACTGTACAACATTAACTGACTGGTTTGTATAACTGAGACTGAGTGTGTTTACTGCGCGGTACGGACTGTATTTATGTGTTTTGTGTGGATCTCAGAACAAACAGCGATTATTTCACTGTACAACATTAACTGACTGGTTTGTATAACTGAGACGGAGTGTGTTTACTGCGCGGTACGGACTGTATTTATGTGTTTTGTGTGGATCTCAGAACAAACAGCGATTATTTCACTGTACAACATTAACTGACTGGTTTGTATAACTGAGACGGAGTGTGTTTACTGCGCGGTACGGACTGTATTTATGTGTTTTGTGTGGATCTCAGAACAAACAGCGATTATTTCACTGTACAACATTAACTGACTTGTTTGTATAACTGAGACGGAGTGTGTTTACTGCGCGGTACGGACTGTATTTATGTGTTTTGTGTGGATCTCAGAACAAACAGCGATTATTTCACTGTACAACATTAACTGACTGGTTTGTATAACTGAGACGCAGTGTGTTTACTGCGCGGTACGGACTGAGTCTTTATATATAATTCCTTTTAATGTTGCCGTCTCACGCAGCAAGTTCAACCACAGTACATCGCAGTATTACTCAGTTACACAGACAAGTGTAAGAAGTAACAAGACCGCAGTTTTCAGTCCAAGAAAATATGACAGACTGCTTGAAGCTGAGGATGAAGTCAGCAAATCCTCCGAAACGTCGGTAACTACCAATCGTCACAGTGTAAAATCTTCAGCGTAGAGGTTCATTACCGTGCTCACACAAAATCACGTTGAACCTGTTTCTAGCCAGATGAATCTAACCTCATGTTTACACCCTACTGTTGTAAGTTCCACTTTAGTATTATTCTCCCTTTATGCCTGTCTCCCAAGTGGATGCTGCACATCGTGTTTTACGTGTCCACCTGTACGTGTGCCGTACACTTAGATAACCTGCTAATGTCGCCATCTCGTGCTGTTCCTATCTGCGAACGTCCCCCCTTGTCCTCAGCACTCCAGCTCTTCCCGTTGCTGCAGTCCAACCACGTGGTCTGGTCACCTTGCAGTGCCCAGCTCGCAATGCCATGCTGACCAATACGCAGTTTGTGCAGTGCCAACTTTGCCGGTAATGTGGACACCACGGTAGTTGTCCGCCAAACTGCGAGAGGCTTCATATCTGGGTGTCCGTCCGCATAGGACAAGTCGGCTCCCACTGAACGGATTTTCGTGAAATTAGATACTGAGTATTTTCCGAAAGTCTGTCGAGAAAATTCCAAGTTTCATTAAAATCTGACAACAATAACGGTACTTTACATGAAGACCTATGTACATTTATGGTAATATCTCGCTGAATTCTTCTTAGAATGACAAATGTTTCACACAAAAGTTGTACACAAAACCAAAACACACATTTTATGTTCAATGACTTTTTCCCGAAAATCGTGCCGTTTATGAGATAATGTGGAAAATTATGGTACAGCCAGACAGACCACAGATGACAATATAATACGGCGCATGCGCTTTGCATGCTGGATAACTAAGGCTACAGACACACACTTAGATATGTAATACTTATTGCTTTTGTACGGCAACAGTGGTTACGCGAACGCGCCTCAGTGTTAGTTTTATACGCACATTCCTTGTCTTGTTTATATCGACTATTTCGGTGGCAATATGGAGGTTCCTGTGCCCACAATATCCAAGATAAAATCGATAGTCGTATTCACGGTATCGTAACAACAAGATACAATCGATAGTCGTATTCACGGTATCGTAACAACAAGATACAATCGATAGTCGTATTCACGGTATCGTAACAACAAGATACAATCGATAGTCGTATTCACGGTATCGTAACAACAAGATACAATCGATAGTCGTATTCACGGTATCGTAACAACAAGATACAATCGATAGTCGTATTCACGGTATCGTAACAACAAGATACAATCGATAGTCGTATTCACGGTATCGTAACAACAAGATACAATCGATAGTCGTATTCACGGTATCGTAACAACAAGACTATTCAGCTTTTAACACTTTAACCTGTGTAAGACGGTCTGTAACACCAAAACAAACAGCTGCTACACTTATTCACTTTTTATCGTCTTAACCAGTGTATAACTGATTGTAAAATTATTGTTATACAATTGTTACTATTTCAACCAATTGTACCGTTGATGTCAAATATGTGTAATTTAAAATACTGAAGTGCCTGAAGATGAACCACGATAAGGTTCGAAACATGTAGCACTGTGTTACACAGTTAATAGTGAATAGAAGTGTACATTCATCGAATAATAAACTTACAAAGAAAATGTACGGAATGAATAATATTAAGTTCTTCATACAGTGTCGTCAAACAGGCACCCAGTATATTTTGGTAACCTGGGTATTGTTGTTTACGTTTGTTCTTACGTTTGTTGTTACGTTTGTTCTTACGTTTGTTGTTACGTTTGTTCTTACGTTTGTTCTTACGTTTGTTCTTACGTTTGTTCTTAGTTTGTTCTTACGTTTGTTCTTACGTTTGTTCTTACGTTTGTTCTTAGTTTGTTCTTACGTTTGTTCTTACGTTTGTTCTTACGTTTGTTCTTAGTTTGTTCTTACGTTTGTTCTTACGTTTGTTCTTACGTTTGTTCTTAGTTTGTTCTTACGTTTGTTCTTACGTTTGTTCTTAGTGTTTTGTTTTCTTACGTTTGTTCTTACGTTTGTTGTTACGTTTGTTCTTACGTTTGTTCTTACGTTTGTTCTTACGTTTGTTCTTACGTTTGTTCTTAGTTTGTTCTTACGTTTGTTCTTACGTTTGTTCTTACGTTTGTTCTTATGTTTGTTCTTACGTTTGTTCTTACGTTTGTTGTTACGTTTGTTCTTACGTTTATTCTTACGTTTGTTCTTACGTTTGTTGTTACGTTTGTTCTTACGTTTGTTCTTACGTTTGTTCTTACGTTTGTTCTTACGTTTGTTCTTACGTTTGTTCTTACGTTTGTTCTTAGTTTGTTCTTACGTTTGTTTTAGTTTGTTCTTACGTTTGTTGTTACGTTTGTTGTTACGTTTTTGTTACGTTTCGTTTGTTCTTACGTTTGTTCTTACGTTTGTTTTACGTTTGTTTTTGTTACGTTTGTTCTTACGTTTGTTGTTACGTTTGTTGTTACGTTTGTTCTTACGTTTGTTCTTACGTTTGTTGTTACGTTTGTTCTTACGTTTGTTCTTACGTTTGTTCTTACGTTTGTTCTTACGTTTGTTCTTACGTTTGTTCTGTTACGTTTGTTCTTACGTTTGATTCGTCTTACGTTTGTTGTTACGTTTGTTCTTACGTTTGTTTTACGTTGTTCTTACGTTTGTTACGTTGTTTACGTTTGTTCTTACGTTTGTTCTTACGTTTTTCTACTTTGTTGTTACTGTTTGTTACGTTTGTTCTTACGTTTGTTCTTACGTTTGTTCTTACGTTTGTTCTTACGTTTGTTGTTACGTTTGTTTTACGTTTGTTCTTACGTTTGTTCTTACGTTTGTTCTTACGTTTGTTGTTACGTTTGTTACGTTTGTTCTTACGTTTGTTCTTACGTTTGTTCTTACGTTTGTTCTTACGTTTGTTTGTTGTTACGTTTGTTCTTACGTTTGTTCTTACGTTTGTTTGTTACGTTTGTTCTTACGTTTGTTCTTACGTTTGTTGTTACGTTTGTTCTTACGTTTGTTCTTACGTTTGTTCTTACGTTTGTTCTTACGTTTTGTTTCTTACGTTGTTCTTACGTTGTTTAGTTTGTTTTACGTTGTTCTACGTTTGTTTCTTACGTTTGTTGTTACGTTTGTTCTTACGTTTGTTCTTACGTTTGTTCTTACGTTTGTTCTTACGTTTGTTCTTACGTTTGTTTACGTCTTACGTTTGTTCTTACGTTTGTTCTTACGTTTGTTGTGTTGTTCTTACGTTTGTTGTTACGTTTGTTGTTACGTTTGTTCTTACGTTTGTTCTTACGTTTGTTCTTGTCTACGTTTGTTCTTACGTTTGTTGTTACGTTTGTTCTTACGTTTGTTGTTACGTTTGTTCTTACGTTTGTTCTTACGTTTGTTTTACGTTTGTTTACGTTTGTTCTTACGTTTGTTCTTACGTTTGTTTCTTACGTTGTTCTTACGTTTGTTGTTACGTTGTTTTACGTTTGTTCTTACGTTTGTTCTTACGTTTGTTCTTACGTTTGTTCTTACGTTTGTTCTTACGTTTGTTCTTACGTTTGGTTCTTACGTTTGTTCTTACGTTTGTTCTTACGTTGTTTCTTACGTTTGTTCTTAGTTTGTTCTTACGTTTGTTGTTACGTTTGTTCTTACGTTTGTTGTTACGTTTGTTCTTACGTTTGTTGTTACGTTTGTTCTTACGTTTGTTGTTACGTTTGTTCTTACGTTTGTTGTTACGTTTGTTCTTACGTTTGTTCTTACGTTTGTTCTTACGTTTGTTCTTACGTTTGTTGTTACGTTTGTTCTTACGTTTGTTCTTACGTTTGTTCTTACGTTTGTTGTTACGTTTGTTCTTACGTTTGTTGTTACGTTTGTTCTTACGTTTGTTCTTTTTACGTGTATTGTTCTTACGTTTGTTTGCTTACGTTTGTTGTCTTACGTTTTGTTGTTACGTTTGTTTTACGTTTGTTGTTACGTTTGTTTTACGTTTGTTCGTTACGTTTGTTTTTACGTTTGTTCTTACGTTTGTTCTTACGTTTGTTCTTGTTCTTACGTTTGTTGTACGTTTGTTCTTACGTTTGTTCTTACGTTTGTTGTTACGTTTGTTGTTCCGAACGGCCGCATATCGACTGCTATGTTGTTACTACAGGACACTGAGATCTGTTCCTGCGTTCTCCAGTTCTGCTGCATGTTCCACAACAACCAGTAACTAACGTGATCTGTTGTTCCGTTCTCCAGTTCTGCTGCATGTTCCACAACAACCAGTAACTAACGTGATCTGTTCCTGCGTTCTCCAGTTCTGCTGCATGTTCCACAACAACCAGTAACTAACGTGATCTGTTGTTCCGTTCTCCAGTTCTGCTGCATGTTCCACAACAACCAGTAACTAACGTGATCTGTTCCTGCGTTCTCCAGTTCTGCTGCATGTTCCACAACAACCAGTAACTAACGTGATCTGTTGTTCCGTTCTTCAGTTCTGCTGCATGTTCCACAACAACCAGTAACTAACGTGATCTGTTGTTCCGTTCTTCAGTTCTGCTGCATGTTCCACAACAACCAGTAACTAACGTGATCTGTTGTTCCGTTCTTCAGTTCTGCTGCATGTTCCACAACAACCAGTAACTAACGTGATCTGTTCCTGCGTTCTCCAGTTCTGCTGCATGTTCCACAACAACCAGTAACTAACGTGATCTGTTGTTCCGTTCTTCAGTTCTGCTGCATGTTCCACAACAACCAGTAACTAACGTGATCTGTTGTTCCGTTCTTCAGTTCTGCTGCATGTTCCACAACAACCAGTAACTAACGTGATCTGTGTGTTCCGTTCTCCAGTTCTGCTGCATGTTCCACAACAACCAGTAACTAACGTGATCTGTTCCGTTCTCCAGCCTGTCGCTCGCTCGCTCGCTCAGTCTGCGCCAGGCAGCCGCTCCGCTCGGTCGCGCTATGTCCTGCCGGCCGCTCTATCGGTCGCGGTCTCTGCCCCAACTGCACACCGCGGCCAGTTACAGCGAGCCGCTGAGGAGAGGCGTTGGGGGCGGCACGCGTATCGTGGCGGCGGAGGTGAGGCAGCTACTGACTCTGAAACAGCATTACTACCCCGAGGGTGGCTGGGGGTGGGTCGTGGTGTTTGTGGGGGTGTTGGTGCAGCTTTTGAGCCACGGCCTGCAAGTGGCGTCGGGCATATTGGTAGGGGAGGTTGTGCGACGCTTCGGAGGCGGCGTCGTCATTCCGGCCGGTGAGTACGTGAAACCTTACGCGCTGTTTGTTACGGCTGTGATCTGAGGGGAGAGTGACAACTAACATTTCAGGTTATCACTGCGTTCAATGTGATTTATGTGAGATGTGATGCTGTGTGTTGTGTTCTGGTACAGGCTTTGTGACGTTTCGGAGGAACCTACTGCCCCATCCTTTGAACATCTGCCGGATAGAATAATGGTTGTATGCGGAAGGTGGAGGCCGTAGGTTTGTCCGAAACGTCGGTCATATTTTAACATCCCACGACACGACGTCACCTGTGTAAGTCAGAAGGATACAGTTTACGATATTGCATGAAGAGGAAGTGGGCGAGCTGCACCGGTCAGCTGGGGGCACATTAGGAATAGGGAGACAAGGAATGCTTGCAGAATTTTTTAGTTGAAATTTGTGGGGACATGTACACCCATGAAATGTGAGGGTCACACGGTGGCTCATTCGTATTTCGGCGTTCTGTGTTATGACACCGCACAGTCCGTTGTGTGGGTACCGACGTTTCGGATGGACACACCGTTTCCATTTTCAGTATAGTCATAAATGTAAGTAGGTTTTGCTGTAAAGTTTCCCTTACGTTTGTCCGGTTTTAACCAAACGTGGAGACAAATTATAGCAAAAGTCAGCGGTGTCAATTTTGACGGTAATTTGTCGTGTGACAGACAGACGGACATAAGGGCAGGACTGCACGTCGTGATGCAGGACTGCACGTCGTGATGCAGGACTGCACGTCGTGATGCAGGACTGCACGTCGTGATGCAGGACTGCACGTCGTGATGCAGGACTGCACGTCGTGATGCAGGACTGCACGTCGTGATTCAGGACTGCACGTCGTGATGCAGGACTGCACGTCGTCATGCAGGACTGCACGTCGTGATGCAGGACTGCACGTCGTGATGCAGGACTGCACGTCGTGATGCAGGACTGCACGTCGTGATGCAGGACTGCACGTCGTGATGCAGGACTGCACGTCGTCATGCAGGACTGCACGTCGTCATGCAGGACTGCACGTTGTGATGCAGGACTGCACGTTGTAACGCCCCTGAAGACCACAAGTAATCATACAAGTTGGCATAACCGTGGACGTCGGTAATAATGCATTTACGTTGTGTCGTACAAATGTACAGTTGTGTTGTTTGTTGTTTGGTACGGCCTTGCACAAGCGACCATACAACCTGATTATATATATATATATATATATATATATATATATATATATAGTAACAACAAGACAACAAAGACAACACTGTAAAGTGTACAACCTAACACGTACCTTTGAAGAAGGGCTTGTGTAATTTAAAACAGATGTCCCTGAAGATGAACCTCATATAAGGTTCGAAACATGTTGGACCGTCTTCAATGAAGTATATATATTGAATAGTAGAAAGTAGAACTGTACATTTGTCGGACAGAACTTAAATAATAAAAAATGTACGGTACAAATAACACAAAAAGTGGATAATAATACTAAAATGAAGCTGAAGGCGGTAGTTGTGTAGTTTGGTGTGCGGGCTGTACCGGTTGTGTAGTTTGGTGTGCGGGCTGTACCGGTTGTGTAGTTTGGTGTGCGGGCTGTACCGGTTGTGTAGTTTGGTGTGCGGGCTGTACCGGTTGTGTAGTTTGGTGTGCGGGCTGTACCGGTTGTGTAGTTTGGTGTGCGGGCTGTACCGGTTGTGTAGTTTGGTGTACGGGCTGTACCGGTGTACCGGTTGTGTAGTTTGGTGTGCGGGCTGTACCGGTGTACCGGTTGTGTAGTTTGGTGTGCGGGCTGTACCGGTGTACCAGTTGTGTAGTTTGGTGTGCGGGCTGTACCGGTGTACCGGTTGTGTAGTTTGGTGTGCGGGCTGTACCGGTGTACCGGTTGTGTAGTTTGGTGTGCGGGCTGTACCGGTGACCCCGACGTCCCGTTATCCAACCTGACTGCTGCGCTGCACGCAACGTCTCGTCTCCACGTCAGCCTCGCGCTCAACATTCCTCCTAAAGTTCTTCCTCTCACCCTTATCACTGCCTTGCTAACTTGCGTACATTGTGCGTGCCTGCGTGTCACACCTGCAGTCACGTGTCACACCTGCAGTCACGTGTCACACCTGCAGTCACGTGTCTGACCACGCCATGAAGGCATATGCAGGGGGGTGCAAATACATTCTTAACCTCGGCACTAGATTAACATAGGTGGCCAGCTTCACGCTCCAGCCACCTTAGTAGCGGTACCAATTGAATAGGAGGCTGTGTGGGCCCCACAGCCGCACTGGAGAAGCTGGAGAAGAGCACACCTACCGGGAATCGAACCACGGAACCTCCAGCCCGTAATTAAGTCACTGTAGTGACTGAGCTATCACTTTGTGTAGCCGGTTGTGTTGTTATTGTGTGCTGTTGTGTGACAGTGAAGTTACACGTGGGCTTGCCTGTGTAGGCTACGTGCAAGTACTTCTGTATGCAGTGCTGTCCGATAGAGCGTTGCTTTTGTAAGGTTGCCAGGTTTGTCCTTCTGATAGCAACAACATGTACATGGAGATGAGTATGGAGCATTGGGGGCATGGATGTCTGTCTCTTGGGAGTGTTGTGTGTTGTCAGATAGTGGTCTCTGCGACGGGCTGATCACTCGTCCAGAGGAGTCCTACCGAGTGTGGGTGTGTCTGAGTGTGATCGTGAAGCCTGAGTAGAATCGCTGTTTGTTCTGAGATCCACACAAAACACATAAATACAGTCCGTACCGCGCAGTAAACACACTCCGTCTCAGTTATACAAACCAGTCAGTTAATGTTGTACAGTGAAATAATCGCTGTTTGTTCTGAGATCCACACAAAACACATAAATAAAGTCCGTACCGCGCAGTAAACACACTCCGTCTCAGTTATACAAACCAGTCAGTTAATGTTGTACAGTGAAATAATCGCTGTTTGTTCTGAGATCCACACAAAACACATAAATACAGTCCGTACCGCGCAGTAAACACACTCCGTCTCAGTTATACAAACCAGTCAGTTAATGTTGTACAGTGAAATAATCGCTGTTTGTTCTGAGATCCACACAAAACACATAAATAAAGTCCGTACCGCGCAGTAAACACACTCCGTCTCAGTTATACAAACCAGTCAGTTAATGTTGTACAGTGAAATAATCGCTGTTTGTTCTGAGATCCACACAAAACACATAAATACAGTCCGTACCGCGCAGTAAACACACTCCATCTCAGTTATACAAACCAGTCAGTTAATGCTGTACAGTGAAATAATCGCTGTTTGTTCTGAGATCCACACAAAACACATAAATACAGTCCGTACCGCGCAGTAAACACACTCCGTCTCAGTTATACAAACCAGTCAGTTAATGTTGTACAGTGAAATAATCGCTGTTTGTTCTGAGATCCACACAAAACACATAAATACAGTCCGTACCGCGCAGTAAACACACTCCGTCTCAGTTATACAAACCAGTCAGTTAATGTTGTACAGTGAAATAATCGCTGTTTGTTCTGAGATCCACACAAAACACATAAATACAGTCCGTACCGCGCAGTAAACACACTCCGTCTCAGTTATACAAACCAGTCAGTTAATGTTGTACAGTGAAATAATCGCTGTTTGTTCTGAGATCCACACAAAACACATAAATACAGTCCGTACCGCGCAGTAAACACACTCCGTCTCAGTTATACAAACCAGTCAGTTAATGCTGTACAGTGAAATAATCGCTGTTTGTTCTGAGATCCACACAAAACACATAAATACAGTCCGTACCGCGCAGTAAACACACTCCGTCTCAGTTATACAAACCAGTCAGTTAATGTTGTACAGTGAAATAATCGCTGTTTGTTCTGAGATCCACACAAAACACATAAATACAGTCCGTACCGCGCAGTAAACACACTCCGTCTCAGTTATACAAACCAGTCAGTTAATGTTGTACAGTGAAATAATCGCTGTTTGTTCTGAGATCCACACAAAACACATAAATACAGTCCGTACCGCGCAGTAAACACACTCCGTCTCAGTTATACAAACCAGTCAGTTAATGTTGTACAGTGAAATAATCGCTGTTTGTTCTGAGATCCACACAAAACACATAAATACAGTCCGTACCGCGCAGTAAACACACTCCGTCTCAGTTATACAAACCAGTCAGTTAATGTTGTACAGTGAAATAATCGCTGTTTGTTCTGAGATCCACACAAAACACATAAATACAGTCCGTACCGCGCAGTAAACACACTCCGTCTCAGTTATACAAACCAGTCAGTTAATGTTGTACAGTGAAATAATCGCTGTTTGTTCTGAGATCCACACAAAACACATAAATACAGTCCGTACCGCGCAGTAAACACACTCCGTCTCAGTTATACAAACCAGTCAGTTAATGTTGTACAGTGAAATAATCGCTGTTTGTTCTGAGATCCACACAAAACACATAAATACAGTCCGTACCGCGCAGTAAACCCACTCCGTCTCAGTTATACAAACCAGTCAGTTAATGCTGTACAGTGAAATAATCGCTGTTTGTTCTGAGATCCACACAAAACACATAAATACAGTCCGTACCGCGCAGTAAACACACTCCGTCTCAGTTATACAAACCAGTCAGTTAATGCTGTACAGTGAAATAATCGCTGTTTGTTCTGAGATCCACACAAAACACATAAATACAGTCCGTACCGCGCAGTAAACACACTCCGTCTCAGTTATACAAACCAGTCAGTTAATGCTGTACAGTGAAATAATCGCTGTTTGTTCTGAGATCCACAAAAAAAACACATAAATACAGTCCGTACCGCGCAGTAAACACACTCCGTCTCAGTTATACAAACCAGTCAGTTAATGTTGTACAGTGAAATAATCGCTGTTTGTTCTGAGATCCACACAAAACACATAAATACAGTCCGTACCGCGCAGTAAACACACTCCGTCTCAGTTATACAAACCAGTCAGTTAATGTTGTACAGTGAAATAATCGCTGTTTGTTCTGAGATCCACACAAAACACATAAATACAGTCCGTACCGCGCAGTAAACACACTCCGTCTCAGTTATACAAACCAGTCAGTTAATGTTGTACAGTGAAATAATCGCTGTTTGTTCTGAGATCCACACAAAACACATAAATACAGTCCGTACCGCGCAGTAAACACACTCCGTCTCAGTTATACAAACCAGTCAGTTAATGTTGTACAGTGAAATAATCGCTGTTTGTTCTGAGATCCACACAAAACACATAAATACAGTCCGTACCGCGCAGTAAACACACTCCGTCTCAGTTATACAAACCAGTCAGTTAATGTTGTACAGTGAAATAATCGCTGTTTGTTCTGAGATCCACACAAAACACATAAATACAGTCCGTACCGCGCAGTAAACAAACTCCGTCTCAGTTATACAAACCAGTCAGTTAATGTTGTACAGTGAAATAATCGCTGTTTGTTCTGAGATCCACACAAAACACATAAATACAGTCCGTACCGCGCAGTAAACAAACTCCGTCTCAGTTATACAAACCAGTCAGTTAATGCTGTACAGTGAAATAATCGCTGTTTGTTCTGAGATCCACAAAAAAAACACATAAATACAGTCCGTACCGCGCAGTAAACACACTCCGTCTCAGTTATACAAACCAGTCATTTAATGCTGTACAGTGAAATAATCGCTGTTTGTTCTGAGATCCACACAAAACACATAAATACAGTCCGTACCGCGCAGTAAACACACTCCGTCTCAGTTATACAAACCAGTCATTTAATGCTGTACAGTGAAATAATCGCTGTTTGTTCTGAGATCCACACAAAACACATAAATACAGTCCGTACCGCGCAGTAAACACACTCCGTCTCAGTTATACAAACCAGTCAGTTAATGTTGTACAGTGAAATAATCGCTGTTTGTTCTGAGATCCACACAAAACACATAAATACAGTCCGTACCGCGCAGTAAACACACTCCGTCTCAGTTATACAAACCAGTCAGTTAATGCTGTACAGTGAAATAATCGCTGTTTGTTCTGAGATCCACACATAAATACAGTCCGTACCGCGCAGTAAACACACTCCGTCTCAGTTATACAAACCAGTCAGTTAATGCTGTACAGTGAAATAATCGCTGTTTGTTCTGAGATCCACACAAAACACATAAATACAGTCCGTACCGCGCAGTAAACACACTCCGTCTCAGTTATACAAACCAGTCAGTTAATGTTGTACAGTGAAATAATCGCTGTTTGTTCTGAGATCCACACAAAAGACATAAATACAGTCCGTACCGCGCAGTAAACACACTCCGTCTCAGTTATACAAACCAGTCAGTTAATGCTGTACAGTGAAATAATCGCTGTTTGTTCTGAGATCCACACAAAACACATAAATACAGTCTGTACCGCGCAGTAAACACACTCCGTCTCAGTTATACAAACCAGTCAGTTAATGCTGTACAGTGAAATAATCGCTGTTTGTTCTGAGATCCACACAAAACACATAAATACACGGCAGAACGTAGAATTTGCGAATGTTAAACATGGCGGTACATATAGTAACCACAGGGCTTGAAGCGGTTAAGGAACACGTCGTTAAGCTCTATGTGGTAATGGAGGTATAGCTCCACGCATTTAGCAGCAGTAAGCAGTGCCGGTACCCAACGGTCTGTGACGTGTATCACACAAGACATCTTGGTTACGAACGACATCCCTGATGATGGCCGAGCGCAGGCCGAAACATGTAGCAAGTAGCATTGTAAACAAATCAAAGTATAATACAGTCTTGTAATGCAGTGTTTGTCAAACTTGGGGTCGCAAGAAACCAGTGGGTCGCCGGAGGCTCTTCTCTGTGTCGCCTTTTGCTGTCGTCATCAGTTGCATCTTCCTGAATTCCCCAAGGTCGCTGTACACCGCAAGGTCAAAGGCTGAAGTACATCGCAGTGCAGCTGCACTGTCCGAGTTAAGTAACCGCGCGTCCTCCTGTACTGACGTGACGCCAGTTCTGCATGTGGGACTTGGATTTGTGGTGTGGACGAGGGTGCAGGAGGGGCGCGGAGTGCAGCCTGTGTGTGTGTGTAGATCGTGACGAACGTGCAGCGACATCTGTGACAGTAACCCTTTAAAGACGAAACGTCAACTGTTTTATTTAAAGACCCAGTTCGTACCGCGCAGTAAACACTTTTCATCTCGGTTATAAAAACAAATTATTTTATGTTATATAAGGCAAAAGTCGCTGTTTGTTGTAATATAAATACAATACACATAAATACAGTGTGGGCAGAATGTAGAATTGTTGAATGTTACAACTGTTGATGTATCAAGTAGCCATTAGGCTTTAAAAGGCTAAGTAAACAAACGAACTGTAATTCTGTATCTCGTTACTTCCGGTTTCCATACCAAGCTGACATTGTCACGACCCAACAGTACAAGTGTAACTGCAGTTAACTAACATATACTTTGTGCTGCTGACCAATCAGAACGTCCTTCTCCGGCTGGCTACTCTTGCTGTTCGTATTCGCACAGTATAGCAGCTTAGTGTCACGAACATTGCAGTTAAATGCGCCCAGACTTCTAAGCATGTCTGTTCATTTTTATCGTGTTTTTACGAAAGCTCGGATTATAAATTATTTGTTTGGGTCGCGGTCCAAAATATTTTCTTTTCACTGGATCGCGAGAAAATTCTGTTAAAATCACTGCTCTAGCGTGCAGGGGTGACGTTTCGTGAAGTGTTTTTGTGAGGTTGAGCACAGACAGTATTGTTTATGTTTTGTGAGACAGTGTGACACTGCTCAACTGAGACAGCAGATGTGAAATGGTGAGGTCAGTTGCAGGATGTACGTTGTGTGAACGTGAAACAGAAGAACCGACTGTGAACAGGATGTACGTTGTGTGAACATGAAACAGAAGAACCGAGTGTGAACAGGATGTACGTTGTGTGAACATGAAACAGAAGAACCGAGTGTGAACAGGATGTACGTTGTGTGAACATGAAACAGAAGAACCGAGTGTGTACAGGATGTAAGTTGTGTGAACATGAAACAGAAGAACCGAGTGTGAACAGGATGTACGTTGTGTGAACATGAAACAGAAGAACCGAGTGTGTACAGGATGTAAGTTGTGTGAACATGAAACAGAAGAACCGAGTGTGTACAGGATGTAAGTTGTGTGAACATGAAACAGAAGAACCGAGTGTGAACAGGATGTACGTTGTGTGAACATGAAACAGAAGAACCGAGTGTGTACAGGATGTAAGTTGTGTGAACATGAAACAGAAGAACCGAGTGTGAACAGGATGTACGTTGTGTGAACATGAAACAGAAGAACCGAGTGTGTACAGGATGTAAGTTGTGTGAACATGAAACAGAAGAACCGAGTGTGAACAGGATGTACGTTGTGTGAACATGAAACAGAAGAACCGAGTGTGTACAGAGATGTAAGTTGTGTGAACATGAAACAGAAGAACCGAGTGTGAACAGGATGTACGTTGTGTGAACATGAAACAGAAGAACCGAGTGTGTACAGGATGTAAGTTGTGTGAACATGAAACAGAAGAACCGAGTGTGAACAGGATGTACGTTGTGTGAACATGAAACAGAAGAACCGAGTGTGATACAGGATGTAGTTGTGTGAACAGAAACAGAAGAACCGAGTGTAACAGGATGTAAGTTGTGTGAACATGAAACAGAAGAACCGAGTGTGTACAGGATGTACGTTGTGTGAACATGAAACAGAAGAACCGAGTGTGTACAGGATGTACGTTGTGTGAACATGAAACAGAAGAACCGAGTGTGACAGGATGTACGTTGTGTGAACATGAAACAGAAGAACCGAGTGTAACAGAATGTACGTTGTGTGAACATGAAACAGAAGAACCGAGTGTGTAACAGGATGTACGTTGTGTGAACATGAAACAGAAGAACCGAGTGTGAACAGGATGTACGTTTGTGTGAACATGAAACAGAAGAACCGAGTGTGAACAGGATGTACGTTGTGTGAACATGAAACAGAAGAACCGAGTGTGTACAGGATGTACGTTGTGTGAACATGAAACAGAAGAACCGAGTGTGAACAGGATGTACGTTGTGTGAACATGAAACAGAAGAACCGAGTGTGTACAGGATGTAGTTGTGTGAACATGAAACAGAAGACCGAGTGTGTACAGATGTACGTTGTGTGAACATGAAACAGAAGAACCGAGTGTGTACAGGATGTACGTTGTGTGAACATGAAACAGAAGAACCGAGTGTGACAGGATGTACGTTGTGTGAACATGAAACAGAAGAACCGAGTGTGTACAGGATGTACGTTGTGTGAACATGAAACAGAAGAACCGAGTGTGTACAGGATGTACGTTGTGTGAACATGAAACAGAAGAACCGAGTGTGTACAGGATGTACGTTTTGTGAACATGAAACAGAAGAACGAGTGTGTACAGGATGTACGTTTTCTGAACAGAAACAGAAGAACCGAGTGTGTACAGGATGTACGTTTTCTGAACAGAAACAGAAGAACCGAGTGTGTACAGGATGTACGTTTTCTGAACAGAAACAGAAGAACCGAGTGTGTACAGGATGTACGTTTTCTGAACAGAAACAGAAGAACCGAGTGTGTACAGGATGTACGTTTTCTGAACAGAAACAGAAGAACCGAGTGTTTAGAACAGAGATGTACGTTTTCTGAACAGAAACAGAAGAACCGAGTGTGTACAGGATGTACGTTTTCTGAACAGAAACAGAAGAACCGAGTGTGTACAGGATGTACGTTTTCTAAACAGAAACAGAAGAACCGAGTGTGAACAGGATGTACGTTTTCTGAACAGAAACAGAAGAACCGAGTGTGTACAGGATGTACGTTTTCTGAACAGAAACAGAAGAACCGAGTGTGTACAGGATGTACGTTTTCTGAGCAGAAAGAGAAGAATTGAGTGCCTTCTCTCACGGTGCGCCAGCTGCCATGCTAAACTGACGCGATTACAGCGCTATCTGTGTGAGAATCCCAGGAACTGACCTCAACTGTGATTAGACAACTCGCTGCCTGTACCGCCCTCAGAATTGTCTTTCAACGCGACCTTCGTCTTAACGCGGTAGATGTATAATGACGTCACAAGATTACGGCTTTCCGGGATACGATGCTATCCTGAAGATGGAATTATAAGGCCCCTCCGAACTGCTGGTGCCTACCTACACACATCCTGATATTAGAAACTCTCAGGTGTCTGCTCTACCACGTTGTGATGCGTGGAGGTAGAACTCCACATATTCTGGAGCCCGGCACTAGAAAATGAGTAAACAGCTTTTCGCACCGTCCATCTTTACCTTTAATAATAATGACAGTAGTTTGTGGAGTCAGAAGGGCTGCATCTGTTAACACCGTGTTTTGTGCAGTGCCTGTTAAACCGTCCTTCAGTGTCCTGCTCTATCCTTGTGCTATTTTCTTCCTTCGGTATCGCCATATACATTTTATCTTGCACTAAAATTGTCCCAGTTTTCTCAGTTGTGGGGTCTTGGTGCAGTTAAATAATTTGTTATTTGTACAGTTTGGTTCACCTTTACCTTTACCGTCGTGTGCAATGTGCCGTTTATTTACCACACGCAGGCGTCTGCCTCGCTCGTACGCGACCGAACTTTAGCCTGATTTGCCTGCGCAGCGCGATGCCTGCCATGTCACCAAATTTCGTAAAAAACCGACAGATCTCTACGCCGTGAATGTCACCAGGGTCACTGCCGACAAAGAACGCCTGTGTCAAACGGCATGCTGGTGACCATGAGAGTCACGTGCTTCCACATTCCCACGACCGGTCTGATGACGTCATCATGTCAGCTGGTGGCTCTGCACTCACCGCGCAGGCAATGACCCGGTACTCCATGTGGAGTAACAACGCAGTCAGTGGCGCGTTCGCGTGTCATAGCGACCATGGTAACAGTGGTAACAACACTAAGCATATGAGTACTGGTAACCAAGGTAACCAGGAAGTCAATGGTAAAGGTAGTAACCGTGGTAACCATAACAACATCGGTAACGGTGATGACAATGGAAATAATAATAATAATAATAACCATAGGAATAATTTTAACTGGTAACCATGTTAATCACAGCAGCACTGGTAATCATGGTAACCATGGTAACATTACCAACCAAAGTAGTTACAATGTCTTCATGCAAAGTGTCCGTCTTTGTCAGATTTTAAACAAACTTGCAATATACATAGATATAGAGCAATGTGTATAGAGCAATGTGTATAGAGCAATGTGTATAGAGCAATGTGTATAGAGCAATGTTATAGAGCAATGTGTATAGAGCAATGTGTATAGAGCAGTGTGTATAGAGCAGTGTGTATAGAGCAGTGTGTATAGAGCAATGTGTATAGAGCAATGTGTATAGAGCAGTGTGTATAGAGCAGTGTGTATAGAGCAGTGTGTATAGAGCAGTGTGTATAGAGCAATGTGTAAAGAGCAATGTGTATAGAGCAATGTGTATAGAGCAGTGTGTATAGAGCAGTGTGTATAGAGCAATGTGTACAGAGCAATGTGTATAGAGCAATGTGTATAGAGCAGTGTGTATAGAGCAATGTGTATAGAGCAGTGTGTATAGAGCAGTGTGTATAGAGCAATGTGTATAGAGCAGTGTGTATAGAGCAGTGTGTATAGAGCAGTGTGAATAGAGCAGTGTGTATAGAGCAGTGTCTATAGAGCAGTGTGTATAGAGCAGTGTGTATAGAGCAGTGTGTATAGAGCAGTGTGTATAGAGCAATGTGTGTAGAGCAATGTGTATAGAGCAGTGTGTATAGAGTAATGTGTATAGAGCAGTGTGTATAGAGCAATGTGTATAGAGCAGTGTGTATAGAGCAGTGTGTATAGAGCAATGTGTATAGAGCAATGTGTATAGAGCAATTGTAGGAAAATCCCCCAATATCAATTTTCACGAAAATCTGTACGTTAGGAGCCGAGTTGTTCATACAGACAGACAGACAGACGTGACGAAGATATCGCGCCTAACAATGACCTGCAAATGATGTGAGGGGAAGTGGCCGTGGCGTATTTGAACTTCTGTCCAGCACTTGCTGGGAGGGACTGAGATGACCCACGAAATACCAAATCGCAAGCAGAAGTACTGCGTGCTAGACAGCAGGCGGGGGATGAAACAGGGACTGGAAAGGAGATGATGCGCTTGGGTGGAGACAAGTTGATTGGGTCCTATGGACCCTGTGACTGCGCGCAACAGTGACACATGTCAAATTGTGGGGCTTTAGCACTGGGCATGCTTCTGGGGGTCGTAAGTGTTGTCTTGTGGCATGACGCTGTCTGCTGTGGCTCTTCGGCCCTGAAGATGGAGGCGTTGTGTACCTCCGAAACGTTTGTACCTACAAGTGTCTACCAAGCCAGACAGCGTCACGTCACAAACTGAGCTGCCAGTAAAGCAGACTGGCAAATGAAATTTATGAGTGTCTCCAGGGTGGTTGACTGAAGGATGAGCTAAATATATAGCACGAATTGTATAAACACAGACTGCGTTTTGGAAGAAGGTCAATTACGAAGCCTAGACATACATGGAAGGCAGGGAAACTAAGAAAGTGTTGCGATGTGTGCATAGCGAGCTGTCACTGTCACTGTGCACTGTCACTGTGACTGTGCTGCGGGGCTGTGCACTGTACACAGTCGTCTGCTTAACACTTCTCTACAGAAAAACACGGTGAGCCCGCACACAAAGTTCATCCGCTGTGCAATCTGTCACGAATATCGACCTTATTGATTGCGTGGGCGGTTTGTGAACGTCTCAAGTCAGCCTCGCCATGTCCATGTTGTTCGTTTGTTTATACAGTGCAGACTTTGTACCGCGGCAACACGGTCCTGTGTGCTTCTGTATTCAATGGACCGCGTGCAGCTTCCCATATCTTTTTGATTTCGTACACAACCCGCAGCATGGTGACACCACGCAGTTTCCTGTAACAACATGGTGACACCATGCAGTTTCCTGTAACAACATGATGATAGCAGGCAGTTTCCTGTAACAACATGGTGACACCATGCAGTTTCCTGTAACAACATGATGATAGCAGGCAGTTTCCTGTAACAACATGGTGACACCATGCAGTTTCCTGTAACAACATGATGATAGCAGGCAGTTTCTTGTACCAACATTGTGACACCATGCAGTTTCCTGTAACAACAGATGATAGCATGCAGTTTCCTGTAACAACATGATGATAGCAGTCAGTTTCCTGTAACAACATGATGATAGCAGTCAGTTTCCTGTAACAACATGATGATAGCAGTCAGTTTCCTGTAACAACATGGTGATAGCAGTCAGTTTCCTGTAACATGGTGAAACCATGCAGTTTCCTGTAACAACATTGTGACACCATGCAGTTTCCTGTACCAACATGATGATAGCAGGCAGTTTCGCGTAACAACATTGTGACACCATGCAGTTTCCTGTAATAGCATGATGATAGCAGGCAGTTTCCTGTAACAACATGGTGATAGCAGTCAGTTTCCTGTAACAACATGATGATAGCAGTCAGTTTCCTGTAACAACATGGTGGTAGCAGTTTCCTGTAACAACATGATGATAGCAGTCAGTTTTCCTGTAACAACATGGTGATAGCAGTCAGTTTCCTGTAACAACATGATGATAGCAGTCAGTTTCCTGTAACAACATGGTGATATCAGTCAGTTTCCTGTAACAACATGATGATAGCAGTCAGTTTCCTGTAACAACATGGTGATAGCAGTCAGTTTCCTGTAACAACATGATGATAGCAGTCAGTGTCCTGTAACAACATGGTGATACCATGCAGTTTCCTGTAACAGCATGATGGTAGCAGTCAGTTTCCTGTAACAACATGGTGATAGCAGTCAGTTTCCTGTAACAACATGATGATAGCAGTTAGTTTCATGTAACATGGTGATAGCAGTCAGTTTCCTGTAACAACATGGTGATACCATGCAGTTTCCTGTAACAACATGGTGATACCATGCAGTTTCCTGTAACAACATTGTGACACCATGCAGTTTCCTGTAACAGCATGATGATAGCAGGCAGTTTCGCGTAACAACATTGTGACACCATGCAGTTTCCTGTAACAGCATGATGATAGCAGGCAGTTTCCTGTAACAACATGGTGATACCATGCAGTTTCCTGTAACAACATTGTGATAGCAGTCAGTTTCCTGTAACAACATGGTGATACCATGCAGTTTCCTGTAACAACATGATGATAGCAGTCAGTTTCCTGTAACAACATGGTGATACCATGCAGTTTCCTGTAACAACATGGTGATAGCAGTCAGTTTCCTGTAACAACATGGTGATACCATGCAGTTTCCTGTAACAACATGGTGATACCATGCAGTTTCCTGTAACAACATTGTGACACCATGCAGTTTCCTGTAACAGCATGATAGCAGGCAGTTTCGCGTAACAACATGGTGATAGCAGGCAGTTTCGCGTAACAACATTGTGACACCATGCAGTTTCCTGTAACAGCATGATAGCAGGCAGTTTCGCGTAACAACATGGTGATAGCAGGCAGTTTCGCGTAACAACATGGTGATAGCAGTCAGTTTCCTGTAACAACATGGTGATACCATGCAGTTTCCTGTAACAACATGGTGATACCATGCAGTTTCCCGTAACAACATTGTGACACCATGCAGTTTCCTGTAACAGCATGATAGCAGGCAGTTTCGCGTAACAACATGGTGATACCATGCAGTTTCCTGTAACAACATTGTGACACCATGCAGTTTCCTGTAACAGCATGATAGCAGGCAGTTTCTTGTAACAGCATGGTGATAGCAGGCAGTTTCGCGTAACAACATTGTGACACCATGCAGTTTCCTGTAACAACACGAAACCTTGCAGTTTCCGCAGCAACACTGCAGACTGCCAAGCAGCTGCCTGTGTTACCGACAGCACGCACAGTGACCTTTTTACGACTTACAGGTAGTTTAGCACGCGCTCGTAAATTTCGCTTATATTAAATTTTATGTCCGGAACCCTGTTTAACGACTTAGTACCAACTGATAAGACTTCTGCCCGTTGTGAGGATGATTGCGTGTGCAGTTGATGGGATTGCGTAGTGCGTGACTGAACTGTGGCAGTTTTCATGGTGGCTGGACGGGCGTTATTTACGGATGATTGTTCACTGTGGCAGAATGGTTAAGCCGATCAGAACCCGTCCTAAGCTGCACCGTGCAGCTAACAGTTGCTCATCTGCTTAAGTATTCCCAGCATTTTACGAACCCGCTTGTTCATTACCGTATTCACAACAGTCCCCACTGGCCACAAATAGATGCGTCAAATTCACACCCTGGTCGTTAAGACCCATATTAATATTGTTCTTACATCTATGCTTATGTCTACCAAATGGCATCTTTCCTTGAGGTTTATGTACGTCTGCTAAACGTTTTTGTACCGTATATTTCTCGTGTCTGCCTTTCGTGCTACATGTCCCGCCAATATCTCCGTGATAACGTTATGAAGTTGATCGGAACGCGGCTTGACTCACTTAACGACGCGGCGAGGACGTGAGAACCGACAGACGACGAACACAGGGCCGCGCATTCACGGGAGGGACCGGATAGCTCAGTCAGTATAGTGACTGTGTCACCGGATGTACGGTCAGGAGTTCGAGTCCCAAGAACAGCAAGACATTCTTCTTTCCGAAACGTCCAGATCGGCTCTGGGGCCCACCCAGCCTCCTATTCAATGGTACCGGGAGCAAAACGGCCAGGGCGTGAAGTTGATCACCCACGAAGATACAGTGCGGAAGTTAAGGAGCTGTACCTCCATTCATTCAGTGCTTACAGAGCACTTTACTGTCTGTTACTGACCGCCATGTTGTGTTGTGCAGCTGACTGCTGTCTGTTACTGACCGCCATGTTTGTGTTGTGCAGCTGACTGCTGTCTGTTACTGACCGCCATGTTGTGTTGTGCAGCTGACTGCTGTCTGTTACTGACCGTCATGTTGTGTTGTGCAGCTGACTGCTGTCTGTTACTGACCGTCATGTTGTGTTGTGCAGCTGACTGCTGTCTGTTACTGACCGCCATGTTGTGTTGTGCAGCTGACTGCTGTCTGTTACTGACCGCCATGTTGTGTTGTGCAGCTGACTGCTGTCTGTTACTGACCGCCATGTTGTGTTGTGCAGCTGACTGCTGTCTGTTACTGACCGCCATGTTGTGTTGTGCAGCTGACTGCTGTCTGTTACTGACCGTCATGTTGTGTTGTGCAGCTGACTGCTGTCTGTTACTGACCGTCATGTTGTGTTGTGCAGCTGACTGCTGTCTGTTACTGACCGTCATGTTGTGTTGTGCAGCTGACTGCTGTCTGTTACTGACCGTCATGTTGTGTTGTGCAGCTGACTGCTGTCTGTTACTGACCGTCATGTTGTGTTGTGCAGCTGACTGCTGTCTGTTACTGACCGTCATGTTGTGTTGTGCAGCTGACTGCTGTCTGTTACTGACCGCCATGTTGTGTTGTGCAGCTGACTGCTGTCTGTTACTGACCGTCATGTTGTGTTGTGCAGCTGACTGCTGTCTGTTACTGACCGTCATGTTGTGTTGTGCAGCTGACTGCTGTCTGTTACTGACCGTCATGTTGTGTTGTGCAGCTGACTGCTGTCTGTTACTGACCGCCATGTTGTGTTGTGCAGCTGACTGCTGTCTGTTACTGACCGTCATGTTGTGTTGTGCAGCTGACTGCTGTCTGTTACTGACCGCCATGTTGTGTTGTGCAGCTGACTGCTGTCTGTTACTGACCGCCATGTTGTGTTGTGCAGCTGACTGCTGTCTGTTACTGACCGCCATGTTGTGTTGTGCAGCTGACTGCTGTCTGTTACTGACCGCCATGTTGTGTTGTGCAGCTGACTGCTGTCTGTTACTGACCGTCATGTTGTGTTGTGCAGCTGACTGCTGTCTGTTACTGACCGTCATGTTGTGTTGTGCAGCTGACTGCTGTCTGTTACTGACCGTCATGTTGTGTTGTGCAGCTGACTGCTGTCTGTTACTGACCGCCATGTTGTGTTGTGCAGCTAACTGCTGTCTGTTACTGACCGCCATGTTGTGTTGTGCAGCTGACTGCTGTCTGTTACTGACCGTCATGTTGTGTTGTGCAGCTGACTGCTGTCTGTTACTGACCGTCATGTTGTGTTGTGCAGCTGACTGCTGTCTGTTACTGACCGCCATGTTGTGTTGTGCAGCTGACTGCTGTCTGTTACTGACCGCCATGTTGTGTTGTGCAGCTGACTGCTGTCTGTTACTGACCGTCATGTTGTGTTGTGCAGCTGACTGCTGTCTGTTACTGACCGCCATGTTGTGTTGTGCAGCTGACTGCTGTCTGTTACTGACCGTCATGTTGTGTTGTGCAGCTGACTGCTGTCTGTTACTGACCGTCATGTTGTGTTGTGCAGCTGACTGCTGTCTGTTACTGACCGCCATGTTGTGTTGTGCAGCTGACTGCTGTCTGTTACTGACCGCCATGTTGTGTTGTGCAGCTGACTGCTGTCTGTTACTGACCGCCATGTTGTGTTGTGCAGCTGACTGCTGTCTGTTACTGACCGTCATGTTGTGTTGTGCAGCTGACTGCTGTCTGTTACTGACCGCCATGTTGTGTTGTGCAGCTGACTGCTGTCTGTTACTGACCGCCATGTTGTGTTGTGCAGCTGACTGCTGTCTGTTACTGACCGCCATGTTGTGTTGTGCAGCTGACTGCTGTCTGTTACTGACCGTCATGTTGTGTTGTGCAGCTGACTGCTGTCTGTTACTGACCGCCATGTTGTGTTGTGCAGCTGACTGCTGTCTGTTACTGACCGTCATGTTGTGTTGTGCAGCTGACTGCTGTCTGTTACTGACCGCCATGTTGTGTTGTGCAGCTGACTGCTGTCTGTTACTGACCGTCATGTTGTGTTGTGCAGCTGACTGCTGTCTGTTACTGACCGCCATGTTGTGTTGTGCAGCTGACTGCTGTCTGTTACTGACCGCCATGTTGTGTTGTGCAGCTGACTGCTGTCTGTTACTGACCGCCATGTTGTGTTGTGCAGCTGACTGCTGTCTGTTACTGACCGCCATGTTGTGTTGTGCAGCTGACTGCTGTCTGTTACTGACCGCCATGTTGTGTTGTGCAGCTGACTGCTGTCTGTTACTGACCGCCATGTTGTGTTGTGCAGCTGACTGCTGTCTGTTACTGACCGCCATGTTGTGTTGTGCAGCTGACTGCTGTCTGTTACTGACCGCCATGTTGTGTTGTGCAGCTGACTGCTGTCTGTTACTGACCGCCATGTTGTGTTGTGCAGCTGACTGCTGTCTGTTACTGACCGCCATGTTGTGTTGTGCAGCTGACTGCTGTCTGTTACTGACCGCCATGTTGTGTTGTGCAGCTGACTGCTGTCTGTTACTGACCGCCATGTTGTGTTGTGCAGCTGACTGCTGTCTGTTACTGACCGCCATGTTGTGTTGTGCAGCTGACTGCTGTCTGTTACTGACCGCCATGTTGTGTTGTGCAGCTGACTGCTGTCTGTTACTGACCGCCATGTTGTGTTGTGCAGCTGACTGCTGTCTGTTACTGACCGCCATGTTGTGTTGTGCAGCTGACTGCTGTCTGTTACTGACCGTCATGTTGTGTTGTGCAGCTGACTGCTGTCTGTTACTGACCGTCATGTTGTGTTGTGCAGCTGACTGCTGTCTGTTACTGACCGTCATGTTGTGTTGTGCAGCTGACTGCTGTCTGTTACTGACCGCCATGTTGTGTTGTGCAGCTGACTGCTGTCTGTTACTGACCGTCATGTTGTGTTGTGCAGCTGACTGCTGTCTGTTACTGACCGTCATGTTGTGTTGTGCAGCTGACTGCTGTCTGTTACTGACCGTCATGTTGTGTTGTGCAGCTGACTGCTGTCTGTTACTGACCGTCATGTTGTGTTGTGCAGCTGACTGCTGTCTGTTACTGACCGCCATGTTGTGTTGTGCAGCTGACTGCTGTCTGTTACTGACCGCCATGTTGTGTTGTGCAGCTGACTGCTGTCTGTTACTGACCGCCATGTTGTGTTGTGCAGCTGACTGCTGTCTGTTACTGACCGTCATGTTGTGTTGTGCAGCTGACTGCTGTCTGTTACTGACCGCCATGTTGTGTTGTGCAGCTGACTGCTGTCTGTTACTGACCGTCATGTTGTGTTGTGCAGCTGACTGCTGTCTGTTACTGACCGTCATGTTGTGTTGTGCAGCTGACTGCTGTCTGTTACTGACCGCCATGTTGTGTTGTGCAGCTAACTGCTGTCTGTTACTGCCACAAAACTCTTTCTTCTCGCGAACACGTTTCGGCATTACCGTCGGGACTGCTCTTCACATTGATACCGTGTAGTGTCGTAGGTGATGCCGAAGTTTCGGTATTACTGTAGGTTATGCTTTTCATATTGTGACACGCTATAGTGTAGGCGGTGCCGACGTTTCGGTATTACCGTTGGCTATACTCTTTACATTTTGACATTCTATAATGTAGGTAGTGACGACGTTTCGGTATTGCCTTTGGCTCTGTTTATATTTGACATCCTATAGTGTTGTAGGCAGTGCCGACGTTTCGGTATTACCGTTGGCGCTTTATATTTTGAAATTCTATAGTGGTGTAGGCAGTGCCGACGTTTCGGTATTACCGTTGGCTCTACTCTACATTTTGACATCCTATAGTGTTGTAGGCAGTGCCGACGTTTCGGTATTACCTTTGGCTCTACTCTTTACATTTTGTCATCCTATAGTGCTGTAGGCAATGCCGACGTTTCGGTATTACCTTGGCTCTGTTTATATTTTGACATCCTATAGTGTTATAGGCGTGCCGACGTTTCGGTATTACCGTTGGCTCTTTTCTTTACATATTGACATCCTATAGTGTTGTAGGCGTGCCGACGTTTCGGTATTATCGTTGGCTCTGTTCTTTACATTTTGACATCCTATAGTGTTGTAAGCAGTGCCGACGTATGAATGATGCCATTTTCAGAGCAGAAGTGAGTTCTTTAGTGTCCAGTAGTTCACAGTCAGGTCATGTGGAGAGAGGAAGAGTGGCACATGTCGCGTTGCAGCAAGATGGAGGGCAGAACAGGGGCTGAGGGTGCTGGTGGGGGAGGGGTTTGCCATGTAGCACGGATAGGAGAGCGAAATGGATACGTATAGCCTTCTGGTGGGAAAACCTGAAGGAAAGAGAGAATGCTTCGAAGACCTAGTTATAGATGGTAGGATAATACTAAAATGGATCTTAAGGAAATAGATTGGATGACATAGATTGGGCTGATCTGCACAGGATAGGGATAAGTTGCGGACTGTTGTGAACACGGTGATGAATCTTCGGGTTACATAAAATGCGGGGAATTTGTTGACTAGCTGAGGAACTGTCAGCTTCTCAAAAGGACTTTGCTCCATGCAGAGGGTCAGTGATAATCTGACCGCAGCGCGTCAAGTCTTGAGTCAACTTTTTGAACGGACTGTACTTGCTGCTGTGTTTTTTGGCTACACTGTACAGCCGAAAGACGTGATTCGGTGTCGGAGTTTCTGCCTGCGTTACGTCAGTGTAGCTCAGTCACTGCAGTGACAGACTACGATCTGATGAACTTGTTTCGACTCCCGATACGAGCATAAAGTCTTGCCTTCTCCAGGGATTTCGGACCGGCTCTGGGGCACACCTAGCCTCCCGTCCTATGGGTAACCGGGTCCTCTAATTGGCGATAAGACGGCCGAAGCATGAAGCTGTCGCCTCTGTGTAACGCCGAAGTACAGAAGACATTACGTTCTACAGTCCCGTTCTTGTCCGCCGCACAGCACGCTCCCTAGTCTCCTGTCGCACTGCTGTACCGCACAGCACGCTCCCTAGTCTCCTGTCGCACTGCTGTACCGCACAGCACGTTCCCTAGTCTCCTGTCGCACTGCTGTACCGCACAGCACGCTCCCTAGTCTCCTGTCGCACTGCTGTACCGCACAGCACGCTCTCCAATCTCCTGTCGCACTGCTGTACCGCACAGCACGCTCCCTAGTCTCCTGTCGAACTGCAGTACCGCACAGCACGCTCTCCAATCTCCTGTCGCACGGCTGTACCGCACAGCACGCTCCCTAGTCTCTTGTCGCACTGCTGTACCGCACAGCACGCTCTCCCAATCTCCTGTCGCACTGCTGTACCGCACAGCACGCTCTCCAATCTCCTGTCGCACTGCTGTACCGCACAGCACGCTCCCTAGTCTCCTGTCGCACTGCTGTACCGCACAGCACGCTCCCTAGTCTCCCGTCGCACTGCTGTACCGCACAGCACGCTCTCCAATCTCCTGTCGCACTGCTGTACCGCACAGCACGCTCCCTAGTCTCCTGTCGAACTGCAGTACCGCACAGCACGCTCTCCAATCTCCTGTCGCACGGCTGTACCGCACAGCACGCTCCCTAGTCTCTTGTCGAACTGCAGTACCGCACAGCACGCTCTCCAATCTCCTGTCGCACGGCTGTACCGCACAGCACGCTCCCTAGTCTCTTGTCGCACTGCTGTACCGCACAGCACGCTCTCCAATCTCCTGTCGCACTGCTGTACCGCACAGCACGCTCTCCAATCTCCTGTCGCACTGCTGTACCGCACAGCACGCTCCCTAGTCTCCTGTCGCACTGCTGTACCGCACAGCACGCTCTCCAATCTCCTGTCGCACTGCTGTACCGCACAGCACGCTCCCTAGTCTCCTGTCGAACTGCAGTACCGCACAGCACGCTCTCCAATCTCCTGTCGCACGGCTGTACCGCACAGCACGCTCCCTAGTCTCTTGTCGCACTGCTGTACCGCACAGCACGCTCTCCAATCTCCTGTCGCACTGCTGTACCGCACAGCACGCTCTCCAATCTCCTGTCGCACTGCTGTACCGCACAGCACGCTCCCTAGTCTCCTGTCGCACTGCTGTACCGCACAGCACGCTCCCTAGTCTCCCGTCGCACTGCTGTACCGCACAGCACGCTCTCCAATCTCCTGTCGCACTGCTGTACCGCACAGCACGCTCCCTAGTCTCCTGTCGAACTGCAGTACCGCACAGCACGCTCTCCAATCTCCTGTCGCACGGCTGTACCGCACAGCACGCTCCCTAGTCTCTTGTCGAACTGCAGTACCGCACAGCACGCTCTCCAATCTCCTGTCGCACGGCTGTACCGCACAGCACGCTCCCTAGTCTCTTGTCGCACTGCTGTACCGCACAGCACGCTCTCCAATCTCCTGTCGCACTGCTGTACCGCACAGCACGCTCTCCAATCTCCTGTCGCACTGCTGTACCGCACAGCACGCTCCCTAGTCTCCCGTCGCACTGCTGTACCGCACAGCACGCTCTCCAATCTCCTGTCGCACTGTTGCCCTATTACACACCCCGCTGGTCACCACATCGTTAGTCCCTGTCAACACTGACAGTTGCAACAGCACCCTTAAACGATCTGCCCGCCACGTCTGTGCGACACCTCAATGCCACGCATTAGCGCCACTGGATAGAGGTTTGGGCGCGACAGTGACACAAAGTGCCTGTTGTGAGTCGTGTCGACTTGCTGGGTGCTACATACAGTTAGCTAGGAGCTCAGATCGTCTACAGCAGTGGTGCTACGTACAGTTAGCTAGGAGCACAGATCGTCTACAGCAGTGGTGCTACATACAGTTAGCTAGGAGCACAGATCGTCTACAGCAGTGGTGCTACATACAGTTAGCTAGGAGCACAGATCGTCTACAGCAGTGGTGCTACATACAGTTAGCTAGGAGCACAGATCGTCTACAGCAGTGGTGCTACATACAGGTTAGCTAGGAGCACAGATCGTCTACAGCAGTGGTGCTACATACAGTTAGCTAGGAGCACAGATCGTCTACAGCAGTGGTGCTACATACAGGTTAGCTAGGAGCACAGATCGTCTACAGCAGTGGTGCTACGTACAGTTAGCTAGGAGCACAGATCGTCTACAGCAGTGGTGCTACATACAGTTAGCTAGGAGCACAGATCGTCTACAGCAGTGGTGCTACATACAGTTAGCTAGGAGCACAGATCGTCTACAGCAGTGGTGCTACATACAGTTAGCTAGGAGCACAGATCGTCTACAGCAGTGGTGCTACATACAGTTAGCTAGGAGCACAGATCGTCTACAGCAGTGGTGCTACATACAGGTTAGCTAGGAGCACAGATCGTCTACAGCAGTGGTGCTACATACAGTTAGCTAGGAGCACAGATCGTCTACAGCAGTGGTGCTACATACAGTTAGCTAGGAGCACAGATCGTCTACAGCAGTGGTGCTACATACAGGTTAGCTAGGAGCACAGATCGTCTACAGCAGTGGTGCTACATACAGTTAGCTAGGAGCACAGATCGTCTACAGCAGTGGTGCTACATACAGTTAGCTAGGAGCACAGATCGTCTACAGCAGTGGTGCTACATACAGTTAGCTAGGAGCACAGATCGTCTACAGCAGTGGTGCTACATACAGTTAGCTAGTAGCACAGATCGTCTACAGCAGTGGTGCTACGTACAGGTTAGCTAGGAGCACAGATCGTCTACAGCAGTGGTGCTACATACAGGTTAGCTAGTAGCACAGATCGTCTACAGCAGTGGTGCTACATACAGTTAGCTAGTAGCACAGATCGTCTACAGCAGTGGTGCTACATACAGGTTAGCTAGTAGCACAGATCGTCTACAGCAGTGGTGCTACGTACAGGTTAGCTAGTAGCACAGATCGTCTACAGCAGTGGTGCTACATACAGTTAGCTAGGAGCACAGATCGTCTACAGCAGTGGTGCTACATACAGGTTAGCTAGGAGCACAGATCGTCTACAGCAGTGGTGCTACATACAGTTAGCTAGTAGCACAGATCGTCTACAGCAGTGGTGCTACATACAGGTTAGCTAGTAGCACAGATCGTCTACAGCAGTGGTGCTACGTACAGGTTAGCTAGTAGCACAGATCGTCTACAGCAGTGGTGCTACATACAGTTAGCTAGGAGCACAGATCGTCTACAGCAGTGGTGCTACATACAGTTAGCTAGGAGCACAGATCGTCTACAGCAGTGGTGCTACATACAGTTAGCTAGGAGCACAGATCGTCTACAGCAGTGGTGCTACATACAGTTAGCTAGGAGCACAGATCGTCTACAGCAGTGGTGCTACATACAGTTAGCTAGGAGCACAGATCGTCTACAGCAGTGGTGCTACATACAGGTTAGCTAGTAGCACAGATCGTCTACAGCAGTGGTGCTACATACAGTTAGCTAGGAGCACAGATCGTCTACAGCAGTGGTGCTACATACAGTTAGCTAGGAGCACAGATCGTCTACAGCAGTGGTGCTACATACAGTTAGCTAGTAGCACAGATCGTCTACAGCAGTGGTGCTACATACAGTTAGCTAGGAGCACAGATCGTCTACAGCAGTGGTGCTACATACAGTTAGCTAGTAGCACAGATCGTCTACAGCAGTGGTGCTACATACAGTTAGCTAGGAGCACAGATCGTCTACAGCAGTGGTGCTACATACAGTTAGCTAGGAGCACAGATCGTCTACAGCAGTGGTGCTACATACAGTTAGCTAGGAGCACAGATCGTCTACAGCAGTGGTGCTACATACAGTTAGCTAGTAGCACAGATCGTCTACAGCAGTGGTGCTACATACAGTTAGCTAGGAGCACAGATCGTCTACAGCAGTGGTGCTACTACAGGTTAGCTAGTAGCACAGATCGTCTACAGCAGTGGTGCTACTACAGTTAGCTAGGAGCACAGATCGTCTACAGCAGTGGTGCTACATACAGTTAGCTAGGAGCACAGATCGTCTACAGCAGTGGTGCTACATACAGTTAGCTAGGAGCACAGATCGTCTACAGCAGTGGTAGCTACATACAGTTAGCTAGGAGCACAGATCGTCTACAGCAGTGGTGCTACATACAGTTAGCTAGGAGCACAGATCGTCTACAGCAGTGGTGCTACATACAGTTAGCTAGGAGCACAGATCGTCTACAGCAGTGGTGCTACAATACAGTTAGCTAGAGCACAGATCGTCTACAGCAGTGGTGCTACATACAGTAGCTATACAAGTCAGCAGTGGTGCTACTAGGTTAGCTATCAAGATCGTCTCAGCAGTGGTGCTACACATTGCTAGACAAGACTCTACAGCAGTGGTCTACAAGTTAGCTAGGCACAGATCGTCTACGCATGGTGACAAGTTAGCTAGAGCCAGATGTCTAACATGGTGCTACTACAGTTAGCTGAGCCAGATCGTTACACATGTGTAAGTGTAAGCAGAATCTACGCGTGTACTACAGTTGTAGACACAGATCTACACTGGTGCTACAACAGTAGCAGAGCCAGTGCTCACAGTGTGCTATAGTACTAGACACAGATCGTCTACAGCGTGTCATACAGTTAGCTAGGAGACATCGTCTCAGCTGTGCTACAACAGTTAGCAAGACACAGATGTCTACATTCGAGCACACAGTTGCTAGACAAGATGTCCAGTGTCTACACGTGTGTAGTAGACAGCCTACACAGTGTGCTACATACAGTTAGCTAGGAGCACAATCGTCTACAGCAGTGGTGCTACATACAGTTAGCTAGGACAGATCGTCAGTGGTGCTACTACAGTTAGCTAGAGCACAGATCGTCTACAGCAGTGGTGCTACATACAGTTAGCGAGCACAGATCGTCTACAGCGGTGCTACATACAGTTACTGACACAGGTCTAACAGGTGCTACAAAGTTACCAGTGCACAACGTTGCTAGGAGCAAGATCGTTACAGCAGTGGTCTACACAGTGTGACATACGTCAGCAGGTGCTACACATGGTGCAGACAGTGCTAAGCAGGTCTCTACAGCAGTGCACATAATCGTTAGCAGTGGTCTACATACAGTGTGCACAACAGTTAGCTGTGCACAATTACAGTGGTCTACATCAGTAGTGTGCACATCGTTACAGAGTGGTGCTACACAGTGCAGACACATTACACAGGTGCTACAACAGTTGCTAGACCAGATGCTACAGCAGTGGCTACATACAGGTGCTAGACAGTGCTAAGCAGGTGCTACTACAGTTGCTGAGACAGTCGTCTAAGCAGTGTGCTACATACAGTTAGCTAGAGCAGATCTCTACAAGGTGCTACTACAGGTTAGCTAGAGCACAGATCGTCTACAGCAGTGGTGCTACAAGTTAGCTGAGCACAGATCGTCTACAGCAGTGTGCTACATACAGTTAGCAGGAGCACAGATCGTCTCAGGTGTCTAATACAGTTAGCAGAGCACAGTGTACACAGTGGTGTACAAGTTCTAGGGCACATCTACAGAGTGGTACATCAGTTCTAGACAAGTGTCTAGCAGGTGTACAACAGTTAGCAGTGGCAAATCAAGAGTGGTCACAGTAGTACACAGTGTCTACACAGTTAGTAAGCACAGATCGTCTCCAGTGGTGCTATACGTTAGGAGCACAGATCGTCTACAGCAGTGTGCTACATACAGTTAGCTAGAGCACAGATCGTCTACAGCAGTGGTGCTACATACAGTTAGCTAGAGCACAGATCGTCTACAGCAGTGGCTACTAAGTTAGCTAGAGCACAGATCGTTACAGCAGTGGTGCACATACGTTAGCTAGAGCACAGATCGTCTACAGCATGGTGCTACTACGTTAGCAGGACAATCGTTACAGTGTGTTACATACAGTAGAGGACACGTGCTACACAGTGCTATACAGTGTAAGCAGTCGTTACAGGTTACTCAGTGCAAGCAGCTACGCAGGTGTACTAGTAGTGACACGTCTACAGCAGTGGTGCTACATACAGTTAGCTAGGAGCACAGACGTCTACAGCGTGGTGCACTAAGTTAGCTAGAGCACAGATCGTCTACAGCAGTGGTGCTACATACAGTTAGCTGTGCACATCGTCTACACAGTGTGCTACACAGTTAGATGCACGATCGTTACAGAGGTGCTACAAGTGTTACAGTGTACACAGTGCTACAGAGGGCAACACAGACGTCTACGGTGCTACACAGTTAGCTAGGCCAGATCGTCTACAGCATGGTGCTACATAGTTAGCTAGACACAGTGTCTAAGCAGTGGTGTACAACAGTTAGCTAGGAGCCAGAGTCTACAGTGTGTACATCAGTTAGCTAGGGCACAGATCGTACAGGTATAGTACAGTTAGCAGGAGCACAAGTCTACAGCGTGGTGCAATCAGGTAGCTAGGAGCACAGCTTACAGCAGTGTGCTACATACAGTTAGCTAGTAACACAGATGTCTACTACAGGTGCTTACAAGTTCTAAGCATGTCTACAGCAGGTGCTACAGCACGTGTAGCAGTGCCAACGTAGCAGTGGCACGTACATAGCTGGAGCACAGGTCTACACAGTGGGCTACAACAGTTGCTGGAGCACAGTTTAAGCAGTGGTCTACAGTGTAGTCACAGTAGCTAAGCAGTGTCTACGCAGGTTAGTAGTAGCACAGTCGTTACAGCAGTGGTGCTACGTACAGGTTAGCTAGAGCACAGATCGTCTACAGCAGTGGTGCTACGTACAGTAGCTAGGCACAGATCGTCTACAGCAGTGGTGTACATACAGTTAGCTAGGAGCACAGAGTCTACAGCAGTGGTGCTCTACAGTTGAGAG
Organism: Reticulitermes speratus; assembly: GCA_021186555.1. Lineage (NCBI taxonomy): Eukaryota > Metazoa > Arthropoda > Insecta > Blattodea > Rhinotermitidae > Reticulitermes > Reticulitermes speratus. The sequence goes on along the minus strand of JAJKFL010000012.1, from coordinate 178,243 downwards.
AGCACAGATCGTCTACTGTGCTACATAAGTTAGCTAGCACAGATCTCTAGCAGGGTGCTATACAGTTAGTAGGCACAACGTCTACAGCAGTGGTCTACGTACAGTTAGCACAGATCGTCTACAGCAGTGGTGCATACAGGTTAGCTAGAGCACAGATCGTCTACAGCGTGTGCTACTACAGTTAGCTAGGAGCACAGATCGTCTACAGCAGTGGTGCTACATACAGTTAGCTAGGACAGATGTACAGCAGGGTGCTACTACAGTTAGCTAGGGCACAGATCGTCTACAGCAGTGGTGCTACTACATTGTAGGAGCCAGATCGTTACAGCAGGTGCTACTACAGAGTAGAGCAATCGTCTACAGCAGTGGTGCTACTAGTTAAGGAGCAGAGGTCTACACAGTGGTCTAGCAGTTAGCTAGGAGCATCGCAACATGGTGCTACAGTTAGTAGTAGCACAGATCGCTACACAGTGGTGCTAGTACAGTTAGCTAGAGCACGAGTCTACAGCAGTGGTGCTAATACGGTTAGTAGCAGCACAGTGCTACACAGGTTACTAGTGTGCTACACAGGTGCTACTACAGTTGCTACACAGTGCTAGGAGCAATGTCTACAGCAGTGTCTACTACAGTGTTAAGCACGTCTTACACAGTGTAGCAATGTTAGCGTAGGATCGTCAGTAGCAGGGCACGATACGTTACGGAGCACGTCAAGCAGTGGTTACAACGTTCTAGTAGTGTACACATGTCAGCTGAGCAATAGTTACAGGCAGTGTCTACGCAGTGTGTGCACAGACAGTAGCAGTGTCACACGTATGGTGCTACGTACTAGCAGTGTACAACGTTACAGCAGATGTCACAGAGTAGTGCAACTTAGCTGGGCACAAGTTACTAGGCAGTGTCTACAGTGTGACACAGTGCTAGCAAGTGTCTACACAGTGTGTGCACATACAGGTGTGTACAAGTTGCTACAGCAGTGGTGTCACAGGTTTAGTGCACAGACGTTAGCAGTGGTGCTACTACAGTAGAGGACAACGTCTACAGGGCACAATCGTTACAGCAGGCACATAGTTAGAGTACATAGATGCTAAGCAGTGTCTACAGTTGCTACAGTGCTAGAGCAGTGTCTACACAGTGTGTACAACAGGTTAAGAGCATGGTCTACAGTGTTGACATACGTAGCATGTGTCAACAGTGTGCTACACATGTGCTGAGCACAGTGCTACAGCAGGGTGCACTAAGTAGCTAGGACTCTACAAGTGGTGCTACTACAGTTAGCTAGTAACAGATCGTCTAAGCAGTGGTGCTACATACAGTTAGCTAGAGCACAGATCGTCTACAGCAGGGCTACATACAGTTAGCTAGTACAGATCGTCTACAGCAGTGGTGCTCAAGTACTGAGCAGATCGTCTACAGCAGTGGGCATGTTAGCTGAGACAGATCGTCTACAGCAGTGGTGCTACAACAGTTAGCTAGGAGCACAGATCGTCTACAGCAGTGGTGCTACATACAGTTAGCTAGGAGACAGATCGTCCAGCAGTGGTGTACTACAGTTAGCTAGTAGCACAGATGTCTACAGCAGTGGTGCTACTACAGGTTAGCTAGTACACAGATCGCTACAGCAGTGGTGCTACTAGTTAGTAGGAGCACAGATCTCTACAGTGGTGCTACAAAGTAGCTAGAGCAGATCGTCACAGTGGTCTACTACAGTTGCTAGACAAGTCTTACCAGGTGCTACATACAGGTTGCTAGAGCAGATGTCTACAGCAGTGGTGACTACAGTTAGCTAGGAGCACAGATCGTCTACAGGTGGTGCTACATACAGTTAGCTAGGAGCACAGATCGTTACAGCAGGTGCTACACAGTAGCTAGACACAGATCGTCTACAGCAGGTCTACGTACGTTAGCTGGACAAGATCGTCACGCATGGTGTACATACAGGTTAGCTGAGCACAGATCGTCTACAGCAGTGGTGTACTACAGTTACTAGACACATCGTCTACAGCAGTGGTGCACAAGGTTAGCAAGCACAGATCGTCTCAGCAGTGGTGCTACGTACAGTTAGCTAGTACACAGATCGTCTACAGCAGTGGTGCTACATACGTTAGCAGGACAGATCGTCTACAGCAGTGGTGCACAAGGTAGTAGCAAGATCGACCAGATGGTGCTAGACAGGTTAGCTAGGCCAGACGTTACAGCAGTGGTGCATACAGGTTAGTAGTAAGCACAGATTCTCAGCAGTGGTGCTACGTACAGTTAGCTAGAGCAAGTCTAATGCATGGTGCTACTAGGTTACTAGGACAGATCGTCTACGCAGGGTGCTACATACAGTTGTAGTACAGATTCTACAGCAGTGGGCTACATACAGGTTAGCTAGTGCAGATCGTCTACAGCATGTGCTACTACAGGTTAGCTAGAGCACAGATCGCTGACAGCAGTGGTGTACATACAGTTAGCTAGGAGCACAGATGTTACAGCAGTGGTGCTACATCAGGTTAGGAGCACAGTCGTCTACAGCATGTGCTACGTACAGTTAGCTAGGAGCACGATCGTACAGCATGGTGTGTATAGGTTAGCTAGGAGCACAGATGTCTCAGCAGTGGTGTACATCAGTGTAGTACACAGAGTGTCTACGCAGTGGTGTACTACAGGTTAGCTGTAGCACAGATCGTCTACAGCAGTGGTGCTACGTACAGGTTAGCTAGTAGCACAGATCGTCTACGCAGTGGTGCTACATACAGTTAGCTAGGAGCACAGATCGTCTACAGCAGTGGTGCTACATACAGTTAGCTAGGAGCACAGATCGTCTACAGCAGTGGTTCCCAAAGTGTGCGGTACTGCCCCCTGGGGGCGATGGGATTACCAAGGTGGGCGCTAATAGGTACGAGAGGTGGAAGGGAGCGCTGTTATTATCACAGGGGGGCGCTAGTAGACAAGTAGTGCATTTATTTTTGTAATAAAATTGAAATAAAGTAATTTTTGTGTTAAAAATAAAAAATGAACTAAATTTCTTAGTATTTTAATTTATGAATCTTATTCAAGCACACATTTTTTTAATAAACTATTGCTAGATGAATTATTGTTAATCATAAAAAATATAATAAATTTTAAATTAGTAATTAACACATAAAACATTAAATTTAACTCTTATAATTTTATTTAAACGATTTTTTAAATATAAAATAAAAGTGGAAACAAAAGCGCATTTATGTTTTTTGAAAAAGGTAGGGGGGCGCTGTGGGTGTGCATATGGAACCGAGGGGGCGGTGGACCGAAAAAGTTTGGGAACCGCTGGTCTAGAGGCTAGGAGGTTGAGCTGGGTTAGGCTTGTAGAACAGATGGGGAGAAAACTGTGTACAGAATTCGTTTTCGAAAAGAACCTCTTGGAAAGCGCGCAATAGATAAACCAAGATAAAGATGGCGATAGCATTGAGTTGTGTGGAAATAGACGGTGAGGATGGAAAGTGGATGGAACTGGCTCAGGATCGTGTCCAATGGCGTGCTTTGGTATTAGCGGTGTTGAATCTTAAAAAAAACCAATGATCTGCTAGGCCAGGGGTGCACAAATCCCAGGCGCCAAGTTGGCTGGACGACAAAATTATATACGGTGGCGCCTAACATTTGATTGTCTTCAGTGTGGAACTTGTCAGCTTTCTAGCGCCTGGAAGTTAAAGGTGGCTTCTAGGTTTCTGAACAATGTGTGGCCCCCTCTGTTCCAGGCTACATAGCGTTAACTTGTGGGACGTACAGGGCCAAGTGAAGCCCAGCTGCAGAGTGAGGCTTGTCATGAAGACGGTCCGTCACCGAAACTTACTGCGACACAGGTGTCACCCGGCATTTGTTTTGTCAGAGGGTGTGCTGGCGGTTATCACGTTTTTGCAGCACATATCGCCGCCTATTTGAATGAGTGCCTCGTTCAGCCGCTAGATGGAAACACGATCTGGTGGGCGGAGGTTGGCTAGCAGTTGCTGAACTTCTCACCAGATGGTGCCTATGTGCCATCATTGTACAACAAATCGTTTCCCTCTCAGCGCGGAAGACGCGGTCGTTGTGATTTGAGTCCTGTCGATATTAGGACAATCCAATCTACAGAGCGGCGCCGACTAGCTGGCAGAGCCCGACCTCACGTGCTCTTGTCTTGTTCCTTGTAAGGGAAGTCTGCGTAAGAAGTGGCTACCGAACGTAGGCAAAGGGTATTGTCAGACGAGATTTTGAGATTTCATTAGCTATAAGTGGTGTTTAGGGTCAGTGGTGTGTTACCGGCATCCACAACTAGCAGTCCGAAGTGCAGTGTCTTGCAGGCTGTCTAACTCAGGGGAAGAGACTATTTTGTAGAAGCCAATACTCATTGAACTGATTGAAATGTATGTTTTAAGGAATTCAAACCTTCATTCCAGGGGGTATCAGACGGTTAGTCGCCGGCCTCTGACCACGGACACCCGGGTTCTATCCTGGGCGAGTCCTTGTGCAATTTGTGGTAAATAAAGTGGCATTGGAACAGGAGTTTCTCCGAGTACTTCTCTTTTCCTGTATGAGTATCATTTCACCAATGGGATTTGAGGTGGACAAAATGGAGTTGAGACAAGTCTTACTCTGAGTACTGCTGTTTTTCCTTTGTCATTATGATTCTACCAATGACATTTGTTCTGGACAGTGGCACTGTGACATTTGTTCTGGACAGTGGCACTGTGACAGTTGTTCTGGACAGTGGCACTGTGACAGTTGTTCTGGACAGTGGCACTGTGACAGTTGTTCTGGACAGTGGCACTGTGACATTTGTTCTGGACAGTGGCACTGTGACAGTTGTTCTGGACAGTGACACTGTGACATTTGTTCTGGACAGTGGCACTGTGACAGTTGTTCTGGACAGTGGCACTGTGACAGTTGTTCTGGACAGTGGCACTGTGACAGTTGTTCTGGACAGTGACACTGTGACAGTTGTTCTGGACAGTGACACTGTGACATTTGTTCTGGACAGTGGCACTGTGACATTTGTTCTGGACAGTGGCACTGTGACATTTGTTCTGGACAGTGGCACTGTGACATTTGTTCTGGACAGTGGCACTGTGACAGTTGTTCTGGACAGTGGCACTGTGACATTTGTTCTGGACAGTGGCACTGTGACAGTTGTTCTGGACAGTGGCACTGTGACAGTTGTTCTGGACAGTGACACTGACAGTTGTTCTGGACAATGGCACTGTGACAGTTGTTCTGGACAGTGACACTGACAGTTGTTCTGGACAATGGCACTGTGACATTTGTTCTGGACAGTGGCACTGTGACATTTGTTCTGGACAGTGGCACTGTGACATTTGTTCTGGACAGTGGCACTGTGACATTTGTTCTGGACAGTGGCACTGTGACAGTTGTTCTGGACAGTGGCACTGTGACATTTGTTCTGGACAGTGGCACTGTGACAGTTGTTCTGGACAGTGGCACTGTGACAGTTGTTCTGGACAGTGACACTGTGACAGTTGTTCTGGACAGTGGCACTGTGACACTTGTTCTGGACAGTGGCACTGTGACACTTGTTCTGGACAGTGACACTGACAGTTGTTCTGGACAATGGCACTGTGACAGTTGTTCTGGACAGTGACACTGTGACAGTTGTTCTGGACAGTGACACTGACAGTTGTTCTGGACAATGGCACTGTGACAGTTGTTCTGGACAGTGACACTGACAGTTGTTCTGGACAATGGCACTGTGACAGTTGTTCTGGACAGTGACACTGACAGTTGTTCTGGACAATGGCACTGTGACAGTTGTTCTGGACAGTGACACTGACAGTTGTTCTGGACAATGGCACTGTGACAGTTGTTCTGGACAATGGCACTGTGACAGTTGTTCTGGACAATGGCACTGTGACAGTTGTTCTGGACAATGGCACTGTGACAGTTGTTCTGGACAGTGACACTGTGACAGTTGTTCTGGACAGTGACACTGTGACATTTGTTCTGGACAGTGGCACTGTGACAGTTGTTCTGGACAGTGGCACTGTGACATTTGTTCTGGACAGTGGCACTGTGACAGTTGTTCTGGACAGTGACACTGTGACATAGTGGCACTGTGACAGTTGTTCTGGACAGTGGCACTGTGACAGTTGTTCTGGACAGTGGCACTGTGACAGTTGTTCTGGACAGTGACACTGTGACAGTTGTTCTGGACAGTGACACTGTGACATTTGTTCTGGACAGTGGCACTGTGACATTTGTTCTGGACAGTGGCACTGTGACATTTGTTCTGGACAGTGGCACTGTGACATTTGTTCTGGACAGTGGCACTGTGACAGTTGTTCTGGACAGTGGCACTGTGACATTTGTTCTGGACAGTGGCACTGTGACAGTTGTTCTGGACAGTGGCACTGTGACAGTTGTTCTGGACAGTGACACTGTGACAGTTGTTCTGGACAGTGGCACTGTGACACTTGTTCTGGACAGTGGCACTGTGACACTTGTTCTGGACAGTGACACTGACAGTTGTTCTGGACAATGGCACTGTGACAGTTGTTCTGGACAGTGACACTGTGACAGTTGTTCTGGACAGTGACACTGACAGTTGTTCTGGACAATGGCACTGTGACAGTTGTTCTGGACAGTGACACTGACAGTTGTTCTGGACAATGGCACTGTGACAGTTGTTCTGGACAGTGACACTGACAGTTGTTTTGGACAATGGCACTGTGACAGTTGTTCTGGACAGTGACACTGACAGTTGTTCTGGACAATGGCACTGTGACAGTTGTTCTGGACAATGGCACTGTGACAGTTGTTCTGGACAATGGCACTGTGACAGTTGTTCTGGACAATGGCACTGTGACAGTTGTTCTGGACAGTGACACTGACAGTTGTTCTGGACAATGGCACTGTGACAGTTGTTCTGGACAATGGCACTGTGACAGTTGTTCTGGACAATGGCACTGTGACAGTTGTTCTGGACAGTGACACTGTGACAGTTATTCTGCTAGCCGTCCGCCTTCCCTTGTCATTATCTTCCAGCTCCATGCTATCGTCGACCACCGACGCTGTATAATGCTGACAACTGACAGACTCGTCCGTAACTCAATGAAACAAACTGCCAGCTACCGCAATATATCCTGTGCCAGATGAATCCAATCCACACCGCCATATCCTACTGCTTTAAACTCCGTTCTAATATTATCAAATTTTCGCTCAATCTTCCAAGTTATTTCTGTCCTTCAGATGTTTCGATCAAATCTCTGTACACATCTCACCTGTCCGATGCATTTTACAGGTCTTTCCCAGACACTCTTTAATTCGGTCCTCAAAATAGTAATCACATTTTGTGAATATTTTAAATCGGACTCTGCAACTCGGAAGTGTGTTTAACCTGCACAACAGCGTAGTGCTGCAGTCTGCCTAACCTGCCTGTTACTGCGCGGCCCGCTCTATAAATATCATCCACTTTGACCGCCATTACATGTCGAGGTGCATGTAGTTCCTTTCACGGATCACAGAGTGCGTGGAATGTGTCGTGCGCAGTGCTCAGTTTGTATTCTTGCCAGCAGAATACGCTGCAGGTTTATTCCACCAGCTCGAGGGTGCGAATTGTAAAATTGTGGTGTCGTCTTAGGACGTGACCCCAAATAAAAATTCGTATCGGTGGTTCACGGAAGTAATTCAGAAACAAATGATAGAATTAATTAATTATTTTATTCCAACAAATGGCACTACAGTATTTTAGTGTTTTCTTGTCCCTACATATGTTTCGGCACTCCTTGTGCCATCCTCAGGGGTGTCGTCGAGAGTTCGCAGTTTTCAATGCATCCAAATCACTTCCACAACATAAATTCACTGTCACTTAATATCACTTATCTTCCTGTTCATGGCGGTCAGCTTGTCTTGTTTGGTGTTTTATTAAAATTGAATAATTAAAACTTTATAAATGAAGACAGTCGTAGTGTAAAATGTTAAAAGTTTGTAAGATTTGTTCGACAGCTCGCTATGTACAGGGCATACACAAAAGAATGGTGCGGTTTCAATGTGAATAACAATTGAAACCGCACCATTATTTTGTGTATGCCCTGTATATTAGTTGTGCGATCACATTTGATCGTGTGCTGTAACAATATAAATACAGATACGTTTCTATTACGGATATATACAATTAACTCAGTTAAGCACAACCGTAGTTTAACGTACGTTTTGCTGTGTTGTTGACCTCCTGTGGTGTATTGTGTACTGCCTGGTTATGTTGTGGTTGTGTGTCACGGGTTTGGGGTGTTGCTTTGCGCATGCGTATTGTGACTGGTTGCGAAAACAAGTGAGAATAGGCGGTTTATTTGTCCTACATCTTGTTCTTTTATTTATGAATCTTTATTTTGGTACCATTTTTTTTTTTTCCAATGGCTCAACAGCCCCTTGGGGGCCTAGGCCGCATCATTTTTCGAGGCTTCACGATCACACTCAGACACACCACACTCGGTAGGACTCCTCTGGACGAGTGATCAGCCCGACGCAGAGGTTGGTAGCATTGTATGTAGTAATTTTCTAAGGCATTCATATGCCATCCCTTTTTACATCGTTTTAAGAGTTATAGTGTGTCATGTAGGTACCGTATGTATGTCTGTTGTTACAGTGTGTCATGTAGGTACCGTATGTATGTCTGTTGTTACAGTGTGTCATGTAGGTACCGTATGTCTGTTGTTACAGTGTGTCATGTAGGTACCGTGTGTATGTGTGTTGTTACAGTGTGTCATGTAGGTACCGTATGTATGTCTGTTGTTACAGTGTGTCATGTAGGTACCGTATGTATGTCTGTTGTTACAGTGTGTCATGTAGGTACCGTATGTCTGTTGTTACAGTGTGTCATGTAGGTACCGTGTGTATGTCTGTTGTTACAGTGTGTCATGTAGGTACCGTATGTATGTCTGTTGTTACAGTGTGTCATGTAGGTACCGTATGTATGTCTGTTGTTACAGTGTGTCATGTAGGTACCGTATGTATGTCTGTTGTTACAGTGTGTCATGTAGGTACCGTATGTATGTGTGTTGTTACAGTGTGTCATGTAGGTACCGTATGTATGTCTGTTGTTACAGTGTGTCATGTAGGTACCGTATGTATGTGTGTTGTTACAGTGTGTCATGTAGGTACCGTATGTATGTCTGTTGTTACAGTGTGTCATGTAGGTACCGTATGTATGTCTGTTGTTACAGTGTGTCATGTAGGTACCGTATGTATGTGTGTTGTTACAGTGTGTCATGTAGGTACCGTATGTATGTCTGTTGTTACAGTGTGTCATGTAGGTACCGTATGTATGTCTGTTGTTACAGTGTGTCATGTAGGTACCGTATGTATGTCTGTTGTTACAGTGTGTCATGTAGGTACCGTATGTATGTCTCTTGTTACAGTGTGTCATGTAGGTACCGGGATGTATGTCTGTGTTGTTACAGTGTGTCATGTAGGTACCGTATGTATGTCTGTTGTTACAGTGTGTCATGTAGGTACCGTATGTATGTCTGTTGTTACAGTGTGTCATGTAGGTACCGTATGTATGTCTGTTGTTACAGTGTGTCATGTAGGTACCGTATGTATGTCTGTTGTTACAGTGTGTCATGTAGGTACCGTATGTATGTCTGTTGTTACAGTGTGTCATGTAGGTACCGTATGTATGTCTGTTGTTACAGTGTGTCATGTAGGTACCGTATGTATGTGTGTTGTTACAGTGTGTCATGTAGGTACCGTATGTATGTCTGTTGTTACAGTGTGTCATGTAGGTACCGTATGTATGTCTGTTGTTACAGTGTGTCATGTAGGTACCGTATGTATGTCTGTTGTTACAGTGTGTCATGTAGGTACCGTATGTATGTCTGTTGTTACAGTGTGTCATGTAGGTACCGTATGTATGTGTGTTGTTACAGTGTGTCATGTAGGTACCGTATGTATGTGTGTTGTTACAGTGTGTCATGTAGGTACCGTATGTATGTGTGTTGTTACAGTGTGTCATGTAGGTACCGTATGTATGTCTGTTGTTACAGTGTGTCATGTAGGTACCGTATGTATGTCTGTTGTTACAGTGTGTCATGTAGGTACCGTATGTATGTCTGTTGTTACAGTGTGTCATGTAGGTACCGTATGTATGTCTGTTGTTACAGTGTGTCATGTAGGTACCGTATGTATGTCTGTTGTTACAGTGTGTCATGTAGGTACCGTATGTATGTCGTGTTGTTACAGTGTGTCATGTAGGTACCGTATGTATGTCTGTTGTTACAGTGTGTCATGTAGGTACCGTATGTATGTCTGTTGTTACAGTGTGTCATGTAGGTACCGTATGTATGTCTGTTGTTACAGTGTGTCATGTAGGTACCGTATGTATGTTGTTGTTACAGTGTGTCATGTAGGTACCGTATGTATGTCTGTTGTTACAGTGTGTCATGTAGGTACCGTATGTATGTCTGTTGTTACAGTGTGTCATTAGGTACCGTATGTATGTCTGTTGTTACAGTGTGTCATGTAGGTACCGTATGTATGTCTGTTGTTACAGTGTGTCATGTAGGTACCGTATGTATGTCTGTTGTTACAGTGTGTCATATAGGTACCGTATGTATGTCTGTTGTTACAGTGTGTCATGTAGGTACCGTATGTATGTCTGTTGTTACAGTGTGTTCATGTAGGTACCGTATGTATGTCTGTTGTTACAGTGTGTCATTAGGTACCGTATGTATGTCTGTTGTTACAGTGTGTCATGTAGGTACCGTATGTATGTCTGTTGTTACAGTGTGTCATGTAGGTACCGTATGTATGTCTGTTGTTACAGTGTGTCATGTAGGTACCGTATGTATGTCTGTTGTTACAGTGTGTCATGTAGGTACCGTATGTATGTCTGTTGTTACAGTGTGTCATGTAGGTACCGTATGTATGTCTGTTGTTACAGTGTGTCATGTAGGTACCGTATGTATGTCTGTTGTTACAGTGTGTCATGTAGGTACCGTATGTATGTCTGTTGTTACAGTGTGTCATGTAGGTACCGTATGTATGTCTGTTGTTACAGTGTGTCATGTAGGTACCGTATGTATGTCTGTTGTTACAGTGTGTCATGTAGGTACCGTATGTATGTCTGTTGTTACAGTGTGTCATGTAGGTACCGTATGTATGTCTGTTGTTACAGTGTGTCATGTAGGTACCGTATGTATGTCTGTTGTTACAGTGTGTCATGTAGGTACCGTATGTATGTCTGTTGTTACAGTGTGTCATGTAGGTACCGTATGTATGTCTGTTGTTACAGTGTGTCATGTAGGTACCGTATGTATGTCTGTTGTTACAGTGTGTCATGTAGGTACCGTATGTATGTCTGTTGTTACAGTGTGTCATGTAGGTACCGTATGTATGTCTGTTGTTACAGTGTGTCATGTAGGTACCGTATGTATGTCTGTTGTTACAGTGTGTCATGTAGGTACCGTTGTATGTCTGTTGTTACAGTGTGTCATGTAGGTACCGTATGTATGTCTGTTGTTACAGTGTGTCATGTAGGTACCGTTGTATGTCTGTTGTTACAGTGTGTCATGTAGGTACCGTGTGTATGTCTGTTGTTACAGTGTGTCATGTAGGTACCGTATGTATGTCTGTTGTTACAGTGTGTCATGTAGGTACCGTATGTATGTCTGTTGTTACAGTGTGTCATGTAGGTACCGTATGTATGTCTGTTGTTACAGTGTGTCATGTAGGTACCGTATGTATGTCTGTTGTTACAGTGTGTCATGTAGGTACCGTATGTATGTCTGTTGTTACAGTGTGTCATGTAGGTACCGTATGTATGTCTGTTGTGACAGTGTGTCATGTAGGTACCGTATGTATGTCTGTTGTTACAGTGTGTCATGTAGGTACCGTATGTATGTCTGTTGTTACAGTGTGTCATGTAGGTACCGTATGTATGTCTGTTGTTACAGTGTGTCATGTAGGTACCGTATGTATGTCTGTTGTTACAGTGTGTCATGTAGGTACCGTATGTATGTCTGTTGTTACAGTGTGTCATGTAGGTACCGTATGTATGTCTGTTGTTACAGTGTGTCATGTAGGTACCGTATGTATGTCTGTTGTTACAGTGTGTCATGTAGGTACCGTGTGTATGTCTGTTGTTACAGTGTGTCATGTAGGTACCGTATGTATGTCTGTTGTTACAGTGTGTCATGTAGGTACCGTGTGTATGTCTGTTGTTACAGTGTGTCATGTAGGTACCGTATGTATGTCTGTTGTTACAGTGTGTCATGTAGGTACCGTATGTATGTCTGTTGTTACAGTGTGTCATGTAGGTACCGTATGTATGTCTGTTGTTACAGTGTGTCATGTAGGTACCGTGTGTATGTCTGTTGTTACAGTGTGTCATGTAGGTACCGTATGTATGTCTGTTGTTACAGTGTGTCATGTAGGTACCGTATGTATGTCTGTTGTTACAGTGTGTCATGTAGGTACCGTGTGTATGTCTGTTGTGACAGTGTGTCATGTAGGTACCGTATGTATGTCTGTTGTTACAGTGTGTCATGTAGGTACCGTATGTATGTCTGTTGTTACAGTGTGTCATGTAGGTACCGTATGTATGTCTGTTGTTACAGTGTGTCATGTAGGTACCGTATGTATGTCTGTTGTTACAGTGTGTCATGTAGGTACCGTATGTATGTCTGTTGTTACAGTGTGTCATGTAGGTACCGTATGTATGTCTGTTGTTACAGTGTGTCATGTAGGTACCGTATGTATGTCTGTTGTTACAGTGTGTCATGTAGGTATCGTATGTATGTCTCTTGTTACAGTGTGTCATGTAGGTACCGTATGTATGTCTGTTGTTACAGTGTGTCATGTAGGTACCGTATGTATGTCTGTTGTTACAGTGTGTCATGTAGGTACCGTATGTATGTCTGTTGTTACAGTGTGTCATGTAGGTACCGTATGTATGTCTGTTGTTACAGTGTGTCATGTAGGTACCGTATGTATGTCTGTTGTTACAGTGTGTCATGTAGGTACCGTATGTATGTCTGTTGTTACAGTGTGTCATGTAGGTACCGTATGTATGTCTGTTGTTACAGTGTCATGTAGGTACCGTATGTATGTCTGTTGTTACAGTGTGTCATGTAGGTACCGTATGTGTCTGTTGTTACAGTGTGTCATGTAGGTACCGTATGTATGTCTGTTGTTACAGTGTGTCATGTAGGTACCGTATGTATGTCTGTTGTTACAGTGTGTCATGTAGGTACCGTATGTATGTCTGTTGTTACAGTGTGTCATGTAGGTACCGTATGTATGTCTGTTGTTACAGTGTGTCATGTAGGTACCGTATGTATGTCTGTTGTTACAGTGTGTCATGTAGGTACCGTATGTATGTCTGTTGTTACAGTGTGTCATGTAGGTACCGTATGTATGTCTCTTGTTACAGTGTGTCATGTAGGTACCGTATGTATGTCTGTTGTTACAGTGTGTCATGTAGGTACCGTATGTATGTCTGTTGTTACAGTGTGTCATGTAGGTACCGTATGTATGTCTGTTGTTACAGTGTGTCATGTAGGTACCGTATGTATGTCTCTTGTTACAGTGTGTCATGTAGGTACCGTATGTATGTCTGTTGTTACAGTGTGTCATGTAGGTACCGTATGTGTGTCTGTTGTTACAGTGTGTCATGTAGGTACCGTATGTATGTCTGTTGTTACAGTGTGTCATGTAGGTACCGTGTGTATGTCTGTTGTTACAGTGTGTCATGTAGGTACCGTATGTATGTCTGTTGTGGGGCATATGCAGATTTTGGATTATTGGTTTTCATATATCTCTGGTGTTATGAAAATTGTTGGAATAAAATAATTAATTAATTATTAAAATGCACGGCATATATATTATAAAATTATAGTTGTTTCAGAAATTGATTTTCGCAGCCCGCAACTTTTGTATAAGTCTAACCTGTTGTTTTCCTATAGGAGGCAGCACTTGTAGTACGTAGTAAGTGTAACAGATGGCAGCACTTGTAGTACGTAGTAGGTGTAACAGATGGCAGCACTTGTAGTACGTAGTAGGTGTAACAGATGGCGTAGCAATCAGCGAGTGAGATGCTACTGGGGGCTTGATTTGATGAGCAGCGGCAACAATATGGCAAGCTTGGCAGTGCGATGTGCTGTTAAGGGCGAGACACTGTTACCGCCGTCGAAAGACGTCGCGGTGTGTGCAGACGTGGCGCTTGTAGACCGGAAATGCCCAAACGGACATCCGTTATGACCATCGCAGAGCGCAGAAAGAGTGAAGGAACTGATTTTTGGAAAAGGTGTTAGCACTTGAGGGGGCCGCAGATTCCACAGCGAGGAAGTGGAAATTGTTGTTCGTGAATGGTTGCAAATGGAGGAGTTCAGTTTCTACCGCGATGGGATTTTTTAAACTCGTGCCTAGATGGGGCAAATGTTGAAGTGTTGCGGGGGGGGGGGGGGGGGGGGGGGTCACGCTGAAAAGTGATGATAATTCAGCGCAATAAATGGGCTGCATCTGACGTCAGAATGACTTGCATTTAATTTTCAGTACCTAGACAAGGCTGCTCTCGGCACATCTCTTATTGACATCACTGCTTTTTGAGAAGCGAGACTCCACTGCACGAACGGACACGTGTGGTCTGCTGTAAAATGAACGTTCAATTCCGTTCTTAGGCGAACGGAATTGAACGTTGATAAGAGACGCAGCGAATGTTCACTGAAACAGATTACGGTCAAATGTGCACAGTCCAAACACAATACAGCTATATTAGCAGTGCGGTAAGTCGCTAGCTGCGCACGGTGGAGACCCGTGTTCGGTCGCAGGCCACTCCATGTGGGATTTGTGGTGGATAGAGTGGCATTGGCACGGTTTTTTTTTATCAGTACTGTACTTTTCCCTCGCTAGTTTCATTCCACCAATGCACTGTATTCATCAATTCACCAATTTCCGACGCTAAAACAGACATCGGAGTTTGTATTTATTTATGTGCGTGCCATACATGCACAGTGCGCAAGTTGTGACATGCACCGATGTACCGACCACTGCGATAACCGTGGCACAGTCAGACGGTAGAGCTAGTCACGCTGTGGACACACTTATGTATTTTTGTAAGGCTGTAAGAAGTTGCAGTCGGTCGCGTTGCTTGCTGCAATTGCGACCGCCGGTGGCAGCTATTTCTGTCGCACGTGGCTGACCGCGCGAATTAATTGACACTGCATATGTGTGGGTTGGCACTGCGTTAGTGAGTTCATTGTGACTCGGACCGAACGGACAACAGAGCTGATTTTGTGATGAGAAAAGACATGTGGCCTGTAGACGGGTGTGTGACACCGGAATTACTTAGAAAGACTCAGTCCGTACCGCGCAGTAAACACACTCCGTCTCAGTTATACAAACCAGTCAGTTAATGTTGTACAGTGAAATAATCGCTGTTTGTTCTGAGATCCACACAAAACACATAAATACAGTCCGTACCGCGCAGTAAACACACTCCGTCTCAGTTATACAAACCAGTCAGTTAATGTTGTACAGTGAAATAATCGCTGTTTGTTCTGAGATCCACACAAAACACATAAATACAGTCCGTACCGCGCAGTAAACACACTCCGTCTCAGTTATACAAACCAGTCAGTTAATGTTGTACAGTGAAATAATCGCTGTTTGTTCTGAGATCACACACAAAACACATAAATACAGTCCGTACCGCGCAGTAAACACACTCCGTCTCAGTTATACAAACCAGTCAGTTAATGTTGTACAGTGAAATAATCGCTGTTTGTTCTGAGATCCACACAAAACACATAAATACAGTCCGTACCGCGCAGTAAACACACTCCGTCTCAGTTATACAAACCAGTCAGTTAATGTTGTACAGTGAAATAATCGCTGTTTGTTCTGAGATCCACACAAAACACATAAATACAGTCCGTACCGCGCAGTAAACACACTCCGTCTCAGTTATACAAACCAGTCAGTTAATGTTGTACAGTGAAATGATCGCTGTTTCTTCTGAGATCCACACAAAACACATAAATACAGTCCGTACCGCGCAGTAAACACACTCCGTCTCAGTTATACAAACCAGTCAGTTAATGTTGTACAGTGAAATAATCGCTGTTTGTTCTGAGATCCACACAAAACACATAAATACAGTCCGTACCGCGCAGTAAACACACTCCGTCTCAGTTACACAAACCAGTCAGTTAATGTTGTACAGTGAAATGATCGCTGTTTCTTCTGAGATCCACACAAAACACATAAATACAGTCCGTACCGCGCAGTAAACACACTCCGTCTCAGTTACACAAACCAGTCAGTTAATGTTGTACAGTGAAATGATCGCTGTTTCTTCTGAGATCCACACAAAACACATAAATACAGTCCGT
The DNA here is from genome assembly GCA_021186555.1 of Reticulitermes speratus. Lineage (NCBI taxonomy): Eukaryota > Metazoa > Arthropoda > Insecta > Blattodea > Rhinotermitidae > Reticulitermes > Reticulitermes speratus. The sequence goes on along the minus strand of JAJKFL010000012.1, from coordinate 161,906 downwards.
ACCGCGCAGTAAACACACTCCGTCTCAGTTACACAAACCAGTCAGTTAATGTTGTACAGTGAAATGATCGCTGTTTCTTCTGAGATCCACACAAAACACATAAATACAGTCCGTACCGCGCAGTAAACACACTCCGTCTCAGTTATACAAACCAGTCAGTTAATGTTGTACAGTGAAATATCGCTGTTTGTTCTGAGATCCACACAAAACACATAAATACAGTCCGTACCGCGCAGTAAACACACTCCGTCTCAGTTATACAAACCAGTCAGTTAATGCTTGTACAGTGAAATAATCGCTGTTTGTTCTGAGATCCACACAAAACACATAAATACAGTCCGTACCGCGCAGTAAACACACTCCGTCTCAGTTATACAAACCAGTCAGTTAATGCTGTACAGTGAAATAATCGCTGTTTGTTCTGAGATCCACAACACATAAATACAGTCCGTACCGCGCAGTAAACACACTCCGTCTCAGTTATACAAACCAGTCAGTTAATGTTGTACAGTGAAATAATCGCTGTTTGTTCTGAGATCCACACAAAACACATAAATACAGTCCGTACCGCGCAGTAAACACACTCCGTCTCAGTTATACAAACCAGTCAGTTAATGTTGTACAGTGAAATAATCGCTGTTTGTTCTGAGATCCACACAAAACACATAAATACAGTCCGTACCGCGCAGTAAACACACTCCGTCTCAGTTATACAAACCAGTCAGTTAATGTTGTACAGTGAAATAATCGCTGTTTGTTCTGAGATCCACACAAAACACATATAATACAGTCCGTTACCGCGCAGTAAACACACTCCGTCTCAGTTATACAAACCAGTCAGTTAATGTTGTACAGTGAAAATAATCGCTGTTTGTTCTGAGATCCACACAAAACACATAAATACAGTCCGTACCGCGCAGTAAACACACTCCGTCTCAGTTATACAAACCAGTCAGTTAATGTTGTACAGTGAAATAATCGCTGTTTGTTCTGAGATCCACACAAAACACATAAATACAGTCCGTACCGCGCAGTAAACACACTCCGTCTCAGTTATACAAACCAGTCAGTTAATGTTGTACAGTGAAATAATCGCTGTTTGTTCTGAGATCCACACAAAACACATAGATACAGTCCGTACCGCGCAGTAAACACACTCCGTCTCAGTTATACAAACCAGTCAGTTAATGTTGTACAGTGAAATAATCGCTGTTTGTTCTGAGATCCACACAAAACACATAGATACAGTCCGTACCGCGCAGTAAACACACTCCGTCTCAGTTATACAAACCAGTCAGTTAATGTTGTACAGTGAAATAATCGCTGTTTGTTCTGAGATCCACACAAAACACATAGATACAGTCCGTACCGCGCAGTAAACACACTCCGTCTCAGTTATACAAACCAGTCAGTTAATGTTGTACAGTGAAATAATCGCTGTTTGTTCTGAGATCCACACAAAACACATAAATACAGTCCGTACCGCGCAGTAAACACACTCCGTCTCAGTTATACAAACCAGTCAGTTAATTTTGTACAGTGAAATAATCGCTGTTTGTTCTGAGATCCACACAAAACACATAAATACAGTCCGTACCGCGCAGTAAACACACTCCGTCTCAGTTATACAAACCAGTCAGTTAATGTTGTACAGTGAAATAATCGCTGTTTGTTCTGAGATCCACACAAAACACATAGATACAGTCCGTACCGCGCAGTAAACACACTCCGTCTCAGTTATACAAACCAGTCAGTTAATGTTGTACAGTGAAATAATCGCTGTTTGTTCTGAGATCCACACAAAACACATAGATACAGTCCGTACCGCGCAGTAAACACACTCCGTCTCAGTTATACAAACCAGTCAGTTAATGTTGTACAGTGAAATAATCGCTGTTTGTTCTGAGATCCACACAAAACACATAGATACAGTCCGTACCGCGCAGTAAACACACTCCGTCTCAGTTATACAAACCAGTCAGTTAATGCTGTACAGTGAAATAATCGCTGTTTGTTCTGAGATCCACACAAAACACATAAATACAGTCCGTACCGCGCAGTAAACACACTCCGTCTCAGTTATACAAACCAGTCAGTTAATGTTGTACAGTGAAATAATCGCTGTTTGTTCTGAGATCCACACAAAACACATAAATACAGTCCGTACCGCGCAGTAAACACACTCCGTCTCAGTTATACAAACCAGTCAGTTAATGTTGTACAGTGAAATAATCGCTGTTTGTTCTGAGATCCACACAAAACACATAAATACAGTCCGTACCGCGCAGTAAACACACTCCGTCTCAGTTATACAAACCAGTCAGTTAATGTTGTACAGTGAAATAATCGCTGTTTGTTCTGAGATCCACACAAAACACATAAATACAGTCCGTACCGCGCAGTAAACACACTCCGTCTCAGTTATACAAACCAGTCAGTTAATGTTGTACAGTGAAATAATCGCTGTTTGTTCTGAGATCCACACAAAACACATAAATACAGTCCGTACCGCGCAGTAAACACACTCCGTCTCAGTTATACAAACAGGGCGCTCTGATGCACCCTTCGCCTGCTTACGTTAAATGCCAAAGTGCTTGTTTGGCCACTTTGTGCTGTTTTGTACGTTTGTTTGGTTGCAATGTCGAATGAATAATTTACTTGAGCCTTGCTGCGAGAGTCACGTACGTCAGCTGTGTGACGTAGCTGCACAGACATAACAGCAGTGTCTGTGACTGGCACACAGCTGTGTGACGTAGCTGCACAGACATAACAGCAGTGTCTGTGACTGGCACACAGCTGTGTGACGTAGCTGCACAGACATAACAGCAGTGTCTGTGACTGGCACACAGCTGTGTGACGTAGCTGCACAGACATAACATTAAGGCAGTTTATGTGTTCCATTCCAAGCATTATGTTTCAATGTCTGTAATTTTTACTAATTTGAAAGTACAGACATTGAAACATAAAGTTAGGCAGTTTCCTTCCTTTCTGAAATATCAGACAGCTCAGCAACATGTCGCGCTACGTGACGCGACGCAGTACACAGACATAACCAAGGCGTTCTTTCCAGTTGTCACGCGGTGTCACGGTACACGCGTGCACATAATTTCGTTTTCGCCCTCATGAAATGACCGCCTTCCCTGCGCCGATTTTCGCGAAACTGACGTCGTATACCGAATTTCACGAAGATAATGCAGATTATTTAGTGTGCGGCACTAGGCCACATATTTAGTGTACGGCACTAAGCCACATATTTAGTGTGCGGCACTAGGCCACATATTTAGTGTGCGGCACTAAGCCACATATTTAGTGTACGGCACTAAGCCACATATTTAGTGTGCGGCACTAGGCCACATATTTAGTGTGCGGCACTAAGCCACATATTTAGTGTGCGGCACTAGGCCACATATTTAGTGTGCGGCACTAGGCCACATATTTAGTGTACGGCACTAAGCCACATATTTAGTGTGCGGCACTAGGCCACATATTTAGTGTACGGCACTAGGCCACATATTTAGTGTACGGCACTAAGCCACATATTTAGTGTGCGGCACTAGGCCACATATTTAGTGTACGGCACTAGGCCACATATTTAGTGTGCGGCACTAGGCCACATATTTAGTGTACGGCACTAAGCCACATATTTAGTGTGCGGCACTAGGCCACATATTTAGTGTGCGGCACTAAGCCACATATTTAGTGTGCGGCACTAGGCCACATATTTAGTGTACGGCACTAGGCCACATATTTAGTGTGCGGCACTAGGCCACATATTTAGTGTACGGCACTAAGCCACATATTTAGTGTGCGGCACTAGGCCACATATTTAGTGTACGGCACTAGGCCACATATTTAGTGTGCGGCACTAGGCCACATATTTAGTGTACGGCACTAAGCCACATATTTAGTGTGCGGCACTAGGCCACATATTTAGTGTACGGCACTAGGCCACATATTTAGTGTGCGGCACTAGGCCACATATTTAGTGTACGGCACTAAGCCACATATTTAGTGTGCGGCACTAAGCCACATATTTAGTGTACGGCACTAAGCCACATATTTAGTGTACGGCACTAAGCCACATATTTAGTGTGCGGCACTAAGCCACATATTTAGTGTGCGGCACTAGGCCACATATTTAGTGTACGGCACTAAGCCACATATTTAGTATGCGGCACTAGGCCACATATTTAGTGTACGGCACTAAGCCACATATTTAGTGTACGGCACTAGGCCACATATTTAGTGTGCGGCACTAGGCCACATATTTAGTGTACGGCACTAAGCCACATATTTAGTATGCGGCACTAGGCCACATATTTAGTGTACGGCACTAAGCCACATATTTAGTGTACGGCACTAGGCCACATATTTAGTGTGCGGCACTAGGCCACATATTTAGTGTACGGCACTAAGCCACATATTTAGTGTGCGGCACTAGGCCACATATTTAGTGTACGGCACTAGGCCACATATTTAGTGTACGGCACTAAGCCACATATTTAGTGTGCGGCACTAAGCCACATATTTAGTGTGCGGCACTAGGCCACATATTTAGTGTACGGCACTAAGCCACATATTTAGTATGCGGCACTAGGCCACATATTTAGTGTACGGCACTAAGCCACATATTTAGTGTACGGCACTAGGCCACATATTTAGTGTGCGGCACTAGGCCACATATTTAGTGTACGGCACTAAGCCACATATTTAGTGTGCGGCACTAAGCCACATATTTAGTGTACGGCACTAAGCCACATATTTAGTGTGCGGCACTAAGCCACATATTTAGTGTACGGCACTAAGCCACATATTTAGTGTACGGCACTAAGCCACATATTTAGTGTGCGGCACTAGGCCACATATTTAGTGTACGGCACTATGCCACATATTTAGTATGCGGCACTAGGCCACATATTTAGTGTACGGCACTAAGCCACATATTTAGTGTGCGGCACTAGGCCACATATTTAGTGTACGGCACTAAGCCACATATTTGGTGTACGGCACTAGGCCACATATTTAGTGTACGGCACTAAGCCACATATTTAGTGTACGGCACTAAGCCACATATTTAGTGTGCGGCACTAAGCCACATATTTAGTGTACGGCACTAGGCCACATATTTAGTGTACGGCACTAGGCCACATATTTAGTGTACGGCACTAAGCCACATATTTAGTGTACGGCACTAAGCCACATATTTAGTGTGCGGCACTAGGCCACATATTTAGTGTACGGCACTAAGCCACATATTTAGTGTACGGAACTAAGCCACATATTTAGTGTACGGCACTAGGCCACATATTTAGTGTACTGCACTAAGCCACATATTTAGTGTACGGCACTAGGCCACATATTTAGTGTACGGCACTAGGCCACATATTTAGTGTACGGCACTAGGCCACATATTTAGTGTACGGCACTAAGCCACATATTTAGTGTACGGCACTAGGCCACATATTTAGTGTACGGCACTAGGCCACATATTTAGTGTACGGCACTAGGCCACATATTTAGTGTACGGCACTAAGCCACATATTTAGTGTACGGCACTAGGCCACAGACAGGCGCCTGCGCAATTGACCATAACGTCCACAGGCGCATTGCAAGTGGTCTGCGGACCGCACGGTGTGAACCGCTGTTATAAATTGCGCATCGGAAGGAACGAGAAACACGTGACGTCACGACGATATTGGGCTGGTCGGGAGCCGAACCGAGTCCACAACTACGACAGAACCTGCCGCGCTGCTTGGAGAGCCTGGGCACAACTGCGACGTTCTATTAAACTAAATTGTCTCTGGACTTGCCAAAGTACTTGTCTGTCGAGAGAGCGTTACTTGAAGGTTCCCAGCATTTCCCCGCTTGTCCTTGTGATAAAGAGTAGCATCAGTTGTGCGTGAATGCGGAGCAATAGCGGAATGATACCGACAGAAGCACTGCGTGAAAAACCTGTTGAAGTGGCGTCTTGTCTACCACAAATCCTATTTGGTCTGGTCTTGGATCGATCTGGGACTTCCACGGTGACAGGCCAGCCACTAAGGTCCTGCACTAACGGCCTGGGACTTCCACGGTGACAGGCCAGCCACTAAGGTCCTGCACTAACGGCCTGGGACTTCCACGGTGACAGGCCAGCCACTAAGGTCCTGCACTAACGGCCTGGGACTTCCACGGTGACAGGCCAGCCACTAAGGTCCTGCACTAACGGCCTGGGACTTCCACGGTGACAGGCCAGCGACTAAGGTCCTGCACTAACGGCCTGGGACTTCCACGGTGACAGGCCAGCCACTAAGGTCCTGCACTAACGGCCTGGGACTTCCACGGTGACAGGCCAGCCACTAAGGTCCTGCACTAACGGCCTGGGACTTCCACGGTGACAGGCCAGCCACTAAGGTCCTGCACTAACGGCCTGGAACTTCCACGGTGACAGGCCAGCCACTAAGGTCCTGCACTAACGGCCTGGGACTTCCACGGTGACAGGCCAGCCACTAAGGTCCTGCACTAACGGCCTGGGACTTCCACGGTGACAGGCCAGCCACTAAGGTCCTGCACTAACGGCCTGGGACTTCCACGGTGACAGGCCAGCCACTAAGGTCCTGCACTAACGGCCTGGGACTTCCACGGTGACAGGCCAGCCACTAAGGTCCTGCACTAACGGTCTCGTAAACAGCAGGATCAGGACGGACGGAAAGGAAGACATTTATAGCGCGTGAACGTGCGTGGGCCTGCGTGGCACGGACAGTCTGAACTGCGTGTGACTTGTCTGTGGGGTGTGACGTCGTGCTGTTTCGGTTGCGGACGTTTCGTCGTCAGGGTCAAGCAGTCGAAGAACAACTTGACCTACAGACCACGTGCCTTGTGCCAGTCTTGCTCCGACGCGTCGTGCAGCTGACAGCGCTGTGACACTTCCGGTGCTATTTGCAGTATTGCGGGGACTCCCGACATGTGAGGTCTGTCTGTCTGTCTGTCTCGCAGCAGTGTGACCAACTTCGGCGATACAAAAAAACTTTACTTTTGCGTCGCGAGACCGGAGTGCAAGACAGGCTTAAAGGACAGGTGGTACTATTACAATGCGCTGTCACCACGTGAAGGAAATCTCACGCTTCGTCTGTCTTTGCTCCCGCTTCGTGTTCAGAGAGTACATCTGTGGTGCGGCTTCATGACGTCATTAAACTGTGCAGCCATGTGACGTCATTAAACTGTGCAGCCATGTGACGTCATTAAACTGTGCAGCCATGTGACGTCATTTAAATATGCAGCCCAGTGACGTCATTAAACTGTAAAGCCATGTGACGTCATTTAATATGCAGCCCAGTGACGTCATTAAACTGTGCAGCCATGTGACGTCATTAACCATAGCTAGAGACGCCGTGGATCAGCGCGTGAACATTATGACAGGGCCGTGGCCAATAGTTGTCACGATGTTTGAACGTTGGAAGACGCTGTATCATATGCCGGTGTCTGACCGCAGCAGGCACTGACCGTCTGTGCTTTCCGCTGTCTCGTTTTGACAAATGGACGCCATCAGTGGCTTTCAGGAGGCGACAAAAAGCTGAAACAAAAGAAACTGAAATAATGACCGGCCGGCCGCCAGAGTGCAGGAATGTTGCTGCCTGATCGAGAGGGAGACGGCAGTGCGTCGTGTGTGTGCTGTTTGTTTAACGGCAGTGACTGTGCTGTTTGTCGATGCTGCATCAAGTAGTGCAGCTGTTCTCAAGCATACAATTTTCTGTGGTCGCTTTTTAAGAGTTGTAAACATGTTAAAATATGTAAGTTTTTACATGTAAAGGAATTCTGTAAAAGAATGTTTACGGTTTTAGAACAGTGCGTGGTGTAAACATATTGCTGTAGTTTACATCGACAGATCACCGGCTGCTGTTTTGCAGGCTAAGAGCTGCAAAATAATACAGGTGTCCCTTTTATCATGTCCCCGAGCGCGGCAGCTTTATCGCACAGAAAGCCTGCATTCGCCGGGACATGTGGCAACTACGGTGTTCAGAGGGCACAAAAAGAGACACTGTATTACACACGTGGCAACCCACGTGAGGGTTACAGCCACAGCACTCGCATAAAACCCGTCACTGGATTTACGGAAGACTAAGTCAAGTCGTCTGAGGACTGTTTGTGACGTGCTGGTCGCGACGGCAGCCGTCAGTGTCGCCACACCGCTCGCTGCACGCTCTGCCGACGCGCTGGGTCTCAGTGCGCGCCGCGCCACCGACGAGGACGGACCATGGCGGTCGCCGTCGTGCGTTCAGACTCGATGGTGTTGCGAGCCGAAGACTCTGGGGTGGCTACCAGCAGTGGGGCCGAGCAGCAACCCCCCGCGGGGCGTCCCATCAGCACCATCCGGCAGCACTACTATCCCGAGGGTGGATGGGGGTGGGTCGTGGTGGCATGCTCCGTGCTAGTGCAGATCTTGTGTCACGGGCTGCACGGGGCGGCGGGCGTCTGGCTTCAGGTGGTTCTGGAGCAGTTCGAGGGTGGGCTGCTGCCAACAGGTAGGTGCGAGGTGTCTGTAGCAATTGTGCGCGGTGTGGTGACGACGGAGTTGTGTTTACAAAGCGCAGTGGTTACTATATGTACCACCACGTTTAACATTCAACAATTCTACGTTCTGCCCACACAGTGTATTTATGTGTTTTGTGTGGATCTCAGAACAAACAGCGATTATTTCACTGTACAACATTAACTGACTGGTTTGTATAACTGAGACGGAGTGTGTTTACTGCGCGGTACGGACTGTATTTATGTGTTTTGTGTGGATCTCAGAACAAACAGCGATTATTTCACTGTACAACATTAACTGACTGGTTTGTATAACTGAGACGGAGTGTGTTTACTGCGCGGTACGGACTGTATTTATGTGTTTTGTGTGGATCTCAGAACAAACAGCGATTATTTCACTGTACAACATTAACTGACTGGTTTGTATAACTGAGACGGAGTGTGTTTACTGCGCGGTACGGACTGTATTTATGTGTTTTGTGTGGATCTCAGAACAAACAGCGACTATTTCACTGTACAACATTAACTGACTGGTTTGTATAACTGAGACGTAGTGTGTTTACTGCGCGGTACGGACTGTATTTATGTGTTTTGTGTGGATCTCAGAACAAACAGCGATTTTTCACTGTACAACATTAACTGACTGGTTTGTATAACTGAGACGGAGTGTGTTTACCGCGCGGTACGGACTGTATTTATGTGTTTTGTGTGGATCTCAGAACAAACAGCGATTATTTCACTGTACAGCATTAACTGACTGGTTTGTATAACTGAGACGGAGTGTGTTTACTGCGCGGTACGGACTGAGTCTTTATATATAATTCATAACCCTTAGGGTTCCAGAAGGTTGAGGCTTCCAGATTTCTAGACAATCGGCACATGAAGGTGGTAAGGTTGTCAGCCCTACGCACCGGCCGCCTTACCCCCCAGGAAATACTCCTGGTACTCATTTCTGTTAGAGGCTGAGTAGACCCCAGTGCCATAGTGCAACCGAAAGGATTATGTCAATGAAAAATTCCAATGATAACATCGGAAATCGAACCCGCGACCTTCCGTCTTGTAGCGCAGTGCCTCAACCTACTGCGCCACCGCGTGCCTACCCTTTGTTGGATTTCGTGAAATTCGGTGTTGGGGTCCTTTTCGAAAAGTTGTCAAACGAGCGCGATTTTCGTGAAAATCGGCCCATTGACTGCCAAGCTTTACTTAGGGGACTTAAGTAAAATTTCGCCCAATTTTCCACACTTGTTGTCCGATTTGGACAAAATTCTGTACAGGAAGTGTTCACAAAAGTTATTTAATGAAGCGCGCGATTGTCCTGAAAGGCGTACCACGCTGCGTACTTTCCACATTTCCCGCACGATGGACGCCGCTCAGCCCTGTTGACCTCCGTGACAACTGGCACGACGACAGACGCTCTCTGCCTACACGCATCAACGCAACCGCATGTAGACGTGTACGGCGAAGCAGCACGACGTCCTGACAGTAAAGAACGCCTCGACATAAGCCCGTGTGCACAAAACGGACCCACAGTGTCGCGCCATAACTCCCCCCCAATGCAGCTCATCAAAATTCAGAACTTCTGGGGGAACTTTTTGTGCCCTTACAACGAAGCCAGCAGCTCGCCAGCGCAGACCCAAATCTGTTTACCGAGAGGCTGTGATTGATACGACGGGGGGGGGGGGGGGGGGGGGCGCAGCTAGCGCGGTCGGTCGTCGTATGTCTTGATGACAGCAGCTGTACACAACTTAGCATGCGGATAGTGCCTGACTGACACAACAGATACCTCTAGTCGATCTTGCATTATTTAATGACGCTCTATTAAGTACGTACGTTAAATAATGGGGCTCGTGGTGGCGCAGTTGGTTGAGGCACTGCTCTACAAGCCGAAAGGTCGCGGTTTCGATTCCCGATGGTGTCATTGGAATTTTTCATTTACATAATCATTCCGGCCGCACTATGATCCTAGGTTCGACTCAGCCTCTAACAGAAATGAGTACCAGGAATATTTCCTGGGGGGTAAAGGCGGCGCGTGCGTAGTGCTGACAACCTTACCACCTTCATGTGCCGATTGTCTAGAAATCTGTGAGCCTCAACCTCCTGGAACCCTAAGGGCCTGTCAAGGGCTATAAGGGGGTTGCTTTACCTTTAGTTGAGGGTTTAGTAGTTTATACTAACGGACAGACAGACATGTGATGTCCATACAAGGCGTTTTTTTCTTTTACGTCATTACTAAAGTACACACGATAGGAAATATACTATAACATAACATACTGGCGCGTTCGCGTAACCATTTTTGTAGTGGAAACGCAACAGTGCCTTCTGTGTGTTGAGCTACATGTCACTGTCAGCTGTATACAAACACTGTCGCACAACAGTGCCTTCTGTGTGTTGAGCTACATGTCACTGTCAGCTGTATACAAACACAGTGTCGCACAACAGTGCCTTCTGTGTGTTGAGCTACATGTCACTGTCAGCTGTATACAAACACTGTCGCACAACAGTGCCTTCTGTGTGTTGAGCTACATGTCACTGTCAGCTGTATACAAACACTGTCGCACAACAGTGCCTTCTGTGTGTTGAGCTACATGTCACTGTCAGCTGTATACAAACACTGTCGCACAACAGTGCCTTCTGTGTGTTGAGCTACATGTCACTGTCAGCTGTATACAAACACACTGTCGCACAACAGTGCCTTCTGTGTGTTGAGCTACATGTCACTGTCAGCTGTATACAAACACTGTCGCACAACAGTGCCTTCTGTGTGTTGAGCTACATGTCACTGTCAGCTGTATACAAACACTGTCGCACAACAGTGCCTTCTGTGTGTTGAGCTACATGTCACTGTCAGCTGTATACAAACACTGTCGCACAACAGTGCCTTCTGTGTGTTGAGCTACATGTCACTGTCAGCTGTATACAAACACTGTCGCACAACAGTGCCTTCTGTGTGTTGAGCTACATGTCACTGTCAGCTGTATACAAACACTGTCGCACAACAGTGCCTGCTGTGTGTTGAGCTACATGTCACTGTCAGCTGTATACAAACACTGTCGCACAACAGTGCCTTCTGTGTGTTGAGCTACATGTCACTGTCAGCTGTATACAAACACTGTCGCACAACAGTGCCTTCTGTGTGTTGAGCTACATGTCACTGTCAGCTGTATACAAACACTGTCGCACAACAGTGCCTGCTGTGTGTTGAGCTACATGTCACTGTCAGCTGTATACAAACACTGTCGCACAACAGTGCCTTCTGTGTGTTGAGCTACATGTCACTGTCAGCTGTATACAAACACTGTCGCACAACAGTGCCTTCTGTGTGTTGAGCTACATGTCACTGTCAGCTGTATACAAACACTGTCGCACAACAGTGCCTTCTGTGTGTTGAGCTACATGTCACTGTCAGCTGTATACAAACACTGTCGCACAACAGTGCCTTCTGTGTGTTGAGCTACATGTCACTGTCAGCTGTATACAAACACACTGTCGCACAACAGTGCCTTCTGTGTGTTGAGCTACATGTCACTGTCAGCTGTATACAAACACTGTCGCACAACAGTGCCTTCTGTGTGTTGAGCTACATGTCACTGTCAGCTGTATACAAACACTGTCGCACAACAGTGCCTTCTGTGTGTTGAGCTACATGTCACTGTCAGCTGTATACAAACACTGTCGCACAACAGTGCCTTCTGTGTGTTGAGCTACATGTCACTGTCAGCTGTATACAAACACTGTCGCACAACAGTGCCTTCTGTGTGTTGAGCTACATGTCACTGTCAGCTGTATACAAACACTGTCGCACAACAGTGCCTGCGGGTGTGTTGAGTACATGTCACTGTCAGCTGTATACAAACACTGTCGCACAACAGTGCCTTCTGTGTGTTGAGCTACATGTCACTGTCAGCTGTATACAAACACTGTCGCACAACAGTGCCTTCTGTGTGTTGAGCTACATGTCACTGTCAGCTGTATACAAACACTGTCGCACAACAGTGCCTGCTGTGTGTTGAGCTACATGTCACTGTCAGCTGTATACAAACACTGTCGCACAACAGTGCCTTCTGTGTGTTGAGCTACATGTCACTGTCAGCTGTATACAAACACTGTCGCACAACAGTGCCTTCTGTGTGTTGAGCTACATGTCACTGTCAGCTGTTATACAAACACTGTCGCACAACAGTGCCTTCTGTGTGTTGAGCTACATGTCACTGTCAGCTGTATACAAACACTGTCGCACAACAGTGCCTTCTGTGTGTTGAGCTACATGTCACTGTCAGCTGTATACAAACACTGTCGCACAACAGTGCCTTCTGTGTGTTGAGCTACATGTCACTGTCAGCTGTATACAAACACTGTCGCACAACAGTGCCTTCTGTGTGTTGAGCTACATGTCACTGTCAGCTGTATACAAACACTGTCGCACAACAGTGCCTTCTGTGTGTTGAGCTACATGTCACTGTCAGCTGTATACAAACACTGTCGCACAACAGTGCCTTCTGTGTGTTGAGCTACATGTCACTGTCAGCTGTATACAAACACTGTCGCACAACAGTGCTTTACGGCACATTTATATCGCCGACAACAATACAACGTACGCAGGTCTTCATGTAAAGTGCCCGATGCTGCATTGAAACAAAAGAAAGTTTGTTTGCTCACGGCCTTCTGTAGACTGCAGTTTGGCTGTACAGGTCGTGCTGACAGACAGTCGGTGTGCACTGTCTGTTTTTGTTGTCTGAGTGTTGTCACGAAACGTGTTGCGAGAGCTGACGGAATTAATCAAATGTGAAGCGATAAGTGTTAAATATTATGAGTGTGTGTGTGTGTGTGTATTCTTGCGTTTGTTATCCAGCATGCAATGCGCATGCGCCATATTGTCATATGTGGCCTGGCTGACTACCATATTTTTACACATTATCTCATAAACGGCACGATTTCTGGGGAAAAGTTACTGAACCTGAAATGTGTGTTTTGATTTTCTGTACAACTTTTGTCTGAAACATTTCTCATTCTAAGAAGAATTCAGCGAGATATTATCATAAATGTACGTAGGTCTTATGTAAAGTACCGTTATTGTTGTCAGATTTTAATGAAACTTGGATTTTCTCGACAGATTTTAGAAAAATACTCAAATGCCAATTTTCATGAAAATCCGTACAGTGAGAGCCGAGTTGTTCCAATCGGACGGACAGACAGACATGCAGGACGAATCCGGTAGGCGCCAAGCCGCACACTGAAACAAACGAACGTCAAACCGCGGCGCATGCCAGCGTGTACGACCGATGCTACAGCGTCTCGTTAAGCCTGTGGCCTCGGGTTCTTGACCTTCTAGCGGTCCGCCACAAAATGTCCGTAATCACAACCTCAGAATTCCACTCATGCGCCATACGATACTTTTTCATTGTTGGCCCGCGTTACGTCACGTGCGCAATATTCCTCGCGGCCAGGCATTGTTTTAAGCTCGGTGTTGCCAAATTCACAGAATTTCTCGCAGTGTGCAGGTCGTTTGTCCTGTGTGCGGGCAGAGCGAGAGAGTAGGTGACCGGGAGGGAGAAGAAGATATATTATTTGTGTGGCGTGTAGATGCAGTCTCGATGTTCGGGATTTCGACCGTTCGTTATTACCCGTTAACTCCATTTTTTCGACCTTTCGTGACGGGTTCCGACGAATCAGGATGAGACCACGTGGCTAGTAGTTCGGTTTATCCACTCTCCTGCTATCCTGCTATTTCTCAGGTCACTCTCAGCTCAGTCAAGCTCTGTCTTTAATTAAGTGAGGTTGAGTGCTTTTGTGCTTTGTGGAATGGACCGTCCTTTAATCACTTAATGCTGTTTCTGCTTCCACTAAGTGTTTGTATTCATCACCACAAACGTCGGTGCCTCTTGTGCTTGCTGCTGTTGTTATATGTTTTTATTACCGACGTTTCGTAACTTCCTGCAACATATCAGCCGATTACACTGCAATGGAGTCTGCTCTTCGTGACGTTTTGTCGGCCACGGCAGTTGGACACGGTGCTGCCTCTGGTGTCGAACACACGATCTAGGTGCTCGTGCGGTATTCAAAAGCCACCATCTTGAAAAATCTATATGCTGTGCGTTGCTGAGATTTGCCATCTTTTGTTTCCGCTTTTTTGTGCCACGTGGATCACAATTACAGGCTGGCAGCGAGCCCAGGCGATCCCCTGAACCCCTGAGCCCATCCCCTAGCTGACTCATGTCGTAAGTTGGTCACTTCCTGTAGTTACACAACCAGAGTTCATCACCCGCAGCAGAACGATCTGTGTTGGAAGCTACTCTGAGCCAATTCAATCCAATTAACGTGTTGTAACGTGGCATGGCTGAGGCCGTCGGTCGGCCGGCCTCTCATTGGGGAGGCCTGAGTTCCATCCCAGGTCAGTCCATGTGGGTTTTGTGGCGGACAAAATGGCACTCAGACGGGGGTTTCTGTCCGAGTAGTTCAGTGTCCCTGTCAGTATTCTGTCCGAGTAGTTCCAGTGTCCCTGTCAGTATTCTGTCCGAGTAGTTCAGTGTCCCTGTCAGTATCCTGTCCAGTAGTTCAGTGTCCTGTCAGTATCTTCCGAGTAGTTCAGTGTCCCTGTCAGTATTCTGTCCGAGTAGTTCAGTGTCCCTGTCAGTATTCTGTCCGAGTAGTTCAGTGTCCCTGTCAGTATTCCTGTCCAGTAGTTCAGTGTCCCTGTCAGTATTTCTGTCCCAGTAGTTCAGTGTCCCTGTCAGTATTCTGTCCCAGTAGTTCAGTGTCCCTGTCAGTATTCTGTCCCAGTAGTTCAGTGTCCATGTCAGTTTCCCGTCCGAGTAGTTCAGTGTCCCTGTCAGTATTCTGTCCCAGTAGTTCAGTGTCCCTGTCAGTATTCTGTCCCAGTAGTTCACTGTCCCTGTCAGTATTCTGTCCCAGTAGTTCACTGTCCCTGTCAGTATTCTGTCCCAGTAGTTCACTGTCCCTGTCAGTATTCTGTCCCAGTAGTTCACTGTCCCTGTCAGTATTCTGTCCCAGTAGTTCAGTGTCCCTGTCAGTATTCTGTCCCAGTAGTTCAGTGTCCCTGTCAGTATTCTGTCCCAGTAGTTCACTGTCCCTGTCAGTATTCTGTCCCAGTAGTTCACTGTCCCTGTCAGTATTCTGTCCCAGTAGTTCACTGTCCCTGTCAGTATTCTGTCCCAGTAGTTCACTGTCCCTGTCAGTATTCTGTCCCAGTAGTTCACTGTCCCTGTCAGTATTCTGTCCCAGTAGTTCAGTATCCCTGTCAGTATTCTGTCCCAGTAGTTCAGTGTCCCTGTCAGTATTCTGTCCCAGTAGTTCAGTGTCCCTGTCAGTATTCTGTCCAGTAGTTCACTGTCCCTGTCAGTATTCTGTCCCAGTAGTTCACTGTCCCTGTCAGTATTCTGTCCCAGTAGTTCACTGTCCCTGTCAGTATTCTGTCCCAGTAGTTCAGTGTCCCTGTCAGTATTCTGTCCCAGTAGTTCACTGTCCCTGTCAGTATTCTGTCCCAGTAGTTTACTGTCCCTGTCAGTATTCTGTCCCAGTAGTTCAGTGTCCCTGTCAGTATTCTGTCCCAGTAGTTCAGTGTCCCTGTCAGTATTCTGTCCCAGTAGTTCAGTGTTCCCTGTCAGTATTCTGTCCCAGTAGTTCACTGTCCCTGTCAGTATTCTGTCCCAGTAGTTCAGTGTCCCTGTCAGTATTCTGTCCCAGTAGTTCACTGTCCCTGTCAGTATTCTGTCCCAGTAGTTCGCTGTCCCTGTCAGTATTCTGTCCCAGTAGTTCAGTGTCCCTGTCAGTATTCTGTCCCAGTAGTTCAGTGTCCCTGTCAGTATTCTGTCCCAGTAGTTCAGTGTCCCTGTCAGTATTCTGTCCAGTAGTTCACTGTCCCTGTCAGTATTCTGTCCCAGTAGTTCAGTGCCCTGTCAGTAGTCTGTCCCAGTAGTTCAGTGTCCCTGTCAGTATTCTGTCCCAGTAGTTCACTGTCCCTGTCAGTATTCTGTCCCAGTAGTTCACTGCCCCTGTCAGTATTCTGTCCCAGTAGTTCACTGTCCCTGTCAGTATTCTGTCCCAGTAGTTCACTGTCCCTGTCAGTATTCTGTCCCAGTAGTTCAGTGTCCCTGTCAGTATTCTGTCCCAGTAGTTCACTGCCCCTGTCAGTATTCTGTCCCAGTAGTTCAGTGTCCCTGTCAGTATTCTGTCCCAGTAGTTCACTGTCCCTGTCAGTATTCTGTCCCAGTAGTTCACTGTCCCTGTCAGTATTCTGCCCCAGTAGTTCACTGTCCCTGTCAGTATTCTGTCCCAGTAGTTCACTGTCCCTGTCCATACGGACAGTCAGTAAGCTTCGTGCGGCATATGCTTTTCATTGAGTGCAGTAACGAGCTATGTGCCTTTTAGTTACTTCCTTCCTGCACAAACTCCTTCAGTATTTCTTCGTTCTTAAGTCTGTGGAATTTTTTACTGATACGTATCAGCGGGTAAACCAGCGTTTCTCTATGCGAATAATACGACAGGTGTCTGAATATATTCGTAAACAAGTTCGGAAGTATGTGCACAGCATAACACTGCTGGGGCCTTCGCTCTGTTTTTGTCCATAGATTTTAAATTCGTGAATGAGTTGAAGAAAAAAAATACTGTAATGTGAATACTTTAGATGTGCCTTTCGACGTGTCACGTAACACGCTGCACGGTGTATAAAATGTTGGCAGCGGTTTTACAATCGATCATAATCGATATCTCGTACACGTCGAGACATGTAAACAGGGAGATTTACGGTCGATGTTGCTGAATTGTTATGTTCGGACCGTTAAGTGTCCTGTCACAAGGCCAGTACCAGCGAGGTGCTGCCGTAACTGTTCGTGCGTCTTCGTGCAACTGGAACCAAAAGCGGCACATGTCGACAAATGTCAGCACAGATCCGAAACACAAAAGCTTACGGAAAAGCGTCCGGTTTTATTTGCACTGTTCCTTGCGGACAGACGGACGGACATAAAGAGATTAGTAGTCGCTTTCACAACGGCTTTTGCGACGCGCCTAACACGTGGTCTGTCCGCTTTGGGTTGCGTCTTGTTTTTGTTTACGAGTTTGGGCTTAGTAACTGTACCTGGCAGTTGTAATGTTGGCAGTAATGTACCTGGCAGTTGTAATGTTGGCAGTAATGTACCTGGCAGTTGTAATGTTGGCAGTAATGTACCTGGCAGTTGTAATGTTGGCAGTAATGTACCTGGCAGTTGTAATGTTGGCAGTAATGTACCTGGCAGTTGTAATGTTGGCAGTAATGTACCTGGCAGTTGTAATGTTGGCAGTAATGTACCTGGCAGTTGTAATGTTGGCAGTAATGTACCTGGCAGTTGTAATGTTGGCAGTAATGTACCTGGCAGTTGTAATGTTGGCAGTAATGTACCTGGCAGTTGTAATGTTGGCAGTAATGTACCTGGCAGTTGTAATGTTGGCAGTAATGTACCTGGCAGTTGTAATGTTGGCAGTAATGTACCTGGCAGTTGTAATGTTGGCAGTAATGTACCTGGCAGTTGTAATGTTGGCAGTAATGTACCTGGCAGTTGTAATGTTGGCAGTAATGTACCTGGCAGTTGTAATGTTGGCAGTAATGTACCTGGCAGTTGTAATGTTGGCAGTAATGTACCTGGCAGTTGTAATGTTGGCAGTAATGTACCTGGCAGTTGTAATGTTGGCAGTAATGTACCTGGCAGTTGTAATGTTGGCAGTAATGTACCTGGCAGTTGTAATGTTGGCAGTAATGTACCTGGCAGTTGTAATGTTGGCAGTAATGTACCTGGCAGTTGTAATGTTGGCAGTAATGTACCTGGCAGTTGTAATGTTGGCAGTAATGTACCTGGCAGTTGTAATGTTGGCAGTAATGTACCTGGCAGTTGTAATGTTGGCAGTAATGTACCTGGCAGTTGTAATGTTGGCAGTAATGTACCTGGCAGTTGTAATGTTGGCAGTAATGTACCTGGCAGTTGTAATGTTGGCAGTAATGTACCTGGCAGTTGTAATGTTGGCAGTAATGTACCTGGCAGTTGTAATGTTGGCAGTAATGTACCTGGCAGTTGTAATGTTGGCAGTAATGTACCTGGCAGTTGTAATGTTGGCAGTAATGTACCTGGCAGTTGTAATGTTGGCAGTAATGTACCTGGCAGTTGTAATGTTGGCAGTAATGATGCTTATTTGTCTGACAGTCAGCACGGTTCCCTTCGTCCTCCATTTTCTCAGTTCGTGAAACAAAAAAGAAACGATGTACTTCCGGTGTTTGTTCCGGAACCGGAAACTGCGCCATTTCATCGCCTCCATGTTTTCTCGGAACTGCGTTCAGCAGACCGTCAGTATCTGAAGGAGATGGAGCTACTACGTCTTTATACATTGCAGGACCAGCGCAGCGACCTGCATTACCGACGTGCTTACTGTTGGACACGTTGTTTTTTGTTGGCACTCCCGTACACCCGGATATCTATGCTTCATTTATTGCCTCCGTCATTCATATTAAATAGACACGTGTTGATTCAACGTTGTTAAATATTCAGCTGCAAAGTTGAAGTTGAAGGTGAAGATTCATGTCTTCTCGGATGTTACGTCATGGTCGACTGGTAAATACTTACCGACGTTTCGTGAAGATTCGGTAATTATTTACTTCGTTCTTCATCAACATCGCTTTGAGGACGTCAGATATCGCGAAGATGTCCTCATACATGAAGGCGTATTGAGGCGTGGAGATTTGTGGCTTGGCTGTGGAGGGATATGAATGATCAGTTTCACGCTTCAGCCGTCTTTTACTTGGTTACAGTGCATAAAAGGCGCCAGAGCGAAGCCAATACCGCCGTTGGGAACCGAACCCTGGACATACTGCTGCTGGTGGCCAATGAAATCGCTGCTTGCTTTAAAGTGTGCAGCAGGAGCAAACGAAATGCTCAGTGTTGGGAAGACGAGACTTCGGAAGACCAAAACAACGACGGAGAGACAAGTCCAGCAGGTCTGAAGCCATAACAAGTTCGTGCTCAAGATGAGGAAGGTTTACAGAAGACTGCTGTGTGCGCCATCTTGTTGTAGCTGGTTGGTACTACGGCCGTTCGCGTTATTTATCTGTGGTGAATTATTGGTGCTTTTTGGTAACACTCTTGTTTCGTATTCGGGAGGTCCCGGGTTCAAATCTCCACCCAGAGTCTCACTGCCCTAACTGAGTGCATATGAGGATATGGAACAGTACGTCAAGGTAGGCCACGACCGCTTCCTTCCACACTCTTACCAATTCTTTGTTCACTGACCGGTCTATGATTAAACGTTATGCAGTCTGGGTTACTGACAGAGTTATTAACCCTTTAAAGCACACTGGTTACTATATGTACCACCATGTTTAATATTCACAAATTCTACGTTCTGCCCACGCAGTGTATTTATGTGTTTTGTGTGGATCTCAGAACAAACAGCGATTATTTCACTGTACAGCATTAACTGACTGGTTTGTATAACTGAGACGGAGTGTGTTTACTGCGCGGTACGGACTGTATTTATGTGTTTTGTGTGGATCTCAGAACAAACAGCGATTATTTCACTGTACAGCATTAACTGACTGGTTTGTATAACTGAGACGGAGTGTGTTTACTGCGCGGTACGGACTGTATTTATGTGTTTTGTGTGGATCTCAGAACAAACAGCGATTATTTCACTGTACAGCATTAACTGACTGGTTTGTATAACTGAGACGGAGTGTGTTTACTGCGCGGTACGGACTGTATTTATGTGTTTTGTGTGGATCTCAGAACAAACAGCGATTATTTCACTGTACAACATTAACTGACTGGTTTGTATAACTGAGACGGAGTGTGTTTACTGCGCGGTACGGACTGTATTTATGTGTTTTGTGTGGATCTCAGAACAAACAGCGATTATTTCACTGTACACATTAACTGACTGGTTTGTATAACTGAGACGGAGTGTGTTTACTGCGCGGTACGGACTGTATTTATGTGTTTTGTGTGGATCTCAGAACAAACAGCGATTATTTCACTGTACAACATTAACTGACTGGTTTGTATAACTGAGACGGAGTGTGTGTTACTGCGCGGTACGGACTGTATTTATGTGTTTTGTGTGGATCTCAGAACAAACAGCGATTATTTCACTGTACAACATTAACTGACTGGTTTGTATAACTGAGACGGAGTGTGTTTACTGCGCGGTACGGACTGTATTTATGTGTTTTGTGTGGATCTCAGAACAAACAGCGATTATTTCACTGTACAGCATTAACTGACTGGTTTGTATAACTGAGACGGAGTGTGTTTACTGCGCGGTACGGACTGTATTTATGTGTTTTGTGTGGATCTCAGAACAAACAGCGATTATTTCACTGTACAGCATTAACTGACTGGTTTGTATAACTGAGACGGAGTGTGTTTTACTGCGCGGTACGGACTGTATTTATGTGTTTTGTGTGGATCTCAGAACAAACAGCGATTATTTCACTGTACAACATTAACTGACTGGTTTGTATAACTGAGACGGAGTGTGTTTACTGCGCGGTACGGACTGTATTTATGTGTTTTGTGTGGATCTCAGAACAAACAGCGATTATTTCACTGTACAACATTAACTGACTGGTTTGTATAACTGAGACGGAGTGTGTTTACTGCGCGGTACGGACTGTATTTATGTGTTTTGTGTGGATCTCAGAACAAACAGCGATTATTTCACTGTACAACATTAACTGACTGGTTTGTATAACTGAGACGGAGTGTGTTTACTGCGCGGTACGGACTGTATTTATGTGTTTTGTGTGGATCTCAGAACAAACAGCGATTATTTCACTGTACAACATTAACTGACTGGTTTGTATAACTGAGACGGAGTGTGTTTACTGCGCGGTACGGACTGTATTTATGTGTTTTGTGTGGATCTCAGAACAAACAGCGATTATTTCACTGTACAACATTAACTGATGGTTTGTATAACTGAGACGGAGTGTGTTTACTGCGCGGTACGGACTGTATTATGTGTTTTGTGTGGATCTCAGAACAAACAGCGATTATTCACTGTACAACATTAACTGACTGGTTTGTATAACTGAGACGGAGTGTGTTTACTGCGCGGTACGGACTGTATTTATGTGTTTTGTGTGGATCTCAGAACAAACAGCGATTATTTCACTGTACAACATTAACTGACTGGTTTGTATAACTGAGACGGAGTGTGTTTACTGCGCGGTACGGACTGTATTTATGTGTTTTGTGTGGATCTCAGAACAAACAGCGATTATTTCACTGTACACATTAACTGACTGGTTTGTATAACTGAGACGGAGTGTTTTACTGCGCGGTCGGACTGTATTTATGTGTTTTGTGTGGATCTCAGAACAAACAGCGATTATTTCACTGTACAACATTAACTGACTGGTTTGTATAACTGAGACGGAGTGTGTTTACTGCGCGGTACGGACTGTATTTATGTGTTTTGTGTGGATCTCAGAACAAACAGCGATTATTTCACTGTACAACATTAACTGACTGGTTTGTATAACTGAGACGGAGTGTGTTTACTGCGCGGTACGGACTGTATTTATGTGTTTTGTGTGGATCTCAGAACAAACAGCGATTATTTCACTGTACAACATTAACTGACTGGTTTGTATAACTGAGACGGAGTGTGTTTACTGCGCGGTACGGACTGTATTTATGTGTTTTGTGTGGATCTCAGAACAAACAGCGATTATTTCACTGTACAACATTAACTGACTGGTTTGTATAACTGAGACGGAGTGTGTTTACTGCGCGGTACGGACTGTATTTATGTGTTTTGTGTGGATCTCAGAACAAACAGCGATTATTTCACTGTACAACATTAACTGACTGGTTTGTATAACTGAGACGGAGTGTGTTTACTGCGCGGTACGGACTGTATTTATGTGTTTTGTGTGGATCTCAGAACAAACAGCGATTATTTCACTGTACAAGCATTAACTGACTGGTTTGTATAACTGAGACGGAGTGTGTTTACTGCGCGGTACGGACTGTATTTATGTGTTTTGTGTGGATCTCAGAACAAACAGCGATTATTTCACTGTACAACATTAACTGACTGGTTTGTATAACTGAGACGGAGTGTGTTTACTGCGCGGTACGGACTGTATTTATGTGTTTTGTGTGGATCTTAGAACAAGCAGCGATTATTTCACTGTACAGCATTAACTGACTGGTTTGTATAACTGAGACGGAGTGTGTTTACTGCGCGGTACGGACTGTATTTATGTGTTTTGTGTGGATCTCAGAACAAACAGCGATTATTTCACTGTACAGCATTAACTGTCTGGTTTGTATAACTGAGACGGAGTGTGTTTACTGCGCGGTACGGACTGTATTTATGTGTTTTGTGTGGATCTCAGAACAAACAGCATTATTTCACTGTACAACATTATACTGACTGGTTTGTATAACTGAGACGGAGTGTGTTTACTGCGTGGTACGGACTGTATTTATGTGTTTTGTGTGGATCTCAGAACAAACAGCATTATTTCACTGTACAGCATTAACTGACTGGTTTGTATAACTGAGACGCAGTGTGTTTACTACGCGGTACGGACTGAGTATATATAATTCAGGTTAATCCTACTGTCTAACGGATGAATGCACCAAATCCGGACTGTTTGTAACGTCCTGTCATAGAGACAGTCCAGATTGTTGCAGGGTTCAGTGGCTGGACGCGCAGGAATCCCGTAATTACGGTTATCACCCGATATGATGCGCCCCGCCCACTTAATGACGCAGCGAGAGCGCACAGGAATACATGTTTATATTATTACAGGAGTGGCTGACCGCAGTGTGCAGTTCGGCAGAACGTACCGCCATGTTTAAAATTCACAAATTCTACGTTCTGCCCACACAGTGTATTTATGTGTTTTGTGTGGATCTGAGAACAAACAGCGATTATTTCCTGTACAACATTAACTGACTGGTTTGTATAACTGAGACGGAGTGTGTTTACTGCGCGGTACGAACTGTATGTATGTGTTTTGTGTGGATCTCAGAACAAACAGCGATTATTTCACTGTACAACATTAACTGACTGGTTTGTATAACTGAGACGGAGTGTGTTTACTGCGCGGTACGGACTGTATTTATGTGTTTTGTGTGGATCTCAGAACAAACAGCGATTATTTCACTGTACAACATTAACTGACTGGTTTGTATAACTGAGACGGAGTGTGTTTACTGCGCGGTACGGACTGTATTTATGTGTTTTATGTGGATCTCAGAACAAGCAGCGATTATTTCACTGTACAACATTAACTGCCCGGTTTGTATAACTGAGACGGAGTGTGTTTACTGCGCGGTACGAACTGTATTTATGTGTTTTGTGTGGATCTCAGAACAAACAGCGATTATTTCACTGTACAGCTTTAACTGACTGGTTTGTATAACTGAGACGGAGATGTGTTTACTGCGCGGTACGAACTGTATTTATGTGTCTTGTGTGGATCTCAGAACAAACAGCGATTATTTCACTGTACAACATTAACTGACTGGTTTGTATAACTGAGACGAAGTGTGTTTACTGCGCGGTACGGACTGAACTTCAGGTTTCCAGTGGCATCGTAATGTGACGTCGCCACACGTCGCTACGACGACACGTGGCGACGTCATACGTATAGTGCTTGGAATAACAGGCGGTCTGCAGCTGTCCTGTGAGAGCCGCTGACACTCGCAGTGTCGCCACAACTGAAGCACCGACACTTCGCCAGCCCAGCTGCAGTCGGCACGCCGTGACCGCTGCTAGCCTGATCCTGTAACGGCCAGGCAGTAGAGGCAGTCCTACAAGCTGATACTTCCTCATGTACTCAATAAATGCCCCGCACTTTATAGAGTCCGAGTGTTCATTACCGTGTTCACAACAGCCCGCCACTTGTGTCTATCATGAGCCAGATTAATCCAGCCCACTCCAATTCTAGTTCTTTAAGATTCAGTTTAAAATTATCCTGCCATCTAAGCATATATTGTGCAAGTGGTCTCTTTCCTAGTCTCACCACCAAAACTCTGTACGCAGTTCTGTTGTCCCTGCACGTGCCACAGCCCCCCATACACCTCACTCAGCACGCTCAGTGTGCTCTTACCTTCCTGTAGATATCACGTGTGCGCCCAACAACACAGCACAGTTGTACCTGTGGCAGTAACTCTGACTCTGTTCAGAGGGCCGCGATAGCTCAGTCGGTATAGCGACTCGCTACGGGCTGGACGGTCCGGGGATCGAATCCCGGTGGGGGCGAGATTTTCAGCACTCGTCCAGACCGGCCCTGGGGCCCACCCAGCCTCCTGTACAATGGGTACCGGGTCTCTTTCCAAGGGGTAAAGCGGCCGGGGCGTGGCGTTGACCACCCACCCCCCAATCTAGCGCCGAGGTTAAAGAAAGAGTAGAGCTATACCTCTACTCCCCCTCTGGGCCTTCATGGTCTGTACTGGGGGAACTTTACCTTTACCTTTACCTTTTACCCTGTTTACGTGACACTGCAATTTCGCTGATCGCCTGTCCGATTCTCGTCACTCGCTGCTGTCAGCAGTGCCTGTACTGTGCTGCATTATTTAGACCAGCACAGTACAGGCACTGCTGTTCTTATGACAACGTACAGTACATGACGTCATGCGCGCCGAAGCACCCCCCCCCCCCCCCCAGAGGTTCAGTGATCGCTATATTTCGCATTCCTTTGCTGTGTAGCCGTAAAGTCACGTCACAACTTTGACGTGATTCGTGACATCGATAGGAACGTGGTCACGATTTGACAGCGTGCAGATGCGTGCACAGGGTGATGAGGTGGTGTCTGACTGCTGTCAGTGGGAGGGGGGAAGAAACGTTGTGGGGGGACTGTCAGACTGTCAAGGTCACGGCGCTGAATGCTGCAGACGACTCACGAGCATATCGTTGACCTTGAAGTCAGACACGTATGGCCAGTGACCGCTGTATGCCAGTTAAACACAGTGGTGGCTGAAGTGCAGTTGTGTCTTGTGTGTGCGAGTTGATGCTGTTGTGTGCTTTGCATGACTTTGACTTTAGGCATGTTACCAGCGGAACTGCTAACAATCGAGTAGTGGGCAGTGACCGCTGTATGCCAGTTACAAACAGTGGTGGCTGAAGTGCAGTTGTGTCTTGTGTGTGCGAGTTGATGCTGTTGCGTGCTTTGCATGAATTTGACTTTAGGCATGTTACCAGCGGAACTGCTAACAAGCGAGCAGTGGGCAGTGACCGCTGTATGCCAGTTAAAAACAGTGGTGGCTGAAGTTGCAGTTGTGTCTTGTGTGTGCGAGTTGATGCTGTTGTGTGCTTTGCATGACTTTGGCTTTAGGCAGGTTACCAGCGGAACTGCTAACAAGCGAGCAGTGGGCAGTGACAGATCGAGTTTGTTTATGTATTCAGATTAACACAACTAACAGCAATGCTGTGTATTATTTATGTTCAGTGCAACGTGTTTCGGCCAATGTTTATGGCCAACATCAGGCAGTTTCACAGTTTACATAAAACAGACAGTTCTTGTTAGATATCTTCTCAACGTTAGCCCGGAGGTATGGCACCCGTTACACTGTCAAGGTCAAAGCTGTTCTCGTCAGTAGTGCAGTTTGACGGTTGAGCCTTCTTAACCTCTCTGCACTTCTTTTGACAAAGTGTAACCTTCCGACTGCATGACCAGCACAGTGTGACTCAAACTGAGAATAGAAGTCCTTTAACGGGACACGCGGACTTCTAACCAAGGGCCGTCCAGGACCTTCCACATCCTTCCTCTGTTCGTCTTGCTGTCGAGCGTCAGTCAGCGCCTCAGCTGTTGTGAGTGTCTGTACACAGCCACTGTGATTGTGTGAGGCACGTGTCGTGGTTACGTCAGGCGCTGAGGCCGAAGTAACAGTGGACTGTGCCATGGTGCAGGCGGTCAGTCGCCGCGGAGGTACGGTTTCGATCCTGGGACGGACATTTGTGGTGAACGAAGTGGCATTGGGACACGCTGGGACGGTTCTGTACCAGTACTTCAGTTTCCCCCTGTCAGTATCATTCCTCCAATGCTGGATGTTCATCTTCATCTTATTAGTGTTCGTAGCAGAACGACAAGTTGGCGACACCTGGGAACCTGCAAACAGAAGAGCGCTTGTGCGGTGTGTGGGAACTGTGGATAGAAACTTACTGTCACAGCGCGAGTCAGAGGGCGTGCTGTGTGGAACAGGCAGAGGCTGAAGCAACACTTGAGCTGTATACTGTTTATTTTGTGCATTGTCGATATACAATTCGCAACACTCGACCACCAAAATACACAATATTGTTGCTTAGAACTTTCGGTAAGTACGTAGGCTGCCTCCGAGATACTGTACACCGAGATACTGCACACCGAGATACTGTACACCGAGATACTGTACGCCGAGATACTGTACGCCGAGATACTGTACGCCGAGATACTGTACGCCGAGATACTGTACGCCGAGATACTGTACGCCGAGATACTGTACGCCTAGATACTGTACGCCTAGATACTGTACGCCGAGATACTGTACGCCGAGATACTGTACGCCGAGATACTGTACGCCGAGATACTGTACGCCGTAGATACTGTACGCCTAGATACTGTACGCCTAGATACTGTACGCCGTCTTAGGATACTGTACGCCGAGATACTGTACACCAAGATCCAGTGTAATTATACAGTTATACTACAGACAACTGTATATTTTAACTGTTTGACCGATTAACAGTATGTCAGCTGTGTATAAAAGTGGCTAATTTGGTTTTATGCAGTATGGATCGAAACATGTAGCAATATACAGTGTGATATTATAACAAATATGTAGGAACAGTGTTGTGCATTTTGTTGGTTAAGTGTTGCGAAAGTCTTGAACATTGAGCGTATAATGCAGTGTACACCACAAGATGGCAGCACACCGATTAATGCTTAGTGTGCTTTAAGGATAAAGACGCGAGCCGTGTAGTAGCGCGTGAACACTATATGACGTCACGTGTCTAGTAAGCAAGCAGTCATGATGACGGTCTGTTGTAGTGTGTGGCGGCGCCAAGCGGCTGTCCAGGAAGCAGCACATTAAGACACAGAGCAGCTAATTGCTATCGGAACTGCATAAGTCGCCGGCACCAGAAGAAACAAATGGGTGAAAGAGGGCGCTGTGACGTCAGTGTGTGTTAATGATCGTCGTCTCCTGGCGACCGACTGATTTGCGTTCCAAATGTGCGGGGACGAGGCAGCTTCTGTTTGACGAATCTCGGCGTCAAGGTCATTCATCCACCGAGGGTCGCGTCTGCGTCGTGTCGTTTGAGCTGCTTCTGAGGCTGACTGCTGAGTTTGATTACAGATGTTTTGTAGAGATTATTTTACTTGCAACAGTCACTTCCTGTCGGCTCGCTCAGCTTATAAAACTTCTGCATGCAATGAAAAACGCGTTTGTTACATGTGATACTGTCTTGACATGTGATACTGTCTGACAGATGTGATACTCTCTTGACATGTGATAATCTCTTGACATGTGATACTGTCTTGACATGTGATACTGTCTGGACATGTGATACTGTCTTGACATGTGATACTGTCTGACAGATGTGATACTCTCTTGACATGTGATACTGTCTTGACATGTCATACTCTCTGACAGATGTGATACTGTCTTGACATGTAATACTGTCTGACAGATGTGATACTCTCTTGACATGTGATACTGTCTTGACATGTCATACTCTGACAGATCTGATACTGTCTTGACATGTGATACTGTCTGACATGTGATACTCTCTTGACATGTGATACTGTCTTGACATGTCATACTCTCTGACAGATGTGATACTGTCTTCACATGTCATACTGTCTGACAGATGTGATACTGTCTTGACATGTGACACTGTCTGACACATGTGACACTGTCTGACAGATGTGACACTGTCTCACAGTCGACAGGAAACATCTCCAGCACCATCTTTGAGCACAGCCAATAAAAACATAACATTGACCGCGGTACATTGCAATAAGAAGTGTGCACAGCGGTACATTGCAATAAGAAGTGTGCACAGCGGTACATTGCAATAAGAAGTGTGCACAGCGGTACATTGCAATAAGAAGTGTGCACAGCGGTACATTGCAATAAGAAGTGTGCACAGCGGTACATTGCAATAAGAAGTGTGCCCCGCGTTCCACTGCGCCTTCAAATAGCGGCGAGTGATGTGTTGCCTGTCATCACGTGACCAGTCTGTGTAGAGCGAGACGAGTTGTCAGATAAAATAATTAGGTAATGTGTTCCTGTGTTTAATTCAGTAGCACGCCGTGAAGATGTCATTAGGTGGAGGTGAGTGTTAGCTTCACGCCTCGGCCGTTTTATCTCCGGACTGGGTGGGCCCCAGAGCCTGTCTCTGTCCAAGTGACAATAACATATACCGAGTGCTCCACGCACCACTTCACTCGTCCGCGCTGTGTTGCAGGCTGGTTGGGTGCGCTGTCGACCGCCGTCGCCTTGCTGGTGTCTCCTGTGACGATAGCCTTCTGCAGGCGCAAGTCAACCCGCGTAACAGCCGTGCTGGGCGGGCTAGTCACCGCACTGGGGTGTCTGTTCACTTCATTCGCCTCGCAGTTCCACCAACTGTTCTTCAGCTACGGAGCTGTCATAGGTGCGTCGTGGTGACGTCATGTTGACGTTGCAGTGCGTCTGAATTGCAAGTAATTGAGTTTACGGGCTTCTGTGTTGTGATGCCGTGTAGTTTGGTAGGTAGGTAGCAGGGTTTCGGAGGAACTTGCTGCCTCCGTCTTCAATCTAACACTCTTCAACTGTACGATAGAGGCAGCAACTTTCGCTGCAACTTTGCTACACGTCTGTCGAACTTCACAGTGTCACACCCTGTGCACAGTACCGAAATACTAATAGTGGGCAGAGCAATGGGTGAAGTCAGTAGGCACAAGGGAAACTTCGTGATATACAGGAAGTCATAACAGATGCTGTATCGAGATTACACTCACGTTACAGGGAAAACTACTTTATTTACAGCCAAGATGCAAATTGAGTACACACACCAGTGACACAACAAGTGACATAAAAGAGGTAGTGTAACCACAGTGTTGCCAACTGTTGGAAATAAAAGCTGAAGAAAGGTGATTTTCAGGACACCAGTTACACAGGTCACCATGCTGAATTCAAGGGAGTAGGCCCAAGTCCCATGCATCAAGTACCTAGATGTCCCCCGTGAGCTAAGTCCCATGCATCAACTACCTAGATGTCCCCCGTGAACTAAGTCCCATGCATCAAGTACCTAGACGTCCCCCGTGAGCTAAGTCCCATGCATCAAGTACCTAGATGTCCCCCGTGAGCTAAGTCCCATGCATCAACTGCCTAGATGTCCCCCGTGAACTAAGTCCCATGCATCAAGTACCTAGACGTCCCCCGTGAGCTAAGTCCCATGCATCAAGTACCTAGACGTCCCCCGTGAGCTAAGTCCCATGCATCAAGTACCTAGATGTCCCCCGTGAGCTAAGTCCCATGCATCAACTACCTAGATGTCCCCCGTGAACTAAGTCCCATGCATCAAGTACCTAGACGTCCCCCGTGAGCTAAGTCCCATGCATCAAGTACCTAGATGTCCCCCGTGAGCTAAGTCCCATGCATCAACTGCCTAGATGTCCCCCGTGAACTAAGTCCCATGCATCAAGTACCTAGACGTCCCCCGTGAGCTAAGTCCCATGCATCAAGTACCTAGACGTCCCCCGTGAGCTAAGTCCCATGCATCAAGTACCTAGATGTCCCCCGTGAGCTAAGTCCCATGCATCAACTACCTAGATGTCCCCCGTGAACTAAGTCCCATGCATCAAGTACCTAGACGTCCCCCGTGAGCTAAGTCCCATGCATCAACTACCTAGATGTCCCCCGTGAGCTAAGTCCCATGCATCAAGTACCTAGACGTCCCCCGTGAGCTAAGTCCCATGCATCAAGTACCTAGACGTCCCCGTGAGCTAAGTCCCATGCATCAAGTACCTAGATGTCCCCCGTGAGCTAAGTCCCATGCATCAACTACCTACATGTCCCCGTGAACTAAGTCCCATGCATCAAGTACCTAGACGTCCCCCGTGAGCTAAGTCCCATGCATCAAGTACCTAGACGCCCCCTGTGAGCTGTTCTGCATATCCACCCTATATTCTCCAGTCATTCTGTTCACATGAGTGAATATTTGTGTGGTAGCGACTGTCACTACATACAGCTGGTAGCGACTGTCACTACATACAGCTGGTAGCGACTGTCACTACATACAGCTGGTAGCGACTGTCACTACATACAGCTGGTAGCGACTGTCACTACATACAGCTGGTAGCGACTGTCACTACATACAGCTGGTAGCGACTGTCACTACATACAGCTGGTAGCGACTGTCACTACATACAGCTGGTAGCGACTGTCACTACATACAGCTGGTAGCGACTGTCACTACATACAGCTGGTAGCGACTGTCACTACATACAGCTGGTAGCGACTGTCACTACATACAGCTGGTAGCGACTGTCACTACATACAGCTGGTAGCGACTGTCACTACATACAGCTGGTAGCGACTGTCACTACATACAGCTGGTAGCGACTGTCACTACATACAGCTGGTAGCGACTGTCACTACATACAGCTGGTAGCGACTGTCACTACATACAGCTGGTAGCGACTGTCACTACATACAGCTGGTAGCGACTGTCACTACATACAGCTGGTAGCGACTGTCACTACATACAGCTGGTAGCGACTGTCACTACATACAGCTGGTAGCGACTGTCACTACATACAGCTGGTAGCGACTGTCACTACATACAGCTGGTAGCGACTGTCACTACATACAGCTGGTAGCGACTGTCACTACATACAGCTGGTAGCGACTGTCACTACATACAGCTGGTAGCGACTGTCACTACATACAGCTGGTAGCGACTGTCACTACATACAGCTGGTAGCGACTGTCACTACATACAGCTGGTAGCGACTGTCACTACATACAGCTGGTAGCGACTGTCACTACATACAGCTGGTAGCGACTGTCACTACATACAGCTGGTAGCGACTGTCACTACATACAGCTGGTAGCGACTGTCACTACATACAGCTGGTAGCGACTGTCACTACATACAGCTGGTAGCGACTGTCACTACATACAGCTGGTAGCGACTGTCACTACATACAGCTGGTAGCGACTGTCACTACATACAGCTGGTAGCGACTGTCACTACATACAGCTGGTAGCGACTGTCACTACATACAGCTGGTAGCGACTGTCACTACATACAGCTGGTAGCGACTGTCACTACATACAGCTGGTAGCGACTGTCACTACATACAGCTGGTAGCGACTGTCACTACATACAGCTGGTAGCGACTGTCACTACATACAGCTGGTAGCGACTGTCACTACATACAGCTGGTAGCGACTGTCACTACATACAGCTGGTAGCGACTGTCACTACATACAGCTGGTAGCGACTGTCACTACATACAGCTGGTAGCGACTGTCACTACATACAGCTGGTAGCGACTGTCACTACATACAGCTGGTAGCGACTGTCACTACATACAGCTGGTAGCGACTGTCACTACATACAGCTGGTAGCGACTGTCACTACATACAGCTGGTAGCGACTGTCACTACATACAGCTGGTAGCGACTGTCACTACATACAGCTGGTAGCGACTGTCACTACATACAGCTGGTAGCGACTGTCACTACATACAGCTGGTAGCGACTGTCACTACATACAGCTGGTAGCGACTGTCACTACATACAGCTGGTAGCGACTGTCACTACATACAGCTGGTAGCGACTGTCACTACATACAGCTGGTAGCGACTGTCACTACATACAGCTGGTAGCGACTGTCACTACATACAGCTGGTAGCGACTGTCACTACATACAGCTGGTAGCGACTGTCACTACATACAGCTGGTAGCGACTGTCACTACATACAGCTGGTAGCGACTGTCACTACATACAGCTGGTAGCGACTGTCACTACATACAGCTGGTAGCGACTGTCACTACATACAGCTGGTAGCGACTGTCACTACATACAGCTGGTAGCGACTGTCACTACATACAGCTGGTAGCGACTGTCACTACATACAGCTGGTAGCGACTGTCACTACATACAGCTGGTAGCGACTGTCACTACATACAGCTGGTAGCGACTGTCACTACATACAGCTGGTAGCGACTGTCACTACATACAGCTGGTAGCGACTGTCACTACATACAGCTGGTAGCGACTGTCACTACATACAGCTGGTAGCGACTGTCACTACATACAGCTGGTAGCGACTGTCACTACATACAGCTGGTAGCGACTGTCACTACATACAGCTGGTAGCGACTGTCACTACATACAGCTGGTAGCGACTGTCACTACATACAGCTGGTAGCGACTGTCACTACATACAGCTGGTAGCGACTGTCACTACATACAGCTGGTAGCGACTGTCACTACATACAGCTGGTAGCGACTGTCACTACATACAGCTGGTAGCGACTGTCACTACATACAGCTGGTAGCGACTGTCACTACATACAGCTGGTAGCGACTGTCACTACATACAGCTGGTAGCGACTGTCACTACATACAGCTGGTAGCGACTGTCACTACATACAGCTGGTAGCGACTGTCACTACATACAGCTGGTAGCGACGTCACTACATACAGCTGGTAGCGACTGTCACTACATACAGCTGGTAGCGACTGTCACTACATACAGCTGGTAGCGACTGTCACTACATACAGCTGGTAGCGACTGTCACTACATACAGCTGGTAGCGACTGTCACTACATACAGCTGGTAGCGACTGTCACTACATACAGCTGGTAGCGACTGTCACTACATACAGCTGGTAGCGACTGTCACTACATACAGCTGTAGCGACTGTCACTACTACAGCTGGTAGCGACTGTCACTACATACAGCTGGTAGCGACTGTCACTACATACAGCTGGTAGCGACTGTCACTGCATACAGCTGGTAGCGACTGTCACTGCATACAGCTGGTAGCGACTGTCACTACATACAGCTGGTAGCGACTGTCACTACATACAGCTGGTAGCGACTGTCACTACATACAGCTGGTAGCGACTGTCACTGCATACAGCTGGTAGCGACTGTCACTACATACAGCTGGTAGCGACTGTCACTACATACAGCTGGTAGCGACTGTCACTACATACAGCTGGTAGCGACTGTCACTACATACAGCTGGTAGCGACTGTCACTACATACAGCTGGTAGCGACTGTCACTACATACAGCTGGTAGCGACTGTCACTACATACAGCTGGTAGCGACTGTCACTACATACAGCTGGTAGCGACTGTCACTACATACAGCTGGTAGCGACTGTCACTACATACAGCTGGTAGCGACTGTCACTACATACAGCTGGTAGCGACTGTCACTACATACAGCTGGTAGCGACTGTCACTACATACAGCTGGTAGCGACTGTCACTACATACAGCTGGTAGCGACTGTCACTACACTCAGCTGCTCTTGGCTGGAGGGGAATAAATCAGCAGGAAGAATGTGGGAAACATTTTTTATTGTCATCCCCAGCATCTCTGTGCCCTCTGAATTGTACAGGGTGTTTCTTATATCAGGACTGCTTGCTCTACAGCATACAGCATTTCTGGTACGTAGAGACCGATGGAGCCTGCCATTCTGCAGTGCTCAGTCCTGCATTGAAAACTCTCTGTGCCACATAATGGGCTTAGATGAATAGGTATTATGGAAAAACAACAAATGTTTATCTAGAATTTTGATGGGGAAATCTCATGGAAAGCTGGGTAAATGATACAGATAATATTAAGATTGATTGTGCCACTGTTACAGGTATTGGTGTTGGCATGACACGTGACTGCTCCACGCTTATGGTGGCCCAGTATTTCAAGCGACGCCGTGAGTTTGTGGAAATCTTTATCGTATCAGGCAGTGGTCTGGGCATCGCTGTCATGTCGGCATTCATCAAGGGGGCCATAAGGTATAATTGTTACAGTTATAGTAGAATTACTTCCATAAAGTTCCCGTAATTTTCATACAGTGCAAATCTCAACTGCCCAGACAAGTACAGATTACACTTGACAAAATGTGCAACAGTTGTTCTCAATATAGTGACGACAGTTCTTCAGGTTCGTGGTAGTGTAACCTGACCTTTACCTCTCTGTACACACTGCAGATAGGATGAGGAGTGACCCTTAGGATTTTGAGTAGTGCTGCCTGCCACCTGCTGATGATACTGTTGCAGTGCTATTGGCTGGCGGCTGGGCCTGCAGGCCGTCACAGCGGTCGTGTTCCTCACCTTCATCCTCGGCACTTGCTACCGCTCCGCTTCACTGTACCACCCGCAGAGACGAGCCATTTTGCACCTCAAGAACCAGAAACGCAAGATCAAGGACAAGAACAAAGTAGACGACAAGCTGCCGTTCTTTGACTTCAGTACACTGCGCAGCAAGACAGTACGCATCCTGCTGGTTTCAACTGGCATCAGTTCCTTCGGCATCAACACACCAATCTTCTACCTGGTTAGTGTAATACTTACAATCTGTTAGCTACTGTGGAGGCTTCATGTAGGTCTGCAGAACAGTTGTGGATATTGTGAAAACTGGTACAGTGTACAGGGTGCTGTCAGTACTCTGTATAATGGAGTGGCAATTGTACAGGAGTGCTGTCAGTAGCTATGTTAATGGGAGTGGTCAATTGTACAGGGTGCTGTCAGTAGCTATGTATAAGTGGAGTGGCAATTATACAGGGTGCTGTCAGTAGCTATGTATAGTGGAGTGGCAATTGTACAGGGTGCTGTCAGTACCTCTGTATAATGGAGTGGCAATTGTACAGGGTGCTGTCAGTACCTCTGTATAATGGAGTGGCAATTGTACAGGGTGCTGTCAGTAGCTCTGTATAATGGAGTGGCAATTGTACAGGGTGCTGTCAGTAGCTATGTATATGGAGTGGCAATTGTACAGGGTGCTGTCAGTACGCTTCTGTGTAATGAAGTGGTAATTGTACAGGGTGCTGTCAGTGCTGTGTCTGTATAATGAAGTGGCACATTGTACAGAGTGCTGTCAGTGGCTTGTCTGTATAATGAAGTGGCACATTGTACAGGTGCTGTCAGTGGCGTGTCTGTATAATGAAGTGGCACATTATGCAGAGGCTGTCAGTGGCTGTGTCTGTATAATGAAGTGGCACATTGTACAGGGTGCTGTCAGTGCTCGTGCCTGTATAATGAAGTGGCACATTGTACAGGGTGCTGTCAGTAGCTCTGCATGTATAATGAAGTGGCACATTGTACAGGGTGCTGTCAGTAGCTCTGCCTGTATAATGAAGTGGCATTGTACAGGGTGCTTCAGTAGCTCTGCCTGTATAATGAAGTGGCATTGTACAGGTGCTGTCAGTAGCTCTGCCTGTATAATCAAGTGGTACATTGTACAGGCTGCTGTCAGTAGCTCTGCCTGTATAATGAAGTGGCACATTGTACAGGGTGCTGTCAGTAGCTCTGCCTGTATAATGAAGTGGCACATTGTACAGGGTGCTGTCAGTAGCTCTGCCTGTATAATGAAGTGGCACATTGTACAGGGTGCTGTCAGTAGCTCTGCCTGTATAATGAAGTGGCACATTGTACAGGGTGCTATCAGTAGCTCTGCCTGTATAATGAAGTGGCATTTTACAGGGTGCTATCAGTAGCTCTGCCTGTATAATGAAGTGTGTACAGTCTATTGTGCCTGTATAAAGGGCATGCTCTGTCAGTAGCGCTGTCTGTATAGTGAACTTTGTTACAGTGCTAATTGTTGGTCACTTGTTGCAGTGTAATATCATCATTTTTCAACATAATCCCAGAACACATTGATGTACGAGGTCTGTCCAAAAAGTATCCGACCTTGGGCCGGGAAAAAAAAGTTCTGTATCTGGGTGGTTACAATACCTAATCCCCTTCAAAGTAGGCCCCTTGTGACTCCACACACTTAGCCCAGCGGTCCTTCCATCGCTGGAAGCAATTCTGGAAGGCTTGTTTTGGAATGGTGTGCAGCTGCGCCGTCGCGTTCTGTATGATGTCCTCGCGGCTGTCAAAACGGGAGCCTTTTAGCGGTGTCTTCAATCTCGGGAACAGCCAGAAATCACAAGGAGCCATGTCAGGAGAGTACGGAGACTGGCGAACCTGCGGAATGCCGTGCTTAGCCAGGAAACCCTGAATCAGGTGTGATGAATGAGCTGGGGGATTGTCATGATGCAGCTGCCAGTTGCGTGCGTCCCACAGCTCCGGTCTCTTGCGCCGAACTGCATCACGAAGATGACGGAGGACTGCTTGGTAGTACTCCTTATTAACAGTTTGGCCTAGTGGTGCGTACTCATGATGCACAACACCCCGGTAATCGAAGAAAACAGTATCACCTTCACATTGCTCCGAACGTGTCGTGCTTTTTTGGGCCTCGGGGATGTTGGATGCTTCCATTGTGACGACTGGACCTTGGTTTCCGGGTCATATCCGTACACCCACGACTCGTCACCAGTGATCACAGTCTTCAGGAACTCAGGATCCCTGTTGGCGCACTCCAGCATGTCCTGCGCGACCTCAAGGCGGAGTTGTTGCTGCTCCGGCGAAAGCAGCTTGGGCACAAATTTTGCCGCCACTCTTCGCATGCCCACTTCCTCAGTTAAAATCGTGTTTGCGGAACCTCTGCTGATCCCAACCTCATCAGCAATTTCCCGGACGGTCAAACGACGGTCCTCCATGATCAATGTCCGCACTTTGTCAATGACATCAGCATTTCGGCTCGTTGACGGTCTCCCGGAACGCTGGTCACTGTCCGCCGACATGCGGCCATCCTTAAAGCGGTTGAACCACTCTTTAATTGAGTGACCCCCATTGCATCATCACCGAAAGCCTGCTGAATTTTGCGGATTGTTTCCGCTTGGGTATCCCCAAGTTTCTGACAAAACTTGATGCAGTATCGCTGCTCCAAACATTCTGTCATCTTGAGCGAAACGAGAATGCGACGAACACGTGTTACACCACTTCGCTATCTGGCAGCGACAGACGCATCCGGCGGTGTTGCGAGGCAGCAAAAAATCACGCATGCGCATGAAAGTCCCTTCTACCACTACGCTCAGTTTCCCCACCCTTTCGCCATTACTTACCGCGGGAAAAAATATAGTCGGATACTTTTTGGACAGCCCTCGTATGTTTTCCATCTTGGCACATTCCACACTAATGACGAGTGGAAATGTCTATTCATGAATGGTTGCAAATGCAGGAGCCCGATTTATGCCATGGCAGAATTTTGAAACTCATGCCAAGATGTGAGAAATCTATGTGCTTGGGAGTTATATTGAAGAATGAGGATGTGAGGTGGGATAAATGAGATGAACTTAATTGTGTCATGACTTTGCATTTAATTTTTTATGACACAGGAAACCTTATTTATTGAAAACCCTTCATCCTAGTACATCTACTTTGTCCATTTGTATGCAAAAGTGAATGTCTGTGTACATAACTAAAATCCAAGAGACTTTGGTGCATAAGAAAAATATTTTGTAATGTCTGGTAGGTGCAGCTGTCTGTGCTCATGAAGCAATTGTGTGTGTGCAGATGTCTGGTAGGTGCAGCTGTGTGTGCTCATGAAGCAATTGTGTGTGTGCAGATGTCTGGTAGGTGCAGCTGTCTGTGCTCATGAAGCAATTGTGTGTGTGCAGATGTCTGGTATGTGCAGCTGTCTGTGCTCATGAAGCAATTGTGTGTGTGCAGATGTCTGGTAGGTGCAGCTGTCTGTGCTCATGAAGCAATTGTGTGTGTGTGCAGATGTCTGGTATGTGCAGCTGTGTGTGCTCATGAAGCAATTGTGTGTGCAGATGTCTGGTATGTGCAGCTGTCTGTGCTCATGAAGCAATTGTGTGTGTGTGGCAGATATCTGGTAGGTGCAGCTGTCTGTGCTCATGAAGCAATTGTGTGTGCAGATGTCTGGTAGGTGCAGCTGTCTGTGCTCATGAAGCAATTGTGTGTGTGTGTGCAGATATCTGGTAGGTGCAGCTGTCTGTGCTCATGAAGCAATTGTGTGCAGATTTGGTGTGCGCTGTGTCATGAAGCAATTGTGTGTGCAGATCTGGTAGGTGCAGCTGTCTGTGCTCATGAAGCAATTGGTGGTGTGTGCAGATCTGGTAGGTGCAGCTGTCTGTGCTCATGAAGCAATTGTGTGTGTGTGCAGATGTCTGGTAGGTGCAGCTGTCTGTGCTCATGAAGCAATTGTGTGTGTGTGTGCAGATATCTGGTAGGTGCAGCTGTCTGTGCTCATGAAGCAATTGTGTGTGTGTGGGAGATATCTGGTAGGTGCAGCTGTCTGTGCTCATGAAGCAATTGTTCGATGTGTAGGTGCAGCTGTCTTGCTCATAAGCATTTGTGTGTGGTGCAGATGTCTGGTAGGTGCAGCTGTCTGTGCTCATGAAGCAATGTGTGTGTGTGCAGATGTCTGGTAGGTGCAGCTGTCTGTGCTCATGAAGCAATTGTGTGTGTGTGCAGATGTCTGGTAGGTGCAGCTGTCTGTGCTCATGAAGCAATTGTGTGTGTGTGTGCAGATATCTGGTAGGTGCAGCTGTCTGTGCTCATGAAGCAATTTGTGTGTGTGCAGATGTCTGGTAGGTGCAGCTGTCTGTGCTCATGAAGCAATTGTGTGTGTGTGTGCAGATATCTGGTAGGTGCAGCTGTCTGTGCTCATGAAGCAATTGTGTGTGTGTGCAGATGTCTGGTATGTGCAGCTGTCTGTGCTCATGAAGCAGTTGTGTGTGTGCAGATAGTCTGGTAGGTGCAGCTGTCTGTGCTCATGAAGCAATTGGTGTGTGTGTGCAGATGTCTGGTAGGTGCAGCTGTCTGTGCTCATGAAGCAATTGTGTGTGTGTGCAGATGTCTGGTATGTGCAGCTGTCTGTGCTCATGAAGCAATTGTGTGTGTGTGCAGATGTCTGGTATGTGCAGCTGTCTGTGCTCATGAAGCAGTTGTGTGTGTGTGCAGATGTCTGGTATGTGCAGCTGTCTGTGCTCATGAAGCAGTTGTGTGTGCAGATGTCTGGTAGGTGCAGCTGTCTTTCCTCATGAAGCAATTGTGTGTGCAGATGTCTGGTAGGTGCAGCTGTCTGTGCTCATGAAGCAGTTGTGTGTGCAGATGTCTGGTAGGTGCAGCTGTCTTTCCTCATGAAGCAATTGTGTGTGCAGATGTCTGGTAGGTGCAGCTGTCTGTGCTCATGAAGCAATTGTGTGTGTGTGCAGATGTCTGGTATGTGCAGCTGTCTGTCCTCATGAAGCAATTGTGTGTGCAGATGTCTGGTAGGTGCAGCTGTCTGTCCTCATGAAGCAATTGTGTGTGCAGGCACACCAGGTGGAACAGGAGGGTCTTGCTGACAGGGCCGTACTTCTGCAGACCTACCTGGGGCTTGCGTGGACATTGGGCTGTGCTGCCTTTGGTTTGGTGGTAGTGCAGAACTCTGTAGAGTGCCGCATCGCACGGCAGTACCTGTGCCAGGCTGCAGTGTTCATGTGTGGGCTGTCCATTCTGGCACTGACAGCAGTCCATGGCAACTATCATGGCTACGTCATGTTCGCGTGGATCTACGGTATCTTCTGTGGAGGGTATGTTTGTGGCAACTATCATGGCAACGTCATGTTAGCACTGATGTGCATTATTTTCTGTGGAAATGTATTCATGTGGTTTCTGTGCAGGTACCACTACTCCCTCAAGATGTACACGTACGAGCGCGTGAGGGCACGCAACTTCGCTCGCACGTGGGGATTTGTGCAGTGCTCGCAGGCTATCCCAATTGCCATTGGGGTCCCCATATCAGGTGAGGATCATAGCAGTACTGTTACTCTCATGGAAAGTATGGCTTTCAGAGCATGTTAGCTGGAGGAATGGCGGTGGTTATCACGTGACGTGTCTGTTGAAGAGGGCAAGTAAAGCTGAATTGGTCTGTGCACTGGTTGTACAGTAGCCTGCAGTGGTAATGAGTTTGTTGACTGTAGATTTGTTTTCAAGAAACGTGTGGTAAACTAATGGGGGTTTTGTTTACAGTCAGTGTTAATTTAAATGTAGTGAAGTATGCAAAAGAGCACAGTGCCAGTAGCATGCAGCAAAAAAACACTCATGGGAGTCAGTGCAACATGAGACAATTTTAAGGCCTGTTGAGAAATGTGGCATGGTACCTCACAGTGCCCAACAGCAAGGCACTGTGGCATGGCACCTCACAGTGCCCAACAGCAAGGCACTGTGGCATGGCACCACACAGTTCCCAACAGCAAGGCACTGTGTTTACTCACATGTGGATTGATGAGGTTGACAC
This sequence comes from Reticulitermes speratus, assembly GCA_021186555.1. Taxonomy (NCBI): domain Eukaryota; kingdom Metazoa; phylum Arthropoda; class Insecta; order Blattodea; family Rhinotermitidae; genus Reticulitermes; species Reticulitermes speratus. The sequence continues at coordinate 121,063 of JAJKFL010000012.1, read as the reverse complement.
TGCTGTGTTTCAGGTTACATTAATGTTGGCTGCGGTGGTAAGGCAGGTTACTACTTCAGCTCCACCTGTGTGCTGGTTGGCAGCCTCACACTCTTCTTTATCGACCTGCACCGGTGGAACCTAGCACGGCACAAGCACACTCGCGCCAATGGCACGCAGCACCTATGTGTCTCTGAAACCTGTCCCCAGAGGAGGCGTCTCTCTTTTAGCCAAGAACCAGATAACAATGACCCCGGGGGTGGTAATATGGCAGTTCCAGTGATGGCACTGGGACCTGGCACAGGGGCAGACCCAGCAGCAGGAGTGCCTCTGTCAGTAGAACTGCTGGGCGGAGCTGGCAACCTGCTGCTTGCAGCAGGAGACAAGCCAGAGTTGACGTGCATATCGGAAGAGGGCATCGCTGACATGGACCTTCCAGACAACTTGCTGGATGATCTGGATTACATAGGGGACTGCATTACGTCATGCAACAAGGTGAGGTGTGTGGGTGTGCGAGATTGCGTGACTGTCTGGTGATCACAGAACATAACATGCTGACATGTAACACAAATGTGACTCTAGTGATCACAGAACATAACATGCTGACATGTAACACAAATGTGACTGTCTAGTGATCACAGAACATAACATGCTGACATGTAACACAAATGTGACTGTCTAGTGATCACAGAACATAACATGCTGACATGTAACACAAATGTGACTGTCTAGTGATCACAGAACATAACATGCTGACATGTAACACAAATGTGACAGTCTAGTGATCACAGAACATAACATGCTGACATGTAACACAAATGTGACAGTCTAGTGATCACAGAACATAACGTGCTGATATGTAACACAAATGTAACTGTCTAGTGATCACAGAACATAACATGCTGACATGTAACACAAATGTGACAGTCTAGTGATCACAGAACATAACGTGCTGACATGTAACACAAATGTGACTGTCTAGTGATCACAGAACATAACATGCTGACATGTAACACAAATGTGACTGTCTAGTGATCACAGAACATAACATGCTGACATGTAACACAAATGTGACAGTCTAGTGATCACAGAACATAACGTGCTGAATGTAACACAAATGTAACTGTTTAGTGATCACAGAACATAACATGCTGACATGTAACACAAATGTGACTGTCTAGTGATCACAGAACATAACGTGCTGACATGTAACACAAATGTGACTGTCTAGTGATCACAGAACATAACATGCTGACATGTAACACAAATGTGACTGTCTAGTGATCACAGAACATAACATGCTGACATGTAACACAAATGTGACTGTCTAGTGATCACAGAACATAACATGCTGACATGTAACACAAATGTGACTGTCTAGTGATCACAGAACATAACATGCTGACATGTAACACAAATGTGACTGTCTAGTGATCACAGAACATAACATGCTGACATGTAACACAAATGTGACTGTCTAGTGATCACAGAACATAACATGCTGACATGTAACACAAATGTGACTGTCTAGTGATCACAGAACATTAACATGCTGACATGTAACACAAATGTGACTGTCTAGTGATCACAGAACATAACATGCTGACATGTAACACAATGTGACTGTCTAGTGATCACAGAACATAACTGCTGACATGTAACACAAATGTGACTGTCTAGTGATCACAGAACATAACATGCTGACATGTAACACAAATGTGACTGTCTAGTGATCACAGAACATAACTGCTGACATGTAACACAAATGTGACGTCTAGTGATCACAGAACATAACATGCTGACATGTAACACAAATGTGACTGTCTAGTGATCACAGAACATAACTGCTGACATGTAACACAAATGTGACGTCTAGTGATCACAGAACATAACATGCTGACATGTAACACAAATGTGACTGTCTAGTGATCACAGAACATAACTGCTGACATGTAACACAAATGTGACGTCTAGTGATCACGAACATAACATGCTGACATGTAACACAATGTGACGTCTAGTGATCACAGAACATAACATGCTGACATGTAACACAAATGTGACTGTCTAGTGATCACAGAACATAACATGCTGACATGTAACACAAATGTGACTGTCTAGTGATCACAGAACATAACATGCTGACATGTAACACAAATGTGTACTGACTAGTGATCACGACATAACAATGCGACATGTAACACAAATGTGACTGTCAATGGATCACAGAACAAACATGCTGACATGTAACACAAATTGACGTCTATGATCACAGAAACATAACATGCTGACATGTAACACAAATGTGACGTCTAGTGATACACAGAACATAACTGCTGATATTAACACAAATGTACGTCTAGTGATCACAGAAATACATGCTGACATGTAACACAAATGTGACGTCTGTATCACAGAACAAACATGTGACATGTAACACAATGTGACGTCTAGTGATCCAGAACTAACATGACATGTAACAAAATGTGCTGTCTAGGATCACAGAACATAACATGCTGACATGTAACACAATGTGACGTGACTGTCTAGTGATCACAGAACATAACATGCTGACATGTAACACAAATGTGACTGTCTAGTGATCACAGAACATAAACATGCTGACATGTAACACAAATGTGACTGTCTAGTGATCACAGAACATAACATGCTGACATGTAACACAAATGTGACTGTCTAGTGATCACAGAACATAACATGCTGACATGTAACACAAATGTGACTGTCTAGTGATCACAGAACATAACATGCTGACATGTAACACAAATGTGACTGTCTAGTGATCACAGAACATAACATGCTGACATGTAACACAAATGTGACTGTCTAGTGATCACAGAACATAACATGCTGACATGTAACACAAATGTGACTGTCTAGTGATCACAGAACATAAAGTGCTGACATGTAACACAAATGTGACTGTGTAGTGATCACAGAACATAACGTGCTGACATGTAACACACAAATGTGACTGTCTAGTGATCACAGAACATAACATGCTGACATGTAACACATATGTGACTGTCTAGTGATCACAGAACATAACATGCTGACATGTAACACAAATGTGACTGTCTAGTGATCACAGAACATAACATGCTGACATGTAACACATATGTGACTGTCTAGTGATCACAGAACATAACATGCTGACATGTAACACAAATGTGACTGTCTAGTGATCACAGAACATAACGTGCTGACATGTAACACAAATGTGACTGTCTAGTGATCACAGAACATAACATGCTGACATGTAACACATATGTGACTGTCTAGTGATCACAGAACATAACATGCTGACATGTAACACAAATGTGACTGTCTAGTGATCACAGAACATAACGTGCTGACATGTAACACAAATGTGACTGTCTAGTGATCACAGAACATAACATGCTGACATGTAACACATATGTGACTGTCTAGTGATCACAGAACATAACATGCTGACATGTAACACATATGTGACTGTCTAGTGATCACAGAACATAACATGCTGACATGTAACACAAATGTGACTGTCTAGTGATCACAGAACATAACGTGCTGACATGTAACACATATGTGACTGTCTAGTGATCACAGAACATAACGTGCTGACATGTAACACAAATGTGACTGTCTAGTGATCACAGAACATAACATGCTGACATGTAACACATATGTGACTGTCTAGTGATCACAGAACATAACATGCTGACATGTAACACAAATGTGACTGTCTAGTGATCACAGAACATAACGTGCTGACATGTAACACATATGTGACTGTCTAGTGATCACAGAACATAACGTGCTGACATGTAACACAAATGTGACTGTCTAGTGATCACAGAACATAACATGCTGACATGTAACACAAATGTGACTGTCTAGTGATCACAGAACATAACATGCTGACATGTAACACAAATGTGACTGTCTAGTGATCACAGAACATAACATGCTGACATGTAACACAAATGTGACTGTCTAGTGATCACAGAACATAAAGTGCTGACATGTAACACAAATGTGACTGTGTAGTGATCACAGAACATAAAGTGCTGACATGTAACACAAATGTGACTGTGTAGTGATCACAGAACATAACATGCTGACATGTAACACAAATGTGACTGTCTAGTGATCACAGAACATAAAGTGCTGACATGTAACACAAATGTGACTGTGTAGTGATCACAGAACATAAAGTGCTGACATGTAACACAAATGTGACTGTGTAGTGATCACAGAACATAACATGCTGACATGTAACACAAATGTGACTGTCTAGTGATCACAGAACATAAAGTGCTGACATGTAACACAAATGTGACTGTGTAGTGATCACAGAACATAACATGCTGACATGTAACACAAATGTGACTGTGTAGTGATCACAGAACATAACATGCTGACATGTAACACAAATGTGACTGTCTAGTGATCACAGAACATAAAGTGCTGACATGTAACACAAATGTGACTGTGTAGTGATCACAGAACATAACATGCTGACATGTAACACAAATGTTACTGTGTAGTGATCACAGAACATAACATGCTGACATGTAACACAAATGCTGAAACCATAATAACAGAGTGCACATTGCTCACCTAAGTAACAATAGTCACTACTGCACTGCGTCTGTGGGAAGTCAGCTGAGTGCACAACACTAATATGAAAAGTGAGCCGATAGGATGTGCAGTAATGGATTGCAGATTAAATAATGACCCGTACACAAAGAACACACTTGGAGACTGTGCCTTGATACAGAATGTCATTTTCCAGTACTGTTATTGACTGATAATCTCTAATGATGAACCCCACTTTTACTTGAACTTCTCCTTGAAGTGTACTTGTTGAATCACAAAAACAGCTTTGACCTTGACAATGGTGGTACAGCTGGGAAGTCAGACTGTTAGATGTGAAAAGTAACTGCTGTCACTCAGTTAAAAAAATATGTTATGCTGAAGTGTAGTGCAGTTGTGTCATGTGTGTGTGAGTTAACACTGTTGCCTATTTTCTTGTGTTCTACCTTGTTAGCGCTGTGCACAGTTTTGACTTTGGGCTTGTTGTGAACTTAACACCTGACATATGGCCACCAGTGGAATGAGACATGCAGTGATAGCAACGTATGTTCATCACAGGACAGTTCTGTTTCCTATTCAAGGTGAGCCCAGAGATGTGTGACCCTACCCACACCATCAAGGTCAAAGCTGCTCTCATCACGTGAGGACAGTGCATAGCTTATAAATTGGAAGCCTTTTAGAATTTTGAATGGCTTAAAATGAGGTTTTGCAATAACATAGTAACAAAATCAAATTCATTACAAGCCTTGCGGTCTGTCTGTGTGCCCCACCACAATAAGTGTGTCATGTTTCAGGTTGAGAACTACTTGATGTTGAGTGAGTTTGAGAACAACTTGATAGCTGAGATGCCGGTCATCCTAGATAGGAAAGGTCGGCGCTGGTCTCTTGCCAGGTGAGGACAGGCGATCCTGTAGCTCTACATAGCCTCTTGGCCGGTGTTTATCACCGCAGACACTAGTCTGTTTCAAACTGCATAGTCACTACATTGCACAGAAAGTGAATTTAATTTTCACGCAAGTTTTTGAAATGTTGCGATTTTTGGCATTCAGCTGTGTAGCGTGCTGCTTGTGTTTCAATGCACATTTCATTTCTCATCTTGAGGTATGCCCCTGAAGATGACAACTGCAATGTGTGCCGAAACATTCGAACAGCTTCAACGTATGAGGCAGCCAAACACATGTAATTGAGGGCCTGCAGACCTAACAACAGCTTAACAAACGCAGTGTGTTGACAGAATTTGTACAAGGATGACATACTGTAGCATGTCAGGCTCACGCTACTTTATCAGTAAAACAGGTTGTTTTTGTTTTTGTGCATAGTAAGGCGTTGTTTAGCTTTTGGGTTACATTACTGAATATGACAAAATAGAGTGAAGCAACGCAGAATGGTGCATGTAGCTGCCAGTGTGGCGTGTAAACACAAACGGATGTCTAATGTCAAGAGTTCTTCATAATGGAAATACCACAAGGAAGACAAACAGCTTCACTGGTAATTAAATGATGAACTGGTTTTAACAATAATGCAGGCATCAGATGCTTATGTTTAGTTTTGTGCCTCCGGGCATCACAGCAGTCCTTTATTGCCGCACTGCAGCAAAGTCCAGGCCGATTATTACAAAGAGCTTGCTTTGAACGAGCTGTTAAAGTGTTTTTATATGAAACTTGCTTTGAACAAACTGTTAAAGTGTTTTTATATGAAACTTGCTTTGAACACTGGATTGGTTGAGGGGACATGGAGCTGGCTCCTCCATTTCACTTGACCTGACATGAACTTTCATCTGTGGGTCGTTCAGATTCAAGTGATCATAATGGAAGATTGATGAAATATAGACATTTATTAATAACTTGGGACTGTCTAAGCACAGCAATGAGAGTTGGGGCAAACTGAAGTGTACGTATCTAGTGTTTGTCTACTTGTTCAATTCAGTTTATTATTTAATTTGCAGTAAAGTTATTTGACTTACATATTGTGGTATGTTCATTTTGGGACACCCTATACAGCTTTATTTTTGACACAAAAGCTGATGTTTCATGTGCCACAGGCAGAACACACGATCGGCAGATGAGGCGCCTGCCGAAGTGAAAGGGGATGATGGCGAGACGGCAGCAGGAAAGGTGACTCACCATGAGACACAGCGGGGTTCTCGGGAGTTGCCTGCATTTCGACCAAGCAATACGTGGCGCCTCATGTCAGGTCCAAAACGAGTCATCACCGTCATCGATGAGGCGTCTGTGTGACAGAACGTGCAATAAGGATGAATGTACAGCAGATGCTGTGACGGGCACCGAGTGTCAGTGCCGCTGCAGGGAGAGAGGAAGGTGAACGTGTCTGCGTTTATGCTTCAGGAAATGAGGGGAATTACAGTGAGCTCTGTCAGAATAGCTGATCCTGTGATACCAGCCTTGGTCACTGAAGTGCAGATCGTTTGTGGCAGAGCTAATATGATCAACCCTCATTGTGTATGATTTGAGGTTCTCACGGTGCTGAGTACAGAGTTATGTTGTTCTGGGATGTGGCACTGTGTAGTCTGGTAGACAGGTGCCAACAGTGCAGAGGAGCCTGCGCATGCAGCAGTGATGTAGTGGGGTTTGTGCAATAGAGTACGCTACATCACACTGCAGCAGTGATGTATTGGGGCTTGTCCAACAGAGTACGCTTATCACACTGCAGCAGTGATGTAGTGGGGCTTGTCCAACAGAGTATGCTACATCACACTGCAGCAGTGATGTAGTGGGGTGCTTGTCCAACAGAGTACGCTACATCACACTGCAGCAGTGATGTACTGCGGCTTATCCAACAGAGTATGCTACATCACACTGCATCAGTGACACAGTGGGGCTTGTCCAACACAGTACGCTACATCACACTGCAGAGGACCAGACTGTAATATGTCATGACATTCTGATGCTGGGCCTTATGTACATCAACAAATATCAGTGTTAACTAAATAACTGCCGGCCGTTGCAGAACACGGTCTTGTTAAGACGTTGAACGTTCCTCAGTTAATCAAGGATTTCCCCACATTTTGTGGAAGCTGTAGGTTATTCACCATATTCACAACAGCCCGCCATCTGTAGGTTATTCACCATATTCACAACAGCCTGTCATTTGTCCCCTCCTGAGCCACATGATTCACGTCCACACTCTTCCATCCTGTCTCTTTAAGATCGTTTGTAATGTTGTTCTCCCATCTACATCTAGATCTTCCAAATAGGCTCTCTCCTTCAGGTTTCACCACCCAAAACCTTTATGCTTTTCTGTCCAGCCTCATATGTGCCACATACCCTATCTGTCTGGATGAATCCAGTCCAAACAATCACACCCTGTTTAAGATACACTTTAATATTATCTTCTCATCACACCTATATCTTTCACATGATGTATTTCCTTCAGATTCTCTGAATAAAATTGTCTGTGCCTGTTTTCTTCTCCTGCATGCTACGTGAATCATCTCTCTCATCTTCCTCGATTTTCCTTGCCAAACCTCACTCAGTTGTTGCAACATTTTGTGAACAGTACAATCATGAAGCCCCTCATGATGCAGTTTTCTCCATCCTCTTGTTGCTTCCTCATTTATGTCCAAATATTATGCTCACTAAGTAATGGGGGATTCTTAGTGCTTGTTGATTGGGACTGATAAAACTATCACAAACATAAACATCCACTTTCAATGTAAAGTGCCTGTTTGGTTCCAAGCACTTATGAAATATGAGTAATAAAAATGTAAAGTGACCTATGAAAACACAGAATAGTGTACAAATTTGTTGCCAATAAAATACAAACACTTTTGGGTTGCATTTAGGAATTGAAGAAGTGTCTCATTCCCCATAGCACAAAACCAATCAACCTCACTCAATCAAAGTTAGGTCTTGACTGAGCTGAGAGCGATCTTCTTGATGGCAGGTTAGTGGGGGAAGCCGACTTGCCAGCCACAGCCATGTGGTCTTGTCCCAGTTTGTCAGAACCGGTCACAGAAGGTCAACACAGCGTTATTAAAACATGTGATGATGAAAGATTGAAGTCTTGAACATCGAGGCACTGCTGTATCCGTATTCATCGCAAAATTAATTCAGTAATGATGACACAAGGCCTGGAGGGGTCTGGTGTCTGGCATTGGTGTCTGAAGCTCTGTCACCTAGTGTATCCTATAGACACACCTCAGTCAGTCTGTGTTTAGTTTTGTATACCCATGTGCCACATCTTTACACCATAAAGTAGTGAAGTGTTGCACAGAAAGACAACTGCAGTACATGTAGTAGTGTTAAATACCTTTTAAGAAATCTGAAACATGTTTTGAGCAATACCAAGCATCATCCGGGAGAGTTTTACACTTCAACAAGTAGTTTTGACCCATAAACAACTTCCTTATGTTGGTCAGTATTGTTTGAAGCATGTTGGCGGTTTTTTAAATGTTATTTAAAATGCATGTGTGTGTGTGTAGCGTGGTGGTGTCCCTTTGTATGGTGGTGTCCTTGTATGGTGTGTAATGACGTGGCTGAATATTCTGCATTGTGTCTGGCAGTACCTTTGGCAGTGGTCACTTACAGAAACATTAACTGCAATGTAACATAGTATTGTTTCTTCCAAGTGGGTTTTGTTGAAACACAAACTGTAATGTCCTTGAGATCATTACAAGACTGATGATTATGTCTGACTAGAATGTTTCAAAGTGGCCTGGTGATAGTCACCGCTGTGAGAACCTCAGATTATGCATGGCACGGCCTCATGGCACTCACTGCTACCGGGTGGCACGTGGACAAGTTCTCATGGCACTCCACTGCTACTGGATGGCACGGGGACAAGTTCTCATGGCACTCACTGTACCGGTGGCACGTGGACAGTTCTCATGGCACTCCATGCTACTGATGGCCACGGGGGACAAGTTCTCATGGCACTCACTGCTACTGGATGGCACGGGGACAAGTTCTCATGGCACTCACTGCTACCGGGTGGCACGGGGACAAGTTCCGTGGTTTTGCAACCAGTGTTGTAATGCATTTATTTTAGTATGTGCTCTCATTTTGATGTCACAGGGCTGGTTGTGTCTGTGATTTGTTTTGTTACAGTTGCTTGGTGTGAGTTCATTTTTGGGAGTAACAAGTTTCGTACACGTGTGTACGTCATGTATCCTATGCATTGTGTACTTAAAATGATTGTTTGAATTGTAATTTTTTATGTGCTAAACTGTCTTGTTCCTGAATTTCTTGTCTGAGTAAGCAGTTGAAACAAAGAAATGGAAATGGTTTATGTATCCTGGTGCTGCACATTGATACAGTTTTTAAATAATTGGCAACATGTCATGCCTCAGCTGTCTGCGCACAGCAACAGAATCTCTGTGGTCGAGGTGCGCAAGAGATGAAATTATTTATGGCATCGAAGTTACATTAAAAATGCGATTTTAAAACTGCCTGTAATGTTGGACACACCTGTCTGTCTGTCTGTCTGTCTATCTGTGTCTCTCTGTCTGTCTGTCTGTCTGTCGGTGTCTCTCTGTCTGTCTGACATAGCAGCTAAGATGAGTCAGCAAAGTTGATAGAAATATGTCGAGTTGTGTGCTACAACTTAGTTGTGTGCTACAACGTTCCATTAGTGTTACTAAGGAAAAATAATAGAGTCTGGTGTTATTTCCTTTTTGTACTTTATTTAGTGCTGCTTCCAGCATCTAAGGTGTTATATAGTGTTGATTGTGGATGGAAGAATGAATATGGAGCCCTGGTGTACTCCCATATGGGCTGCTGTGGTGAGCAGTCAGTGACTAGCTGCATGAGCTGTGGCATGGCCCACATTCTGAAGTATTTTTCTGTATTAATCTCCTTTCCCCTCCAGTCATCTTGCCACTCTGTTCACAGTGGCGTTGGTAGTGACGTGCACTTTGGGATGGTTGATATATGCTGAAGCAGAATACAGCTGCAAGGGCAAGTGTTGATTGCTGCAGTCCGCACCACTTGTAGGACTTCATTCATCAGCCTTGTTATAGTCGAATGACAGAAACTGTGATACGGCAGACTGCACTTTGGTCCACACTAAAATGTCCCCCAACATCACCAGTTTGGCCAGTTTTATGAGTGGGGATCGCTGCATCCAGTTGTTATGAGCCTTGTAAAATCACAGTACGCAGTCCAGTACCTCTGCCACTCTGTGTGTGATTGAGCCACCGAGGTAGGTTCCTCTTGCTCTGAATAAAGCCTAGAGGCTGATTTGGCAGCACATGGAATTTATACATGCCTTCAGAGCTAGCACTGCCATCTCTACAGTTTGATTCTTGTTTTGTGCCCAGATGTCTGCTGACAGTGACATGGTTCACATGATCGTACATTACATCACATCACTCTTCAGTTATTTATAGACACATGTACGTAAATTTGTACTTATGTATTGCACATGCTGGCTGTGAAAGGATGTGGCAGTCGCCATGAGTGTTGTGCGAGGTCAAGTCAAATGAAAATCTTAAAATGTGCCAAGAAAATTGGGAGTCTGCTGCGTGCAGCTGTAAGCAAAACAAGTCCCAGCATTGCTGTCCGGCAGATCTGGAACTGTACCGAGCCAGCTGCACTAAATTAGGTGTTAAAAAATTTTAATATCATTTGACTCAACTTCATATCTTTGACTCTGGTAAGTGCGTGGTCCTTCGTGACAGAACACAGCAGCATGATGTATGTATGTATGTATATGTGCCTGGTGACAAACAGAACACACGTGAAGTGGAAATTTTTTATGATAGTAGGAAATCGTGGCATCTGAAATTTTCTTGTTTCAGATCAGCACTCGTGTCTGTATACAAAATTATTTTTATATACATAGTGGCTTTGATGGAGACAAGTGTGATAGTTTTAGACCATCCGACCAACCAGTGCTGCCATTTGAGTTTGAGGCCTAAATAAGTTTTAGATATTAATAAAGTATCAGTGACTAAATAAATATTCTAGAGAAGAATGTTGTAGTAAATTATAACAGATAATAATTTTATATTATATTCACATGTTGAATATTACATCACTTTTCCACCTTACTTGTGTGTTTTCTGTTGGTAACAGTTGTGATATTTACTGTGGTTTTGTCAGACGAGGCACATCAGTGCACACACCAGCTTTGTGATACTAACAAACTAACGTCTGTGCTGTTGTAAAGAACATCTAGTCAATAATATCACTAGTACACAGATGGCAGTGAGGTTGGTTACATGTGACAATATGAACAGTATCGTCCATTTTAACAGTTTGTTAGGGTGTTCAATGTTTGGGTAGTATGTCCGTCATGTGTGACTTCATATATATATGCACTTTATGTTTGCAGACGTCTGTCAGAATTTGTGTTTTCAACATAACTGTGCTTGTGGTTCCTCCAGTGCTAGCTCACAGGTTGCACACAAGCAGCGTCATGTCACTACGCTGCAGTCATGTGAAAAATGCCAACTGCCACCCTTGGCCCTTCGCAAACGAATTCTGCCCTGTTCGTAAGGGCTTGAAGTATCTAACCGGTGTGTTATTCAGGCTCTGTATCTCAGTTAAATGTACTGTCTACAACATTATGTATTTTTTACATATTTCACATTTATGTTTTTATTTTATTCCGTAATTTAAAAAATAATATAAACGTAAAATATAAAATGTTTTTTCCTGAATATTTGTTAGTAGGAACAAAACTTTCTTGGCTTCAGCTGGCAGATGACCAAGTGCATTCCTGCACCCATTGATCTCTGTGTACGCCATGAATGTTGGCGGTATGTTGTCAGTGAAGTATCACAGGTGGGCAGTGTAGTGTGACCAGTGCTTGTGGCTGGTTGAGGACCCAAGCAGAGACAGACACTTATAAGTGTGTAGTAGGACCATTTGGATGATATTTTTGTAGAACCAGAGTTACTATATTTGTAACAATAAAGTGTGTTGTTTGTGGGTCAGTTTACACAGTTTGCCTCTTGTTTTACATGCATGTGAAACTTGGTCTTTCACATTAATGAAGTTGTGCTGAGAGAACAACATAGAGCTGAAAAATAAGCCTAAGGCAGCGGTGCTACCGGAGCTTCTGCTGACGGACCCTTATGGAAGATGGGATAATGATGAGGAGGAGGATGTCATTTATTTTTGCACATAACTTTAAATCCCCCTTTGCATGTAAGTGTTGGGAAGGAAGGAAAAGGGCCAGGTAACTGTGTTCAACTTGGCCAGTGGCAGTGTGGAAAATTCTACATAATGTTTTTTTTGGGGGAAGGGGGGGGGGGTGAAGCATCTGTGACATTGCTCGTGGTGGCATCAGTTTTTCCTCCCTTTTGGAAATACAAAAATAAGGGCACAGTAAAAAAGAAACTCCATGTTAACAAAACTGAATTTCTGTTTTGAAAGTTTGCAAAATTTGCAGCTAGTTACACATCTCAACAATTCAAAATAAAACCAACCATTACAATAATCCTTCTTTGCTTGACAGTTCGTTTGTATGTCTACGCTGACTTCTGCCAAAGCAGATCATGATAAAGTTTGACTGATTTCTTATCATTTTATTAATTATGACGCTCTTCTTCTCTGTACATGTACAACATATAATGAAAATAGTCAAAATATATAATGGCTCTCAGTTCTGCTAGAATTGGACCAGAGTTTTGCAGTGCAGTTTCAGTCATCATTTCCAGTTTTGCTTTTGATCACCTGACTCAATTGTGACTTCTTAATCTGGGTGTTATTCCTTCTGCAAAGTTTTGGCTAATATATATTCCAATACTGACAAGAAAGCAGCCATATCCTGGACAATGAACAAGTAAGTGCACGTACTTCGTAGGGTCTTCAGTGACAAAATGAATTGGAATGGGGACGTAGCTTTAGCTTGGTGCATAGTACTATAGCATTTGACATAGGGGAGAGGGGGGAGCAATGTAAAAGGCAGTGGGGATAGCTGGTGTCATGCTGATACAGTGGAAGTATGTAGGGGCAAATAATCAGTTACTGTCTGCTGTAGCATATTGTATCTTTGCTTACAAAACTCATTGGGTTGTATGGATATGGTAGATGTGCCTAACACAATGCTCATGTGTGTCGCTTGTAGTTCCAAAGAGAATACAAAATAACTGTAATGTGATTAAGAGTGGTAATTATTCCAAGAGTTGTATGTACACATTTGTTTTTATTTAACACATAGAAACATTGTTTTGGATTATTTATGCTATTCTGAATTGCATGCTAATGCCTAAACATGGCTGCTCAACTTCAGGTTTAACCAGACTTCTTGCAACATTTTTACTTCTGTGCTTCCTGGACATCCGACCCTTGAAGCTGAGGCCAGTACACAGTACACATTGAGGTCTACTGAGGTCAGTAAAAAACTTCCAGGGTTTCACAGTAATCTGCCGCAAACCGCATGTGGCTAGCTCAATTTGTTTGCGTGCCACAATTTTTCAAAACCCCGAAGGGACTTTGTGGACACACTGTATAAAGGAAATTGATAATAATAGACTGAAATGATATGTAATTGAGATCCACTTTGAGCATTACTTATAAGCTGGCTGGAAAATGAGACCTAAGTTACCCATGGAAAAGGTAGAGGGATCAAACACTTTAAGGCTTAGGAAAGTTCACTGGCCAAAATATTGAAGGGTGGAGGAAGGGGAAATGTCCGAACACTGGCAGAGGTGTCTGAAGTGCTTTTAATTGCGACGACCACTGCCTGTATGTTATTCGGTATCGGGACTATGCTACAGGCTGAACAGTCTGGGGTTTAAATGTGGGTAGGGCCAAGAGGTTTTTCTTTCTTCCTAAATGCTCATACCCACTTTGGGGCCCATCCAGCCTCCTATTCAATTGGTACTGGGGCTTTCCCCCCCCCCCCCCAGGGTAAAAGAACTGGGGTGTGAAATTAACCACTTATGTCCATGCAGTGCCAAGGTTAAGTTTCAGTGGAGCTTACCTCTACTCACTCTTTATGCTCATGGCATGGACAGGGACAGCTTTACTTTCATTATATTGAAGTCGTCAATGTAATTGCCACTGACAGGTACAGTAACAAGTGGGACTGCACAAACTTGGACGTTGGTAAAGCAGGTGGGATACTTAAATGTGTGTCAGGCAGGTTCTGTGGAGGTCAGCTATTTACTTGATTGGAAGAAACATCGGATGGAATGGACTGTGTGCTAGAGGATGCCAGTGGACACAACATAAGCAGGAAGTTCTACCAGAATGAACTCATGAAATTGCAAAGTTTAGATTTTCCTGTTGACAGCTCCATCTGTAGCAACAACACCAGGTGCCAAGTTGCAAACAGAAGTAGCTGCTCAGGACAGGCACAGCCCCAGTTGCCTGCTGGACTGAGCTTCAACATTGCATTGCCTGGAAAAATCTTACCAGGCCATAGACATGGTAAACGTTTTTTAGTAGACCATGCAAGAAAAGAACAGAGGACCTGCTTAAATTAAGTAGGCTTCAGCTGAGAATGGTAGTTGCATTACTAACGGGCGATGCTCATGTGAAGAAGCATCTGAATATTATGGGCTGATTTGATGGTGATCCAAACTACAGATTTTGCAAGTTTGAGACTGAAATGGTGTACATTATTATCTGCTGCTGCGAGGCAAGTTCTGTACAGAACCTAAAGATATAAGCACAACTTTATTAAAAGACCTGTGTCTCTTTGTAAGAGACAGGGTTAAGGGAGGGTCGCTGTTCATACAGTTGACCACCAAATGCATATTGCAACAGCTGCTTTAATTCTCCCACATGTTTTGGTTTGTCATCAAATCATCTTCAGGGATACAAAATACAGTAATAAATGTCTGACTATGTATATTAATCCATGGGGTAAATTATCGTACTATATTATTGATATTTATATTTTACAATTGCGCAACTTGCGGTGTATTGTATCTGAGGAACCGTTAGCATGTGGAGAGCGACTGTGATCCACTTATTTAATGCGAGATTTCAAGTCTCTGCTGGGATATTGCGTGGCACACGTTGGTTGAAGTGAATATCATGTTACCAACCATCACCGCGCAACATACCATGAGAGATAAAATTTTGAGACATAAGATACGGAAGAGATGGCAGGGAATTTGACTATCTGAGGAACCGTTAGCATCTGCAGAGCGACTCTGCTCCACTTAGTTTTTTATTGCGAGATTTCAGGCCTGTTGAAATGTAGACTTGTCGTCTCTATTCTGGAGATGTTGCTCGGCATAAGTTGGTGGCTTTGGGTAAAGTGCTACCAACCATTACCGCACAACATCCCATGAGAGATGAAATTTTGAGACTTAAGATACCGAAGAGGTGGCAGGGAATTTGCCTGTCTGAGGAACCATTAGCTCTGGAGAGCGACTCTGTTCCACTTAGTTATTTAATGCAAGATTTCAAGCCTGTGCTGGGATGTAGACGTGTCGTCTGTTTTGGGGATGTTGCTTGGCATACGTTTTGGCATTGGGAAGCGTGCTACCAACCATTACCGCGCAACATCCCACGAGAAATCAACTTTTGAGACTTAAGATACCGAATAGGTGGCAGGGAATTTGACAACCTGAGGAACTGTTAGTTTCTGACGAGCGACTCTGCTCCACGTGGTTACTTAATGTGATATTTCAGGCCTCTGCTGCGATGTAGACGTGTCTGTTCTGGGGATGTTGCGCGGCATCCGTTGGTGGTGATGGTAAACGAATGGCCAAACATCACCACACAAAATCCCAACGAAGTGAAAATTACGAGACGTAAGATACCTCACGGATCGAATCGAGTAATAGAAGTCGATATATTGTACAGTGTTAGAATATGAAACGCATTTGATTGGTCCTGCATTATTCGAACCATTTTAAGGTGCGCATTGATGTTGGCTGGAGTTGTACACATTTCGTGTGATGTATGTGCGGTGACATGGATCCAGTCTTTGGAATGGATCCGTCAACATTTCCTGAAGAAATATGGATAAAAATACTGATGTACTGTGACGTAAACGATATACTGTCTTGCGGTTACACTTGCAAGTATCTGAGTAAGACCGTGAGTTCGGATTATTTGTGGTAAGAAAGTGGGGTCGGTAGCCTCATAACAGAAATTATAGTTCATAGTTGATAATGAGAAGCCTACCATCGTATGAACTACACTAGACATGTTCAAGCCTTTGCGTCAGGAATGGATACTGAGTTACACGAACCTAACCTCCCTCTGAGGAACCATATTTGTCAGTTGTTTCGCAAGCAACGTAGTAGTTACATGACGTGTAAATATGTTTTAAACAAAATATAATTTGAAACCATTCGTATTTGCGTGTGGCGAAGTTTCTTGGACATTGTGGGTAGTATGTGCTTCCATCCATTATACTGTTGATAACATTATGTTGGTTCAGATTTCTGAAGTTACGCGTTGTTTATTTAATTTCAGATTAATATTTGTGGGCTAAGACCCACATCAGTAGGGTGATGTTCATGTATTCTTGCCAGTAATATTCAAATAGACCCTAGAGAAGTAAGTTGCTGCTCAGAGGCCATTGGCACCGTCTTTTGAAGCTTGGGATTTTGTAAGCAGTGAGTTATGGACCTGTACTCTAACCGTGTGATTTCAGGAAGCAGAAATGGACACAGCTGGAATCTGTGTGCAAGTTCAAATTCCCAACTGTGCACAGGGCGCAGATGAACCACAAGGACATGTGCATGCGTCTGTACACCATCTTGCAATCCAACACAGTGTTTCCACGTTGCCACAAATGTATGGAGTTTTCATGTCACTCCTACTGTGTGGAGGACAGTAAATCCAAGGTAGTTGTGGACATTGGGAATAAATTCACTTGGGTTATCAGTCCAGTCTTTAACGTGCATCGGCATTACACTTTGTTTGGTATCCCCAAGATGCCAGCCAATAATGGTGTAGACTGGTAGGTACCACCACTGCATAATACATTCAGTGTTCATAATGAGTTTTGGGTCTGAAGGTGCCTGGACTGTAGCAGTTGCTGTAGTAATTATCACTACCTGTATACCAGACAAACATTTTACAGATTTTGAGGTTATGGGATTAAATTCAGGCCTTTAAGTTCTTTGTTTTTGTGATGAGTTGGACCTGTGGTTAATTATTACCAATATTGAATGCATTTGTACTTGCATTTTACTGTAATTACACTTCATAAAATTCTTAATTGTGAAACATTAGTATGATAATTTACTGAAATCAGTAACTTTGCCAACAAAGAAATACAATTTGACAAAGAAATCATATAGTTTACTGAATGATACAAGTTGCAGGACTGAGCTGTTTGAAGGCTGCCAGACAACTGATGGCAGTTGTTTGTGCTGGTGTTCAAACAGAACAAAAAACAGACCATGTGGGCACACAGCTAATTACATGGAGCAGAATCAGTCTTGAGGAGCCAATAGTTTCTCATCTAGTCAAGATATTGCCAATAATTTATGGAACCTGAACGTTTGTTACTGCATTCAGAAGTGTGATGAACAATGGATAGTGCTTCTTACCAGTTGTGTCTCGTAGGAGTAAATGATCTACTTACAGTCAGTGGGCCCTCAGTCTACAGAGAAAAATATTAAAAAATGTTACATAATTTGAAGCTCTTGGCGACTAAATTCAATAAAATTTTCTCAGGCTAGCAGGCGTGTCAGGTGGTTAAATGATGGGTATCCAGCGTTTTGCGAGCCATCTTTGCCCTTGTCATGAGAGAACTGACTAACTCAGATGTCTGTCTGCTTCATGATATACCTGCCTGAAACCTCGGCTCATAGCTGGTGGTGAGACAAAGAGGGTTGGTGGGCGGAGTCAAGTACCAGCTCTATTTGGTCCTGCTTTTTGTTTGGTAGCATGCTGGTTATAGAAGACCAGGCCTGGCTCAGCATGAAACCACCATCTCTGTAAAAATTATTCTTGTTCAGGTGTATGTCAGTTGCTTCCTTTACCAGGCGTTCTAAGTATCCTGATGTTCTGTCTAATATTGAGGTGCTACGTTCTGCCACTGCTGACTTCTCATGTTGGTGCAGGTATACGTTTCTCTGGTGTTCTTTGCATCTTGCCTCGATGGTCCTTCTGCTCTGCCCGACACACACTTTTCCGCACTGGCACGGAATCCGATATACACCCGGGACCTTAAGCTCTAATCTGTCCTTGGCAGAGCTCAGCATTCGTTTTTTGGGATGTGGACCATTCTGATATTATGTTTCCTCAGAAGTCTACCGATTTTATTGCTGTTGGTGTGATGCAACGGCATCATGGCTGTACCTGTGGGCTTTTTGTTTTCCAGCTTCGGTTCCAGGTTTTGTTGTAGGGCTCGTCTGATATCACTGTGACTATCCGTTTTGTTTGACAACTTGCTTAAGGTGCTGTAGCTCCTCCCCAAGGCTGTCCGCGTCACACAGTGTGCGAGCCTGTTGGACTAGGGTGGCTACTACACCAGGTATGAGGAAAGGGTTCGGGCAGGTATATCATGACGCAGAGGGACATCTGATATAGCCAGTTCCTTGATGACGAGGACAGAGATGGCTCTCAAAACATCGGTTTACTCGCCATTTAACAGCCTTACACGGCTGCTAGCCCAAGAAAATTTTATTGTATTATAAAATCATGTACTAACATTATGTGGACCCTCAGTATAGAAAGAAATTTTATAAAATGAATTACTAACAGTAAGCAGGCTTTAAATCTAGAAAGACAAAATGTTATAAAATGATTTACTAACTGTAACTTGGCTCTAAATCTAGAAAAAGGAATATTACAAAATTTATGATTTATAATTCTCCATAATATCCATTAAGTTTTGGTTAGAATGAAAAATATGTAAATGAATTTGTAAATACAAAATTCCTTGGTTTACAAATTTGTAACCACCAGAATTGAAAGAATGATATTCGTCAGTGATTCCTAAGTTATGTGGATCATGTTAAAATTCACTTAACAACCAACAACTGCACTATTGAATTAAAATATCACTTAAAGTTACCCTACATATAAGTGGATATGTCAACCAACAACTGCACTAATTAAGTTATATTTACACTTTACAATCGCCCTACATATGTTTCGGTCACAAAGTGACCATCATCAGGGGCTCAGTACGCACGTAAGTGCACTTCACTTCACTTGTCCATTGTTTATTGAGTATGCGTGGGGGTTATTTTTGTACGCTGTTCTGCTATAGTGGTACTATTGAAGTTGTGTAATATGATCGTAGGTAGATGTCATTTGTGTTCATTTGTATATTTTGAATGTTTTGAAATATGCTGCTTCCACTTGGTTATGCAAGTACTCACGTGTCCATTATCCGAACGTCTGTATGTAGGGACATTAGGCACAGTCCACTGTTTTAACGATGTTTTGGGTTTTATTGCACTGCACTGCTGTGGTGGGAATTGTTGAGTATTTTCACTGTACTGCTACGGTAGATGACGCGATCTCTATTCCAATAGTGCGTCGGTGGGCTAAGTGGTATCCACTGTTGTTATGTGAGGTGTGTGTTTTATCCATGGAGTTATCCTACATATGTTTCGGTCATTATTTGACCATCATCACGGTATCTGTACCTTTATGTTTTCACCTCACTGTGCGCTATCCACTTTTTTGTTGATTAGTTTATTAGTGTTTTTCACTGGGAGTTGTTTTGTACACTGCACTTATATACGTATTTGTCTGTTGAGATCGTCCGCGTCGAGTTATTTCACTGTTGTACTATAGAGGATACATATGTAGGGTAACTTTAAGTGATATTTTAATTCAATAGTGCAGCTGTTGGTTGTTAAGTGAATTTTAATACCATAATGCACGGTGAGCAAAAAGCAAAAAAGTGGATCATGTTATTCAGTTAGATTGAATCTGCATGTCAGCAACGCTGATACTGTCAGAACAATTTATTTTGCCCGTTTCTATTCTATAACAAAGTGTGAGATAATTTGTTGGAGGGAGGGGGGGGCATGTATTTTGTCTAATGGCTGAATGGTGTGTACTCAAGAAAGAAAATTATAGAATTATTGTTGGTGCAGAATGTAGAGATTGGTGTAGAACTTTGTTTTAGACATTAGGCATGTCACCTGTTGCATGTGAATAAGCATTTGCATTAATGAGCTTCATTATAACAAAGAAAAATTTTAAACACATTCAGTTTAATACAGCATTAATACAAGGAACAAGCACCACATTCATAGACCAGCTGTGAACCTTTCATGTTTTCAGCACCGTACATACCATACTGATGCCAAAATGTTCAACAGTTTACGATGTGGACTCTAAGTCCGATATATGAAAAGGCACAATATAAAGTAGCATTAAGAAGATACTTAGATACACACTGCTTTTGCTCTGAATTTTACGTTAATTGTTCAATGCTTTTACTCTGTTCATGAATTTGTAATGTTTGAAAATTACAGATAATTTTCAAACATCGTAAATTACAAGTAATCTTATTTTCTGCTGTGTATAATGTATGTAATGTAAGATTTTTATGTTTTGTATTTTTATGGCTTATTCCACATGCTCACATTTTGACTTAGTTCTAGATGCAAGGAATGTATAATTGTACGTATGTGTCTCTGTATATATATATATGTATCCTTTTACCTGAATGTATGCAAATTAAGCTCTGATAAAGTGTCACAATTTGAACAGTACTGGCGACACTGTGTCCAGCAGAAGACTGCCACAGGAAGACAGTCGGAGTCCTGAGATTGTGGCATCATCTGCACTGCCCACAAGGCGAGCCACAGAGTACGAACATCGACCAAGTGGTCCATTCTGCATGTCGTGCAGACCGGTGAAGCTGCGTTGTGCGAAGCCAGTGGCTCAGCGGAATGGAAGGACGTGTTGCCCCAGCCAGTATGCGGAGCTTCTGAATGGTTTCTGTACTGACACTGTCAATGCTCTGGGGATCCCCAACATCGACATGGTCAGTCCTGCAGCAGCCCTTCTGCAGGACAAGCAGTTTCCAGTTGTACAAGAATTTTTGGCCCACCTTTTTCACCATATGGGTCTAGTGCCAGTGCTGCAGGAGCCAAACGCTGTTCTGGTGTTCTGTGAACCGCTGACAATGAGCGACACCCTCCGCATCCACCTGCTGCACTACCTGTTCCTGAGGCTGAAGGTTACCAGGTGACAAAGACAGCATGGATAAAGGAGATGTGACGCTGTGATGTTGAGCAAATACATTGTGATGTTTTGAAGGATTGTAGTGGTCTGAAGCTGAAGGCATGACGATTCTTAGAAACATTGCAAAATACCGGTATATTGACACAATGTTACATGTCAGAAGGCTCAGGTGCTCTGAGACGTGACTCTGTGATGTTGAGTGAGTGCTTCATGATGTTTTGAAGGATTGTAGTGCTCTGAGGATGAAGGCACTACAATGCACTACAGTCCTTCACAGTGTCAGGAACTAGTCAACCAATGACACAGCGTCACATACCAGAAAACTTGTGTCTTCAGTAGCACTGCTCTGAGAACCTCAGTTCTCGCACTTCAGAGATACGTAGCCCTGTGTGGACTGCATAACGTTATGACGTGGTGTGGGAGTGTCGAGGTACGCAGTGGGCAGCATCACGACTAATGACATGTACCAACATGCAGTACTGTCAAGGCCCTAGTTTAACGTTGTGTCACTTCAACAATGACATACGTTAATGACCAAACATTCGATGACCATTGCCATGATTCAGATTAATGTCTTCACTGTCAGCCGTTCAGATCTTCAGTAGCCGGACTCTTGAGCGTAATAATTAATTCTTTTTAGGTAAAAAGAGTGCTTGGTTCTGTGTCCTTTTACTCTACATTGTGATTTTCTGGAATGCAACACCAACACTAAGCAAATACTTGCTGTACAGAATTTGTGACTTAAGATCCAAAGGCAAGAGATGACTTGTAAGTGTGGTTTTTAACAATGATGTCATTTCATAAGGTTATTTTGATATATGATAGAATGGCGCAATGATACTGACAGGGGAAGGCAAAGTACTGAGGGAGAAACATGTCCCATTGCACTTCATCCATCACAAATCTTATGTGGACCGGTCTGGGATCGAACCCAGGCCGGCCTCCAACCTCCTGAGACACGGCATGGCCTTTGTGAGCCTTCAGTCTGTGGAAGGATGTGTAAATGTGTGAAGTGGATCTAGTCAGGTTCTGAGGAATGTCTTGAGCAGTTGTCATCTGTTGTGAGAAGACGTGACTGTGTTGGTGCAGCTGTTGTATTTGTATATAAGAGGGAAGACACCAGTAGGAATGTTAGGACATTCCATAATGCAGACCTTTACAGTCTGTATAGGTCATGTAATGTTATTGAATGCAGTTGGGATGGGTTGGACATATATATCAAGTTGGGGAAATCTGTTCTGGTGAGGAAACCCCCTTGATAATACCTTTGTGGAAATGCCAAGAAATACAGGGCCATAATTTCATCTGACCAATATCATTTGTCGTTTTCTGTCAGTTCACTTATATAAATTAGCTGCTAAGTGGTCCGCTCACATGCGCACAGGTGTAGCTGCAGGAAGTGACAAATGATATTAGTCAGATAAAGTAATGACCCTGTAGATGGGAGGATAACATTGAGATTGATATGAGGGGAATAAATGGTGTACAGGAGGTAGATGGAACTGGCTTGTAATTGTGTTGTGCCTACATTGCAGAGTGTGCATGATTCCGAAGCCACTTGCAGTGTGTTCCAATGTGGAGATGGACACGTGTGTGGTGGTAGACAGTGGTGCGCTGAGCACATCAGTGGCAGTCGTAGTGAACGGACAGCTGGTGCCGGGGCGCTGGAAGCTTATCCCAGTGGGCGGATGGCACGTTTCTGAGTATCTGAAGGAGGCCATGCAGTGGCAGCCTGAAGAATGCGCTGAGGTAGGTCATGGACTGTGACTGTATGTTGTGCTGTGTTACTGTGGCTGATATGTTTGATGAACATTTGTCACGTGTTGATATTTGCCATGTTGTGGGAATGGTAAACTTGTACAAGTACAGTGAAACCTGACTTTTACTTCTCTGATGGTAACATTTACAATTAATGTAAAATAAAGGAAATGAAAATTTGTGTATTTATAAAAATTAAATACACTAAATTAATACTATATCACATTTAAAATGCAGTCTTGTTCATTGCATTACAGTAAATATGTAACGTAGTTCACTGCTTCACATGTCCATTAAAGTAAGTGCAGGAACCTGGTTGACCTACCAACACTGGTCTGACCTTTGCTGCCATGTTGTAATATCAGACCATTCTCAACATTTCTCTGCTGTATACAGTGTATAATGCAAAGGCAATAGACAAAGTAGGAAATTATAACTGGAAATTTTGCCTCCTCCCTCCGCCCCATTTTCTATAAAAAATACTTAAAACTACAGCATCATGCCAACGTACATTCAGTTTGACTGTATAATTAAGGAACTGAGGTAAGAACCACAAATGTTGCTGTTATGGCAGTGTTGTCAGCAGGACTGATAAAAAAGTGGGTAGATTAAAGGAATGTGAAATCCTTGTGTCACAGTATTGACCACTTGTCCGTTTCCCACCGACTGTGAGTAGATGTGGTACAAGTGGAAAGAATCACAAATATTTGTTTATTTACAGATGCGTGAATGTCTGCCAAATAAACGAGTTCTGGAAAGAGTATGGCAAATATTCAGTTGCTTGCTCATACAATACACAGTTATTTGTGCGTTTGTTAACTACACTGGTTGTGGGGATGCGGCTTTAGAGTGCGGTATGCTGGAGTGAAGCTGACTGTTGTCACTGTGTTGCTTTAGAGTGCGGTATGCTGCAGTGAAGCTGACTGTTGTCACTGTGTTGCCAGATCCGTGTGTCACACTTGGACAGTGTGGCTGTGAAGGAGAAGTGTCGTCTGAGTTACAACTTTGCAAATGAGGAGCGACACAGGAGACCTGCACATCGCAGGCAAATAAACGTGCCTGTTGACTGCTGGGCACGCAACAAAAGGTTGTTGGTACGTGGCTGGTGTGGAAGTTGTGCAGTGGTGCCACTTGTGTGGCGTCTGTGTTTGTACGTTGCACAGTGACCAAGCAAACTGATGCACCAATATTGTTCAAGTAGATAACTAACAAACAAATGAACTAACCAACTAACTAATGAACCAATTAACTAACCAACTAACTGATGACTAATAAACTAAACTACCTCCATGGAGCAAAGTTCTTCTTTAGAACCTAATATTTCTTCTGCTGCTTGCGAAATTCTTTGCATTTTATGGAACACATAAGGTTCACTACTGTCGTTACGACAGGCCACTGGTGTCCCTGTCCTTAGCCAGATGAATCAAGTGGTCTCTTTCCTTCAGATTTCCATCCCCCGCTCCCCCCCCCCCCCCCCCCCCACAGATACTCTGTATGTGTTTCTCTTCTCCATCATACATGCACAGTTCCTTCCCGTCACGCCCTCTTTGATTTGATCACCCGAATAATATTAGGTGAGGAGCACTAATTATGAAGCTCTTCATTATGTAATTTTCTCCAGTCTCTGTTACTTCCTCCCTCTTCAGTCCAAATATTTTCCTCACCGCCCTGTCCTTGAACACCCAGCAGCCTATTTGCTCCCCTTAATGTGACAAACGACGTTCCATACCCATAAGAAGCAAAAGCAAAATTACAGTTACATGTATTTAATGTTTATGTTAGTGTTAAGGTGGCACCAAATTCAGTTTTGGGTCAAATTGCTGGCTACTCTGGCTGAGGTCTGTGGTTTTGCTCAGTCTTTTCTGTTGACTTGGCAGTGACTGCTTTGTTCCCCCATTTTTTATCATGGATTCCAGGTACGCAGTTTCATGCTGAGAACTGTCTGTGACTGTACGAAAGGATGCTGACCACCGAGGGTCAATATGTAATTCACATATTGTCTTTGGTTACAAGTATTAAGGTACGGTACACATATAGTAGGGACTAGCATGGGTTACTTGTTGAGATTCCGAAACACAGACGAACAAGGGAAATTTGAAGAATCATGTGCTTGGATATGTCTATCATGTTTCAGTGATTGAGTTACCATGTATGGTCCATTTTACACTATACAACCGAGGCCTTGGAAGTTATAACCTTCGGGGATGTTGCACCATGCAATTTCATGGAGTGTCATTTCAATTTTATGGCACTATGTAGAGAACTTATTTGAGTCCCTCGACTTGAACTTGTCTGCAGGTGGTACTATAGAGATATTGGGTACTTGTTACTAGCAGTTACAGAGCACACATCGTTGTGTGTTGCCTGCTGTGACCCCCACGCTACACTGCAAGAACGTTGCCCATGCACACAGGTGCCGTAAAACTGTGATCACATTTTTGCAGTGTGCTGCCTCCATCGGCAGGTCAGAAGTGAAGACGGGAGGCAGGGGGTTCCTTCAAAATTTGGTACCTGTTTACTGTGGTGTCGCCCAATTCTCACCAGTACAGTGTCAGCTCTCATGTAAACTAGACACTTGAAATACCTCTATTAAATGATGAGAAGCTGGGTTTTCTTGGATGTTTTGCTATGTCTTGCTGGTGCCCTCAAGCACTGAAGATGAAAGTACTGTATTCCTTCAGAACGCTGGGAGACACTAACCCAGTAACACAGTGTCACATCCCTGAAGACCCGAATCCTCAACTGCACTGCTGTGGAAACCTCAATTTCACAGATCAGAAGGTGGTTGATTACACGTCATCATACAAATGAAACGCCTACAGTCTGCAACTTATGGCTTGTTACAGAGCGTGTCTCTAGGGCCAGAGCTGTACCTTGCCCCAGAGATGATGTACACCTGTCTCGGACTTCCACAGGCAATTCTGGATGTGACCGATGGGCTGCCCGTAAACATCCTGAAGGAGTGTCTATGTCACATCCTACTGACAGGTACAGTACGCATGTTGAACATGTCTGTGTCACATCCTACTGACACGTACAGTACGTACGTTGAACATGCCTGTGTCACATCCTACTGACAGGTACAGTGTACAAGTTGAATGTGTCTGTCTCACATCCTACTGACAGGTACACTACACACGTTGAACGTGTCTGTGTCACATCCTACTGACAGGTACAGTACACACGTTGAACGTGTCTGTGTCACATCCTACTGACAGGTACAGTACACACGTTGAATGTGTCTGTCACATCCTACTGACATGTACAGTACACACATTGAACGTGTCTGTGTCACATTCTACTGACAGGTACAGTACACATGTGGAACGTGTGACAGTTCAGCACTTTAATTGATGTGGCCTTGCTCCATCTCTCAGGTAAATGCAGATAGTATGTATGTATGTATGTATGTAATGATTCTTTCTCAGCAGATTAGGTTGTGTAGTCATAAAATTAAAAGCAAATATGTACACTGTTGTTGGGACTGTCCAGCTATGTTAATGTTATCTCCAGAAAGTTTTGGCCCATCTGGGCCATGATCAAGGCGTTCAATATGATACAACTGGAAGTATTGAACGTTTGTGTATATAACGGTTTGACAGCAGTGTATATACAGTAAAACCCCGATTTAATGTTCCTGCATTTAGTGAAATCCTGGATTTAGTGATGATTTTTTCATGTCCCGACAATAGCTCCATATAAACAATGTAACCTCCGTATAATGAAAACCTCGATTTAGTGAAATAAGTTCTAATCCCCCAGCAATTCATTAAATAGGGGTTTTACTGTATTAACATGCAATTAGTGTTAAAAGACTGCTGTACTTGGTTAAGAAATTCCATGAATTTTTTTATTGTAATAAAATATTGCTGTTTCCACGGCAGCTTGAAATAATTGAATGTATGTATGTATGTATTTCCGCGCGGTAGCCCTTAAAAGCGCTATTTTCAAGGTCTGGCACCTTTGATGCTATATCCACACTCCCTGAGCAACCAAGGCCCACACATGCAAACAGAGAAGAAAAACCCTAACAGAAGCCCCCCTCGGTCCACTAAAATATGAGAATACAAATTGAGTCTCTGTAACACTGGGCAGTTTAACAGCAGTTAATTGTAAGTGGTTCTGTACTGCTCATGTCTCTGTAACACTGGGCAGTTTAACAGCAGTTAATTGTAAGTGGTTCTGTACTGCTCATGTCTCTGTAACACTGGGCAGTTTAACAGCAGTTAATTGTAAGTGGTTCTGTACTGCTCATGTCTCTGTAACACTGGGCAGTTTAACAGCAGTTAATTGTAAGTGGTTCTGTACTGCTCATGTCTCTGTAACACTGGGCAGTTTAACAGCAGTTAATTGTAAGTGGTTCTGTACTGCTCATGTCTCTGTAACACTGGGCAGTTTAATACAGCAGTTAATTGTAAGTGGTTCTGTACTGCTCATGTCTCTGTAACACTGGGCAGTTTAACAGCAGTTAATTGTAAGTGGTTCTGTACTGCTTATGTCTCTGTAACACTGGGCAGTTTAACAGCAGTTAATTGTAAGTGGTTCTGTACTGCTCATGTCTCTGTAACACTGGGCAGTTTAACAGCAGTTAATTGTAAGTGGTTCTGTACTGCTCATGTCTCTGTAACACTGGGCAGTTTAACAGCAGTTAATTGTAAGTGGTTCTGTACTGCTCATGTCTCTGTAACACTGGGCAGTTCATGAGTTTAACAGCAGTTAATTGTAAGTGGTTCTGTACTGCTCATGTCTCTGTAACACTGGGCAGTTCATGAGTTTAACAGCAGTTAATTGTAATTGGTTCTGTACTGTATGTCTCTGTAACACTGGCAGTTTTAACAGCAGTTAATTGTAAGTGGTTCTGTACTGCCTATGTCTCTGTAATCACGGGCAGTTTAACAGCAGTTAATTGTAAGTGGTTCTGTACTGCTCATGTCTCTGTAACACTGGGCAGTTCATGAGTTTAACAGCAGTTAATTGTAAGTGGTTCTGTACTGCTCACGTCTCTGTAACACTATGGCAGTTCATGAGTTTAACAGCAGTTAATTGTAAGTGGTTCTGTACTGCTCATGTCTCTGAATGTACGTGTACGTAGGAAATGTCACTGTTTAAAGATATGTGTAAGAATTTTAAACCCATTCTTTTAGAAAATACGTCTTTTTACAATTCTGTTGTAATTTTAAACTGAGTACACTCTGTTTTACATCCAGTATCACGTTGCTACTGTATATCAACAAGATCCTATATGATTGTTAAAGGTAGCGTAACCAAAGTATTATAACTGTGTTTGACCTTAGAGAGTTAGAAGTTATTAAGTTAGATTCAAGATTTTAATAATATTAATAAATACAGCAAGTTACTGATAGACACCTTGAAAATGGCCAGATTAGGTGAACACGTATAGTCAGTGTACAAAATGTGTAAAGATTTTCCTGAGTAATGTACCTGTGTTAAAAGAAGTTTGATTGGAGTTGAATCTTAGATTTGACAACACGGCTACATACATGAATGTGTGTGCAGGTGGCAACACTGAACTTACAGGCTTCAAGGCACGCTTACAACGTGAGTTATGTGATCTCCTACCAGAGTACAGCAAAGTGCTGGACGTTTGGATGCATCCAGCCCCCAGCAGTTGTAATGTGGCCATGGGGTCCCTGCATGTGACTCTACCATCTACAGGTAAGGCAAGCTGGACACCAATTTTCACCACTATGTGTCTGTTTGGTCCACACTGTCAGATCTCTCTTGCAATATATGGAAGGCACACGCATAGGATGGACTCACAAGGCCCAAAATTTTACTACTGTAGCAATTTTTAGGAAAATTGTGATCATCAGTACACATGAAGTGTATTAACACATATATAATATTCATGTAACACTTGAGGGCCGTGCCATGGCTCGCATATTTAGTCACCAGTCTGTCACAGTAGAGTCCAGGTTCAGTCCCATGCAAGTGTGTCAGGTTTGTGGGAAACAAAGTGGCACTAAGACTGATTTTCTTCCCACTGCTTCAGTTTGCCCCCCTATCAGTATCATTCTACTGATGCTCCATACTCATTCTTTCATTTGTTATCAACACTGTATAATCTTAGCAATTGACAGTACCATTTATTCCACCAAGGTATCATTATTGTTCAACATTGATACATTAATACATCTGTCAAATCTTGGCATGAGTGTAAAATTTCTGTTGCAGTAGAGATCAGGCTCTTGCATTTGCAAACATTCACCAACGGCCACTTCAGCTTCCTCATTACCCACAAATGTTGCTTCAGAAGCCCAAACAGTAGGATGGATAGTCCAGCAGTTCCGAATGACATGACTTCAACAATTCTTGTCTCGTGTGTGGGGCTGCATTTTTGTGTCTACACATGATACTTCATGACAGGTAATTTGTTTGGGCCGCTGAAACAAGACTCAGGGCAATTACAGTTTCCACAGTAATGAGGAACTGCAAATTGCTGTTCATGAATGGTTGCAAAAGCAAGAGCCTGATATCTGCTGCAAAGGGATTTTTAAACTTGTGCCAATGTGGACAGATGCATGACTGTGCTAAGGGATTATATGATTGTTCGCTGGAGTAAATGAGGGACATTTAACACTGTAATGACTTCTTACTGAATTCTTATGACATTGGGATTCCTACTTATTGAAACATCGTTCATATATGTTGATTTTCTTGTTGGAGTTAATGTGTGGTAAGTAATGTTGGTCCAGTACGTGCAGTATTGTGGCAAAATGTGTGATGTGTAGATTCACTTTGCTGGACTGTAGTGTATAGTATTAAGATACCAGAGAAGCTGATGGACTGTTGCATTGTGCTTTTATATAGGTTAGTGTATGTTACGGTTTGGATTGCGAACAGGTGTTTCTGGGTTAAAGGCTGTATCTTGACTTTTCATGTGTACAGTTGGTAGTAACTGTGATAAACTTTGCTAAGAAGCCTGTTTATAATGAATAATGAATGTACTTAAAATGTTACCACTTTATTTCAATGTGTCATTAGACAAGCCCAGCAGAACGCCTGGTTGTCCGTTTTGGTTGTCTCGTGAAGAGTATATCCTGTCTGGTTGTGATTCTGTGAGTGCGGCCTTGTGACGGTGAGAGCGTAATGTTATTTGCTGTTGAAAAGGAGTTTATGCCAGTGTTGTATGTGTTATAATGTGTGTACATAAATGTGTAATGTTGTGACAGTAAGTACAG
Organism: Reticulitermes speratus; assembly: GCA_021186555.1. Classification (NCBI taxonomy): domain Eukaryota; kingdom Metazoa; phylum Arthropoda; class Insecta; order Blattodea; family Rhinotermitidae; genus Reticulitermes; species Reticulitermes speratus. The sequence continues at coordinate 90,483 of JAJKFL010000012.1, read as the reverse complement.
CATGGCAGCTGGCAGTTTTGAGTCTCACCCCAGTGACAGTTTATTTGTAAAGATAGCCGACACATCCTTTAAAAATGTTGCAGGATTCATATATTTCAGAATGACACTAACAGACCAAAATTGCATGCAGGAAGAAATTAAGAGCAGATTAAATTGTGGGAATAACTGCTACCATTCAGTTCAGAATCTTGTCGTCCTGTTTGATATCTAAGAACAGTAAAGTATACAGAGCTATAATTTTGTCTCTTGTAGGTATTATATGGGTGTGGAACTTGGTCTGTCACATTAAGGGAGGAATATACGCTGAGGGTGTTTGAGATTACGGTTGGGCATAAGGTGGGGTGGGGGTAATAGGAGATGACAGAAAATTATGTAATAAGGAGCATCATGATTTACATTCACCAAATACTTCGGTGTACAAATCAAGAAGGATAAGATGGGCAGGTCATGTGGAATGTAGAGGGAGATATGCATAAATGGTTTTGGTAGGATCAGTGAGGTTAGGATATCAAAACGATGTTTCAAACATATACTGTACGAGCGGAGCATCCTCCGTGGAATAGTACCGGTTCAGCCACACAAATGCACCACAAACTGTGACTTGACACCCTTTAATTGTGTAGGCAGTTACCAATCATTTGGAGGAATGTACTGCCTCAATCTTCAGTGGAGGGCTGCTTGAGCTGGGATGTGATTGGGTTATACAGAATGTCCGACTGTCTTTGTCCTAAGCATGGCGGAGCTTCATCGCATATGAACTCGGTGTCTGCTGGGAATTCAGAGTCCTTATTTCCCCTGCAGTTCAGTATACCTGACTTCACAGAAGCATCTCAGAGTATACAAATCTTACGCAGACAAATGTACACTGTTTTATGTTATTCAACACAACTTTTTATTAAAGACTGCCCAACATGTTTCGAACCTATTTATGGTTCATCTTCACGGGCTTACTTGTTGAAATTACGTCAGCTATACATCTGGTATTAAAGTTACATAAATTATTTGTAATTGTAATAATTTATGTAACTTTAATACCAGATGTATAGCTGACGTAATTTCAACAAGCCCGTGAAGATGAACCATAAATAGGTTCGAAACATGTTGGGCAGTCTTTAATAAAAAGTTGTGTTGATAACATAAAACAGTGTACATTTGTGTGAGTAAGATTTGTATAATCACAAATGTACGGCACAAGTAGCGTGAAGTTCATCTCAGAGTACTGACTTCCAGCTTCTAAGCAAGCCTGACGCCTTCTGAAAACATTTCTTGACACGCAACAGAGCGCGTCTTGCAGTATTGGCAGGTTCTTTAAGTTGTTACAAAGTGGACTACCCTACATTTTCTCTTATGTTAATTCCCTGAATAATTATGTCAGGATGAATTTAAGATAATGATGTGTATTTGTTTCTTGAAGACACTGAATGCACCTCACGGTCATGTAAAGGAAATTTCACAAACTGCACGGGGATTCTCATAACACCGCTGTCTGTTATTTCGGCCGTTTACATTTGTACTTAATGTACGCTGTTACATAATTCAAGAAAAAACAAAAGATTTTGTATTTTACTTGTGTTTTTGTCCAGTATTGAACCTGTGATTTCATATTTTTCCACTGTTCTGTACATTATCATACATCACTGCTGATTCAAGATATTTCTTACAGAACTTTCAGCAACATTTTCCTGACACACAGACCTCGTCTATATGAGAGAGCACATAAGTGAGGTACAGGTTTCATTTGGTGTCATTAAAACTGATGTAACACATGGTCGTCTCACCTTGCGTTACAGAGCTCGTATTTCCCCATGCTCAGTAAGGAAATTAAAGATGTGTTCTGTACGTGAGAGGACAGGAGAAGTTGCCAGTCAGAGCCATGAGTGCGCACTGCTTGTCTGCTCATGACTCTGTGCAGTACTACAAGAAAATTCGAACCAGTAACGTTTATTATTTATATATGTACAGCACAATTCAAACAATCCGTTATCACTACGAATGCACAGCCCATGGAGGCTCCATATTCTCCACTAAGCAGGAACTTTCCATGCTTGAACACGAAGAAATAAATATATTCTTGAGTTTGATGGTACATTCATCATATAGACTTTCATTACTGATGAGGTCTTCCGTCTTCTGGGATGTTACGCAGCGCTGAGTGGCAGTTGTTCACTGACACTGCCTAACGATCCCAGAAGAGTGAGGACCTCATTTACACTGAGGCAGAAGCCTGGAAGTCTGGCAACACTAATCTAAATGCTGATCAGTGGTTTAATCAGAGAACAGGAGCCACATTCGTGTAATTTACATTCTGGTACTTGGCAACGAACGTACAGTACAGTCTTAGAGTTTGTGAACCTCGATATTCAGAATTCTCATTGTTGTGGTCACTCATATTAATACCGTTGTGTCTAACTTATACAGCAGGTTAGGATGAATCAGGATGAGACCATGTGGCTGGCAAGTCAGCTTCCCCCACTCTCCTGCTATTGCGCAGATCACGCTCAGCTCAGTCTTTTGTTAAGTGAGGTCACCTGCTGTCATGTTTTATTGAATGAGATGCTCTTCAATCATTTAAGGTATTTTATGCTTCCAGAAATTTTTTATATTTTATTAAAAACTAACTGTTATGCTTCTTATGCTTTTTTGAGTTATTTTATACTTTTATTACTGGTATTTCATAAGTCCTTAGAACCAAATAGTCATTTTACACTGCAAATTGATTCCACTCTTCACGACTGTGTTTCTGGTCCAAATTATGAGCATCAAGATTCTGCTGTATTTAAACCCTTGTACATTTTTACTTTCTTGTAGTGACAGAATGTGTTGTGCCAAAAGCAATGGCGTGGCATTATTTGAATACAGCGTATGATCTTAATTACATTTTGTTTGCATAATTTAAACTTTATAACTCTCTTATGTCGAGCAGGCTTTCCTGTATGAACACTATTTGTACATTTGTATGGGGTCATTATTTTATTTGACAACTATCATCTGTAAGGTTGTCATGGATGCTATGTTAATATGATAAATGAGCTGACACTAAGTGGCCACAGGTAGTTCACATAAAATAATGACTCTACACAAATACAGAAAATGTGTTGTATGAGTGAAGTAAAAAACCAAATGCTCAGATAAATCCTATAGTGTGCCTTTGGATGTGTACAAATTTTTATGTGGCATTTTATTTCTGTCAGTTTATGTTTATTCTTTGTGCAGCCACAGTCGTACGTTACAGAAAATGAGTCTACTGTAATGTAGCCGTCATTTCACGGCTGAATATTTCCAGTACAAAGGTGAAATACAAACACAGATGGGCTCAGACTGTTTCTGTTTGTCGATGAACAAACAATCCTTCTGCATCGGATGACATCATACTTGATATGGCAAGGGGCGGTTCCCATGAGGAGGCAAGACTGTGGTATCTAATGCTCATCACACATCACTACTTACACAGAGGCAGAGACACCTTCTTTATTTGACTATTCCATCGTGTATCTTAACAGCACGTGGATTTTGCAGGCTCTGCTTCAACCAAGTTAAAATCCAGTCCTCCGGGCCGCTGGAAGCCCGTCTTGATACCGTCCCACCCATCCTCAATCTTATACTCTCCTGTCTGAATGCGTGAATACACCTCCTGTGTCACTGCATGGAACGCTTCCTCTACATTTGCACCAGTCTTAGCCGATGTCTCCACATGGTGCATGCCGTTCTGCTCTGCAAAGGCCCGTGCCTCTTCCCTGGTGACCTCACGCGGTCCACCTGATGACACTAGATCAAACTTGCAGCCTACCAGGGCGAACACAGGCCGGTGTGGTTCGATGTGGCGACGAGCCTCCATCATCCACAGTGGAATGTGTTCGAAGCTCGAGCGGTTCGTGATATCGTACACCAGCAAGGCCCCAACTGAGTTGCGGTAGTAAGACTTGGTTATGGACCTGCAAACATATACACTGCAGTGGGGCAGCAGAGGACTCAAGTTTACGTGGATTTTTATGGATTCTGAACCAAGAATGTAACTAGTTTTCCATGTCCTGCCACTACTCTGCTGTGAGTGTGAGCTTTCCCCTGCCAGAACAATTCCACTAATGGGATTTGTGGTGATCAAAGTGACATTGGGGCAGGTTTTTCTCCGAGTACTTCGGTCCCCCCCCCCCCCCCCCCCCCTGTCAGTATCATTCCATCAATGCTGCACTCATCTACATCTTTCATACTATTATCAGGAAAAGCACGTGGGAAAATTAGAAATTCAGTGTACAATGTTGTACAATTTTTTATACAATCTGAAGGCAGAATCTGTGTGCTTTCTAGAACATTACAATAAACCAAAACTGCGTACCGAAATCTTTCCTGTCCTGCCGTGTCCCACAGCTGCAACTTTACGCGAGTTCCATCCTTCACTTCAATCAGACGGGCAAAGAAGTCAACTCCAACTGTTGGATCTGAAAGCTGGACAGTCAGATTTCATGATGGTCAATTGGTATGCAACAACTGTACAATGACTCACCTTCATTTCCCATTACATACCTCAGCAAACTTCCCATCCGTGAAGTATTTTAATAAAGAACTTTTTCCGACAGTGCTATCACCTATGAGTATTAAGCGAAACTGATAATCAAAAATTGGCTCAACCATTTTCGATTTATTTTAAATTTACCAATTACAACCATTCGTCACTGTGCATGTTTAAAGTCCTATAAAATTAGACGTAAATTACATCCTCCTCAGCTGACCGTGACGCAAAATTGACTTCCACTTTCTATCTCGATTGTGGTCAGCACGGATCATAGATCAGCGGTAGGCACGGATGATCTAAGGGTGGCAGTGACACTCTTGACGAAGGAAATTCACATTACACGGTGACCGGTAAGTGGTATTTTTAGTGCCATGTTTGGTAATTTTAATGCAACACAATGTAGGTGTTTGAATTGTATCAAAGTGGCCAATATCACGTCTACAAGCGAATATTGAGACGGTATGGTAACCACCGGATATGTATTAATTTCATCGGATATGTGTTCACATGGACTGAGACAATGATTGTGATTGGTGTATTGTAATTTATTCAGCCAATGGAATTCTGAAATTCAAACCGCGTTAGGAAACAAAAATTTGCTGTGATGGCCGAGCACATGATTAACGCTTCTGATGGGAGCGGTGCGGGAGGGTGTTGCAGTGACGGAATATTTGGGAAAGCTAACAAATGCTTGTCGGAATTGGGAAGATGGTATGTATTATTGAGGTAAAACGGTTAGGGTTGCTCTTCTTGTGTTACGCGCAAAAATATCATGACTATTCATGAACTGACCTCTCCTTCTCTCTAAACACGTGCTGGGGATTTACATGGCTAATAGAGGGGACCAGACCTCAGCCCAGTTGCGAGTTAATTGCGGAAGTGTTGCGCCAGTGATGGTGTCTTACCCGCGTCCTAGCTCCCTGACATCCCTTTCAGACATGCGTTCTACCCGGCGCATGTCTGCCCCTGTCCCGATTACAGTGCGACGTTTATCGCCCGTATCGTCAGCCCCTAGCTCGTTCCGCAGATTGAGCCTGGCGGATATTCCGGTCCCTAGGTCCAGCAGGAAGCTGTCTTTGGTGGAGTGCTCTACCACCACCAACGGTAACTCGGAGTCCAGCGTTGAGATAGACACATCCAGCCTCTCGTACGACTTGCCGGCAACTGGCCCTCCCTATGCAGGCTCCTACCAGCCAATCCCTAGGGTCGCCGCCTCGAGACACAGCCCTGGGCTCCTTACCCTCATCACCACCAACAGGTCGTGTTACGTTGAGTGGTCAGTTCATGACTGATCAACATGTTAACATCTTTAAAGCTTCAGTCACACTATGGGTACACTCACGGTCAGGGAATTATTCTCTGCGTGTATTTAAATGTGTCTGTAGTGACCAATGGCCACATTCATGTCGCGGAGTGCTCCAGTGAGGGGGGCATTCTTCCAGTGAATATTTGAACATGTTCAAAGTCAGATGAACTGTGGTCAAGTGCCACAATAGCCTTCAATATGAATACTGTACCCAAGTCCCTGACAGTGTGTTTACCTTCAACTGGGCGTGAGTGTAACCTTGGTGTCGGACAAACCTGACTTGGTTGGGTTCGAGGGTTTCCTGTAGTGTGTTCACAATTACACTGAGCTACATAGCACTGACTGAGCTCTTGATGTTGGCTGATCCTAACTGCACTGTACACAGTTTTTGTTTTTTGTGGAAAAATGAAGAGGCAGTCCACAAATCAAATTCATTGCAGTGTATGTACAATAGTAAGAGTTTAATGTGTTAGTCCATTGACCCTTTAGAGTATGGTGGTACCTATACATACCACCTGCTTTACTCTGAAAGTCCTGCATTTCACCCACACAGTGTATTTATGTGTTTCGTATGATTTTCACAGTAATTGATGATTATTTCCCTAAACAACTTAAATGAGCTGGTCATTATGTTAGAGACGCAAGTTTGTTTTCTATGAGGTATGGAATGGATTTATGTTACTTAGATTGGGCTGGATTTTCTGTGAGATACAAACTGAATTTTTGTTTGTTATTTATATTGTACTTTGTTCTCTGTGAGGTATGAACTCAAATTTTATTTCTAATTTATATTGGACTGTGTTTTCTGTGGGATACGAACTGGATTTTTATTTATTACTTAGGTCATATATACAAGCTTCAAATGTTGAAACCAATGCCTGATGATGAGTGTTGGAGAGTGGACTGCTAAAAAATAGATCAAAAGCCTCAATCCAGTGATCTGGAACTTTTTCCATGAACAAAAGTTTCCAAGGGAAGCATTTATATGCAGGCAGAAGTGTTTGTATTTTGAGTGTCTGTCGTGAAGGATCCTGACTCTCTTAACATTGGATGCTGTAAAACAAGTTGCATGCATATTGTGTTTCTCTGAGTTTTGTTACAATACAGTCTTGTGGTTGATTTCTGATATTTCAGTGGAATCTTGTGCTTCCAGCAGCAGTGTGCCTTTGCCAGCCTGCCCACTGTCTTAGCTGTCCGTCATGTACCCTGAGAATTGAGGTGGCTGGTTCCACTCAGACACCTGTTACACCTGTGAGACCTCTGTCTAGGTTTTCACGATGGACACCTAAAAGCTCTCAAGTTGTGTGTACTTGTGCAGGGGCCTTATTTTGTCTGACAGCTGTCACTTGTCACTTCTTGCCACTTGTCCACTTTGCATGTTTGTGGTTGGCTGTCCTGACTGAGGTTTTTTGTTTTGTTTCTTTCCTCAGTCTTTTTAGCCAAATGCCAGTACAGTGCCTCCAATTAGGCCATGACAGTTTCCTTCCACATCCCTTTCAGTTTTAATTAACTAATCACCTTACCACTTGACGCTGTATTTTCTGAGCTACTAACAGCATTGTGACTGCTGTCAGGGAAGATCCTGATGTCTGACTTTCTGTGAATTACTGAGTTTTAGTTGTGAACAGTCTTGAACTGACAGTCTGCTGTATTGTGGCTCAGAAGGTACCGTCAAGACATTGAATAGATTCATGCAGTGGGTTGATGCAGCTCTTTAGATGAAACATTGATTAATGCAGGTCATTTAAAAGTGAAACTTTCTTGAGACCAAGTGACAAATTTTCTGTAGAGATGAAAAATCTGTTTGATAAAACAAGACAGATAACCTGTGCCCACTGTGATGGAGATGTTTATTCACACCTGCATTATCATTAGTGTTTGCGCATGCTATAGTCAGATATCCTGTCACAGCTATGGACTTTATTCCTGCCAGCACCATATTCAGAAGACTGTGATCCGCGAAGTCGGCCCAACATTTCTAGCCTACTCCAGCCATAATATGAGAGGTAGTACAATTGTGTTGTGTTGGCAGGCCTGTATGGAGGGCGCTGGTGCTTGGACAAGTAATGTCACTGATGCTTTGCTTCATGGCAGCCTGTAACCACTACCTATCAACATGGTACCAGGTTGACCTACCAACAGGTGAGCAGTGACTGATTATTATTGACTTGAGGCTGTGAGTGATGCTGCGTCACTGGGTAAGTGGCTGCCAGCATGTCAAAGGATTTTGTTGCCTTCATCTTCAACAGTAATCAGTAACCGTCATGGAACGATTGTCCTTCATGATGAAGGCAAGATGATTCTTTGAAATGTTAATCAGCAACATAGTGTCACATCCCAGAAGATTCAAATCCTCATCAGCACCTCTGTGAGAACCTCAAATCTCACAGTGTCCTTACCTTCTGTACGTTTCTGTGATTCTGTCTGTTCTTAGAGTTCTGATGTGGCTGCCTATATAAGTCTGTATGTGTGCTGAAAGTGTTGTATGTGACAGGACAAAGCACCCTGCACTACGTACTCCAATGCCTGCTGTTCACAACATGGCTGTCGTGTCGTTCGGGGGATCGCGGCATCATCTCTGTGCTGAGATGCAGAGGTTGGCGTTATCTGCTGCTGGCCCTGGTTGATGTTGAGGCCAACTACCTCTTAGTCATTGCCCACCAGTTTACGACTCTCACAAGCATTCAGGTGACTCCGCACTGTGTCTTTATGCCTTGGCCTGTTTGGGAAAAGTGCAGGGATGCATTTGGGCACCTCTCATGTGAGGTCAGGAAATGCAAGTACAGTAAAACCCCGATTTAATGTTCCCACATTTAGTGAAATCCCGGATTTAGTGATGACTTTTTCATGTCCCGACAATAGCTCCATATAAACAATGTAACTTCCATTTAATGAAAACCTCGATTTAGTGAAATATTTTTTAATCCCCCAGCAATTCATTAAATAGGGGTTTTACTGTAGTAGTTATGTGCCTGATGACATTTATTTAAAAAATATTACATATTTTTGCATTTATATTTTCTAAATTGTTAAAACATTTAAAAGTTGAGTGTGAAATATGTAAAAATGTGTAAGGTCATGCATGTGCAATGTCATGTTTGCAACATGTATAATGTACAGCACTTCATCTGCAAGGTGGGGAAACACAACATGTGGCTGCAGCATTTGGAGGTTGATGTTCTGAGAAAGTAACGTTCGTGTACGTCACTGGGGACATAAGCAAAGTGTATATGTTTATATATTTTAATTTGCACGGCAGCTGATCAGACCAGTTGCAACAGAAACTGTACCAGAATGGCTCCAAAGTGTTAACAACGGCTACATTTAAATGTACACATGCAGTGACCATCCTGAAACTAACTGATAGGTCAGATGTACAAACTAAGATCGTCGATAACTTTCTTCTCTGCATTCAGATGTGGGTAGTATATAACCCTTCAGTGATTCTGGACTTTAAATGCCAGCCACTGCCCAGGATGGAGGGGTTTTACATTTAAAGTACCCTAAAATGTACTCGCCCAGTACTGTGCGCAGAGACCAGCACTGAAGGGCTATGATCACACTCACTTCCATCTGCAGTAATCAGTCTATATGATGCTATGTAACCCATGCAGTTCAGACAACAGTCGTAAACTAATTAAGAACCACTTTTCATGTTATCTTTGTATCTATGGGGCTGCAGATTCTAACTTTTCTTTCAGCTGTTGGACTGTGTGTCTGTCACAGCTGCTCTAGCGCTCAGTTGTCTGCTACTCAAAGTGCGCTACAAGATTGTGCACATTGTCGGGGTCAGCGTCTGTCTGATGGGTGTAGGCTGCTTAGTGTGGGCTGACATTGACGATGGACGCAGCCTGACAGGCGGTAAGTTCACTCAACATGCAACTGTTTCCTATGCACTTGCATGCAGATAGTTTTATTTAATCCAGTTCATGCATTTTGAAGATTACCACCACGCAAAGAATGAAATCCCTAAATTAACCTCTTGGTCATGATATAGGTCATTGTTCTTGCGATGATCCAAGAGGCTGTTGTCAGATTAAAAACATTTCCTTTGGCAGCAGTACATTCTGACATCTTTTGACTACATTTTAAATTATGACTTTGTAGTCTGCCAGCAGATACTGATGTAAATTTTTAGGTTTTTGCAGTTATTGTCGTTTAAATGATGGTCGTCGTTTGGGTTTTTACAACTGTGTATTGAGCTTCGGCTCTTCCAACATATAAGAGGAACATACTGCCTGCATCTTCAAGATGAATGGATTGGTTCACTTGCGTGTGTCCCATCAGAGGTGATCTACGCCAAAAATCGCCAGCATAACAATATAGCAATATAACATTTTTAATTAAGACATCCCATTGTGCTTATTTACAAATATACAAACATACGTGGTACTGTTTTTGTTGCCACAACAATACCCTTCCTTATATTTATTCTCACAACATGTTTCAACTGTAACAGTCATCTTCAGGTAAGTGTCGTGGAACGTTTAAACTGTACGTAATGTATAGTACCGGTATTTATGTTTGTACAGTTTACATGTTTTGAGGATACGGTTGTAGCTGTGCTGACAGATTGGTTACGTATATCTTTATGTATGAATGTGGCAAAGTGTATGTTGGGCATATCAGTGACACCATTGTGACCAGGATTAATGATTGCCATTGCCACATCTGATGTACCAACCAGGATAGTGACCATGGCAGAAAGCAACAGTCGCCGATGCTCAACAATGCCAGTGTCCTAGCCAGAAAATCAAGGCGCATGGACTGGTTCATAGAGGAAGCGATAGACATCGAGTTGCACGCTAATACCCAGAACCAAGAGGACAAATTCTCTGTGAGTAGATCGTGGAAGTACTGAATGCATTCCTGGAAAGCAAGAGGGCCGCAGGTGTTCTCCAAGAGCACGGTAGTCTTGCCCTCCTGGAGCAGTACTTTCTCAGTTCATTACCTGCGCTCACAAGAGTAAAGCATACCGCCTGGCACTGCCAGCCTCCAGATGTCCCACTGTTGTCAAATCTGCCACTGGTTGAGGTCCTTGGAATTCTTATCTCCTATTGACTCAGCAACAGGACGAGACCTATCATCTCTTTGTCTTCCATATTTGTGATTAACCAAATTCTGTCAAACCCACCTGCAAAATCAACACTTATTCTTCCTCTGCATCAGTTGTGCATCCATTTGTACCAGTTCAGTCACTCTGAAGATGGAAGCAGTACATTCCTCTGAAATGTCAGAATAAAGCACATTACACAGTGTAAAAATCCAGCAGACAGCTGTCAGATGCTATGTTTTCCCCACAATTCATCACAGTAATGTTTGATGTTGGGTCACCGGCATGAAAAGTTATGTTGCCCTGCGACAACCCGAGCTGTGAGGGTAAACTGATTGCAGTGGGTCGTGGCCGTCTTGATAATGAGACGGTGAAAGTGATGGAGGTGCTGTGGCCTCAGATATGAAGATGTTTGTGAAAATACAGTAGTAGTTTTGATGTGCATGAAGATCTGTGTTTGGGGTTTTGACATTTTATGATTGCCCAGTTTAATAGCATTGTTTTGACCTTGAATGACTGTCTTAGACAGTAGCGATCAGACCATATGGCTGACAAGTTAGCTTCCAGCATTCTCATATTATGTGCGTCATTCTTAGCTGAGGCAAGCTGTATCATTTGTTAAGTAGGTTGAGTGCTCTCGTACTTTATGGAATGACACTGTCGTTCATTTATCTCATTTCTTTATGATTAGAAAATGCTTTTCTTGCTTTTGATATTATGTTATCGTTTTATTCCTGGTATTTCACAAGTTCTTCAGTGGGCATTTATTCTGATGTTTGTGGCAGTTTTATTGATGCCACTTAGTCACATGTGTTGTGGGCTGCGGACATGGGCTGTTGTTGCAGGAAAGAACCAGCTGCTGGGTGACCTGCTGTGCTTGGGCGGGGCAGTGCTGTTTGCAGTGGTGTCAGTGACACAAGAACTGGTGGTGAAGACACTTGACTGGGTGGAGTATCTGGGCATGGTGGGACTGTTTGGCAGTGTTCTCAGCATTGTGCAGACGTATGTATGGATGTTTACTCATGAGAACACCTATGACCTATGTTTATGACCAGCAACCAGTGTATTCTGTTTCAAAATATATTAGGTTGAAATGCAGTTGTGTTGAAATCTACGTTTTGTAGTCATTGGGACTTGCACTATTGACAGGACCTGTATATTTTCTGCACAAGGTTAGCCCAAACGTAAGAGACCCCTACCCAATGCGGTCAAGGTCAGTGTTGTTCTCATTAGTAAATGACAGTACTTAGCAATGTGTGTGTGGGAGGGGGGGGGGGGGCAGCCTAATGGGCGGTTGCTGCAGGGAAGATTTGTGTGCCCTCGTAGTAAATGAGCCCCTCTATCTGAAGCACCTCCTCCACAGTTTCCGCCTTGGTACGAGTTTTTACATGTTTGTATTGGTTATTGTTCAGATGCTCAAGTGATGGGGTTGGAGAAAATGTGTCTGTTATGTAGGAGAGCTGAGGGAATTTGGCCGTTGACAGCTGTGGAAGATTGGCCAGATTCCATCAGAACGTCCAGTGTAACTGACACGTTCCTTCCTTCCAGTTACTTCATCATCCACCTGAACCTGATTTAGTCACCCTGAAGATGGATGCAGTATGTTCCTCCGAAACATCGGAATGTTTAATCATTGTGTGTTCTTCCTGCTGTGTTGCTCATTTTGGTTTTAGTTTTATATTCATAACATTATTTGGAGTTCTGCCTTCGTTTGTTATTTGAGTGTATGCATTCCATGTTACTCTGTTATTTATCAGTTTATCTTTACATTCTGTCTTTGTTTTGCTTTATGTTTTGCCTTTCTCTGTCCTGTCTCTGTCTGTGATGTGATGACAGTGGTGCAGATATTTCATGATGTTGTCACATACCACCTCTGTGGAGATCAAATAGATGATTACAACAAACGTTGTCACAGTGAACTTTATATTACCTTCACTGTGCATTTCCACTCAATAATCAACAACCAACCAAAGGCACATTCATTTAAAAGTATTTTATAGTTTATTAAATTCCGCTACATATGTTTCGGTCAACTTATAGACCATCTTCAGGGGGTCACAGACTACACTATTTCACATCCATATGTTCAGTCAATTGCTATATGCAGTCTAGATCACTTTTGTCTTATATGTAGGTTGTAATAACACTTTAAAAATGGATACACATTTAAAATTGTAAAATATATGTAAAACACTCTGTATAATAACTTATATTTACATATAATTTACAATTTTAAACGTGTATCCATTTTAAAGTGTTATTACAACTCACACATAAGACAAAAGTGATCTAGACTGCATATAGCAATTTACTGAACATATGGATGTGAAATAAGTGTAGTTTGTGACCCCCTGAAGATGGTCTATAAGTAGACCGAAACATATGTAGGGGAATTTAGAGGAATTTAATAAACTATAAAATAGTTTCAATTGAATGTGTATTTAGTTGGTTGTTGATTGTTGTCACAGTGGTACAACTCACTCTGTCAGGTCACAAGGGGAGGCCTGCTGACTGAATTAAGTATGAATGAAATTTAGAGTCTGGCAATATATGGTCATTATTTTATCTGACAACTATCAGTTGCCACTTCCTGTTGGTGATTATCATACTAACAGTCCATTCAGCCAACAGCTCAAATGCACATTTCCAGACAGGAATTTTCATCTTACACTCCTGTATCTCTACTCCCTGTGTATGCCTTCCTGATGTCGAGATGGGCAACTGTACCTTTACCTTTTTAATGAAAATAAATTGATTGTTAGACACGGAAGGACAGGCCCATCAGCATGTTCTGTGTGGTTACATAAGTGTACAGTTGGAGTGTTTATAGCTGTTGTGTTGGTACACAGGGCTCTCTTGGAGAGAAACGCTGTCCTGTTTCTACCGTGGGGTGCTTGGCAGGCGGTGGGACTGTTATTGGGATTTGGATGTGCCAAGTTTCTGATCTGTGTCTTGTCACCAGTCGTGCTTCGTGACAGTGGTGCCACTGCATTGCACCTATCACTGCTGACTGCTGACTTTTACTGGCTTGTGCTTGGTATTATACTACTACAGTACAAGGTAAATCAGTATTATACTACTACAGTAAAAGGTAAATCAGTATTGTACTACTACAGTACAAGGTAAATCAGTATTATACTACTACAGTACAAGGTAAATCAGTATTATACTACTACAGTACAAGGTAAATCAGTATTATACTACTACAGTACAAGGTAAATCAGTATTATACTACTACAGTAAAAGGTAAATCAGTATTATACTACTACAGTACAAGGTAAATCAGTATTATACTACTACAGTACAAGGTAAATCAGTATTATACTACTACAGTACAAGGTAAATCAGTATTATACTACTACAGTAAAAGGTAAATCAGTATTATACTACTACAGTACAAGGTAAATCAGTATTATACTACTACAGTACAAGGTAAATCAGTATTATACTACTACAGTACAAGGTAAATCAGTATTATACTACTACAGTACAAGGTAAATCAGTATTATACTACTACAGTACAAGGTAAATCAGTATTACCCCCACAGAATCTGAGTCCACAAAGTGTAGATTATCGTACTGTATATGCAAGACAATAGTGTGATGGTGTGTTTGTATTTTTTAGCCCTAAAACTACCTGATTGATTTGCATAAAATTTGGTATGGCAGTTGTGTGCCACAAAGTATCAGATGCGTTAGCATATTTTGCAAGGCATATTCAGTAAGTAAGGTTTCCTAGCCTTTAACGTTTGTGTTTATTGTTTGGTAAGAGGTTGCACTTGTTGTGAGGGTAACACGCAACAGGTGGCACAAGAGTCAATCAGTTAGTCAGATGCTTTTCAGGGGATAAGTTGATGTGTAATGGCAATGACATTGGTAACGTGGGCCAGTGGGGAAGTTTGTAGTGTGATTTGGTTTTTATGGTCGAAACGTGTTTTGACCATCAATACTCATCACCATTGCTACAGATGTACGGTGATAGCGTAATGAGAATGCAGCACAGAGAGCTTGAAGATAGCCACGTGGACATCTGTCATGGTAGTCATACTGTAACGGGGGTGTGAATGCAGCATGGGTGAAGGAACTGATTTTGGAAAACTGATGAGTCAGAGTTCAAGATGTATCAGCTGCATAGGCATTGTCCATTGCGGCTGTACGTAACATTGTACCTGAAGAACTGCGGCACTGCAGGCCTCATTTCTGCCACAGCGGAATTCTAATACTTGTGCCAAGATGGGACAAGTGTATCAATATGCTCGGAGATTATGTTGAACATTAGTGATACTTCGGTGGGATAAGTAAGCTGCATTTATCATTGTAATGACTGACTGGCTAACCAACAGACCGACTGACTAATGAAACAACGCTGTAGAGCAAAGTCCTTCTGAAGCGTATAGTTCTTCACTGGTGAAGAAATTCATTGAACGCAAAGGTTCTTAGCTGTTTTCACAGGAGCCTGCCATTTGTCTGTACCCTAAGTGACATTAATTAATTCCATGTGCTCTCATCCTGTTTATTTAATATACATTTGAATATTGTCCTCCCATCTACCCCTAGGTCTTACACACGGTCTTTTTCTATCGGGTTTCCCCACCAGAACCCCATATGCACGTTTCCTCCACACATGCCACATGCCCTACCCATATCATTCTCCCTGATCTGAACACGTGAATAATATTTGGTGAGGGGTAAATATTACGAAGCTCCTCATGCAGTTTTCTCCAGTCTCCTTTTACGTCCTCTGTCTTAGACCCAAATATCTTCCTCAGCACCCTCAGCCTATGTACTTCTCTTAATGTGAGAGACATATAAAACAACAGGCAAAATTATAGTTGCAGCAACCTTTCATTTAATTTTGTTGACGTATGTAACCTTACTTACTGAACAATAAGTGTATGCTGTCCGATCACTGGACTGACATCAACAGATGCTAGTAACATGCATGTGTAAATTTGGCAAATTTGTGTTGACAGTTCCATGCGCTATACTTCCTATCATTTGCACTTACGGCGACGGGAATCATCATATATGCAGTGAAGCGAACTCCCATCTTTACTCAGTCCCAGCAGCCAGCAACATACAGGTGGGTGACAAGGAGTAATGATGCAAATTCGTAGGTTTTCACAGAGATGTAAATGAAGATTCTGTCTTATGGGATGTGACTGTCCGTCGTTGGGTGAGTGGGTTGCCAGTGTTTCAAAGGAACAAGTTACCTTCATTCTCAAGGGTCAGTATGTTTCTTCAAAATGTCTGAAACCACTAACTAACTCAGCTGTGTTGCATAACATTCTGAAAGACGGAATCCTCGCGTAATAATCTCACTGGTTCCAGTTACAGGAAGTCATCTGGTTACCGCTGTAGCTGGTAAACCATGTTACGTCTCATGTGTTGGTGTGTCTTTGTCAACCATTTGTAGTTTTGAAATCAGTTTGTTTATTATATTTACTTACTTGGGAGGTGGGTTAGCATAGTCAGTACAGCTAGCAGGCTGTGGACTGGACAGTCTGCAGTAGCATAGTCAGTACAGCTAGCAGGCTGTGGACTGGACAGTCTGCAGTAGCATAGTCAGTACAGCTAGCAGGCTGTGGACTGGACAGTCTGCAGTAGCATAGTCAGTACAGCTAGCAGGCTGTGGACTGGACAGTCTGCAGTAGCATAGTCAGTACAGCTAGCGGGCTGTGGACTGGACAGTCTGTGGTAGCATAGTCAGTACAGCTAG
The DNA here is from genome assembly GCA_021186555.1 of Reticulitermes speratus. Taxonomy (NCBI): domain Eukaryota; kingdom Metazoa; phylum Arthropoda; class Insecta; order Blattodea; family Rhinotermitidae; genus Reticulitermes; species Reticulitermes speratus. The sequence continues at coordinate 73,895 of JAJKFL010000012.1, read as the reverse complement.
CAGGCTGTGGACTGGACAGTCTGGGGCTTGATTCCCGGCAGAGAAAAGAGAGTTTTCTCTTCTCCAAAATATCCAGCCTGGCTGTGTGGACCACCCAGCCTCCTCTTCGTTGTGTACTGGGGGTTCTTTCCCTGGGGTGAAGCGGCTGCGATGTGAAGTTAACTGCTCACCACCTTTTAGTGCTGAGGCTAAGAATGAATGAGTGGGGCTATACCTGTATTCGCCATACGCTTTCATGACATTCACGTGGACAGTTTTGCTGTATTTTTTACTTTTGTTTGTTTATTTATTTATTTTTTTGCTTGCAATGTTTGTAAGACACGGTCACCATGTCATACTGTATAATGTCAAACAGTAAGATGATAGTGAAGTGCTTGTTGCTTGACTTAACATACCATTCCAGTATTTGCCTGGATCGACAGAAAAGTCATGTCAGTCGTTGGTCAGGATAGCAAGTGTCTGGACCAAGACTTGAAGTGGGTCCTGGGTACAAAGCAGGACCGCTACTGGCTATGCTGTGACATTTTGTAAACGTAATTTGGTTCTGCCAAGGTCCTAGCGGTTAGTGGCTGGCCTATCACTGTGGAGGCCTGGGTTCAATCCCAGGTCAGTTCATGTGAGATTTTTGGTGGATAAACTGACACTGGGATGGATTTTCCTTCATGCACTTCTGTTCACCCGTCATTATAATTCCACGAATGCTTTGCACTTATTTATTCTTGTATCTTTGATCCTGTATGATTTTTAGCAATTGACAGCATTGCTAAGTAATGCACATAACAGAGAATAGGGAAATATTAAAATGAATCTTACAGAAAGAGGTTATGAAGATATGAGTGGATTGAACTGGCTCAGGGTGGGTTTTAGTAGTGGGCTGTGGTGTTAGTGAGTTCGGAGTCACTTTGTTCTGTTCATGTGCCATGCAGCCTGGTGCAGTGGAGCACAAATATTGTGGGACAGTTCCTAGTTTTTGTTTATTTTGGGTTTTGTTTGATTTGTTCTTTTTGTTTTGTTTTAGTGCCTTGTCTTTTACATCATTTGAAGAATCTCAGACAAAAGGTAATGTGCAAGATATACATAATGGAGTACAATATTACCATTTTTAAAATCCTGGTATTTAGTACTGCATGTAAGTCATGCCCTGTCTGCCATGGTTACCATGTTTGCTGTGTTCTCTGTGAGGTATGTACTGAGGCAGAATAAAAGTTGAGCATCAACATTGTAATACAAGATAGCAGAACCAGATGGTAGCACTCTGCTTCCTGTAATAATAGTGGAACGACCACTGAAAGAGACCATGAAATAGGTTGTGGATGTTACGGCTGCCTGTCACATGATGGGCATGTGTCTACTGGCAGTAATAGCACAGTATTTGTATGATGCAGTCTGTGAGGCTTCGCTTGCATGTTCACATTGTAGTTTATAAGGTGGCCCTTGTGTGGCCTGCAGTGGTAAATACAGTGAAACTTGAAATCTGTAGTCTTCTGGGTAATTACACGGCGTCGTGTGGTAATTATTTACCGACGTTTCGGGACAAATAATTACCACACGACGCCGTGTAATTACCCAGAAGACTACAGATTTCATCAACATCGCGGCGAAGCCTGAAATCAAGGACAGTGAAACTTATTTGCTTCTATTGTACCGTGCTTGGTATGTTTATTCACAGATTTTGTTATTAGGACTGTCACAGGCCTAATAGAAAAGCGTTAAAACTTTCATACACAGAACGGATGGAAATGTAACGCCTCTGTCTCCTGTTTCTTACTGCAGATGTAAAGGAAAGGCACTGCAAGATATTATGAAGTGTACTTTGTACTCTTACCTGTATTTGTGGTTGCTGTGCCTGTTGTTATTGGAGAGTTTTGAATGTGACTCAAACCCTTATTCATTCCCAGTCTTTTTTTTATTACATCAGTAAGCTTAATTTCTTAATCTAAATGTTACTCTATCTTCAATGTTTTATTTACCACACATTGTGATATGGACAAAGAAAGCAGCCGTACTGTTGGCAAAGAATGGGTGCTGCAGGTTTTACACAATAAAATTTGGGTTATGTTTGTGTGTGTGTAGACAGGCACACATGCACATGCGCATATGAGGGAGAAATAGCATGAGCTACCGCAGGATGTTTCAAGGAGCGATTATAGACCAGGGTGTGGCTGTTTTGTATTTTTATTACTGGTACTTTGTAAGTTCTTTTGACTAAACATGCATCTTGCATAGAAAATGTAGTCCAGTGTTTGTGACCATTTTATCAGTCGCAGTTAAGCACAAACAGCAAGACTCTACTGTATGTCAGATATATCCAACTGTAACACAAGGGTTCTGACTTGTATTTTAATTCATAAATAAGGGATCTTCATTCAGTCATGATAAGAAAATGTATAAGCAAAATACTTGAGTCAGAGATTTGTGTTGAAATATAGAATTGCTAACTGTGGCAGTTCTTGAAACTTGCCTATCGGTTGAGAATCTGCAATTATTATGTGCAGATTTGAGCAGGAGAGCACTCTGTGGTTCTGAAACAGTCACGGGGCAAAAGTTATGTTTGTGATGGGTAACTGGACCAAAGAATTTTATCTGGGTAAGGAGAGAATCGTTCAGCTCTGAATGTCAGTCATCGTACGTTCAGACATGTGCATTCTTGTATACAGCAACAGAACATTCTCCCTGTAACAGCTTTGGCTTCTGTCTGTTTCAGAGTGCTGTCAAGAGACCACACCATTGCACCTGACATGGAGCTAGCGACTCCATCAGCGACCTTGTCTCATCGTCTGTGTGTCCGTCACAATGGCCAGGTGGCAGCACTGATATACAGTTGTTGGCTGGCTCCCCGGACAGTCAGGTCTGTTGAATAGTATATGTGTCCTCGTTACACGACACATCACCAGTAGATGGTGATCCAGTCATCAAGGTTCAGGCTTGTAATGTAACACGTTTACATATACAGGGACATTTTTCTTTTATCTGACAGCCACTTCACATTGGCTCAGGTAATTTATTCATGTTCACGTTTCATGAACTGAATACAGGACAAAATCACAACATAAACATAGATAATAATTCCTTTTACAATGTGACAAGAGTTCAATTATTTAGGAATGACACTAACAAGGTGCAGACAATGCCTGTTAGCATTCAGTGCAGAGTTCCCCCCCCCCCTCAAAAAAACACAACACTCAAACCAACAAAATGCACTCTTATAATTTTTAGATGTTCTGTGTTACAATACCTGTAGACTAATCGAACATGTTTTGAGCCCTCCTGCAATCACCATCAGGGATTGGCGTAAAAGTAAGAATTGCACAAGCATAACAAACAATATATGTACATGTTAAAGAGATGTAAAATGTATCAAATATGATCAGCTAAATGTAGGCGATTTCGTAGTGTGACTCCTGGTCTGCTGTGTACTGGCGATTGGTCTGCTGTGTACTGGCGATTGGTCTGCTGTGTACTGGCGATTGGTCTGCTGTGTACTGGCGATTGGTCTGCTGTGTACTGGCGATTGGTCTGCTGTGTACTGGCGATTGGTCTGCTGTGTACTGGCGATTGGTCTGCTGTGTACTGGCGATTGGTCTGCTGTGTACTGGCGATTGGTCTGCTGTGTACTGGCGATTGGTCTGCTGTGTACTGGCGATTGGTCTGCTGTGTACTGGCGATTGGTCTGCTGTGTACTGGCGATTGGTCTGCTGTGTACTGGCGATTGGTCTGCTGTGTACTGGCGATTGGTCTGCTGTGTACTGGCGATTGGTCTGCTGTGTACTGGCGATTGGTCTGCTGTGTACTGGCGATTGGTCTGCTGTGTACTGGCGATTGGTCTGCTGTGTACTGGCGATTGGTCTGCTGTGTACTGGCGATGGGCTGTTTATGTGCAGATTAAAGTACGCAGAACTATAATCATAGCTCTTGTTGTTTAGGAGTGTGAACCTTGGTCTTTTACATTAAGGGAAGAACATAGGTTGTGGGTATTTGAGAACAGAACAGAACCCCAGGAAGATATTTGGGCCTAAGAGGGAGGAATTAACAGGGAACTGGAGAAAATTTCATAATGAAGAGTTTCATGATTTCTGTGACTCATGAATCTGTATCTCCTTTCCCTAGCCATCAAATTTCTTGCAGAACATACACACACACACTTATCCATCTCTTTCACCAGTTCATGCACTACTTCTGCTCTGTACAACGTGCGTACATTCCAAGTTGCTATCCTCATCTTATTAACCCTCTTCCATTGCTTAGGTCGATTCAGCTCAGTCTGACTGTTCTGAGGCCACATTTTAGGTTTCCTAACAGTCAGCGTTTTTATGGTGGCAGGTTGTCAGCCTGTCGTCCAACCCCCAACCTGGAGGGCCAGTCCACCATATTTATAACCCCTGGGGCAGGTTGGCCCAGCTGTGTCCCCAGGCTCCAGGTACCCATTTTAGTCACCTTTTATGACCTGTATGGGCTGCAGTGGGACTATTCTTTTCCACGGTTACCACACGGGGAAGTTTTCTTCTTCAGTTTCTGTAAAGTTCTACACTTTTGACTTGTATCACTTTCCTTGCAGAGCTGAAATATATCACAGCTGCTGATCTGCGAAGTATGTGCAATTAATAAGGTTCCCTCACACGTAGCCTTCATGTTCATTATTTTTTGGTATAATGTAGCACTTGTGGTAGCGTGACATGCTGTTGTATCCCGATACCTCCTACGGCCAGCCGACGTATCTTAGATGTTGTCATGCCCCTTTTACAACATGATAGCCATACAGTTGTGGTACATACAATAAAATGGTAAAATAGTAATATAATAGTAATACATATAACAATTTAATAGTGACACATACAACAATGCAACAGATCATTTGTTTGGGTCACTGAAGCAACACTTTGAAGGTTGCTGATTCCTTAATAATGAGGAAGTGGATGTTTGTGAGTGATTGTACATGCAAGTGCTGAATTTCTACTGTGATGGGATTTTTAAACTCGCGCCAAGATAGGACAAATGCATCAGCATCAATGTGCTTGTGCAGTGTAATGAAAAATACTGGTACTTTAGTGGTGCAATGAATGAGCTACATTTAATATTGTATTGACTTCTGATTTAATTTTTATGAAACAGGGAACCTTACGTATTGGCCATTGCTAATACGGTCTGTCATATGTGCATGTGTACCTCATAGTGGTCCGTGCGCTACACGCCTGCTATACAAAATATAATCACAATCATAATTCCTTGACACCTATTGGATCTTCACCCAACTGCATTTCTGAGGCAACAGAAGTGTAAGTTTAGAAGGAACAGCAGAAGGTTGAGGAGCATAAATCAGTAAGCCCATGGAGCACTTGGGCTTTAGTGTCACTGGTGTTAAAATTTGGTGTTCCTTTACTGCAGCTCTGTACACCTTCTGTTGTTGCCATGTCTATAGGAGCCTGCCACTTGTACCTATCCTGAGCCACATCAGTGCAGTCCCTGCCCCCCCCCCCCCCAACCTATTTTTTTAAAATCCATTTTAATATTATCCTCCCATCTATGCCCATGTCTTCTATGTGACGTTTTTCCTTCAGGTTTCACCAGCATATATTTGGGCAAGTGCAGTATTTACTGTATTTTTTGACCATAACCTGCACTGTTTCCTAGAAAATACTGTATAAATTCTCTGGTGTTTTGTGGTCCAGAGGTGCTTCAAATATGATTGAAATATTTTTACCAAAATTTGCTTTCTAAAATATGGTGCATCTTATGGTCCAAAAGATCCGGTAATTAAAAGTGCAGGCAGTCTCCTTGGCCTGTACAGCATTCAGCAATATTTTATTCTAATGCTGACATTATGTTTCAGGTGTTCAAGATGAATGGTGATGCCCTCTTCCACTAATTGCTTTACTTGACGTATTCGGTGGATAATACATCCTGCTCAGTTGTCTTCATCCTCCTGTAACTCACAAACACTCTTTTGTACATGTTTCAAGATGGTGTAAATGAGCTGTGGTCACTTTTGAGGTGTTTCTGTAGAGCGGCAGTAGCTACACACGTGAAACTGTGGGCTTAATGTGCTGTTCATATACCTGTACATCAGACTGTGGGCTCAACAAACAGGCTGCTATGCCTACATGTCAGTTTGTGCACTTGACAGGCCGCTCCTCTACTTACATGTCAACTTGACAAACTATTCCTGTACCTACATGTCAATTTGTGGGCTCGACAAGCAGGTCCTGTACCTACATGTCAATTTGTGGTCTTGACAAGCAGGTCCTGTACCTACATGTCAATTTGTGGTCTTGACAAGCAGGTCCTGTACCTACATGTCAATTTGTGGTCTTGACAAGCAGGTCATGTACCTACATGTCAATTTGTGGTCTTGACAAGCAGGTCCTGTACCTACATGTCAATTTGTGGTCTTGACAAGCAGGTCCTGTACCTACATGTCAATTTGTGGTCTGACAAGCAGGTCCTGTACCTACATGTCAATTTGTGGTCTTGACAAGCAGGTCCTGTACCTACATGTCAATTTGTGGTCTTGACAAGCAGGTCCTGTACCTACATGTCAATTTGTGGTCTTGACAAGCAGGTCTGTACCTACTGTCAATTTGTGGTCTTGACAGCAGGTCCTGTACCTACATGTCAATTTGTGGTCTTGACAAGCAGGTCCTGTACCTACATGTCAATTTGTGGTCTTGACAAGCAGGTCCTGTTCCTACATGTCAATTTGTGGTCTTGACAAGCAGGTCCTGTACCTACATGTCAATTTGTGGTCTTGACAAGCAGGTCCTGTACCTACATGTCAATTTGTGGTCTTGACAAGCAGGTCCTGTACCTACATGTCAATTTGTGGTCTTGACAAGCAGGTCATGTACCTACATGTCAATTTGTGGTCTTGACAAGCAGGTCATGTACCTACATGTCAATTTGTGGTCCTTGACAAGCAGGTCCTGTACCTACATGTCAATTTGTGGTCTTGACAAGCAGGTCCTGTACCTACATGTCAATTTGTGTCTTGACAAGCAGGTCCTGTACCTACATGTCAATTTGTGGTCTTGACAAGCAGGTCCTGTACCTACATGTCAATTTGTGGTCTGACAAGCAGGTCCTGTACCTACATGTCAATTTGTGGTCTGACAAGCAGGTCCTGTACCTACATGTCAATTTGTGGTCTTGACAAGCAGGTCCTGTACCTACATGTCAATTTGTGGTCTTGACAAGCAGGTCATGTACCTACATGTCAATTTGTGGTCTTGACAAGCAGGTCATGTACCTACATGTCAATTTGTGGTCTTGACAAGCAGGTCCTGTACCTACATGTCAATTTGTGGTCTTGACAAGCAGGTCCTGTACCTACATGTCAATTTGTGGTCTTGACAAGCAGGTCCTGTACCTACATGTCAATTTGTGGTCTTGACAAGCAGGTCCTGTACCTACATGTCAATTTGTGGTCTTGACAAGCAGGTCATGTACCTACATGTCAATTTGTGGTCTTGACAAGCAGGTCATGTACCTACATGTCAATTTGTGGTCTTGACAAGCAGGTCATGTACCTACATGTCAATTTGTGGTCTTGACAAGCAGGTCATGTACCTACATGTCAATTTGTGGTCTTGACAAGCAGGTCATGTACCTACATGTCAATTTGTGGTCTTGACAAGCAGGTCATGTACCTACATGTCAATTTGTGGTCTTGACAAGCAGGTCATGTACCTACATTTATTTATTCCCATGTGGCTTGTGAATGAGGCCACAATAATGGATGTGGCCCTTTCCCATAAAGAGGTTGGACGCCCATGCTGTAGAACGTACGAGCCTTATGTACTCCAGTGATCCTGTGTGCCCATTTTTGTCCTGACAAGCCAATGAATGGTACAGGGAGGTGTATTGTATTCTTAGGTGGAGCGCCGACATGCAATTTTTCAGTTGTGCAATCGTTTGGTTGCGAGATGCCGTGCCCCGCTCACATATGCAATCAAACGATCGGCCGACTGACGTAGCCGCACACATGCGATAGATTCCGATTCAGTTCCAACATGGACGTCGTGGAAGTGGCTCGTATCTGTGCCCTCGAAATTTCGAGGAGAAGAAAACTGAAGAATAAAAGACGATTTTGGGTGCATCCACTAACAACTCAACGCTTGTTAAAAGGACAGTTTCATAAAATTTATGAAAATTTAAGGGCACATCCAAATAAATTTTTTAATTATTATCGTATGAGTGTGAACAGTTTTGACGAACTTCTGAAACTTGTGGGACCTTCAATAACACAGCAGAACACCAAATGGCGACAGGCTATCAGTTGCACTGAGGTAAGTTGGATTAGTGATTGAAAACAAGATTATGAAACAAACATTTATTCATTATAATAATGTTATCCAAACAGTATTATAAAATAAAAAGTTCTGTAAATAGAGAAGTTCAGTTACTTTATTACTTTATCGCACAAAAAAGACTAAAAACTAAAGAAAATAAAGAACATTTATCATAATTTATATAAATCAGATTGGGGAGATGTTGGTTCAGCACTGCTGCAAGGGCTCTCATTAGGTGCAGAAGATTGTTGGCCAAAGAGCAAAGACATGTTGCTTGCTTCAGTTATAAGAAGAGACTGTTTGGTTTCATGTGAGCGGACGTCCATTCGATCCTGTTGTTTACAGAACGATTGCGCAATCAGACGATTGCTGTTGGTTTGTGGAAAATTAGAAACTAAACGGTTGCAAGTCGGCAGAGTCCCATTTAACTCTTCGGTTGTTATTCATGCAATCAAACCGTTGCGCAACTAAAAATTGCATGTCGGCGCCCCACCTTAGTTTGTGTTTCATTAAATATTTATGATATTGAAACGTGATTGAAATAATTGCTGAAAGTGGTAGTGAGTGAAGAAAAAAGGTGTCCCTATGCTTGGCTAAGAATCATAACATGAAAATGTGTGGGGTAGTTGAGGTATAGTTCCAAGCTTTCTTACCTTCAGGAGTAGATGGGGATGTGTGGTCATTTTCACTCACCAGCCACTATACTCGCAGGGAAAGATACCAATAGTAGCCATTGAACAGGAGGCTGGATGGGCCACAGTCAGTGTGTGTGCTGTGGAGAGGAGAGATGGGCCACAGTCAGTGTGTGTGCTGTGGAGAGGAGAGATGGGCCACAGTCAGTGTGTGTGCTGTGGAGAGGAGAGATGGGCCACAGTCAGTGTGTGTGCTGTGGAGAGGAGAGATGGGCCACAGTCAGTGTGTGTGCTGTGGAGAGGAGAGATGGGCCACCGTCAGTGTGTGCGCTGTGGAGAGGAGAGAGGGACCGCAGTCAGTGTGGGTGCTATGGAGAGGAGAGATGGACCGCAGTGAGTGTGGGTGCTGTGGAGAGGAGAGATGTGCCACAGTCAGTGTGTGTGCTGTGGAGAGGAGAGATGGGCCACAGTCAGTGTGTGTGCTGTGGAGAGGAGAGATGGGCCACAGTCAGTGTGTGTGCTGTGGAGAGGAGAGATGGGCCACAGTCAGTGTGTGTGCTGTGGAGAGGAGAGATGGGCCACCGTCAGTGTGTGCGCTGTGGAGAGGAGAGAGGGACCGCAGTCAGTGTGGGTGCTATGGAGAGGAGAGATGGACCGCAGTGAGTGTGGGTGCTGTGGAGAGGAGAGATGTGCCACAGTCAGTGTGGGTGCTGTGGAGAGGAGAGATGTGCCACAGTCAGTGTGGGTGCTGTGGAGAGGAGAGATGGGCCACAGTCAGTGTGTGTGCTGTGGAGAGGAGAGATGTGCCACAGTCAGTGTGGGTGCTGTGGAGAGGAGAGATGTGCCACAGTCAGTGTGTGTGCTGTGGAGAGGAGAGATGTGCCACAGTCAGTGTGTGTGCTGTGGAGAGGAGAGATGTGCCACAGTCAGTGTGTGTGCTGTGGAGAGGAGAGATGGGCCACAGTCAGTGTGTGTGCTGTGGAGAGGAGAGATGGGCCACCGTCAGTGTGTGCGCTGTGGAGAGGAGAGAGGGACCGCAGTCAGTGTGGGTGCTATGGAGAGGAGAGATGGACCGCAGTGAGTGTGGGTGCTGTGGAGAGGAGAGATGTGCCACAGTCAGTGTGGGTGCTGTGGAGAGGAGAGATGTGCCACAGTCAGTGTGGGTGCTGTGGAGAGGAGAGATGGGCCACAGTCAGTGTGTGTGCTGTGGAGAGGAGAGATGTGCCACAGTCAGTGTGGGTGCTGTGGAGAGGAGAGATGGGCCACAGTCAGTGTGTGTGCTGTGGAGAGGAGAGATGTGCCACAGTCAGTGTGTGTGCTGTGGAGAGGAGAGATGTGCCACAGTCAGTGTGTGTGCTGTGGAGAGGAGAGATGTGCCACAGTCAGTGTGTGTGCTGTGGAGAGGAGAGAGGGACCGCAGTCAGTGTGGGTGCTATGGAGAGGAGAGATGGACCGCAGTGAGTGTGGGTGCTGTGGAGAGGAGAGATGTGCCACAGTCAGTGTGGGTGCTGTGGAGAGGAGAGATGTGCCACAGTCAGTGTGGGTGCTGTGGAGAGGAGAGAGGGACCGCAGTCAGTGTGGGTGCTATGGAGAGGAGAGATGGACCGCAGTGAGTGTGGGTGCTGTGGAGAGGAGAGATGTGCCACAGTCAGTGTGGGTGCTGTGGAGAGGAGAGATGTGCCACAGTCAGTGTGGGTGCTGTGGAGAGGAGAGATGGGCCACAGTCAGTGTGTGTGCTGTGGAGAGGAGAGATGTGCCACAGTCAGTGTGGGTGCTGTGGAGAGGAGAGATGGGCCACAGTCAGTGTGTGTGCTGTGGAGAGGAGAGATGTGCCACAGTCAGTGTGTGTGCTGTGGAGAGGAGAGATGTGCCACAGTCAGTGTGTGTGCTGTGGAGAGGAGAGATGTGCCACAGTCAGTGTGTGTGCTGTGGAGAGGAGAGAGGGACCGCAGTCAGTGTGGGTGCTATGGAGAGGAGAGATGGACCGCAGTGAGTGTGGGTGCTGTGGAGAGGAGAGATGTGCCACAGTCAGTGTGGGTGCTGTGGAGAGGAGAGATGTGCCACAGTCAGTGTGGGTGCTGTGGAGAGGAGAGATGGGCCACAGTCAGTGTGTGTGCTGTGGAGAGGAGAGATGTGCCACAGTCAGTGTGGGTGCTGTGGAGAGGAGAGATGGGCCACAGTCAGTGTGTGTGCTGTGGAGAGGAGAGATGTGCCACAGTCAGTGTGTGTGCTGTGGAGAGGAGAGATGTGCCACAGTCAGTGTGTGTGCTGTGGAGAGGAGAGATGTGCCACAGTCAGTGTGTGTGCTGTGGAGAGGAGAGAACTCTCCTGCCATGCCAGGACTTGGACCTCAAATCGCCTGTTGTCCAGCACACAGGCTATTTGAGTACAGAACAAAATGTTTGTACGGTAGGATGTTGATGTTCTTGACCCTGTGTTTTAATAGCATTTTGTTGCCCTTCACAACTGGTTACAGTGAAGTGGGATGAGAACACACGGCTGGCAGATTGGCTTCCTCTACTCTCCTGCTATTACACAGATCACTTTGGCACAGTCAAGATCTGTCATTCGTTTTAATGAGGTTCATTACTTTTGTGCATTATAGAATGAGACTCTCTTGCAACCACTTAATGTATTTTATGCTTCCAAAAATGTTTGTCTTTTATTGAAAACAAATGTTCACATTTTTTATGCTTCTGAGGTTCCATTATATTGTTAGTACTCGTATTTCATAGTTTTTGGTAGCAAATAGGCATTTTACTTTGGAAATGCATTCTGGTGCCCACAATGGTTTTTTTCAGTCCCAGTTAATCAGGAACATCAAGATTCAGCTGTATTTCACTAAATATTTACCATATTTAAATGTGTCTCATATGTTGATGTTAAAAAGTTGCATGTGATTTGAGGCTGTGTAGTGTATCGATATGGACCAAACAGAACTTGTGGGACAGTTTGTAGTTTATTCTCCCTGAGTACCAAATTTAATCAGAAACTGGGGAACAGTGTAGCAAATAATGCAGACATAACCAGTACATTATGAGTTTCTCGCATCATCAGTATGTTGGCAACACGTATGATGTTCTGTTTGTAAAATGTGTGTCTACTGTTTTAGTTACAGCATATCGGCCCATTGATATAAAACAGTTTTGCAGTATTTGAATAGATCTTGATGAAATTTAGTACATTAGCACACACTGCCAGTTTATATACAAGAATGTACAGTTTTATATAACATAACATATATATTTCAGTGTATGTTCAAGATAAAGGTTAGTAGCTGCTAATCAGACGGAACAGTTTAAGATTATTGATTATTTCCACCAACAAATGCACCTGGACAAGATTGTCACTGTTTTCTTTATTAATTATTAATTAATAATTGTTGAATTGGTCTATGTAACAACTTACTTAAAAAAAAACCTGATGATGGCAATATAATTGCCGAAATGCGTATTGGGGCATTCTTTTAATAAAGAAAACAGTGACAATCTTGTCTTGGTGCATTTGTTGGTGGAAATAATCAATTATACAAAGATGCACGGTGAATATAAAGTGAAGTTTAGTTTAAGATTATATAAGGTTTGGTTTTCAAGATAATAAGCATCACATAGCAAACTGATTTTTTTTTAATGTTTGTCTATGAAGTATGCCTGTCTATGACTTCAAATGACATCAAGAAGTGTGCAGTGCAAGAGATTCTACTTTGTCACATTATGTTGGTAGTGCTGCCTGTAGAGCATGAAAAGTGATTTGTTATGATGGCTAAATAACAAGACCAGTGTGCTGAACCGTATGTTATGGTGGCCATGTAGATAGGTGCCAACAGTTCAGAGGAAAATCTTGTCCTGAAGGTGGAGGTGACGGTTGCCTCTGTAATGTTGGTACATATCTAGAGAACTGCATGGCATCGCATGTCCATAACCTTAACAAAATTCATCTTACAGAATCTTGTAACTGTTCAGTTGGTTAAGAAATTCCATGATTTTACAGAACCTGACTTTTCATTGTCGTGTGTACACATGCCTCCAGTGCACCCTACCCTGGTAAAGGTAAAGTTCACCATAGAAAAGGCCACAAAGGCCCAGAGGAGGAGTAGAGGTATAGTACTACTCTTTCTTTACCCTCGGCGCTAGATGGGGGTGGGTGGTCAACGTCACGCCCTGGCCGCTTTACCCCCGGGAATGACCTGGTACCCATTGTATAGGAGGCTGGATAGGCCTCGGGGCCGGTCTGGACGGCTGCTGAAAATCTCGCCCCCACCGGGATTCGATCCCTGGACCGTCCAGCCCATAGCGAATCGCTATACTGACTGAGCTATCCTGGCCCGCACCCTACCCTGAGCCACCTCAATCCAATTCACATTTTCTGCAAGATCCATTGTAATATTATCCTACTAAGGAAAGATCCTGCAGTAACTCTGCACAGGAGGCTGGTGGGACCAAGCTAGTTTGCACACAACATTGAGAGACATCTACAACTGTGCTAGGAATCAAACCCAGACCACAGCCTAGTCACAACACTGACACACTATCACGGCCAGATAATCCAGTCCGGACCGCAGCAAATCACAAGGCTTGACTGATCAGAGTGGCAGTGACACATTAAGGAGCTGTGCCAGTTTTTTCCTGGCAGAGCTGAGTAAACCACAAACCAACATTAAGAATAACTTGTTAGTAAGTCAAGTTTTGAAATAATGTTTCCAGACATTCAGTTGAGTCTTTCAGCACAAGATACTTGCAACAATTCTGCTATCACACACACACTGATCCTAATGAGATGCATTACAACAATTGCAAAAGTTTGTATACTAGTGAACAAGATTTAACGTGTACATAAATTTCTCAAAATCCACGTTTTGTGAACTTCAACATAACATCGCTTTGATGGAGACGAAAGCTGCTGAGACCATGGGCACTTGTGGGTGTGCTGATTCATGCCACATTCACTACACAGCACACCAGTGCATTGTTGAATTCAGAACTAAAATGTAAATAATGGTTTTGGGGGTACTGAACCAGATGCACACTGTACTGTTTTCTCCACTGCAAGAGAGGATGGCTTAGCAGCACCAATGTTTTGTGTGGTAAAGACTGAAGGTGGAGAAAGTTCTTGTTTGTTGCTGTTCTAGATTGATGTAAATATGTCAGATGTAATTGACTCAAAAAATTATAGAAGTTTCCGGAAGGTGATCTATATATACACATTATTATAATAGAGTAATTACTAGTGATAATTTGAACTGCACTGGCATTTTCCATGTGACCTTTATTGTGCTACATTTTCTCAGTCTGTTTTGTTGGAATTCACGTCATGTCCATGACATGGCCTAGAAAATATCGAATCCATACCGCCGTGACTTGAAATGTTCCGCCTGGATGGTCTTATAGGAAGCCGGATTTTACGCCTTGATATGTAGGGAATTTCGTGTGCTCTGACCAAAAAATAAAATTACCTCCGTGCATTTCCCTGCACTAAAATGGATTTGTATTAAAAGTGGAATATTTATATCTCAATTTCGATTATTAGAAGCCCCTCTTTCCCCCTTGCCCCGGTAGACGAATCGAAACAGCCGCAAACGATGCCTGGTCGTCTGCAATAAGGATGTAGGTAGTGTGGGTATGTTGATTGTAATGTCATGGGGTATCACAGAGAAGGAAAAGGTTTCGCAGGATTTTGAGTTGGTGAACAGATAATCCTATTCGTAATTTGTAGTTCCCTAGGAACCTTGTTAGTACTCCTGCTAAAGTAGACCGTGGAGCGAAGTCGTAGTAATGTATGCCGAATTCACCTTTGTCATGCAGTTAATCGTAATAAATTTGCTGTAACAAATTTCGTAAAGTTCAGTGCGACTTGCAGCGTTTATAGTTCGGCAATGTATAAGAACTGCAGCGTTATTTGGTTCAGCATACCTTATATTTTATTTCCTATGCCAATTTCAATTTATGTAGTCTAAGAAATGTGCGAGGAACTTTGTTATGCGGTCAAAAATGAGAGTGACATCTGTTTTCACTTAGATATACTGTGGGGGCTTTGTCTTTTGTCCGTTGTTTGGATTAAATAATTTTTCTGCTTTCAAAAATTACCCTCGTTTATTTCGTCGTGTCTAAGGATAGATTGCTTTCGTATTGTTACTTTACTACTTGGTAAATAGTGTTTTCGTGTTTATTTCTTTTACAACCTCACTGAATTTAACATTGTGGCTTTGTGTTATATTTTCAGTGTAAGTGAAATGTGCACTTAGCAGGAATTTGTAGGTTATGTTAGAACTACGAAACCTAACCTGTGGTAATAATGGCTTCCGAAGTGCCCAAGCGTAGAAAAAACGAATAACCGTAAAACCCAAGAAACCTCCAAATCCATTATTTGAAAAGTGGCTTGAAGAGTGGAAGAATAAAGCCGCTAGTAAAGGCTCAGATATGCAGTATTGTTTTGGAAAGGCATTGTCCTCATTAAGAAAGTACCCTCTTCCACTGAAGAGTGGCAGAGACTGCGGAGTTCTAGATTATTTTGGAAACAGATTATGCATCATATTAGACCACAAGCTTGCAAAACACAGGAAAACTCATCCCGAACGTTGGTTACACTGCTCCTTGTCTGTTGTGGTAACACGTGGTTAATCGAGTACTGTGCTTGGAAAGACCTCAAGACTGTGGTACATAGAGTGCTTCAGCGCGTCGTGGTGGAATTATATGTAATTCGGACTGATAGGGAAATTATGTTTGGTAGAGAAACTTGTAACCAAAACATTGGTATTGTGAGTCAGGGATGATAGATCATTGAGCAGTGGAAGTCGGATGTTCAATTCACGGCACTCAACTCCGTTAAAAATGGCAGGTACGTGGTGTAATTGTATTCACTTTGTGTTACAAGTATAAAATCATATGATTTAAATGGGCATAATGAAGGAATCTTTTTCAAGTAAAACCTTGGAAATAAATAACGAAGATAATGTGTAACAGGGAATAAAATCGTGTGGGTTGTAGTAGTAAAAATACTTGCGTTTGTGTAGTCACAGTGTGCCTGTCAGATGGGAGAAGATCTGTTGATAAAAGACTTGATAATGAAAATATTTCAGTGAATTGTTCTGTAGAAATGTAATTCAGTGTCATAGACATAATTTGCACATACACAATTTAGATCTAAAACTTTTTTTACTAAACACTGCTGTAATTAAAGTTCATCTGTATAAATTTCATATTTGTCCTGATGATGTCATCGGGAGGAAGACGAAACACATGCTCTGTACATGTTTGTTGTATTTTAGTAAATGTGTTGTGTTGAATGAAGTAACCTCGAACCAAATTTTTTATTATTCACAATGTGATGACTGACAAAAAAATGTAACTCAGAATTGGAACAAAACATAGTGTTTAACAGAAGACAGTCTGTGAGATTTGAGGTTGTCACAGCAGTGCTGCTGAGGAGTCACATCTCTTGTGGTGCTGTGCATGTGTACAACGTCTTTGTGGATGAGGTCACAGCAGTCACATCTCTTGTGGTGCTGTGTCACTGTGTGAGTGGTTCCCAATGTTTTGAAGGGTCATATTGCCTTCAAAATATCTGGAAGCACTGCCCCAGTGATACAGTGTTACATCCTAGGAGGCAGAATCCTCAGAAAACACTCTGCTTGAAGGTGTAAGACCATCTGTTAATGTTATTTTCTTCATTACATCCTTCCTGTAATTTATCTGATTGTGCTATTATTACTGGCTAAGAAATTTACAAAACACGTACTGCGGTCCAAAGTACGTCCTTAGAGGGTGGGAAAACCGCTAGAGATAGCAAACAGTGTGAAGTGCGACTGTGGCACTTGCTTAACTAGTTTACTTGTAACAAGTTGGCCATAAATGTAGGTAAAACAAAGTGAAATTTTGTAACAACATTTCTCTAAATTGTACATCAAGTATCTGATGCAACTGAAATTGTATAGATGAGTTACTAAACACATAATTGTTGGTCTTACTAATTGATAAATATGTAAACTGTAGGAACTATACAGAGCAAATAATTGCTAAGCTGTATTGATTAATAATTAATATAAATAGTATAAATATTAAATGTTTCCATATCATGCAGTTTACATAGTCCAGTGTATTTCTATAATGGAGGGGGGAGGGGGTTGGATTGCTGTAAATGGATCCTTGTACTTGTAATTTCTTTACAGGAACTGTGACATTGTGATAATCTTACTGACACAAGTGCAATAAAACTTGTGAAGCCAGTCCTGATACATTGGATCCAGCAGAATTACAAGTTGCTTTGAAATGTCAGGAGTTCTTGTTTGAGTTTTCAGGTTTTAAAAGCAATGCAGTTGATATCTTCATTCTTCAGGAATATTGTGCTCCGTCACTGAGTGTTTGTTGCCCATTTGAAGATCACAGTGGCCTCATCTGCAAGTCAGATGTCCGGCGAAGAATTCTTCTTCGGCCGTCTGACCCTTGAAGGTGAAACATTGGTCACGAAACACCCAGTGATGGAACACAATATGCCAGGAGAACGAATTTGCCAATTACATATTTGTCTATTAGCTTTATACTGGGTGGGGAGGGGCTATATGAAGGTGGAATAGCAGTTAGTTGTTTTACCGACTGACGTGCCGTCCTATTAAACGTATGTTAGTACCAACTTCGGGCAGTGTGGACGCCACCTATAACCTGTGATAGTAAGTCACGTGATCCCTGGATGACAGCTGTCTAAGCCAATCACAACGCAGCAACTGGTTATGCACGTTGGTTGCGTAGTTTTGATCCGTGTGTTACGAGAGTCCTGCAATGCTGTGAGGATGCAAGTTATTAAATATGTACGTGCGTGAGAAGGACGTAATGCTTCTTTCGGAGAATTGGCTTGTTTAATGTGGCTTCGGGGACGTCGACGATTCTATTCTGTTTGTCGCTTTGTGAGGCAAGCCCTGAAAGACTGCACACATTGGGACTGTGCGCGAAGCAGAGCAGGTAACAGTAATTCATGTAAAACGCAACAGGTTTTGTGTGTCTTGCATATAATGTACCTAATAGTGTACATGCCTGCGTAATTGTATATTGCTTGGAATTTTTTAATATCATTCATTCCGTGCAACTTACACTTTTTATTAAAGAACCAATAATTGCACATACAAAGCATATAGTACGTATACATAGGATTTCCCTCCTGCATGTTTCGGCGGTGACCGCCATCATCAGGAAGTAACACCTAAAACTTATATTGTTTAAAACCTAATGAAGCCATTATCAGTTGATTATGTTTGACTTAAAATTCGTTAGAGGTTTTTCTGACCCCGTAAATGTATATGCATAAATTTATTATAGTTTTAACAGACTTAATAAATTCACGCACTATGTATTTAAGGGGTTGAAAAACTTGTAACAAATTTTAAAGCCAAACATATAATCAATTGGTACGTTTTATTTTACAATAACCATGTTATGTTGTTTTAACTTATTTTACATAAATAATGGCGTCATTAAATTTCAAACAATTTAAGTTTTAGGTGTTAACTCCCTGATGATTGCGGTTGACCACCAAAACCTGTAGGTGGGAAATTCATATGTATGTATGTATACTGTGTGCTTTGTATGTGCAATTAGTTGGTTTTCTAATAATAATAAGTTTTGCTTGGAATGTTTGGATGTATGCAAGATAATACTGAATTGTGACCATTAGAATATAGATAATAAATTGAAGGACAATTTAATTGAAAATATTTTAGTCTTCATGCGTAGGTCTCTTAAAATACTCCATATTGTAGTATGGTTTCATAACCACCAGCTGCATAATTATCAATAGAATTTGTTATAGGGTTGAATGAACCAAAACATTCAGTTACACTGTGTGTGGTTGTAGCTAAATTGTTTTATACACCGCAAATAAATTCAGAAAATATATTCTGGTTTAAAAATCATTCTGTGACTAGAAAGGTGGAAGATTTTAAATTTATGATGCTGTATGAAGAATATGTGATGGAATTTTCATGACATCTGGTGTCTGCAACAGAGATAAGTCTGGTGCAACTAACACATGATTCAGTTCTGATTAAAGTTTGTGTAATTAAAGGTAACTGAAAGATTTGATATGTGTTAGATTTTAGCTGCATCGTTCTCTTAGTGTTCCATTGCAAAACATGGATTTGGGGTTTGAAAACTTAGGTTTTCTTGCTTGGCCTGCAGTGTGTTGGATTCAGTGTTGCAATAAGGCTGTGTAGAGGAATGAAGATTGTCTGATGTATTGGTTTACATTACAGTCACTTCTCCTGTGTGCCTTTGTGGTGTGGTTCATAGGCCAAGAGAAATTTAATACAAGACCTATAATAGGCCTTACATTAAATAGCTACTGTAATGTTAACCAAAATATTGGGAACTCTTCATTCCTTCATGTAGCCTAATCCTGAAAGTATGTAGGCAAAACCATACAAAGTTCTCAGTTTTCATGAGCAGGACCCAGATTTCAGACTCAAGTGGTTAGCATTCCAGCTTCTTATTCCAAGTTTCTAGCTTCCAGTCTCAGCTTGGAGACCATCTGTGTTCAGGGTTTTGTGATTTTTTCTAGTCCCTTCGTTGTGGCACCGTGAGATTTATTTGAGATGTGTGTAGGAATTGAATGCTGAGTATTCTGGACTTTGGGATGTGATGTGTCGCTGGGTGAGTGGTTCCTGACATTGCAAAGTAACATCATGCATTTACCTTCAGAGTCGATGAGTCCAAGAAGGACTTCCTTGAACTTCTTGACTGTTGAACATGATAGCATTATGCTCCTTTGAAACTGTAGGATCTACTCAGCCAGTGACACTGTGTCACATCCCTGAAGACATGAATCATCAGTAGAATTGCTGTGAGAACCTGAATTTTGTGATATGGGTACTGTTTGTCATCTTCAGGATTTTTTAGGTTTACCTGGTAAGACATATGTATGCCAGTGTTTTGTAATCATACACAGTAACTAAAGTTGTACACAGACTTTATTCAAATGAGAAGGTGGGAGGGGAGGGGGGGTTGGGGGGTTTCGAATTCTGGCAGGGCGAGAGACTTTCTCTGCTTCAGATCATCCCAAACACCTTTGGGGTCCACCCAGCCTCCATCATGGCATGTTGCTTTGTTAGCCACACAGACAACTTTACCTTTTCCTTTCATTGCAACATGTGCTAATTTATATCACTTGGTTACAGGATATTTATATCTGTAGTGGCAGACACTAGGCTTTTAGGATCCTTTTTACCAAGAGGGTTTCCGACTTCAGGTTTCTTTTCAATCAGATAAATTAAACTGCATCAAACTATTGGGCAAAGGTCTTGGAGTTTGAGGTTTCATTTTATTGGCTTACATAGGCTAGGCTACGTAACTACTACTTGCGAAGCTTAGAGAAGAAATTCCCCACAGTGCATGTAACCCAGAGGTTTGTTACTGTGTTCACAACAACCTGTCCTCAGCCAGATGAATCCAGTACACACCGTCCCGCCCATGCCATTTCTTTAAGATCTATATTAATATTGTCCTCACATCTATGCATGGGTCTTCCAAGTGGTCGCTCTCACTAAGGTTTCCCTACCAAACGCTGTATGCAGTTCTCTTGACCCTATGTGTGACATGTGCCCCACCAATTCTGAATAATATTTGGTAAGGATTACAAATTATGAAGCTACTCAAATGCCTACTGAGTAAATGTGTTGTTTGGGACACGTGGACTCTCACCTCAGTTGGTAGCTTGGTCACAGGTGGGGAAATATTCCTTTGGGGCTGTGGGGTTCGTGGTGTGATTTAGAGGTTGGGACTTGGATATCTCAGTGACAGTTTATGCAGTTGTGTTGGCATGTTGCAGAGAATTGTTTCGAAATTGTTTAGGGGAAAATTGACTTTCCTGAGAGACATGTATTCTCGTTTCTCCACCCCGTCCCCAGACCCATCCCAGCGTATAAGCGTGCAGCTCTTCATTCTAGCGCAGTGTAGAAAATGCCCATGCTGAAGGTAGGTAA
Organism: Reticulitermes speratus; assembly: GCA_021186555.1. NCBI lineage: Eukaryota > Metazoa > Arthropoda > Insecta > Blattodea > Rhinotermitidae > Reticulitermes > Reticulitermes speratus. The sequence goes on along the minus strand of JAJKFL010000012.1, from coordinate 53,019 downwards.
TGCATGAAAATTCTTTGCTTTTAGCACTGGGCTGCGTTTGCCTTAAGATACTTCATGTGTGATTTATTGGCATGTGTGGAGAATTGTCTAACAGTAGATCCTTCTTTATGTCTGACACTACAACCTGTTGCGGCTTTCATCCCTCTATGATTTTGCTCCACAGATCTGTAGCCTTTGTGTTCTTGCAACATCCTGTCACTTGTGGAGGTTTGAGTTCTGTTAGTACGGCATCTAGGCATTTAATTTAGGTGTTTTTTCCTGTGCTGCCTTTTGGCTTGAGAGGTTTTATCATCTTGGAATATGCATTATCCTGCATCTTTGCTCTGTGTTTTAGGATTTTGAGTCTAGCTGTTTTAATCACTTGCCCAAGCTGTGCTAGGCTCTTTGTTTCGATTATACATTTCAGCATTATTCTATTCTGCATACTTTTGAGGACTGCAGAAATAAAGTACTGAGGGAAATGAAACATACTGTTTGCAGTAAAGTATCTTCTCTTAATGTCATTTATCCCCATTGTGTTTACAATATCAGAAGAATAATGTCATTGTGTTCCTTGTGAACACAACGTTATTCTTGAAGGTTAAGAATAGGTACATGTTTTGGCCAGGGAAAGTAGCCATCATGAGGCTGAACAAAAAGAAAATAAAATGACAGTCGTTTGCGATCTCAGAATTGCAAAGTTTATATGTATAAACGTTTAAAGAATACATGGCTTCAGACAGAAAAATATATAAAGTTGTTTATTAGTAGATGATTGTAGCTGTGTGTTGAATATAATGAAACGTAATATGTGTAATAATTAAATTGAGAGCAGAGGAGGCAAGTTTACAGGGGGATGGGTTGTAAGCACTCGTTTGAAGCGTTGTATTTCTGGCTTGGTGGCAGGACACTTGAGTGTAGGTGATTTTAGTCATTTAATTTTATATAATTTGATACCTGCTGTTAGTTCCTGTTGGTGTTCTTCAGTATGTTCAGTGGTATTGAGGGTTGCTACAGTTAATGTTTTGAGGTGTGTAAACTTTTGCTGCCGCAAATTATAGCTCATGCACAGTTTTGAAACGCATTCTCTTGTAATGTATGCTATGTATGTGCTAGGTTGCTTACCCTGGGCTAGAGTCCTTCATAAAGGACTGCCTACCATCACTGGTTCCTTTGCTGAATTTCTGTACATGGTTTAGAGTAATGTGCCTTGTTGAGGTTTCTTTAATACAGATTTTAAATTTTGTTGTAGTTTGAATTTGATATAAATGTAAACATTGCCAAAGAATATCTGTAACACTAAACATAATTGTTATTAAAGCACAGTCATCCGATTGTCGTATAGAGAACAATGGTATGCAGTCATAATCGTCATGACTGAAATTTTGGACATGACTAGCATTCTTGGTCTTCAGACAGGGATTGAGAGTAGCTCTTTCTAAGTGGCCTGCCTGCATAGGTTTTCCCCTCACACCAATGGAATGGAATTTGAAGGAGGGAGATAGATGAAGTGTGTGAAATGTTGTGGGCTTTTAAAGTGGAATGGTGTACAATGTCCAAGATTTCAGGTATGAAAGTGAAGCCATAAACCTCGTTAATTATTATGTTGGTTAATTTTTCATATTGAAATGTTATGTTTTGTTGACAGTGTTGGAGAGATGGGTGAAGGCTTGATGTGGATGCAGCAGCCAGCATCATAGAAGGCTGACATGCAAATCCCGTGTCATGCACCATTGCTTTTGAACCTTTTCCAGCTTGTGCAAATGAACCATCTGCATCTCAAACTGATTTTTCTCCACCTGCAATTTCCCTTTGTTGTTTGAGTATTTTTTTAAGGTAAAGTGCTTTGTAGTCATTTAAAGAAATTAAGTGCCCAGTTTTACATCAAGATCACAATGTGATTGTAGAAGTTGGTTTGTGTAGGGCCTCTGATTAGGTTATCGAAACACCAGCTATAGTAACCAAAGTTGAGGTGTTTAATGAGCACTTTGTGGGGTCGAAATAATGCTTCCGAGGATGATTTATAGTGCAACCCTGATATTGTTTGTCTGCGCACCTCACCTGCCTACTGAAAAGATGATCTGTATGATCTTTACCCCTCCATCTTGATGTAGGTTTCCGAGGTTCATGTTTTTTCTAGTTGCCATAGTGCTGATAGACTGATAGTTTTCGCCTACGCACCTCAAATGCCTACTGAGTAAATGTGTTGTTTGGGACACGTGGACTGTCACCTCAGTTGGTAGCTTGGTCGCAGGTGGGGAAATATTCCTTTGGGGCTCTGGGGTTCGTGGTGTGATTTAGAGGTTGATACTTGGATATCTCAGTGACAGTTTATGCAGTTGTGTTGGCATATTGCAGAGAATTGTTTCGAAATTGTTTAGGGGAAAATTGACTTTCCTGAGAGACATGTATTCTCGTTTCTCCACCCCGTCCCCAGACCCATCCCAGCGTATAAGCGTGCAGCTCTTCATTTGAGCGTAGTGTAGAAAATGCCCATGCTGAAGGTAGGTAATGCATGAAAATTCTTTGCTTTTAGCACTGGGCTGCGTTTGCCTTAAGATACTTCATGTGTGATTTATTGGCATGTGTGGAGAATTGTCTAACAGTAGATCCTTCTTTATGTCTGACACTACAACCTGTTGCGGCTTTCATCCCTCTATGATTTTGCTCCACAGATCTGTATCGTTTGTGTTCTTGCAACATCCTGTCACTTGTGGAGGTTTGAGTTCTGTTAGTACAGCATCTGGGCATTTAATTAAGTGTTTCTTTCCTGCTGCTGCCTTTTGGCTTTGAGAAGTTTCATCGTCTTGTAATATGCATTATCCTGCATCTTTGCTATGTGTTGTAGGCATTTGAGTCTAGTTGTTTTAATCGCTTGCCCAAGCTGTGCTAGGTCTTTGTTTCGATTATACATTTCAACATTATTCTATTCTGCATACATTTGAGGACTGCAGAAATAAAGTACTGAGGAAATGAAACATACTGTGTGCAGTGATGTGTTTTTTCTTAATGTCATTTATCCCCATTGTGTTTACAATATCAGAAGAATAATGTCATTGTGTTCCTTGTGAGCACAATGTTATTCTTGAAGGTTAAGAATAGCTACATGTTTTTGCCACCTTTTTAGCCATCATGAGGCTGAACAAGAAGAAAATAAAAAGACAGTCGTTTGCGATCTCAAAATTGCAAAGGTTATATTTATAAACATGTCAAGAATACGTAGCTTGAGACACAATAATATATACAGTTAAAGTTGTTTATTAGTAGATGATTGTAACTGTGTGTTGGATATAATGAAATATTTCAGAAGTGATTTTTAAAGAAAAGAGACACGTTTTAACCTTTTTAAGCATGAATTTGTCATAATAAAGGTTTAAGAGGTGAGTTCCTATCTCACAGAAAGTATATGAAGTCTTTACTAAGAAGTGTGGCTTAGAGAAATAATTTTAGTTTATGCTGAGAATTATACAAAGTCAATAAATATGTTGTGTGGACGATGCACAGAGTTTCTTAGTGTCACAGTGCAGTAGGTGGTAACTGTAGTTGCCAGTATGTGTTAAAGTGTTGAGAGATCCTGTAGGGCAGTAGTAGCAAGCTAGCAAGATGTGTGTCTTTCTTGTGAACTGTATGATATGAATTGTGTTTGTGTTCGTTTGTAGTGCTTCAGTAAGACACAATGCACTAGGCAGCGCCAGTGGCCACCTTCACTCAAAGAGATAATGTGCACCATCAACAGGCATCCCATCCATGCTATATGCCCTTTCATGGATTGTGAGTTCCACCAATCAGCCGCTGCCAGAGATGTTATGGAGATTGTGAAAAAGAAAGAACAGTTAAATGTAATATGCAAAGGAAATATTTGTTGCAGCAGGACACCGGAGAAAAATGTATGTTGAGGTGCTTCATGATTTGTTGTGCTTACCAATTATTATCTGGGTGATAATATGGTGAAGGATGATATGGGTGGGTTAGAAGAGAAATATGTACAGGGTTTTGGTGGGGAAACGTGAAGGAACAGGGCCAAGTGGAAGGCTTAGGCGTAGATAAGAGGGTATTATTATTATGGATTGTAAAGAAGTAAGATGGGGGGTCATGAGCTGGATTTATGTGGTTCAGGACAGGGAGATGTGGCAGACTGTACTGAACATGGTAACAAACTTTCGGGTTCCATAAAATGCAGGGAATTTCTTGACTAACTGAGGAACTGTTAGCTTCTCAAGAAATACTCTGCTGCATGTAGTTGGTTAGCCAACTGAACGGCTGTGATTGTTTTGCTCTGTTCACTGTGTGTAAACATTAAAATTGCTGTCATTTTGTGTCACTTCCTTTGAATTCTGATAATGCAGAATTCCTTGAAGGTGCAGTATGTTAGTCACAATTGTTTCTGTCTGCAACACCACACGGTATCACATTCCAGAAGAGAGTAATCTTCAGTTTGCTGGATGGCAGCATTATCATGATTTAAATGAGCGGCATGTGATAATGAGAGTTTTCATTTAAATATGTGACGCACAGAAGGCACTGCAGGTGGGGTAGCTCAGACAGTACAGTGACTAGGCTACAGGCTTGACAACCCAGGTGTTGATTGCAAAACACTTATTAAGGCCCTGGGGCCTACCCAGTCTCCTCCTATTCAATGGTTACTGGTGGCTGCTACCCCAGAATTAAAGCAGTCAGGGCGTGAGGCTGACCACTCATATCGATCTAGTAGTACCAAGGTTAAGAATGAGTGGCGTTATGCCTTTATGCCGCTGTGTGTGCCTTCATGGTGTGCACAGGGACAGCTTTACATAACTCATCTGAAAATGAAAGCAGGAGATTAAAATTGTGGCATCCTGAGCTATAGTGCTGCTCTGAACTGCCTTACGGTTATCACTGGCAGTGAGAAGGAAAAGAGTAAGGTCATTCTTACATCCCGAAAAATAATAATAATAATATATTATTATTATTATTATTATTATTTTTTTATATTATTATTTATTTTTTTTTTTTTTTTTTTTTTTTTTTTTTTTTTTTTTTTTTTTTATTTTAAGATTGAGTCTTCTGGGATATGATGCTGTGTCACTGGGTGAGAAAAGTCTTGGGAACTGTGTGTCCACTTACAACAGTGCCACATCCCAGAAGGCTTGAATCCTAGTAACTCTGCTGTGAGGAGGTGAGATCTATGTTTCATGTATGTGTGTGGAGTATTGTAGGTTATGTTTGATGTCCGGTGTTTGTATCATGGTGTTGCTTGCAGGCGTTCCAGATTGCCGGCTTGATTCGAGAGTACAACGAAGTGCTTTAGCAGTCCCCTCAGCACGTGACACGCGGGGACGAACAAGCAAAAACGCGAAGTGGGAAAACTGCTAGACCAGTTAGCATTTACACAAATCTGTGACTGTCATACATTCTGTTGCAAGTTAGATGCAGCCTGCAGAGTTACGTGTCTGCGTTGTTGAGACCAAGCTGCTGTGTGTAGAATGCTTACAGTTTGGAAGAGTAGCAGATCATCAGCTCAGCCCCCAAAGCGTAATGAAGATATTTTCTTGATGAAATGCAGAGTCTCGACAGCATTGTGTGCAGTGTGCGTAGTCATTATGTATGTCTCTGCCAAATTCTTATCCTCGCTGTGCGATCTGATAATCACAGCAACGTGTGTGAGTAAGTTACATGTTGTGACTGCATAATCCCCAGTTACAGGTTTTGAATTATATTTTGTGTACATTGTTATAGGTGTGTTAATTGAGGTATTTAAGTACTTAAGGTAAGTAAGTGAGTGGACGATGTTTTTACCAGCATACATACAGCGTACTTATTGACTCATATCGTTAATCTAATTATTTACTGTGTATCTATAACATTGTATTTGAGTGTAAAGTGTAGTGTACAATAAAATATGTTTACCATCCCACCTTCCCTTCCCACCTTCCTAGGAAATTGTTTTTGCATTTGGCTTTCATTACGTATAAAGTTTGTGGAGCAGAGCAGAGTAGTGGACACGGTAAGATGAAGAAAGTAGGGCAGGGCATTGCAGAGCTGGCAGGGGAGTTCCTGTAGGGACTGATAGGCAGGGAAGTGTCTTATGTGCAATGACTAGCTATAGGAGTGTTTACCAGAGTTTAAGCCAGTGTGAAATTTGCGTTGGTTGGTTAGACAGCAAGGGTAAGTTGGATAGAGGAAGATGCGAAGGTATGCCTTGTTAAGTAGGGTTAGCATTGATCTGTGCACCCGGGATTCAATCTGTAACGTACTGGTATATAAAGATATGCATTGTATAGGAGGGTGGGTGGGGGCTGCAAGACAAAGTGAAGTAGTGCTACGGCGACTAGTGGCAGCAATTCTTGCAACGTTGGGGTATATTCTTCATTCTGTTCCTCATGCACGTGGTATTGGTGTGCTGGCAGGGAAGAGGGTTTGTGATGGCGGAAGTAGTCGGCATCGTGTTAGATGAGATCTGCTCTGTGCTGGGATGTTGCGCAGCGTCGTGTGGTAATAGTTCACCCACGTTTGTGAACAACTAACGTGACGTAATCACGAGGGTACTCTAGGGGTGGTAGTCGGCGAGATGGCGGCCAATAGAGTTGCAAGGGAGTGGTGGATAGAGACAAAGGAGTGTAGCCAACCAAGGCTATGGTAAAGATGTGAGGAAAATGTAATGATAAAAAATACGAATTAAAGAATTTAGGGGAAGAAAACCGAAAAACTTGTGAGGGAGGGGAGGACACAAAGTGGTTGGAGGGTTGCCTAGGCGGAAACCGGTCCCAGCGTTCGCGAATCACTGCCTTGTGAATGAAGGTCAGAGTAGTGGGAAAAAACGTGTATGGATTGAAGCAATAACGAGGAAGGGAAATAGACCAAACGAATAATAAAAAAAAAAGAAAATTATAATAAAAATAGGGGAATGAGAATGTAGAAAATATTTTTTGTTTGTTCATTGCAATTCTATATCTCGTGCTAGTCACATTGCAAATGCACCAATTAGGATCGACATGACCATGCTGAAAATTCAAGTGAAAGCATGGACTGTAACTGTGACGTAGATTTGGTCGTCCACAAGTAGGGATCTGTCTTGCCCTTGTTCTGTTCGGATAGGTATTCTGCGTGAGCCGGCACTAAATGCGAGGTGTAGTTATTCTTTGTGATTAGTTGAGAAGAATCGTCCGCTAAAATCAGTGGAGGGGTTGAGATGAGGAAGGAGGCGACAGACGGTAGGGGTGTTTTACATTGTGCTACGACTCTTGCTTAGCCTTGTATTCATTTCATTTATAGGTTTCTGGGTTAACTAAGGCCGTCTGGTTTAGTTCGTATTGGCGACGATTGTTCGAAGTGTTATTCTTGTTAGGGAAAGTGGTGACAGGATTGTGGCTTTGGTAACAATATTAAGAATAGAGGGAGTCCTAGGTATAATAGCGATGTGAACATTACAGATTTTTATCAATGTGGCTACCTTGGTGGTTTTATTACGCTGTGGACAAATGGTCCTCTAGATTGAGGTTTTTCCTGCTCCACTTCCTACTGTTGGCAGTTCTTGAAAAACAGTTAATTATTAATTGGGTGGTAGTTCTGAGAATCTCTGTTCTGCTGGGGGGAGGTTCATAATCATTCAATTGAATTCATTGTGTGTGTTTGTTGGGAGCAAGATTTGTTGGTTAGACGTAACTGGGCCTTTAATTATTTGGGGTTTGTAGTAAGCCTAGCAAATTGTGGGAATCAATGAATAAATCCTGCCATGATTGCGAATACTCCTACTATTGATAGGAAGTGGGCAACCTACACTGACGATTGAATTTGCAAGCACTGCCCTGGTTAGTCCTATCGTAAATACGAATATATACCCTAGTCCTCACAGACAAGGTCTATACAAGTGGTGGGCTGTTGTGAACACAGTGATGGACCTCTCAGTTTCATTAAGTGCAGTTAATTTCTTGACCGTTGAAGATGGGACCGACACGTTGTCCCACAACGTCGGTGCGTAATATCCCAGAAGAGCATAAATCTCTAATGTTATGTCATTTCTCATCCCTTTTTTGCCACGGATTAAAATTGACTTCAAGTCTTATCCACTTCGCCGTTCGCTACGTCTTGTAGATCAGGTTTAATCTGTGCCCTGATCCGTGGTTTGTGTGAAATTTCATTCAAAAAGTGTGGCGCAATTTGTTGTCTGTGTTCCAATTTTAAACTGTGAGGATGTTATAACTTTTATAATTTTTTTTTTCACTACGCCCTAAATATGTTTCGGCCATCTTCAAGGGCACCTTGTTAAGTACACTTCTCTGTCCATTTGGCACTATCACTAAACTGTTATTCCGTTCAATGCTAATATTCGCACCGAGAATCGCAAGTATATAAAATTTCTTCAGGTAGTTTCTTGAATTGTTCCGGTGTATATAGCTTCCGTCCGAAGTGTATAGTCCAGCACTACAATTTGTGATTGTAGGGCACTACGTCGTTGGTATGTGTTGGAATCGTCATAGTTATTGAAAATATTGTTATTAAAATAGTTAAAACTGCTGGCTGCTGGTCTTGTATAAATGTTGAAGTCCGTTTCCTACTGTTGTTGTTGTCTTGTTGCATGGCTGTGACTGGCTATTTTAATAACAATAGGAAGTTCTATCAGAGAACTAGTGGAATTGCAAAGCTTAGATTCTTCTTGTTCACAGCCTCCATCTGTAGCAACAAGACCAGGTGCCAAGTTGCAAACAGAAGTAGCTGCTCAGGACAGGCACAGCCCCATTTGCCTGCTCTGTGCTAAGAAGCCTATATATAGTGATAATGAATGCACTTAAAATGTTGCCACTTTATTTCAATGTGTCATTAGACAAGCCCAGACGAACGCCTGGTTGTCTGTTTTGGTTGTATCTTGAAGAGTATATCCTGTCTGGTTGTGATTCTGTGAGTGCGGCCTTGTGACAGTGAGAGCGTAATGTTATTTGCTGTTGAAAAGGAGTCTATGCCAGTGTTGTATGTGTTATAATGTGTGTACATAAATGTGTAATGTTTGTGACAGTAATTACAGCATGGCAGTTGGCAGTTTTGAGTCTCACCCCAGTGACAGTTTATTTGTAAAGATAGCCGACACATCCTTTAAAAATGTTGCAGGGTTCATATATTTCAGAATGACACTAACAGACCAAAATTGCATGCAGGAAGAAATTAAGAACAGATTAAATAGTGGGAATAACTGCTACCATTCAGTTCAGAATCTTGTCGTCCTGTTTGATATCTAAGAACAGTAAAGTATACAGAGCTATAATTTTGTCTGTTGTAGGTATTATATGGGTGTGGAACTTGGTCTGTCACATTAAGGGAAGATTATACGCTGAGGGTGTTTGAGAATAGGGTCGGGCATAAGGGGGGGGGGGGTAACAGGAGTGCAGTCACTTCACAATTGTGGTTTAGTCACTTGTAACAGTAGCTGTCAGACTTAGCTGAATGTCAAGTAACTAACTCTTCGTTTGTGTTTGCACGAGACAGGCAGTCCCTTACTTTGCATTGCCTGCCTCCCATGATGAAGTACTACAATGGCTCTTTGTAGGACAACAAACGGTGCCTTTCAATTAATCTGATACATATGGCTTTTATTATGAAGAGGAATTCTAGTAACATCGACCAAGAATGTGTGGAGCTATATGTGCTGTACCTCCACACCCCTCTATACCCTCACTGTGTGGTGCTTCATGAAACATAGAAACAGCTGTACCTTACATGAAGTGTTTTCATGTTAATGAGTTGTGTTGCTCACAGCACAAACTGTTGTGTGAACAATAGGAGGTGGGTCATGTACTTGTTCACAGGCAACAGTGACAAAATGCTGTTACAAGTGATGAAGAATGGCCGTGTGGGTCGTTGTTTGGGACCTCGGTGACCTCAGATTGAACTTGTATTTTGTATTACACTTTGTGTTGTTGTTGTTTTGTGTGTTGACTGTTGTGTAACAGTGGGCAATGCTGCAGCTTTAGTGTATTAGTGTTGTGTGTACTGTGAAGAAAATATCACCATCAGAAATGATGTAATCACAGTTATGGCATATGTATTTAATTTATTTCATGTGGTGATAATTGTGTATAATGGAGGCTGTTGTTTATACTTCGAGAACATTTAACATTGTGAGTAGTTTTGAATGTGTGATTGTCTTTGTGATATGATTTTTGTGTAACTTTGAAATTCATTTGTATGTGGTCCTGACCGTAAAATGTGTGTTTATACTGATAATGTCAGTAACCAGGAAGTGTTCCAGGTGTCATTTCCTCAGTTTGTTTGAGAAGCAGAATAAGAGAAAAGTGTACGCAGTCGGTGGGAAACAATTGTGGTAATAAGTACAGTGTCTTTAAAAGACATACTGCACTTCCTGTAATGCAGTTTTCCCAACGTGACATTTCCATTCACCCTTCACTTGTTATTTATGTTCGTTGGTACAGGATTTGAGGTGCTCACAGTGGTGAGGATTCATATTGCAGTCTGGGTTAGGACACCGTGTAGTCTGGTACAGTGTTGTGAATGTTTTGGAGGAGCATTTTGGGTGTGTCTTCGTAGGTACTTGGAAGATGGAGCCAGTATGTCCTGACCGAAACCTCGGTACCCACCAGTCAGACTACACAGTCCCATAACTCAGAAGACTGTAATTTTGAATCCTAATATTCTCACTATTACAAAACAACTGAATACATGTTTTAGGCATTAAATATACCTTATATTTTACATTGTAGTTTTAAGTGAGCAGAAAAATGTCGGAGAAATTATAATGTAAAATAATATTTCGTTATCAGTGTTTTTAGTTGGTTTGTAATAATTTCGAAATTCGCTGTTTTTGTAGTGCAATGACGAATTTTGACATGATGAGGTTTTGAGTTGGTATGGCAATGCAGGAGCCTGCTTTGCCGATGTCATGGTACATAGTTTGATAAGTTACCACCAGGAGCATGTTTTACTCACAGCAAGTGAGCATACATGAAGGAGTTTTGTTTGTCATGAATTCGTAATTTATGAATTCTATAAAGCAAAGTCTTATGTGCATATGTTCTTTCTCCATGAAAATTTCTGTTAGCGTTTTGTGTGGCATACGATTGATAATAAAAACAAATATATAATTTTGTGCAGTGTGAAATAGTTCGGAACGACCAGTCGACAGAACATCAGAAGAGGTTAGTTTCATTATAATTTTAGTCTATTTTTGGCCACTGTATAATATTGCTGTAGTTTGCTTTTGGTCCAGTACTTCACTGTTCACAATTCTTCATTCAGTAATCATTGTAGATGCTGTTGTTTCTTTAACGAACGCTTTATTTGTAAGTGAATGTGGAACTGTAATCCTAATATACGGCTTATTTCTTTATTGCTTTTGTCCCATGTCATACAGGGTTTGCCATAAGTTTATGGTCAGAGAAGTCAGAGTTGCCAACATACACAAACAACAGAAAAAGTAATGCAATGTATAGATGAAGGCTAGTCATACGGTTTTTATGTGTATAAACCAAGGTTGGTGTTTGGGTTTTTGTGTTTATAAAGCAGTGTTATACTTTGGATATATCTACAAACTAAATTGTATACATTTCTGTTCTCCCCCATACATGCCACATGCGTTGCCCATCTCACCCCCATGATTTGGTCATCCTAATAATACTGATTGAAGGTTTCCAGCTTCCTGTAGCCACCTGATTTCAAGCAGCAGAGTCCATCTCTAAGTTCACAGTTATTCATCTGCATCAGAAAATCTGTGCCTGTTGTGGAACTTGAAGAATCATTGAAGTGTTCACTGGAACCAACTACTTTTCCCTGTCCTGAGCCACTTCCTCTGTCGTAGGTCCACATAATATCCTGAACTCTTGGTTATCAAACAATTATCACTTTTACAAATAATGTTATTAAGCTTGTTCCTTTCAATGCCATATATTTGGATGTACTGAGCGTGCTATTGACAGGCACTTTTATTCTCACCAGAAGCCTATCAGACAATTGTCAGAAGTGAATGCGTATGGAAGTGCTGTGTCAGAGTTGAGGAAGTTTTCACCCATTGCGGTGGAGCGGGACAATGAGCAGGATACTCAGCAGACGTCCCTGCCAACATCAAGGCGAAGTTCTCCAAAGGAGGAAACAGTTGAACAGACATCCACTGTAAGTACTTCTATGATCCAAGCTGCTAGTTGTTCACACAGTCTGTAAATTCTGTGCTTTTATGGAAACCAAAGGTTAATTACACATTTACAAGATTCTAGGATTGGAATCAGTTCAACCTACAGGCAGTCCTCCTCTAACATTGTGCCAGATGACTTTGTTTTATCATAATGTTAACAAACTTCAGTGACCAAAGGTCGTGTCAAGAGTGCTGACAGTCAGCTGACAGCATGTTCAGCAGCCAAGCTGTCAGTATTTTAATGAAGTTATGAGAAAGAATTCTCTGTGTCACATTGCGTTGCCATGTTCCCACACCCTTCTCCAGCAATTCCCTTATATGCTTTTGAGGATTCCTTTTTGAATCAAGAAACTGTTAGTATGTTATTAGTAACTTATTTATATAAATGAGTTCATTGCCCACTTTATGTTCACTGCATTACATCACAGTTGCAAAGTTCATCAAAAAAGAAAAGGAAAATTGCCTTACAACCGTGTATGTGTAATAATTAAATTGAGAGCAGAGGAGGCAAGTTTACAGGGGGATGGCTTGTAAGTACTCGTTTGAAGCCTTGTATTTCTGGCTTGATGGCAGGACACTTGAGTGTAGTTGATTTTAGTCATTTAATTTTATATAATTTGATACCTGCTGTTAGTTCCTCTTGGTGTTCTTCAGTATGTTCAGTGGTATTGAGGGTTGCTACAGTTAATGTTTTGAGGTGTGTAAACTTCTGCTCCTGCAAATTATAGCTCGTGCACAGTTTTGAAACCCATTCTCTTGTAATGTATGCTATGTATGTGCTAGGTTGCTTACCCTGGGCTAGAGTCCTTCATAAAGGACTGCCTACCATCACTGGTTCCTTTGCTGAATTTCTGTACATGGTTTAGAGTAATGTGCCTTGTTGAGGTTTCTTTAATACAGATTTTAAATTTTGTTGTAGTTTCAATTTGATATAAATATAAACAGTGCCCAAGAATATCTGTAAAACTAAACATAATTGTTTTTGAAGCACAGTGATCCTATTGTCCTATAAAGAACAATGGTATGCAGTCATAGTCGTCATGACTGAAATTTTGGACATGACCAGCATTCTTGGTCTTCAGACAGGGATTGAGAGTAGCTCTTTCTAAGTGGCCTGCCTGAATAGGTTTTCCCCTTGCACCAAGGGAATGGAATTTGAAGGAGGCAGATGAAGTGTGTGAAATGTTGTGGGCTTTTAAGTGGAATGGTGTACAATGTCCAAGATTTCAGGTATGATAGCGAAACCATAATCCGCGTTAATTATTATGTTCATTAATTTTTGATAATGAAATGTTATGTTTTGTTGACAGTTTTGGTGAAATGGATGAAGGCTTGATGTGGATGCAGCAGCCAGCATCATAGAAGGCTGACGTGCAAATCCCGTGTCATGCACCATTGCTTTTGAACCTTTTCCAGCTTGTGCAAATGAACCATCTGCATCTCAAACTGATTTTTCTCCACCTGCAATTTCCCTTTGTTGTTTGAGCATTTTTTTTAAAGGGAGAGGGCTTTGTAGTTATTTAAAGAAATTAAGTACCCAGTTTTACATCAAGATCACAATGTGGTTGTAGAAGTTGGTTTGTGTAGGGCCTCTGATTAGGTTATCGAAAACCTGCTATAGTAACCAAAGTTGAGGTGTTTAATGAGCACTTTGTGGTGTCATGGGCCTTTGTGGGGTCAAAATAATGCTTCTGAGGATGATGTATATGCAAGTTGCCATCGTGCAACCCCTGATTATGTTTGCCTGTACACCTCACCTGCCTACTGAAAAGATGATCTGTGTGGTCTCTACGCCTCCATCTTGATGTAGGTTTCCGAGGTTCATGTTTCTTCTAGTTGCCTAATGCTGATAGACTGATAGTTTTCGCCTACGCACCTCAAATGCCTACTTAGTAAATGTGTTGTTTGGGACACGTGGACTCTCACCTCAGTTGGTAGCTTGGTCGCAGGTGGGGAAATATTCCTTTGGGGCTGTGGAATTCGTGGTGTGATTTAGAGGTTGGGACTTGGATATCTCAGTGACAGTTTATGCAGTTGTGTTGGCATGTTGCAGAGAATTGTTTCGAAATTGTTTAGGGGAAAATTGACTTTCCTGAGAGACATGTATTCTCGTTTCTCCACCCGTCCCCAGAACCATCCCAGCGTATAAGCGTGCAGCTCTTCATTCGAGCGCAGTGTAGAAAATCTCCATGCTGAAGGTAGGTAATGCATGAAAATTCTTTGCTTTTAGCACTGGGCTGCGTTTGCCTTAACATACTTCATGTGTGATCGATTGGAATGTGTGGAGAATTGTCTAACAGTAGATCCTTCTTTATGTCTGACACTACAACCTGTTGAGGCTTTCATCCCTCTATGATTTTGCTCCACAGATCTGTATCGTTTGTGTTCTTGCAACATCCTGTCACTTGTGGAGGTTTGAGTTCTTTTAGTACAGCATCTAGTCATTTATTTTAGGTGTTCTTTTCCTCCTGCTGCCTTTTGGCTTGAGAGGTTTTATCATCTTGGAATATGCATTATCCTCCATCTATGCTGTGTGTTTTAGGTATTTCAGTCTAGGTGTTCTAATCACTTACCCAAGCTGTGCTAGGCTCTTTGTTTCGATTATACATTTCAGCATTATTCTATTCTGCATACATTTGAGGACTGCAGAAATAAAGTACTGAGGGAAATGAAACATACTGTTTGCAGTAAAGTATTTTTTCTTAATGTCATTTATCCCCATTGTGTTTACAATATCAGAAGAATAATGTCATTGTGTTCCTTGTGAACACAACGTTATTCTTGAAGGTTAAGAATAGGTACATGTTTTGGCCAGCGAAAGTAGCCATCATCAGGCTGAACAAGAAGAAAATAAAAAGACAGTGGTTTGCGATCTCAAATTGCAAAGGTTATATTTATAAACATGTCAAGAATACGTAGCTTGAGACACAATAATATATAAAGTTAAAGTTGTTTATTAGTAGATGGTTGTAGCTGTGTGTTGAATATAATGAAACGTAATATGTGTAATAATTAAATTGAGAGCAGAGGAGGCAAGTTTACAGGGGGATGGCTTGTAAGCACTCGTTTGAAGCCTTGTATTTCTGGCTTGGTGGCAGGACACTTGAGTGTAGGTGATTTTACTCATTTAGTTTTATATCATTTGAAACCTGCTGTTAGTTCCTCTTGGTGTTCTTCAGTATGTTCAGTGGTATTGAGGGTTGCTACAGTTAATGTTTTGAGGTGTGTAAACTTTTGCTGCCGAAAATTATAGCTCGTTCACAGTTTTGAACCCCATTCTCTTGTAATGTATGGTATGTATGTGTTAGGTTGCTTACCCTGGGCTAGAATCCTTCATAAACGACTGCCTACCATCACTGGTTGCTTTGCTGAATTTCTGTAAATGGTTTTGAGTGATGTGCCTTGTTGAGGTTTCTTTAATACAGATTTTGAATTTTGTTGTAGTTTCAATTTGATATAAATGTAAACAGTGCCCAAGAATTCCTGTAAAACTAAACATAATTGTTTTTGAAGCACAATGTTCCTATTGTCCTATAAAGAACAATGGTATGCAGTCATAGTTGTCGTGACTGAAATTTTGGACATGACTAGCATTCTTGGTCTTCAGACAGGGATTGAGAGTAGCTCTTTCTAAGTGGCCTGCCTGAATAGGTTTTCCCCTTACACCAAGGGAATGGAATTTGAAGGAGGCAGATGAAGTGTGTGAAATGTTGTGGGCTTTTAAGTGGAATGGTGTACAATGTCCAAGATTTCAGGTATGATAACGAAACCATAATCCGCGTTAATTATTATGTTCATTAATTTTTTATAATGAAATGTTATGTTTTGTTGACAGTTTTGGTGAAATGGATGAAGGCTTGATGTGGATGCAGCAGCCAGCATCATAGAAGGCTGACACGCAAATCCCGTGTCTTGAACCATTGCTTTTGAACGTTTTCCAGCTTGTGCAAATGAACCATCTGCATCTCAAACTGATTTTTCTCCACCTGCAATTTCCCTTTGTTGTTTGAGCATTTTTTAAGGGAAAGGGCTTTGTAGTCATTTAAACAAATTAAGTACCCAGTTTTTCATCAAGATCACAATGTGTTTGTAGAAGTTGGTTTGTGTAGGGCCTCTGATTAGGTTATCGAAACACCTGCTATAGTAACCAAAGTTGAGGTGTTTAATGAGCACTTTGTGGTGTCATGGGCCTTTGTGGGGTCAAAATAATGCTTCCGAGGATGAGGTATATGCAAGTTGCCATCGTGCTACCCCTGATAATGTTTGTCTGCGCACCTCACCTGCCTACTGAAAAGATGATCTGTGTGGTCATTACCCCTCCCTCTTGATGTATGTATGTGAGGTAAGCAGATGCTTTCCGAGGTTCATGTTTTTTCTAGTTGCCATAGTGCTGATAGACTGATAGTTTTCGCCTACGCACCTCAAATGCCTACTGAGTAAATGTGTTGTTTGGGACACGTGGACGGTCACCTCAGTTGGTAGCTTGGTCGCAGGTGGGGAGCTATTCCTTTGGGGCTCTGGGGTTGGTGGTGTGAATTTGAGGCTGGGACTTTGATATCTCAGTGACAGTTTATGCAATTATGTTGGCATGTTGCAGAGAATTGTTTTGAAATTGTTTAGGGGAAAATTGACTTTCCTGAGAGACATGTATTCTCGTTTCTCCACCCAGTCCCAGACCCATCCCAGCGTATAAGTGTGCAGCTCTTCTGTGCATATAACTGCATAATTGAAGAAGCTATTTTCAAAGATAGGAGCTGGCACAGAGTATTACATGACTACACGAGAAATGTTACAAAACATTAGGCATTTCAGTTGAGGTGATTTCATTAACAGAATTGCAGTGATGTAAGAGCTTCTATTTTAATGGTGTATTTGTATATGTATTTATTTCACATTCAGTAAGTCACAGAGGGCGCAGCACAGCACCATGAGATACAGAACTTGTTATGAAAGTGTTAAGCTTCAAAGATGTAAGATTAGAATTTTTGATGTTTGAATTCCAAAAAAAATTGATTTGTTGAGTCTCCCAAAGTATGTACTTTACTTTCAATATCAGGTAGGACCAGTTTTTACCATTTTACCGGTACATGTTCATATTGACTGATGTGCATTATCTCGTACTATTTACTCTGTATTCGTAACACTGTATTTTCATGTGAATTAGTGTGGACAGTAAAATATATTTACCATCTTCCCTGCTCCCCCAACCCCTCCTATGGACTTCACAGTTTTTTCTACTTTGTTTTGCATTTAATTTTTAAGAAAAGTACCGAAATTTTGCAGTTCTATGATTGGGTAGAGCTTGTTGTTTCTTCATATATGTGTAACCTGTGTTCAGAAATTTTTGCTATGTGTCATCAAATCGAGAAGAATGAGGTGGGCGGGCCATGTAGCACGTATAGGTGAGTGGAGGGGTGCATACAGGGTTTTGGTGGGGAGGCTTGAGGGAAGGAGACCACTTAGAAGACACAGGCATAGATGGGAGGAAAATATTAAAATGGATCTTCAAGAAGTGTGATGGGGGGCATGGACTGGATTGATATGGCTCAGGATAGGGACAGGTTGCGGGCTGTTGTGAGTGCGGTAATGAACCTTCGGGTTCCATAAAACGCGGGGAATTTCCTGACTAGCTGACGACCTGTTAGCTTCTCAAGAAGGACTCTGCTCCATGGAGTGAGTTAGTCTCAACAATGTATCTCATTCGCTTCTCCTTAATGTGGGCGTCATCGTGCGTTTTTGACACGCTTGCAAGGATCCTGTGTGAGCCATTGCATCAGCTTCATATTGTTATGTATGAACATCTCTGTTGTACACTGCTGTTTGCCAGTAGATGACTTGTGTTCGTCTGACAACAGGCAATGTTACCTTCTGTAGGTTAACATTGATTGGGTTCGAATCCCAGTCAGGGTGAGAAAATGTAAACATTTTACATTTTTTGCATGTCTCGCGATCAGAATGCAGGACAAAATCACAATATAAAGTTAGATAATAAATCGTTTGAAAGGGTGGAACAGTTCAAATATCTGGGAACAACCCTAACAAATCGAAATTCCATTCAGGATAAATTAGGAGCAGATTGAAGTGTGGGAATGCCTGCTATCATGCGGTGCAGGATCTTCTGTCTTGCGGTTTGTTATCTAGAAATACTAAGATTAAGATATACAGAACTATAATTTCTCCTGATGTTTTGTATGGGTGTGAGACTTGGTCTCGCACTGAGGGAGGAACATAGGCTGAGGGTGATATTTGGACCTAAGAGGGACGAGGTAACAGGGGAGTGGAGAAGACTACATAATGAGGAACTTAATAATCTGTACTCATCCCCAAGTATTATTTGAGTTATAAAATCAAGAATGAGATGGGCGGGGCATGTAGCACGTATGGATGAGGGGAGAGGTGCATAGGACAAGTGGCGGGCTCTTGTGAGTGCGGTAATGAACCCTCGGGTTCCAAGACTCGGGGAATTTCTTGACTAACTAACGACCTGTTAGCTTCTCAAGAAGAACTGTGCTCTGTGGAGGGAGTTTTACATTTTTTACCATGCTGGGAGTGCTGGTCTGGTTGTCGCCTTTCTCGTACTAGATCTATTTCTCTTAAGTCGTGACATTGGTGGTATTCATGTGAGAAGTAGCGTCCTATGGAAGTTTATGGTCAAAATGCAATGACACATTTAAGGTTTAACGTTTGCACCAAAGGTGTATGATGTCACGGGTTCACTCCGTGGGCTTTATGTTCCCAGAGAAAGTTTAATTGAAATTTAACCAATGAAATTTTAGTTATGTTTTCAAAGAATTGGTTAGCCAACAACGGAGGACTTTTTGTTGGCCGTCACCAGTTGTCGGCCTGAAGCAGGAATGGGGGACTAACTCCATGGAGCAGTTCTTTTTGAGACGCTAACACGTCCTAAGCTAGTCGAGAAATTCCCCGCGATTTATGAAAATCGAAAGTTCATTACCGCATTCACAAGAGCCCGCCACCTGTCCCTATCCAGAGCCATTTCGCAGGAATGGGGGACGTGACAAAAATTGAGTCTCCGATATTATGAAGGGAGTCTGAAGTCAGAAGATTGACGGTGATTAGGAGACAGAAGTCGAAATACGGATGTAGAATCCGGGGGGTGGGGAGACAGTATGTGGAGCAGGGGGCAGAAACTGGGATTGGGGAAGGGGAAGCATGCAATCGCGACATCTTACCGTAGTGCACATCATACTCGTCAACAACGACAACTACAATATCTACTATTAATCATAACAGATGTCGCACAAAGTCGGAAGAAGTTACCATGCCACGTGATATTTTGGACCAATCACAAAGAAGCGCCAACCTTTCATTGTGACCTGTGATTGTAACGGCTCGTGCCTCCAATAGATTGGTGCAAGAATAATTTGAATTGATTATTTATTCTCTTTCGTCTGTGGATTTTGCTTTCAGCGTCTAGATTGTATCGTTGTGTGTTGATTACATCGTGTGTTATGTATTCTCCAGCACAGATTACTACAGATTCTCCAGCGTCTGTGGAACGGTAAGATTTGAATTTATGAAAGCTTAGCTTAATCCTACATGATGGGCCGTGTAATTTTGAGATGTACGTACTGTATCGCGTTGTATTCTGTTTCTTTCAGCAAAATGGCCAGGCGGAACAAGTGCCACGCGGCAAGATGTACATCGACGCACAAAGACGGTGTACGATTCTTCAGATTTCCTACGAATACGATACGGTATGTCACATGCAATATCGTAATATAAGCAGATCTCATTTAATATAGTACGTATGTGTAAAAAGGAAATGTGAAAATGTCAATTGCAGTCCAGTGGACTGTGCAGGGTTACACGGCGTTACAATAAAGAAGACCAGTCAGATGTGCACTGTGCATTCCTAATAGGAAATGTGTAAGTCATTAATACTAGGAGAATGCAATTTAAATGTATCCCATTAACATTAAATTCCCAAACATATGTAATGTAATGTACTTTCATTTTTTCTTTCCAGAGCCAAAGTATGGGCGGAGAACGTCGAGCAGTCATGCAGTATCGACTCTGCAAAAATGCTGTACAAATATTTTTTGTGCAGCAAACATTTTGCAGAGAGCGATTTCTGCACTTCTGAAAGGGTACGCCTGAACAAAGTGGCAGTTCCACATGGCTCAGATTCATTTTCACATTCAATCCCACAACCTTCGGAATCTTCCTATTATAACCCTTCTCTGAACTCCTTGCCCACAAATTTAACCCCTGAAGATAACCTCCATGTCCTACCACCCACCAGAACCTACGGCAAGGCGTCTGTGTCCTCCACTAAAACTACTATGCCTGTCCATGCAGACAGTCCTTCAACTTCTCATCAAATCCCTGGGTTCCAAACACCACCACCAGCAGGCAGAACTTTAGCAGTGAAAGAAACCTCTTGTTCCTTGAGCCCTGTAAATCCTAATGCTTGTGATGGAGAACTCAGATGTATCAATCATCAAAGTTCTTCCTCAAAGCCTAGAGCAAGGCATTCTCTACTAAAAGAACTTAATTTGGCAACAGTTGCAGAATTGACACATAGAAAAAGGAAAATGTATGAACATATTCGGAAGCAGGGGAGTGCGCTATGTAAATTGAAAAAGCAATGCAAGGCAAAAAAGTTGAAAGATGTCTGTGATCTGGATAGGGATCCAGTGATGCAGAAGCTTGCATCTTCTTTGTCTGTAGAGGCTGCCAGGTTATTGGCAGGAGTTATTCAGAACAGTAGGCAGAAGCCCAAGGGCAGGAGGTGGAATTTTGAAGACAAAGTGTTGGCTCTGGCCCTACTGAAACGCAGTCCCAAATCCTACATCCTTCTGCAGATGCTCTTCCCCCTTCCATCTAGACGAACATTGCAGTCTGTCCTTAATACTGTTCACTTCACGGCAGGCATTAATGCCCATGTGTTTGGTGCACTCAAACACTCTGCGCAGACAATGTCTGATAAAGATCGTTATTGTATTCTGATGTTTGATGAAATGTCAATCAGAGAAAACTTGTGCTTTAAGCAGAAATTGGGCTGCATAGAGGGTTTTGAGGACTTTGGAAGCCAGGGCAGGACAAGCAACATTGCAAATCATGCTCTGGTTTTCATGGTCAGTGGCCTGCATCAAAAGTGGAAGCAACCAGTGGCTTACTACTTTAGTCGCAGAAGCACTAAGGCTGAGATGCTTGCGCAATTTTTGAAGGAGGTTCTTGACGCTTGTCAGAATGCTGGACTGCAAGTTGTTGCCACTGTCTGTGACATGGGTGCCAACAATGTCAAGGCCTTGAAATTGTTGGGTGCTTCTGAAACAGAAGCATTCTTCAAGTTTCATAATTAAAGAAATTGCGACAGTATTTGATCCTCCACACCTCCTGAAATGTACCCGAAACCTATTCCATAAGTATGATGTGCAGTTGAAGTCTGAGGCACTGGACAAACAGCTTCCTGTTATAGGTGGGAACACATTTTGTGATGTGTACAAGTTTGACAAACCGCATCCACTCCGACAACTGTATAAGCTTACAGACACACACCTGAACCCTGTGGGGCAGAATGCAATGAAGGTGAAGCTGGCTGCACAAGTGTTGAGCCACACTGTAGCAGCAAGTCTGTATAGCCTCGTATGTACAGGTAAGAAATGTTTCATTGCATTCAGTTATTTGTAATGCACTGTTTTTAAGGCATTGGTTACATGAAGACAATTTTTCCAACTTCTCCCCAAAATGTACTTGTGATCAGCCGAAAAAAAAGAACTTTATTTTCTCCCAGTTTCTGTGCACTGATTACTGTGTTATTCTAATATTAATGTAACAAGGCCCTAGCTTTATTATTTTACTGATTCTTTTAGGAATGTTGAGCAGCACATACCTGGCTACTGTCACCTTCATTGGGGAAGTTGATAAGCTCTTTGACAGTTTGAACGTGGTGCGGTGTATGATTTTGTGGAACATCAAAAAGTGCAAAGATACAGTGAACAGTGTGGTTTCAACATTCTGTCATTTTAACTATATTTTATACTCACGATTTTACTTATATATGATTTTATAAACAGTACACAAAAAATTTTACGAATGTCAATAATAGGCAGACCCAGCATTTGAGAAGCACTATTAGAAAGCCCCTGATGATGGCTCGTGGAGAGCCGAAACATATGTAGGGTTCGACTATAATAAAGGGCTGATTGCACCTTTTTAGTGATTTCTGCATTTGTTGGTGTATTCCTGAATATACACTGTTTGATGTTATACATCAATCACTTTTTTCATTCATCCTGTAGATGAAAATACAGTGATATAGGATGTGAATCTGTATTATACATAACAAAAGTACAGCTGTGTTTATTGTATATACAACATATACCTTTGCTTGTATAGTCATAATAGATAGATAGATTGATAGCTAGATAGATAGATAGATAGATATAATAAAGACTATTTCTTGTGTTACGTGTATGTACATGTTTATTTACAGTGCAGTTAGACTTTTCTATTACTTATAAGATTGTCTTTTGAATGTATAACAAATACACTGTTAATATCTTTAGATGACTGAAACTCTTTCTACACGATTCTAAATGTTTTAACCCTGCAGTATACCTTATTGCCCGTTTTTGAAGAATAAAAAATTTTTAGTTTCTTTATATCTTGTCCTACATTCAATATTGATGTGTTTGAAGTGGAAGTTAAAAGTGTGAACATTAACATACTCTGTAGCTGAGTAGATTTCAGTGCAGGGATAATAAATACGTATGAATGAAATATCTATGATATGACCTATTGTACAGGACATTATTTCATGCTGCTGCTGAACCATGTCAAGTGAAAATTATCTGTATGACAGTGGAGAAAGGGAGGGGGGATATTGAGGGCCGAATAGTAGTCAACCTTACCGACTGGGATATTGCTACCGATTGCTACTAACACCTTGTGGTACTTGTGCACTGCGCATAGATGGCAGGACAATAGACTCCGCCCCCACGTTTCCGACCAATAGCATTGAAGTTACCGATCTGGTAGTAGTAATCTGTGATGTGGAGGTACTAGCAGTCGAGAAACAACAGTCTGGGCAGGCAGTCAGTGGTCAAGCAGTAATCGCACAGTGCATTAATGTGAGAGAATTTAGACGGTGAGTTTGGGCAGTAAGAGTGGCAGTGGATGTTGATGTTGGATATTGTGTTTTATGTGTGGGTAGATACATTGCAGTAAGTTATAGTGCTGACGTAAGTGTTGTGTGCTCGTTACAACGTTCATCATCTTCCAAATGTGTTAGACCATGCGGTCTTTTACGGTCTCGAGCCACGTTTTGTGTAAAAGATTAGGAATATTGAAGGTAAGTGAATGAATTGACTGTAATAATGTACTGTTAAACATATCTTGCTTGGAACCTGATCCTGTCCTTTACAGGCAAGGCAATTGTATTGAGCCTGTGTATTGATAATTGTGTTGAGAGTCTGCTAGTAATACTTGATCATCGTCATATATCGAAGTATCGAGATGTGTGTATTATTAATTAGTTTACTGCCATGAGGTCGTTTTATACAGTCTTTTATAAGCGAGTTCATGTAAATAACGAAGAGCAGATGCGATAGGCCACATTATTGTCGAACTTCTCGCTTGATAGGTGTCCAGCCGGTTAATTCGTTTTTAACCTTGACTGCTATCACATTGTTTTCATAAATATTGAATATGTGTTGTTATAACTTGTGGTTCTCTGTCATTGTGTAGTGTTTAAAATAATTTTACTCTATTAACTTTATCAAATGTTTGTATATATAATTATGAACGGCATATGTATAGCCATGTTAAAATTCCATTGCTTTTCAAACAAAATTTTGGGTGTGACAAATCCCTCTGTGAACGATCTTCATTTACATAATCCGTTTTGTTCTTCTCCAATAATATTTTCGTACTGTGTGCATAGTTTAGGATATATTTTATATCCGGGATTGAGTAGGCTTATGTCTCCGTAATTTTTGTAGTTTTTCAAATCATCTTCCTTGTAAATTGGTACTATAATTGCTTTAATGACTGAGTGCAGGGTGAGGGAATATTTCTTTCAGAATTTTTTTGTGTTTTGTCGCAATTTTATCCGTATTTACGAGACCTGAGAAGGACTCTGCGTTTCTTTGACATATGTTTGCCAATGCCAAATGTCAGTAGAATATTACCTGTACTATCACTAGGCTCCCCCCAAAAGAAATTAAAAAGAATCTGTAGACACAATTAAATCAAACATTTTACGTGGTGTACTGTTCGGCTAAAATCAGCAAGTGAAATCGGCTGATGACTAGAAAATTGTATTTTGAAATATGAAATAGGAAGCATTACATGATGGGGGTCCAACATTTTTATGGCAAATGGTCACACCCGTTACTGTGGCAGGTTAGCGAGACGCACATGGAAAGGAGAAAACAAGTGCTGCACCTATCGGCGTAAATTGTTGTGTAATTTGTATATCATGTACATAGCATGAGAATGCAGTCCGCGGTTTGGAGACCCATTGCTTTTACATGAACTTTAGAAAAAAGATTATGTCTACATATAACTTGTAAGTAAATGTTTAGAAACAGTTGCAGTTATAAATACATATATATAAGACTTTTGTTTTTCCCTCGTCCATCCACCACTCTCGGCCCGGCTCATTGTCTGCACGCCTCCTCTGGGGTCTTCTTGGCTGCTACTCCGCCTACTTTTATCCCAACTCTTTTATTATCATTAGACTGTTTACTTTTAGTTATTTAATTCCCAGACTCAAGTAGATTCGAACTACTGACCCTGTGATTGCTGGTCCACTGCCTTATCCACCAGGCTACCAACCCCCCCCCCCCCCCCCCCCCCCCAACTAAAAGAAATTTCAATCTTCCCCTTTACTTTACTGATGGAAACAGAAAATTATTTCATTGAACAGAATGTAAAGTCTCTTTCAAATCATGGACCCCAGTGGATTCGATCTGACGACCTTCCGATTGCCAGACCACTGTGTTATCCACTAGGCCATGAACTCCTCATGCGGTTCACAATTCTGGAACTTCCTCATATCTTCTCGGTCGTATCAAATATTTTAAAACAACGTTTTCAAACATGGCTGTTTGGCTCGGGGCAGAATTGAACAGTATATAATAAAGTCTGTTTCAAATCATGGAACCCAGTGGATTCGAACTACTGGCCCTGTGACTAATGGCCCGCTGCCTTTTCGACTAGGCCACCAAGTCCCCCCAACTGAAACAACTGGCTCGGGACATGAGTTACGTGGTTGCGTCGAAGTCGAAAATGATATTTATGGATGGGCGCGAAAGAAAAAGTTTGAAAATCAGTTTTTTAAAAAAGAAATATGGTCGTCCAAAGACGATATGAGGAAGTTGCGAAGTTGAGACCAGCATCAGCAGTCAGTGGTGTAGTGGATAAGACACGACTGCAGTTTACAGGTTCACCAGTTCGAGTCCAGACGGGTCCAGGATTTAAAATTGCAGGGAAGGGAGCAGCGACATCGGAGGACGAGGCGGAGTAGCAGCCAGCAGACAAGGAGTATTCAGAAGCAGCACAAAGACCGAGACAGTAGACAGGAGTCGAAGGGGTTTGTGAAGGAAGAGAAGTGAGGAGCTGGGAGGGTGGAGTTAGTAGAAGACTTTTAAAATTATTTTTTTAAATTATACTTAAAAATTAATGTCTTAAATTAGACTTTTCTCCTCCTGTTCTGTTTCCCTTCTCCATCGCACTTCTGCTTTTCCTCTCTCTTCTAACTCACATACCCTTCCTCCCTTCACCTTGGCATTAATATTTAAAGTAACTGAAAATTTAATTTGCAGTTATTATGTACTTATGCATATGAGGCTAGTCAATGCAATGCTTTCAAAAAGAATTTTCCATTTGCAGTCCATTATATTTCCTCCCTCCCATACTTTCTAGACACGTACAAATTACACAGTGGAAGGCAGTACAGTAAAAATTCTGTCAGAGAAAGCAAAGACTGTTTGTAAATGTCACATAGTTTTGATATCAGGCACTGCACAAACATGCTGTATCATGCCAGAAGTTGTAATCTTCATGTCAAGTTACCTGCAGTTGAGGTTTCCTGTTTTATAGGCAGTGACAGTATGTTCAAGTAGGACATTACCTATTTTGTATTGTGATGTACAGGGCCATTATTTTAAATGACCATTATTCGTAGTTCCTGTTTGGTTGCTTATGCTATATACCAAGGATACTGTTAAGTTAGAGGTCTTAGTAGTATAGCAATGAAGAAGTGGAGCAATATTGTTTTGGACAAACGTTGTAAAGCAGAAGAAATATTTTGTGTTCAGAACACTTTTCCCATACATTTTACAGTTTGGGGACAAATGGTCGAATGTGGGTATGCCAGATATGTTACACTGTGCATGAACTTTATTACGTTTTTGTAGTGAAGTAGGCATTACATAGGACTGAAGGGCACCAAAATGAAATTCAGCTGACAGCACAGTGTATCAAAAATTGACGTAAAAATGAGAGAAAATATTACTGGCACCAGTGACAAAATACGTACCTGCCACATCCCATATTTAGATAGTTTAAAATGAAGGCAGGTAAAAGTGCCCTGTGATTAAGCACCATGCCAGGGTTGTCATGTAGGGCATTAGGAGTACAGATGCAGTGCTTCTTAAACTTCAGTGCTAAATGGGAACGATTGTTTAGCTGCTTGTGAATAGAAATTTCTAACATTATTCATTAAATAATTTTCGAAAACCATGCCAGTATTATGTATTTTAGGGTGGGATGTCAAATAATGGAGTAAATGTTCCAGAAGTGAAAGTCCCAAGCCACTGAGCTTGTCATGAGCTGTGCTTTTACAGAGCACAGAGGCTGCAACCTTATCCTGTCCTGAGTTTGCTACTTGTAGTCGCCAGCTGCAGGCCGTGTTTGGTGAAGATCCACTTGGTGTCCTTCTGTCAGTGCTTGGTAGCTGGTATAGCTTATTCAGTATAGTGACTAGGCTACAGGCTAGATGATGCGGGGTCCAATACCCAGCAGGGGTATGAGACCCTTTTCTCCTCCAAGAAATGCCCAGACCAGCCTAGGGACCCACCCAGCCGCCTGTTCAGCTGGTACAGCAGGTTTGTTCCCTGGGCATAAAGGGGCCAGGGCATGAAGTTGAGCAATCACCTGCATCTGGTGATGAGGTTAAAGGTAATTGTAGGTACACTGCTGCTCCCCCTCTGTTCATGGCACAGACAGGTCCACTTTTACCCATCAGTGTGTCAGTACACATTTTTTTCATGGACACACACATAGCAACAATTTAGCAACAATTATGTGATTCTTTGTGTAACATGAAATGTAACTGTATATTTAATATTACAGTTTTATTTCCTGTAATTGTGTGCAACACATTACTGAACGTGGCCAACACTGAAGGCAAAACACGGTGTAAACTGTGGTGAGGGGAGAGGTGCATACAGGATTTTGGTGGGGAGACCTGAGGGAAGGAGACCACTTGGAAGACCCAGGCGTAGATGGGAGGATAATATTAAAATGGATCTTCAAGACGTGGAAATGGGAGGCATGGACTGGATTGATATGGCTGAGATAGGGACAGGTGGCGGGCTCTTGTGAATGCGGTAATGAACCTTGGGTTCCATAAAACGCGGGGAATGTCTTGACTAGCTGACGACCTGCTAGCTTCTCAAGAAGGACCCGCTCCATGGCGTTAGTTTGTTCCTTTGACTGAACACCACCCACTATTCTTGAGATTTCCAGAGTATTCGTTACCACTGAAGATGGCGCGTGTAAGATCCAGCGTTGCCAAACGTATCATAATAACAGCTCATACAAACTTCGGCCACAGAGCGCAAAATTCAGTATTTTACTTTATTTTTATATATATAATTGTTATAGGTTAACATAATTTCGCGACTTCTTCGCCTATCATAAATTCACTAATAAACGCCCAAAACTTGGGAGTGACAATTTTGGGAAGTGAGGCACAGATGTTCATTGGTAGATTCGCAGTGCTGATACGCTGTGGAGAACAGTTATTTAAATTTAATATTTTTATTGTGAATTTGATAATTTCTGAAACTAATCAACAACGATAGTAGGGATGCAGACATTGAATAAGCACGTCGGATTTCTTGAACCAAAAAAAGTTACAAGCTTATGCTGTAAACCTGTGAATATCTCCGCCATTGGTTTTGACATTCGCTTTAAAATATGCTATGAAGGAGGGGTTGGGTGTAATGGGACGCATCGGCTAACGTAACAGTGGCCAACGGTGAGGAGATGTTTAGTAAATTAGAAGTAATAAAAACTACAAGAGAAATTCGACAGGTAAAAAACCGTACGAAATTACCTTGTTATTCTGGCTATCGGAATAAAAAAGGCAGGAAAATTGGTGGGCTGTGTGAGGAATGGTAGTATCGAATATTATCGAAGTCTAATAGACGTTTTTCTCTCAGTTCCCGTACGCGCAGTGCTCCATTACGCTGTAAGTAGATGACAGCACAGTCGGAATGTAATGTCATTTCCTGTTGCAATTGCCCACGGATTAACATTCGCTGCAAATCTCATTCTCACTGCCGTTCCCCACGATCTCGTTCTATTCTGGACAGCGGGAGGTGAGTGTGCATGGTTGAAGGGGGCTTAGTTTAAGGTCCCAAAACCCGGGTTTTTATCATGTTAATAGAGTCAGAAGTATTATGGGCAATTGGATGTTTGTAGACTTCATGTTATTAAACTATGCATCGTACTGAAAATAATTTCGATGGCGTATGAGTTTTCGTTGCATAGTGTATCAATCTTTTATCACATGTTGAAAAAGTTTATTGGTGGTTTCGTGATTAGTTGCAGGTCTTTATGTCTAAAGTTAGCATCTTATTTTAAGGTTTTATTTTGAAGATTACCAGTTAAGTACGCATATCGAGTGACTCGTAATCAGTGACTATTGTAAATATGTGCACTCGGTAGCCTCCATTTTGTCACGTTATGGGTTAGAGTTTCCATGTTGTCCGTTACTGGTTTACTCAGTCAGATCAGTGTAATTTTGTTTCGTCGGTGCAGGGGATTCAGAATTAATTTCTGTGTTCGGAATAACCATCCTGTTGCATAATTAAGGCGACTTTGTGATGCACATAGAGTCGGAAATATTGGCGATAGATGCTTGTAGAACTCGGGTTATACCGTTATTGAA
The DNA here is from genome assembly GCA_021186555.1 of Reticulitermes speratus. Taxonomy (NCBI): domain Eukaryota; kingdom Metazoa; phylum Arthropoda; class Insecta; order Blattodea; family Rhinotermitidae; genus Reticulitermes; species Reticulitermes speratus. Next base: position 23,776 of record JAJKFL010000012.1, on the reverse strand, counting down.
AGATTTAAATTGTGGTGAATTGGGAGTGGTTTGCTGATTGAGATGGGTCAGTTTCAGGTTAATGACTTTAAGATTTCACAATTAATTACAGAAGGAAGATTAATTTATGCATTGTTAGCATTTTCTGTGAGAGGAAAAAAGTATTAAACTGTTGATGAGAGGAACTGTAGCTACTCGTTTGGCGGCTTGTGTTTGTTGTGTAATTCTGTATCAGTTCATTATAATATGTCTATGTAATGAAAAGGTACGCTATACCCCAGAAAGGCATGAAAATAGTGGGAAGAAAACATAAGTTGACAGTGTATGTAGACACATGTCTGATGCATTTGACAGAGACAGAACTATGTGCTGAGAATTATCTGCTGTAATTGCTGTATTTTATTGGGATGGTGGGAAGGAGTGGCCATCTTGCATGAACATTTAATGTACACTGTTGGTATAACTCAATGGAAATCAGAATTCTTTCCCCCTGTCATTGTGTTCCTCTTAGGAACAGCTGATATCATTACCTTTTTACACCTCAGTATCAAAAACCTTTAAAATCGTAATTTTATGTTAAGTCGAAAGCCATGTGTTTAGTGTCAATGCCACTCGAGCGACACAAAATGTAACTATTCGGAGCCTCGCAGGTGTTGCTGTGGCCAGTTCTTCTGCACTGCAGTCTTGAGTGTGTAAAAATGTCAGTAGTGTGGCATTCAATAATATCTCTGTAACAGAATGAATGTATTAAAGCACTCATCCCATTAACTTCTAACGAATTGACGATGGTTTATGGTTATAGAGGTGACTGAATTTTGGACATGGTCATTGTTCCATATGCTGATCTTATAATTCACTTTTGTCCCCAGGTGACCTTTATGTTTTGAATAAAGATTCTTTGTCTTGACTGAGTTAAGTATCCAGGGATTGAGACTAGCTCTTTCTAACTGGCCAGTGGAGCCACCAGGAAATTTTGTTTCAAATGTTGTGAACAGTGATGTTGAAATGTGCAGTATCATTGTTATTCAAGCAGAATTATTTTATTTAACTTAGAGCATTCTGACGGTGTGTGGTCATAGTTGTGATTGAAGTGTTTGACATTTTACACTGCCCACTTGTACCTTAATCCAGTTCATGTATCTCCCACAGGTGACTTCTGACATTATGAACACATACATTCTCTGGCTGCAGTTTATTCTGTGTCCAGGGTTGGAGACTAAACCTTTCTAATGTCATGGTACAGTGTACAGTGTAAAACATTTGTCACCACAGTAGTTTCATACTTCATATTGAATGTGTTTATTAGGATGGCTCTGTGGATGCTATAGTGATTGGTAACTGTTTGTTGACAGTGCTGGAAGTTGCAGTGTGACTGGGTGTCCTCAAATTAAGATGCCACAGCACGAGCATCACAAAAGGCCGATACATAGGCTTCACATGCAGCACTCATCAAAACCTGTCCAATATTGTGCCTGTTCTCCCCCTCTTATGGTCTACTAATTTTCCTTTTCTTGCACACTCCACCAATTTCTCTTTTCAGAATAAGTGCACGTTTTAGTGGTGGTGGTAGTAGTAGTAGTAGTAGTAGTAGTAGTACTTGCATGCCTTACATTAAACAACAGAAGAGTTTGTGTTTGCATGAAAGCCTGTGCACAGTGCAGTAGAAAAGTTGTTTTGGCCTAGAACACACCTTGTGCTCCTTCCACTGTGTCCCCAGCCGCATCCCCTCAAGCCCACAATTACAGCCGCTGTGTGCAGTCTACGAAGGAGTCTGGAGTACAGGTATGTGTGACAATTACCACTGTCCTGTCCTGTTTCATTTGATAAGCTGTGTGTCATCCATGGGGGTATAATGACACCTGTGGATGCAACTTAATGACAATTGCTTAGTGTTCTCCCAGAGTGCAGGGAATATTTACTGGGGTGTCACTGAAATGACTTGGAATTTGTTGCCACTGTAAGTGACTGCCAGATATGTATGTTTTATACTCTTAATGACAGAAATCTTCATGTGTAGTAAATATTATTAGTGCAACTGACATTTTGAGTCATTTCTGAATATACAAGTTCATCAACAGAATAAAATGAGATTTGTATGTAATTATTTGCTTAATGCCGATTTATATTAGGCTTGTGATGCCAGCTTGAGATGTTAGCAGTTGATTTATGAAGACTATTTATTGTACTAATACTGTGCACAGCTTGATTTTTTTTTAACTTTTCTTGGTTATTAACAGTGAAATTCAGTAGTGAAATGTTTACTTGCATGGGAGATGCATAATCTGTACTGTCTTAGAGGCCTGTACATGAATTTCTGTTTTTCACCTAGCATAATTGTAACAAGTCCTTTTAGTGTAAATATCTTGCTACTGTAAGAAGAATTGCATGAAGAAAAGTATTCCATATTCCATTATAGAGTGAAAATAGGCCAAATTATTTGAGAGTGTCAATGTTTACTGATGTGAAACACAGATCTAACTACATAACAAGCTCCACAAAATTTTGGAATCATTTGATCAGTGTGACTGTTTGAATTCTGGTGGTTATCAATTTGTAAACCAAGGACTTTTGATTTCATATATACTGCTGTATATTTTTCATTCTAGCCAATACTTTATGGATATTGTGGAGAATTATTTGTTACAAATTTCATATTTCTTTATGTATCAGGACCAATTTAATTGGCAGTAATACCATCGTATTTATACGAGACAAATCTCTTTGTGAAACTGAAGCGAATTCAACATTTTGACTGGAAATTGAGACACTAGAGTCATCAGTGAATATTATTTCTCTTGATAACGTATATAATTTTGGAGGAAGGTGTTTTATGTACATGATGAAAATAAGGGTCCTTGAATTGACCCTTGGAGTACTCCCATGTTTTATTCTTTTTGAGTCTGAGCAAAAATCCTGAGCGTCATTAGGTGATTTCATTTCAGCTTTTCATTTCCTGTTAGATAGTATCTCAACAAATTTGCACCAGTTCTTTGAATGTCATAAATACACAAAAACCCCGATTTAACGTTCCCGCATTTAGTGAAATCCCAGATTTAGTGATGATTTTTTCATGTCCAGACAATAGCTCCATATTAATTAAAAACCTCCATTTAATGAAAACTTCGATTTAGTGAAATATATTGTAATTCCTCGGCAGTTCATTAAATAGGGGTTTTACTGTATGTATTTAGCTAGGAAGATTTCATGATTTACGAAATCAGAAACACCTTGGTGAAATTGCAGAAATATCCCCCAACATGCCTTTTTTGGTTAAGAGACTTGAATACATTATTTGTTAGCTAGTAAGCAGCATTTTCAGTAGATATGCCTTTCCTGAAGCCACATTGTTCTGCATTTCAGCAGTCCTCCGAAGAGCAACATTAAGAATGCTAGTCACTCCACTGAGGGACTATATTCATGAGGAATTCACTGAACATAATGGGAACGGTACACCAGCAACACATTCTGCTGATCAGTTTCATGAAGACTTACCATCTACAGGCATAGCAGCTGTCAAGTTTGCCGAGTCTAGTAATTAGGAGTCAGGGCGCCTATGTTTAACTGGCACATGTTGGAAGTATCATTGCGAAGCACGCAAATACAAACCAGCATCCCTCCAACAGTCATCCACATTGCAATACAGTGGACCCTGTGAGATGGATTATTTGTACATATGTGCTAAGACTGAGTTGGAACTGGCAAGGACGCAGCACCACAGACGGCACACAGGTAACACTGCTGTTCAGAATGGCCGTACACATGCAATGTTTTATGCTGTTGCGTGTATCACGTACTTGGGATATGTAAGAGGTAAGAACTTAATTCTTCTTGTTTCATTTTGTCATAAGTCAAAGCAAGACCACTCATTTTATTACAAAATTGTTAGTATGATGTTCATTGTAAAGTGTAACAGAAACCCTCATATGCTGGATATGTAATCTGAGACGTCATTGTAGTTTGCGTTTTTGCTGCTTACGTCATGTGTATACATATGCAGGAACTGATGAAAAGACAGTGTTACGCAGTGCAGACTTGAGCTTAGCAGTTAGATAGTTAGCGTGGAAAATCAATGTTTGTAATGTTGCAGGAATTTTGAACAACACAGGATTAAAAATGGATGAGTACAGGTGCCTCACCAGCAACGACTCAGTGTTTGGTGGGACTGCTTGACCAGCATCCCTTGACGATGGGACTGACAGGTTTTCCTGAAATGTCAGTATGGAATTACCATTCTGTGCTGCATAAAATCCCGGAAGAGCACATCTGAGTGAGTAATTTTTGAACATTACAAATTCCTCAACAGAAGAAGAGGAGTTTCCATTTAAGTACTGCTTAATGCTGATTTAAGTTAGTCATTTTTATTTTTCAGGCTTAATTTTCATGGTAAACTGTTGAATATTTTGAGGCCAGCTCATTTGGTCTGAAGATAATCACTATATCTTCTATTAAGGCTATGCACAGCTGAATTTGTTTCCAATCTTTCGTGTCGTATTTACAGAGAGGTTCGGTAGCGAAATGGGTAATTGCATGGGAGAGGCAAGATTATAACCTTCAAGAATAAAGTTGTGTTCAGAAGGTTATGAATAGCTACATGTTTTGGCCAGCGAAAGTAGCCATCATCAGGCTGAACAAGAAGAAAATAAAAAGACAGTGGTTTGCGATCTCAAAATTTCAAAGGTTATATTTATAAACATGTCAAGAATACATGGCTTGAGACACAATAATATATAAAGTTAAAGTTGTTTATTAGTAGATGATTGTAGCTGTGTGTTGGATATAATGAAACGTAATATGTCTAATAATTAAATTGAGAGCAAGATTACACGGGGACGGCTTGTAAGCACTCGTTTGAAGCCTTGTATTTCTGGCTTGGTGGCAGCACGCTTGAGTGCAGGTGATTTTAGTCATTTAATTTAATATAATTTGATACCTGCTGTTAGTTCCTGTTGGTGTTCTTCAGTATGTTCAGTGGTATTGAGGGTTGCTACAGTTAATGTTTTGAGGTGTGTAAACTTCTGCTCCTGCAAATTATAGCTCGTGCACAGTTTTGAAACCCATTCTCTTGTAATGTATGCTATGTATGTGCTAGGTTGCTTACCCTGGGCTAGAGTCCTTCATAAAGGACTGCCTACCATCACTGGTTCGTTTGCTGAATTTCTGTACATGGTTTAGAGTAATGTGCCTTGTTGAGGTTTCTTTAATACAGATTTTAAATTTTGTTGTAGTTTCAATTTGATATAAATGTAAACAGTGCCCAAGAATATCTGTAAAACTAAACATAATTGTTATTGAAGCACAGTGATCCTATTGTCCTATAAAGAACAATGGTATGCAGTCATAGTCGTCATGTCTGAAATTTTGGACATGACTAGCATTCTTGGTCTTCAGACAGGGATTGAGAGTAGCTCTTTCTAAGTGGCCTGCCTGAATAGGTTTTCCCCTTGCACCAAGGGAATGGAATTTGAAGGAGGGAGATAGATGAAGTGTGTGAAATGTTGTTGGCTTTTAAAGTGGAATGGTGTACAATGTCCAAGATTTCAGGTATGATAGCGAAACCATAATCCGCGTTAATTATTATGTTCATTAATTTTTCATAATTAAATGTTATGTTTTGTTGACAGTGTTGGAGAGATGGATGAAGGCTTGATGTGGATGCAGCAGCCAGCATCATAGAAGGCTGACATGCAAATCCTGTGTCTTGACATTGCTTTTGAACTTTTCCAGCTTGTGCAAATGAACCATCTGCATCTCAAACTGATTTTTCTCCACCTGCAATTTCCCTTTTTGTTTGAGTATTTTTTTTAAGGGAAAGGGCTTTGTAGTCATTTAAAGAAATTAAGTGCCCAGTTTTACATCAAGATCACAATGTGGTTGTAGAAGTTGGTTTGTGTAGGGCCTCTGATTAGGTTATCGAAACACCTGCTATAGTAACCAAAGTTGAGGTGTTTAATGAGCATTTGTGGTGTTGTAGGCCTTCCGAGGCTGATGTGAGTTGATGTTTGTGCAAGTTGCCAACGTGCAAGCCCTGATGGTGTTTGTGTACTGACCTCACATGCCTACTGAATGAGCTGTTGGGCCGTAATGAAATATCACATAAGTAGCCCTGTCTGTTGTCATAGGCTGATGTGAGTTGAAGTTTGTGCAACCCCTGTCTGTTGTCGTTGGTATGCGAGGTAAAGGGATGCTTTCCGAGGGTCGTGTTTTCAAGTTGCCATAGTGCAACCCTGATAGTTTTGGCCTACGCACCTCACCTGCCTACTGAAAAGATGATCTGTGTGGTATTTACGCCTCCATCTTGATGCAGGTTTCCGAGGTTCATGTTTTTTCTAGTTGCCATAATGCTGATAGACTGATAGCTAGTTTTCGCCTACGCACCTCAGCTGCCTACTGAAAAGATGATCTGTGTGGTCTTTACGCCTCCATCTTGATGTAGGTTTCCGAGGTTCATGTTTTTTCTAGTTGCCATAGTGCTGATAGACTGATAGCTAGTTTTCGCCTACGCACCTCACCTGCCTACTGAAAAGATGATCTGTGTGGTCTTTACGCCTCCATCTTGATGTAGGTTTCCGAGGTTCATGTTTTTTCTAGTTGCCATAATGCTGATAGACTGATAGCTAGTTTTCGCCTACGCACCTCAGCTGCCTACTGAAAAGATGATCTGTGTGGTCTTTACGCCTCCATCTTGATGTAGGTTTCCGAGGTTCATGTTTTTTCTAGTTGCCATAATGCTGATAGACTGATAGCTAGTTTTCGCCTACGCACCTCACCTGCCTACTGAAAAGATGATCTGTGTGGTCTTTACGCCTCCATCTTGATGTAGGTTTCCGAGGTTCATATTTTTTCTAGTTGCCATAATGCTGATAGACTGATAGCTAGTTTTCGCCTACGCACCTCAGCTGCCTACTGAAAAGATGATCTGTGTGGTCTTTACGCCTCCATCTTGATGTAGGTTTCCGAGGTTCATGTTTTTTCTAGTTGCCATAATGCTGATAGACTGATAGCTAGTTTTCGCCTACGCACCTCACCTGCCTACTGAAAAGATGATCTTGTGGTCTTTACGCCTCCATCTTGATGTAGGTTTCCGAGGTTCATGTTTTTTCTAGTTGCCATAATGCTGATAGACTGATAGCTAGTTTTCGCCTACGCACCTCAGCTGCCTACTGAAAAGATGATCTGTGTGGTCTTTACGCCTCCATCTTGATGTAGGTTTCCGAGGTTCATGTTTTTTCTAGTTGCCATAATGCTGATAGCCCGATAGCTAGTTTTCGCCTACACACCTCACCTGCCTACTGAAAAGATGATCTGTGTGGTCTTTACGCCTCCATCTTGATGTAGGTTTCCGAGGTTCATGTTTTTTCTAGTTGCCATAATGCTGATAGACTGATAGCTAGTTTTCGCCTACGCACCTCACCTGCCTACTGAAAAGATGATCTGTGTGGTCTTTACGCCTCCATCTTGATGTAGGTTTCCGAGGTTCATGTTTTTTCTAGTTGCCATAATGCTGATAGACTGATAGTTTTCGCCTACGCACCTCAAATGCCTACTGAGTAAATGTGTTGTTTGGGACACGTGGACTGTCACCTCAGTTGGTAGCTCGGTCGCAGGTGGGGCTTCTTGGGGCGTGTTTGGGGATTTTGAGGCTGGGACTTGGACATCTCAGTGACAGTTTATGTAATTGTGTTGGCATGTTGCAGAGAATTGTTTCAAAATTGTTTATGGGAGAATTGACTTTCCTGAGAGACATGTATTCTCGTTTCTCCACCCCGTCCCCAGACCCATCCCAGCGTATAAGCGTGCAGCTCTTCATTCGAGTGCAGTGTAGAAAACTCTCCGTGCTGAAGGTAGGTAATACATGAAAATTCTTTGCTCTTAGCACTGGGCTGCGTTTGCCTTAAATACTTCATGTGTGATTTATTGCATGTGTGGAGAATTGTCTAACAGTAGATCCTTCTCTATCTCTGTTACTACAACCTCTTGCACTTTCACCTCTTTATGATTTTGCTCCGCAGATCTCTATCCTTCGTGTTCTTGCAACATCCTGTCACATATTAGTGTGTCACTTTGCACAGGAAATATAAAATGCTTGTTTTGTTGACATGTCTTCTGCCAGTGTGTGTTCATCTGTACACCAGGACATATGCATGTTGGCAGTATGTATATTCAAGGGTGGCCAAGCCCTGCTTTGCATCTTACAATAGTGACCAGATTACTTGCTAACTGAGTTCCATAATACCAATTATAGCTGCGTTATCCTGGATGTGGCCACAGGTAATGTCACCTCGGAATGGTGGCAGTGTTTGTCTCTTTCAGAAATGTTTATATGCTGTTGTAAGTGCAGTCATGTTTTGGCACTGTGGGTTTGTTTGAAATGGAGAGAAAATGCTTTGCAGTTTGTGTTGTGTGCTTAAAACTGAACAAAAGTTATAATTGATATGGGGTCTGCAGGGCATCATTTTCAATATATGAGATATTAAGTCAACACAGGTGGAGTGTCTGGAGAGGGACTAACACTTGCACCACTGAACTGTTCAGTGGCAGCCCCTGCGATCTGTTTGGTCTTTAAGCTGGTGACATTGATCAATGCAGCATATGTGTTGCAAGGTGCAACGTACAGTTTCCTAATGACAGGCATATACATCGGCCAGTTATGTCCATTTCTGTACATCCCTCTTAGGGATTTTGTCCTGCCTCCACTAAACTCAGTAATATGGTTCTCTCCAGTAGAGCGGGAAGGAATGTTGTTTATTAGAATATCCTCTTCTCACCCTCATTTTCCCGTCTTCAAAACTGAGTAATATTTTGCAACACATTTACATCCCTAGTTACGTGATAGCTGTGTTTGCTAAGGGTGTCAGTGTGGTCCGGTGTCAACATGATGCAAAGGCATGCTGACAGAACTGTAAACTCCTTCTCTCTCTGTCTCACACAAATGAAGCTTCATAGGTATAAGAGATTTTCTGCAGGTACTTTTGAAGTAGTCCTGGGACAATGTGGAAGTAATCCTGTGGGATGAAGTACAACACTTTGTCCTCTGTTTGACTTAAACTTTACTGGATCCACAACGGAAACACTAATTTCTCAAATGCTGCCAGGTTTCTTGCATGGTATTGCATTAGTGCATTTTAAGGGAGGTTGAATTTAAAACTGCTATATCCTTGTGGTATTGGAATTTACACTCAAACACCATTGAGTATTTAATACGGAGGTTCCTAAAATTTTGCATGTAATCATGTTAAGGTAAATTTTGTGGAAAATGAAAAACTGTATTGTGGCTCTTGGTTTCTGGGGTTTTTGTTTATTGGCAATCGCTGATGAACCCTGAAGTAAGCATGTAAAATGTATTGACGCAGATCAAAAATGTAGCCACATCTTTTTCATTGAATTATTTTTAAAATGTGACCAGTTTCAAAGATGATGGCGATGATAAATTGTGAGGATATGTTGACAAACTTAATATGTGAAAATGTGTGGTACTGAAAATTGTACAGTTTATCGTGTTTTTATGTGAATATGCGTGTAAGACAATATTTTTGTAATTATCGTCTGAAAGAATGGAGGGTTGCATTATGAATATAGTCGGGTAAATACAGTAGGCTGTGTTGGCAGTATCAGAAGTAAAGTAGTCATTGTCAGTTCCTAAATTTTCAAACGTTCGATACCGCTGTGAGAATCTCAATTCTCGCATTACAAATTCCTTTTTATTATGTGTATGGTTGATTGCAGTGATGAGTTTAGATGTAAAATTACTGTGTGTGTTGCAGGACTTCCTGTTTCATATGATAAACCTGTGGTCGTCCATGAAGGTGAGCCACGTGCACATGTACGCACAACTGCTGCGAAGCTCTGAATGGCAGTTTTGCTTCACACGAAGGTATGGTTCTACGTCTGTATCACCGGTCACTATGCTGTGAGTCAGGGTCCATATTCTTTAGATGAACGTAGTGCAGTTAATGTTATGTTTTTACGCATGATATTTGAAGAATGTCCTCTCAGTGTTTCCCTTCAGCTTGCGAACTTTTGCTACATCCAGAAACATTACTTATTGCACATCGACGTTTGCTGGTTAAGCAGAAAACGCTACAGTGTGAGTGCTTTCTTGAAGATCTCCAAAGTAATCATTATTACTGTACACTTTATCCTTTCTCCTTCGTCACTTAGTATAAAACATACAGCACATTGTTTCAAAAGCAAACTGCTTTCATATTCAGGTGAACCATAATTTTAAGAATAAGTTGACAATCTAAAAAGAAACAAAATCCTGCAAGTCGTATGTAAGACAAAATTATCCAGACCTCTAAATATAAATAGTATAAACAATACTCAATCAAAAATTGTAATGAAATGAAATAACAGTTTTCTGTTATTAAAAATTGAGAATCACAGCACCTGAACAAACAATAAAATATAGAACTTCAATAAAATATAATGTGAGATAGTGACAATCAGCACCCTCTGTTGGTGTGCCTATGAACCTTCTACAGAGCGTAATTTATGCTTAGGTTGCATTCTGTGCGGGTTCTATGAGAGGAATCTAAGTTATTAACCTAGTGATGAGAGGATCCGTAGCAACTGTTTGTGGGTGTTAAAAATGAGTCATACTGAAAGTAAATTTGATGGATTGTGTTTGTTGCATAATTCTTTATCAGTTTTTCAGAAGATGTCAAGAATTATGCAGTGCATAGGCTTAAAGGTGTGAAGGTAGTGGGAAGAAAAGATAAAGTTGACAGTGTATGTAGGACACAGCTCCTCTGTGTTTGACAAAGACAGAACTGTTGTACTGAGAATTATCGACTATGATGTTGTAATTTATTGGGATGGTGGGGGAATGGCCATATTCCAGGAATATTTAATGTACATTGTTGGTAGAACTCGTGAATCATAATTCTTTACCCCTGTCATTGCGTTCTAGTTTTTGTAATTTGAAAGCCACGTGTTTTGTGCCTGTGCCCCTCCAACCACATAAAATCAAACCATTCACTGTCTCGCAGCAGTTGCTGTGGCCAGCTTTTGTGCACTGCATTCTTGTCCAGTGTGTGTAAGAATGCCAGTAGTGGGGCATCCAATAATACCTGTGCAACAAAATATTTATATTCATGCAGTTGTTTCATTATCTGGAATAGAATTCTAATGATTTTATTTGGTCATAGAGATGACTGAAATTTTGGACATGTGAATTCATACGCAAATCTTATAATTCACTTTTGTCCCCAGTTGACCTGTTTTGAATAAACATTCTTTGTCTTGACTCAGCTAAGTATCCAGGGATTGAGTCTAGCTCTTTCTAAGTGGCCAGTGGAGCCACCAGGAAAATCTTTGTTCCAAAGGTTGTGCACAGTGATGTTGAAATGTGCAGTATTGTTATTCAAGCAGAATTATATTATTTAACTTAGAGCATTCTGACGGTGTGTGGTCATAGTTGTGATTGAAGTGTTTGACATTTTACATTGCCCAGTTGTACCTTAATCCAGTTCATGTATCTCCCACAGGTGACTTCTGACATTATGAACACACACATTCTCTGGCTGGAGTTTATTCTGTGTCCAGGGTTGGAGACTAAACCTTTCTAATGTCATGGTACAGTGTACAGTGTAAAACACTTGTCACCACAGTAGTTTCATACTTCATATTGAATGTGTTTATTAGGATGGCTCTGTGGATGCTATAGTGATTGGTAACTGTTTGTTGACAGTGCTGGAAGTTGCAGTGTGACATGGGTGTCCTCAAATTAAGATGCCACAGCACGGAGCATCACAGAAGGCCGATAGATGGGCTTCACATGCAGCAGTCATCAAAACCTGTCCAAGTTGTGTCTGTTCTCCCCATTTTGTGGCCTACTAATTTTACTTTTCTTGCACATTCCACCAATTCCTCTTTCCAGAATAATGTTGTTGTGGTGGTAGTGAAGTTGGATGTATTTTATATGTGGCAGATGTTTTGGCTGTTAGAAAAGGTATCTGGAAGGCCATTATAATGAATGTGAGGTGAGTTTGTAGAGGTATATTGAATATGAGGCCTGAGAGAGATGGTTTGGTGGAGGCCATTATAATGAATGTGAGGTGAGTTTGTAGAGGTATATTGAATATGAGGCCTGAGAGAGATGGTTTGGTGGAGGCCATTATAATGAATGTGAGGTGAGTTTGTAGAGGTATATTGAATATGAGGCCTGCGAGAGATGGTTTGGTGGAGGCCATTATAATGAATGTGAAACGAGTTTGTAGAGGTATATTGAATATGAGGCCTACGAGAGATGGTTTGGTGGAGGCCGTTATAATGAATGTGAAATGAGTTTGTAGAGGTATATTGAATATGAGGCCTGCGAGAGATGGTTTGGTGGAGGCCATTATAATGAATGTGAGGCGAGTTTGTAGAGGTATATTGAATATGAGGCCTGCGAGAGATGGTTTGGTGGAGGCCATTATAATGAATGTGAAATGAGTTTGTAGAGGTATATTGAATATGAGGCCTGCGAGAGATGGTTTGGTGGAGGCCATTATAATGAATGTGAGGCGAGTTTGTAGAGGTATATTGAATATGAGGCCTGCGAGAGATGGTTTGGTGGAGGCCATTATAATGAATGTGAGGCGAGTTTGTAGAGGTATATTGAATATGAGGCCTGCGAGAGATGGTTTGGTGGAGGCCATTATAATGAATGTGAAATGAGTTTGTAGAGGTATATTGAATATGAGGCCTGCGAGAGATGGTTTGGTGGAGGCCATTATAATGAATGTGAGGTGAGTTTGTGGAGGTATATTGAATATGAGGCCTGTGAGAGATGGTTTGGTGCAGGCCATTATAATGAATGTGAGGCGAGTTTGTAGAGGTATATTGAATATGAGGCCTGCGAGAGATGGTTTGGTGGAGGCCATTATAATGAATGTGAGGCGAGTTTGTAGAGGTATATTGAATATGAGGCCTGCGAGAGATGGTTTGGTGGAGGCCATTATAATGAATGTGAAATGAGTTTGTAGAGGTATATTGAATATGAGGCCTGCGAGAGATGGTTTGGTGGAGGCCATTATAATGAATGTGAAATGAGTTTGTAGAGGTATATTGAATATGAGGCCTGCGAGAGATGGTTTGGTGGAGGCCATTATAATGAATGTGAAACGAGTTTGTAGATGTATATTGAATATGAGGCCTGCGAGAGATGGTTTGGTGGAGGCCATTATAATGAATGTGAAACGAGTTTGTAGAGGTATATTGAATATGAGGCCTACGAGAGATGGTTTGGTGGAGGCCATTATAATGAATGTGAAACGAGTTTGTAGAGGTATATTGAATATGAGGCCTACGAGAGATGGTTTGGTGGAGGCCATTATAATGAATGTGAAACGAGTTTGTAGAGGTATATTGAATATGAGGCCTATGAGAGATGGTTTGGTGGAGGCCATTATAATGAATGTGAAATGAGTTTGTAGAGGTATATTGAATATGAGGCCTGCGAGAGATGGTTTGGTGGAGGCCATTATAATGAATGTGAAACGAGTTTGTAGAGGTATATTGAATATGAGGCCTGTGAGAGATGGTTTGGTGGAGGCCATTATAATGAATGTGAAACGAGTTTGTAGAGGTATATTGAATATGAGGCCTGCGAGAGTCGGTTTGGTGGAGGCCATTACAAATAATGTGAGGTAGAGTTTGTAGAGGTATATTGAATATGAGGCCTGCGAGAGATGGTTTGGTGGAGGCCACTGTAATGAATGCGAAGCGAGTTTGTAGAGGTATATTGAATATGAGGCCTGGAGAGATGGTTTGGTGGAGGCCATTATAATGAATGCGAAGCGAGTTTGTAGAGGTATATTGAATATGAGGCCTGTGAGAGATGGTTTGGTGGAGGCTATATAATGAAATGCGAAGCGAGTTTGTAGAGGTATATTGAATATGAGGCCTGTGAGAGATGGTTTGGTGGAGGCCATTATAATGAATGCGAAGCGAGTTTGTAGAGGTATATTGAATATGAGGCCTGTGAGAGATGGTTTGGTGGAGGCCATTATAATGAATGCGAAGCGAGTTTGTAGAGGTATATTGAATATGAGGCCTGTGAGAGATGGTTTGGTGGAGGCTATTATAATGAATGCGAAGCGAGTTTGTAGAGGTATATTGAATATGAGGCCTGTGAGAGATGGTTTGGTGGAGGCCATTATAATGAATGCGAAGCGAGTTTGTAGAGGTATATTGAATATGAGGCCTGCGAGAGATGGTTTGGTGGAGGCCATTGTAATGAATGCGAAGCGAGTTTGTAGAGGTATATTGAATATGAGGCCTGTGAGAGATGGTTTGGTGGAGGCCATTATAATGAATGCGAAGCAAGTTTGTAGAGGTATATTGAATATGAGGCCTGTGAGAGATGGTTTGGTGGAGGCCATTATAATGAATGCGAAGCAAGTTTGTAGAGGTATATTGAATATGAGGCCTGCGAGAGATGGTTTGGTGGAGGCCATTATAATGAATGCGAAGCAAGTTTGTAGAGGTATATTGAATATGAGGCCTGTGAGAGATGGTTTGGTGGAGGCCATTATAATGAATGCGAAGCAAGTTTGTAGAGGTATACTGAATATGAGGCCTGTGAGAGATGATATTATTGAGGCTCTTACAATGAATATGAATGAGACATTTATGAGGGTGTATTTAATATGTGGCCTGTGGCAGATGATTTGGCTGTTAGAAAAGGTACCTGGTAGGACTGTGGCCCTGAAGAAGGTGTGGGATTTCTAGCATCACCTGTTCATGTGTGTAATGTATATGTATGTATGTATGCATGTATATATGTTGTGAGATGTGGAACATAGGCCTCTTTCGAGGGAACCGCCACACTAAAAAAGGGTAACGCGCCGAGCCAACTACAACCTCGAAAGAGCTCTTGTGGTGTGGAAACGTTGGCACATATTTACAAGATTCAAGTCCTGTGGGATGTCACACCTTCTTCAGGTTGCTTATTTTGGTTATGTATTCAGCTGGATGTTGGTACATCACGAGTCAGAATGGAGACCATCCTCTTAGTACATGTGTTGCCCAATTTTTGTAATCTCTGTCCCTTGCGTGGGAAGGAGTGCAATAAGAAACATTTCATTTCCTTCCCAAACGGAGATTGAATTTCTGTATTAGCTCTGTGTTAGGATGTAAGTGAGAGTTGAAAATACTATTATATTTGTTGCTACTTTGCGGGAGTTTGAAAGTGTTGTGCGAGGTATTGAATTTTGTAGCATGTTAGCAGCAGGAAACAGAGGAAAGAAGAATGAATGACAGAATGCTCAAAAATATAATGTACTATCTAAGTGCTTATGATTGGAAGAAACGCACAAATTCTGCTAAAATGAGCAATATAAGGATAAAATCTTGTCAACACAATTTTTTTGATGTAAGGTTTATATTTGTATCGGAATGTTTATACAATTGTAATGCAAGCCTTTTTTAATCTACAAGTGTAAAATTGTAACATGACATGAAAGGCTAATTGAAATCACAATATGTGGACTGTTAAACATACGAATCTCAAACCACTCGGATACATCTGTAATGTAGCATCCTGTCCACAAGAAAAGTACCTTTAACAGGGAAGAGCTATAGTCTTAACATATCCATCATGGCAGGTGCATACCCACATTTTTTTGGGGGGGGGGGGGGGTTGGTGCTGCCGGTTTTTTTATGCTAATTTATGTTCCAGAATTCTAGTGTACTTGTACTAGTCATCAACCGAGTTCAGTGCTTGATTGCGGCTGAAGGGTGAATCACATAAAACTTTTGATATTTACAGAATCTTTTTTAAATTTCGGTTTGTGGGGGGCTGCACCCCGCAGGCCACCACTTACCCTTGGGTGCGCCCCTGTGTCATTGACAGCAACATACATAAATGAATCAAACCTTGAAGACTTTTTAGACGTGACACCATGTCATTTGTGCCTAATGACGCAGCGTCACATGCCAAGAGACGTGAATATTTGCACTGCACTGTTGTGGTGTGGAAAGTATGGCCTATTATGTTCACGTGTGTGTGGGAACGGTTTGTTTCAAATATTTATACACGTAGTGTTTTAATTGCAGTGTTTCAGTGAGTGTAAGTTATTCCTCAGTATTTACTTGTAGAGCAGCCTCCTAACCAGTAACTAATAAATCCTATGTCTTATTTCTGTTTAGTGTGTTGTGCCCAGAGAATTAGTGTCTGCACAGGCCACTAGGTGATGTGTAAGATTTTTTTTTATTTCCACCTGATTTGCTTGGAATTATGAAGCAAGGTTGAACTATCTACCTGACAGCGTAATGAATGTAATTCATGTATAGTCATACAGTCTATTTACATCATGATATCGTGAAAGATTAATAGTTATTTCATGTAATTGTACCAGTATCAGTGCTTAATGGGCATATAACTACGTAAGTGAAGAAGCTACATTCAAATGCTGTTGGGGTGGACATAGAGTAGTATGTGATAGTACAAGAAATATTTTTTGTGTGTCCTTACAAAGAATAGTAGTTTTAGTTGGGATGATTTGATTATCAGACTAGGAGTGACATAAGAGATTTTATTTGAATGCTTGAAATCAAATTTGTTGGTTGAGTCTGAAATTATGTACTTGCTTCCCTTCCAATGTTAATGGTAGGACCAGGTTTTTACCAGTACATGTACACTGTATATATTAACTGACGTGTATTGTTCATCTCGTAGTATTTACTCTGTATATGTAACATATTTTAACATCAATTATTGTATACAATAAAGCATATCCATTTACCTTCTGTCCTGTCTCCTCTCCTGTGGACTTTGCAGTTGCTTTCGTCTCCTTGGTTTTTGCTTTTTTGCATTTCATGTTGCCCAAATCCTGTTGTTAGAAGTAGTGTTTTCTTGTGCGTTTTTTTCTTCATTTATGTGACAATTTTTCAAGATTTTTTTTGCTCCCTCGTCTGTTTTGAATGAATGGTACTAGAGGTAGGACCTTTCTGCTTTATAAACCCACCAGCATAAACAAAACATTGCATATGTGAACTCGAATTCTGAAGACTGTTCTCTCGACAATGTACAGCAGGTAATGACAAATTTGGGTGTGAAATGTGTTGATGCCTGAGAATGGAAGGGAATATTTCTTCCAGAATTTGCTAGTATTTGTTTCATGTCAAACCATATTTATGTGACCTTAGTAGGACTCTGCCTCACTTTCACATACATGTGCCAAAGCCAGATGTAAGTTGTGTGCAGTGTATTTCTTCACTAGTAGCATCAACAGCATAACCCAGAGGCTGATGGGTCACAAAGTCCACATGTGGCTAGTCTTCCTATTTTTTCTTCAGGTGTTCCTTTCATTTTGTAGTCTGTCTTACCACAGGTCTGTAGCCACTTCCAAAGAGAGTTCTCCACAGGGCACGATGTGATTCCTCTGTCAATTTCCAGTATCTTCTCTTTTCCTTAGGTCATGCAGTAGCTGCTTACGTCTTCTCCTCGTCTTCCCGTCATTTCTATCCTAGCTTTCTTCAATTACGTGTTCAGAAGGCAGTTTCTACGCAAGATGTGACCAATCCAGTTAGCCTTCTTTTTATTGTATGTACGATATTCCTCTCCTCCTTGACTCTGTGTAATACTTCTTCATTTCTCACACGATCGGTTGGGGGGGGGGGGCCAAAGCCAGATGCAAGTTGTGTGCAATGTATTTGGTGGCCTAGTGGATAAGGCATCGGACCAGTAATCACGGGGTCACTAGTTCGAATCCACTGGGGTCCATGATTTGAAACAGACTATATTATATTCTGTTCAATAACAGAAAATTTTCTCTTAACTTGAGTGGCTCAACAAGTAAAGGGGAAGATCGAAAGTTGTTTTAGTTGGGGGGGACTTGGTGGCCTAGTGGAAAAGGCAGCGGACCAGTAATTACAGGGTCAGTAGTTCGAATCCACTGGGGTCCACGATTTGAAACAGACTTTATTATATTCTGTTCAATAACAGAAAACTTTCTCTTAACTTGAGTGGCTCAACAAGTAAGGGGAAAGATCGAAATTTGATTCAGTTGGGGGGGACTTGGTGGCCTATTGGAAAAGGCAGCGGACCAGTAATCACAGGGTCAGTAGTTCGAATCCACTGGGGTCCATGATTTGAAACAGACTTTATTATATTCTGTTCAATAACAGAAAACATTCTCTTAACTTGAGTGGCTCAACAAGTAAAGGGGAAGATCAAATTTTGTATTAGTTGGGGGGGACTTGGTGGCCTAGTGGAAAAGGCAGCGGACCAGTAATTACAGGGTCAGTAGATCGAATCCACTGGGGTCCAAGATTTGAAACAGACTTTATTATATCCTGTTCAATAACAGAAAACTTTCTCTTAACTTGAGTGGATCAACAAGTAAAGGGCAAGACCGAAAGTTGTTTTAGTTGGGGAGGGGGACTTGGTGGCCTAGTGGAAAAGGCAGCGGACCAGTAATCACAGGGTCAGTAGTTCGAATCCACTGGGGTCCACGATTTGAAACAGACTTTATTATATTCTGTTCAATAACAGAAAATTTTCTCTTAACTTGAGTGGCTCAACAAGTAAGGGGGAAGATCGAAATTTGATTTAGTTGGGGGGGACTTGGTGGCCTAGTGGAAAAGGCAGCGGACCAGTAATCACAGGGTCAGTAGTTCGAATCCACTGGGGTCCATGATTTGAAACAAACTTTATTATATTCTGTTCAATAACAGAAAATTTTCTCTTAACTTGAGTGGCTCAACAAGAAAAGGGGAAGATCGAATTTTGTTTCAGTTGGCGGGGACTTGGTGGCCTATTGGAAAAGGCAAAGGACCAGTAATCAGTAGGTCAGTAGTTCGAATCCACTGGGGTCCATGATTTGAAACAGAATACAGTGTTACGAATACAGAGTAAATAGTATGAGATAAACAATGCACATCAGTCAATATGAACATGTACCGGTAAAATGGTAAAAACTGGTCCTACCTGACATTGAAAGTAAAGTACATACTTTGGCAGACTCAACAAATCAATTTTTTTGGAATTCAAACATCAAAAATTCTAATCTTACATCTTTGAAGCTTAACACTTTCATAACAAGTTCTGTATCTCATGGTGTTGTGCTGCGCCCTCTGTGACTTACTGAATGTGAAATAAATACATATACAAATACACCATTAAAATAGAAGCTCTTACATCACTTCTATTCTGTTAATGAAATCACGTCAACTGAAATGCCTAATTTTATTCTATTTTCACTGTGCATTTTTCGAATATAGACAATGTTTTTCACCAACTAAATGCACTATTAAACAGTTTTAGAATCACTATTTACATACACTGTAGTTGTTCTGCTTTATAAACCTTATTAAACCAAATCGACGTGTTAGTCCTTTGCAGTTTTTCTTTGATGTTCCTGTAATTGCGTATCAATTTTGCCTGTTTGGCATCGATGTACTTTATTCTGTAATCACTGTGCATCTTTTCAGTCACTATTTACATACAGAATAATTAGAATATTTTAGTGTTTTTATAACAAGTGCATTTACTTGGTGAAAAACATTGTCTATGAAATGCCTAATGTTTGTAACATTTCTCGTATAGTCATGTGCCGGCTCCTGTCTGAAAATAGCTTCTTCAATTATGCAGTTATATGCACAGCAAGGATTGCTACTGATATCTTGTATATCTTTCATGTATAGTTCTTGTAAATAGACAGTATGACAACATATATATATACATATATATTCATAACCTGTCCAGCAGATACTATAACCTTACTTCAGAACATGCAAACCAGCACAAAACAAAAGCAATCTCACACATCACCCAGTGACCATTGCTGATAGTTCACAGGGCACCTGCACACAATACAGAGGCTTTATTAATTACTGGTAATGAGGTCGCTCTACAAGTAAATACTGATAAAACTACATAACTGTTCCCAGAACTCAATCATACATGACAGTTAAAATGTTTTAGAAATACTGTACTTCAAACATGGCCACCCTTCCCAGCATATGTACACATTATGGGACAACTTTTCCACACAAGATGTGGAGGTTGTAGTTGGGAACGTGAAGTACCTAGGGATCGTCCAAAAATGACGTCACACTCAGAGGTGGGAAAGGGGTCGAGACTTTTGTGACACTGAGTTACACAAGGGGATTCGAAATATTGTGATGTCAAAGACTCTTAATGTAACCAGTATGAATATGTGCAGAGCTGGTTAGACTTCACATAGTCCAGCTACGCAGTTCACCAGCTGTTGATAAATGGGTGTAAGGCGGCCTGTCGTCACCCTTTCCAGCATTCATAAATTGTGCACATTGTTTTTTCTATGTTTTGCATTAGTAAGGACTTTAAAAAGTGGCACCTAATTTATAAACACAATTAATCTTCTTGTGGCTTTATAGGTGTGGGGGGGGGGGGGGGGTGTAAGTTTCTGACACCATTTATGAAGCAAGCAGAGGATGACTTTTGTGGAAAAATGTGCAAGTGGGGATCACTTTTACTCCTACATTGTGTGATATCATTTATGGACTACCCCTATTTTGCAGAGTGGTCACTTCCCCTACAAAACAAGGCCTAAGTTAATTACTCAATATAAACAAAAGAATAAACTCATTACATATTTTTTGTTGCTACTATTGCTACTAATGTTGTTACTGTTGTTAGGGGTTGTAGCATGTTAAGAATTCAAGCCTTCTGGCATGTTGGACACAAGCAGCATGGTGTCATTGTTCCACTGTTTTGTGCTTCTTATTTTACATTACAATGTTACTATCTGCATTAACAATATAACTTGTATTGCATTTCTCAAAAGTTTTCAAAGATAAACAATCACAATTCTAGATCACTAAAACTGTGTCAAAGACAACAAGACTTTATTCTCACATTGTTCAGACTGGTGGAGCTTGGGCATATCTATTAATTATAAGCACTTCATTACTAAATTTCATTTTTTTTAGCATTCTGCAATTTATTCTTTTTATTCAGTTTCCATTGCTACTCCTGCTGCTGCTGTCAAGCTGGAAAATTCTTTGCCAACCCACACAGCACTTTCTTCAATTATGCCGAACTTCTGTCAACAAACATTAACTTATAAAAGGACTTTCAACTGTCACTTGCACCCAAACACAGCGCATATGAAGAAATTCAAGGTTCCTTCAGAGGGGAAATGATATGAATCCTATAGCAGTCCTTCCCAAGCAACTATTACCTCCTGAGCAAGACCAAATTTAAAAAATACAAGACCTCATAACAAAATTTTACATCTTCTCAAAAGTAATTACTGAACACACACAGAGTTCTTTAAGCATCCAAATATTATTTGGGTGATCAAGAATGAGATTGGGGGGGGGGGGGGGCATGTGACATAAGTGGGGGAGAGGAGAGGTGCATACAGGGTTTTGGTGGGGAGACCCCGAGGGAAAGAGACCACTTCTAAGACATAGGCATAGATGGGAGGATAATATTAAAATAGATCTGCAAGAAGAGGGATGATGAGGCATGGACTGCATTGCTCTGGCTCAGGATAGGGACAGGTGCAGGCTCTTGTGGATGCGGTAATGAAACTTCGGATTTCATAAAATGAGGGGAATTTCTTGACTAGCTAAGGAACTGATATCCTCTCAGGAAGGACTGAGCTCCATGCAGTTACATGTTCTAGGCTTTACATTTTATTTTCAACAAGCCTGCGGTAAAAATACAATCTTATGTCACTCCTATTCTGTTGTTGAAATCAACTCGACTGAAATTCATAAGCTTCGTAAGGACATACATTAAACAGTCCTTGTACTATCGCAGAATACTCCACGTCCCCTCCTAAGACTTTGGAGGCAGCACATTAAGCATTGCTACACATATCACATATATGGAATAACTTTTGATCTTCTATTATGTTATACTGTACATTGCTTGTAAATAGACTGTATGAAAAATATTTACATTCATATTCTGTCATGTAGATAGTTAAACTTTGCTTCACAATATGCCATCAGAGAGGTACAAGCTAACCAAGAGAAACTACAGTAATCATACAACAGTGGCCTATGCTCTTCCACTGGGCGCACGCACACAATACAGAACTAGACTGAGGCTTTATTAATTACTGGTAAGAAGGTCATTCTACAAGTAAATACTGACAAAATCATATATATTATTTTCTCCTTCTGTTACTGTTGTTACCCTTCCTATTGTGCTTGTTGTATGTGGCAGTCATTTGATGTAGATTCTAGTCTTCTCCTTCATGATGCTGCATCACTGGACCCTTCTACATGGCACACAAATGAAACGCTGTCTGCTGAACCACACAGGATGGGTCTGGGGACATGGTGGACAACGCAAAATACATGTTTTGTGCCAAAATCACCCTTAGCAAACAATTTTGAAACAAGTATGTGCCAAATGCCAACACAGTTATGTAATTTCACTCTGCACTGTGTATCAAAACCAAACTGACAAACATTATGATTGAGGCTGCAAGCTTAGTTCAATGGCTACAGTCAGTAACACGTACCAATGCCCTTTATGACTACAACACACACACTTCACACATAACCATTATAATCACACCACCACCACCATTTAGTAAACACACATCAACGTCCCTTATGACAACACACACACTCCAAATATAACCACAACCACCACCACCCCACTCCCACCAGTTAGTAAACACACACCAACTTCCCTTATGGCTACTACACACACTGCGCACATAAATATTCACAACACATTGACGTATAACATGCAGCCTAAATCTCAATTTGTCCTCCGTTTGATGTCATTGTGTATGTTGCATATATTTGTAAAAATTAAAGCACTTTCAATACTCACTAACAACTCTAATGTAAACCAGTTGATGTAAAATCTGGCAATGAATATGTTTCAGTGCATAAAAAGTCTCTCCCCTTAAAATGTTATCAAACGACAAAGGAACATTTCAGGTGGAGGGGTGCAGGACTAAGTCAGTCAGGAAGCAGTTCATAAGCAGAGTTGCTTCACATGACGAGTGCGTACGAGTATGTCTGCCTTCTCCAATGTTGCTTGCAGCATTGCTATCCAGTCTTCCCTCAACTCACTGCGACTGTCAAAAAACAGAAACATTTCATTATGGTAACTGAAGAAGAATCGTAATGAACATACGCATTAATGTGCATTATGCTACCAACCTCATGCTTCAAATCTTGGACACTGTACGTCAGACATTAAAAGTTTCCATCTCAGATGCTGAATCTGCCTCCTCCAGGTTCGGATTCCTCAGTGAAACTGCAGGCCACTCACAGACAGCTAGTTTCAATCTCTGGATGCTCAAGGGAGTCCGAACCAAAAATCTCGACACAAGACACGTCATCTGTGGGACAAATTGAAGTACTTTAAGTACACACAGAATATTGGAACAAAACAAAATTTCAGGCATAAATTTTACCACATGCCACTGTAATAATTCTTTAGCAGAGTATGGGCCAAATCTACCTTACAAAAATAATATTCTGTTGGTCAGATATCCTTGCATGCATTCCTGTTGGCATTTTCACATGCTCAGTACTAGAAACTTGCAGTGCAGCATACCTGGTAACTGTAACATCACTGGCACAGAACATGGTTCAATTTTATGTGGCTGTAGTGCCACAGACACAAGACACATGGCTTGCAAGTTACTAGCAATTGTAATTATAAATGTTTTCAATACTGAATTAAAAACTGATAATGGTATCAGCTGTTCTGAATAGCCACTCAGTGACATGTGGAGGGAAATGTGCTTTGTAACAGTTCTCCCAACAGTCAACTGTAAAACTATCTGCAAGATCGTAAACGTGGATTATGGTTTCGCTATCATACTAGAAATCTAGACACAATGAC